>CM040127.1:211838763-212438763 GCA_022559845.1 Amorphophallus konjac
GTCGGCCGGGCTTGGGTAGAAGTGAGCCGGCTGAGCCAATGGCGTGGTCAGCACCGTGGCTTGGGGTGCGGCAACAGAACCCTGGAAAGTGAAAGCTGAAGGCGCAACTGGCGCTGTAGGCTGCGGTTGAAGTGGAGGAGCATTCCCTCCGTAGTTGAGCGCCGGCGAGGGTGCCGCCACTTGTGGAGATGCTTCTGAAGCCTGCCCATTGCCCCCAGGGGTTTCAGGCAGTGCTTCAGTCTATCCGGAGCTGGAGGGTTGGGAGTTCCTCTCATTCAGTTGTTTCTTCAACAATTCAATCTCCTGCTGATACTGCTGCATCATGAGCAGTACAGCGGGGTCGTTCAGAGCAGAGCCGGGAGTACCTCCTCTCTCTTCAGCTGGAGCCTCTTCAGATGAGGTAGATGGCAGGCCGCTAGTGTGTCCGGCAGTGATGACATTTGCGGCGACGGTGGTCAGGAGTTCTTCAAGGGCGGCGTCATCGACACGACCCTGTATTATCTCAGTCGCGGCCCTTCCTCTCCTGGTGAGGGGGCCTGGTCTTTCGGCCAGCCTGGCCATTTCTTCGGGCTCAGTGGGTAGGGCCCCATATCGGCCAAAAACCCCAGCCATGTTGCAAGAGTAGACCCTCATGTCTCTAGTCTTTCCTGATGCCCTTCTGCCTGATCGGCCAGGGAAGGTCAGTCTATCAAAGACCGACCTTCGCAGCTGTGCTTCTTCCCGAGGCGGGGACATGTAATAATCTTCTGGTATGTTCCTCGACTCAGCAGTTGGCGGGGATTGAGGCTCTTGCACTTCTGGGATGCTGGCTACTGCTTGTAATAGCCTCTGGCGCTCGAGTGGGGTGCTTGCCGGGCCATACAAGTAGGCCCTCATGACTTCATTCACCTCCTCCTGTGAGTGGAAGGGGGTCGGGGTGTATAGCACGGTTTCATCTTCACCGTGTGACCGGCGGGATGGATGCCTTGATCCGGTGAGGCCGTGATGGTGTCGGGGGCGCCGGTGACGGGCGTCCCTTGGCAGTGATGGGGCGGCAAGCCCCAAGTGGCATCCTGCATCTGTTGGCCCTGTCGTACTCTTCCTTCTTTATCTTTCAAGGCGGACTTGTTCCGGCCCAGCCTGAGCCGCTGGAGTATTTTGGGTACCCTTGGGCACCCACACCTTCTTCCTCTCTGCTGGTTGGTAGGCCGGCCACTCTTTCGACCCCTCGACCTTGCTTGGCTTCTTCTTTTCTTTCTCCGCCAGTGCCTGAAAAGAGTTCCGCACCGGCACATTAGGGACGACCCGATCCGGGATCGCCTCCGCCCTTCGTCCGTTCAGGTGCACCCGGACGCTACCGATAATGATTGATTTGTCAGAGTTTGACATCCGCCTTCCAGAGGGAGTAACCCCCGCCTGGTTCTTGCGGCACCTCCTCCGGTGCGATGCCGATCCTTGGTTGGACGGGCCAGCAGTGACGCGCACGTGGTGCACAAGGCAACTCATCGCCTCGGCCGAGGCGCGGCCACCGGTTTGGGCCAATGGGCAGCCAGCAGCAGTCTTGGCGGTGCCCTGGGTGAGGGTGCCTACTTCAGCAGCATCGGACGCATCCACGTCCAACAGGTTCACGAACGTTACCCCGAGGATGTTGGGGAAGCCGACAACGGGAGGGAAGCTCCCGAAGCGAAGCGGGACGGCTAGGTAGCCATCCCGGGCATGGCTCTCCACGGTGAGAGGACCGAAAGTAGCCGCCATCATCTTGCCTAGTAAACATCCTACATTTGCAGATCAAACAATTAGTCTTTCAAGAAGGGACCGTAGGGCCCTCTAATCCGGCGAAGAGATGAAGGGAAATTTTTGTCCCACCGGGCGTGCCAGACTTGTGGACGCACTTTTTATCGAGTTCGTTTATTTAGTGCGTGGGCGTGCCAGTCACAAAGTTACGGTTTATTCGGACTTCGTGGAAACCCGGGTGCGCGCCGTTTGACTGATCAGACGATTGTGTGTATCGTGTCGGGATAAAAACCCGCCGCGCCATAAAGGTCACGACGTTAATTACATCCCCTCGGAGAAGGGAAAACCCTTGATTAGTCGCCAGGAAAAGAGGCCCTACGGCCATAAAACTAACATTAATGAAAACAAAATATTGAAATTCATGAGTTGTATGGAAATGTCCCTCGATAGGGTGAGAATGCTTAAATCATGTCTGTCGCTCACCGACCATTTTGTGTTCGGACGAAAGTCCGCATTGGAAACATGACAATAGCGGATACGAAACCCGTGAAAATGTATGCCAAGTATACAGCAGATTTGATAGAAGAGCGGGATCAAATCCCAATGGAAACGAATCCGGTCTGACGGATTATCGGCCCAGGGCAGTGTCGGATTACGGCCATATCGGGATGGTTCCCAGGGTCTGAATCCGACTTAGAGGGGCGACGTTAATATTCTTTTCACCGGGTTCGGAGGAACAAGGCTTACGTCTTGGATTTCTTCAATGGATTTAATCTGGGTTGCTTTTGTCCAAATGACCTGGTGATACTGGACTGAGGGCTGATAATTCAGATCAATGGAAGAGCCAGAATCCACTCTAGCGTTTTCGATGCCATGGTACGTTATCTGCCTTTGCTGATCTTCTTCATCTTCTTGGACAGCTACATCGAATCATTTTTTTTAATTCCTGGTTAGTGCTAACATAATTTTCAGAAGCCCTCCTCAGTTGTTCAAGCTTATTAAAAACAAAATGGTCTGCAGGAGCCACTTGCATCTCTCCTTTCCCATGCGCCATGGAATTTATTATATATTGCAACTTGGAGACATTATCAACAACATAGAAGAGCTTGTCTGCAGGATTTGGAAAGCTATGCCCCTCAACATCCACTTCTAATTCTTTGAAAGGGGTTTTGATTGTAGCCATTTGGTCAAAAGGTAGCTCTAATTGCCTTTCCAAGAACAGCTTCTTACCCTTGTATGAGATCTGCAGTTCTTTAATATCTGCCTCCTGCTTGAGAACCATCTCATGTTTTGCATTCTTATCTTGAATAGCGACTCAGTGATTGAATTAAATCATCGCAAGTGCTTTGAGGTATATCAGCCCAAACCAGACTTCAGTGTCTCTTTTTTATCAAGGAATCACAAAGCCCACATTCATATTCCCTGTTTTTTTTATCCCGCTCCTGGTAGTTTCAGAATTATTCGGCCATGGCATTTTTGAATTTCAGCCCACAGTGAAGCTTTCTTTTAATCCACAATGAGATTCTCATAACTTTCCTTCTGCTCTTTTTTTTGTTGCCAGCCGATTTCTAATCCTCATATGTCCATTTCTTCAACCGGGGGAGGATGATTTAAGGTATGCAAGTTGTTCAAAGGTGGATATGCATACAAAATCCCAGTGCAAACCATGCATAGTTTCAGAGCATGAGATGGATATGCAATGGTCCGAGGTGTTCCAAAGGGAATGGGTGCACATGTCACACAGAAGTTCATTCATGAAAATGCTTGAAGTGTGAGTGTGGGGGGTTCGTAGAGGCCCATTATGAGTTCAGATGCTACTGCCACTGCATACATTGGGTTATGTATGCCATGTGGGGTTGTATGCAAAATATGCATGAATTCTGTCCTGAGTGGCTATGCAGAAGAAGACACCATGCAGTTTACAGATAACCTTCCTGCAATTTAGACTCAGTCCAAAGAAAAAACTGATCATTAGCCCCTTTTGTTACCCCTGCATGACTGAATTCTCTCATTCACAACTGCATATACATGCAAGGAGGCTCATGACAGCAAACAAGCTATTATGGATCCAATGCTCAACTACCCATTTGCTGATTTTTTTTTAGTGATGAAATGTATGAGGCTTCAATGTGCATATGTAAGGCATGCACTGGATTTGGATTGATCCATGACTTCTTTGTTCGCGAAATGCATATATGGTCCATGATATGAACATGCTCAAGGCTTAAATACCAGAATTCAGCAGACCAAGAGGAAGGGGTGAAGGGACAAGGGAAGATGCAATGAATTCAATATGTTAATCCCTTGGGATGGAGAATCCGGCTGACATGCCAAGGATGCAAATGCAAAGGAGATTGCCCTAGCATGCTGACAGAGGGTGGATTTACAATGATTATCATGCTACTTGAAAGAAGGATGAGATGCTAGGCAAAAGGAGAGGCCGACCCCTTTACTTTCTCCTCTTCAATTTTTATTTAAACCTCAATCTTTACCTGTATTAGCTCTCAATGATCCTCAGAATCACAGCTGATCGTTATGCCTCTTGAATTCCAATGCACCGTAATTCCAAAATTTATTAGCGCATGCCCCTTGACACATGTTGGTTTGACTGAATTTCAATATTTGGATTTAGGCATCACGGGCAACATTTCAGTGTTTCCTTTCTTTTGTTCCAGCAGCTTTTGGAATGCAATTCAATTGCTGCACTTTCTGTGGGTTTAGTTTTGCATGAAGATTTTGTTTAGACAGTCCATCTGTCCTTCCTTGGTTGATTGTTGGCTTTCTTAACTCAGCATATCCGGCACTTGCATTGGTTAACATGCAAATCAAAATGTGCATGGTATGAGGGGAATTTCAGACATTCAGAGGATGTAAAGTGTGACGATGGGAATTAATGAATCAAGGAGGCCCTAAGATTATGATGTGATGCAAGATTAGATGGCAATGCTATGCATGCATGCTAGGTATGTATTGAGATGATGAATTCAATGAGGACCCTTTATTATACATGCAGGAGCTCCCTTCACAATGACAAATATGTAAGTGCATATTTAGCATGCCTTTCTTCTTTTCTGAGACAGGTAAAGCCACTTCTGCGTGAGGGCAGACATAGGGTGCTGAGCAAAGGGGTCGACCCCCATGGGTCGGCCCCTGTGGTGACATGGATGCAGGGCCAGAGAAGATGCAAATGCAACTCCATTTTTGCTTATTCTGATTTTTTTTGCTGATGGTGTTCAATCCCCATTCTTTCCCTTGTCCAATTTGCTTTTAGCAATTACAGACTCATGCTTAGCAGTGAAACCCCAGCTCAATTTGATCAACAATGTAGTTAGTGCACCCTTCATCCAGTCTTGCTTCAATTTCAGTTTCAAATCAGGGGTTTAAATTCTGGCTCAACAGTTAGATCTTCATTTATTCTGAGTTTAGCAATTCAAAGACTGTATTGGATTGGGGTGCCTCCCTCAACTCATACTGGCTCACACTGCATCTTGATTCTTAAAACAGAAAGTTCTGTGATCAACATTCTTATTTTAGCCGTTTCAATTCCAACAATCCCAAATCTCATTCAGAACGTCTTCTAAATTTTAGCCCACAGCATCAGTTCGACTGCACACCCATGTAAAACTGTCATCCTTAGTCCATTTCCCCTTGTTTCCATTTGTTCCATGCATTCTTTTACACTCTTTGATTTTGTTACAAGTTCAAATCTAAAATTCGGCAGCACCTCCCCTTAACCCAAAGCATTTGGGGGATAAATAGGGGACACCATCCACGGAGAGAACTCCGAGGTGACCCCGAAACAAAGAGGGTGCGCCCGAAGGCAACGACCCCATTAACCCACGTCGGTTATGGAGAAATCCTGAGGACGAGCCTAGTAGGAATCCCATTGGCCGAAGGGGCGCCACAATCCCATTCCAGGGACATGGTCTTAAAAATTGTTTCCTTGCCGAGGCATAAAGCCACCAATGTCTACTCACCGGAGAGAATCACCTGGGGTCTACATTATAAGGGAATGAGCCCCCAGGAATTCGAGAGTATTCAGAAATTCAAAGGGGGAAGAAGGACAAATTTATGAAAAGGACTAGACTTGGGATGAATCCCATGTGCCTCATCCCTTCGATGCCAATGGTGGTGGAAGCCAGCCAGACACCGAGGTGGGATTTAGAGGATGTAAAAAAAATTCAAGGAAGAAAAAGGTAAAAGGGGATCCATGGAAGTATGCATATAGTAGAAGGGTGGATTCAAATAAGGTAGAAGGTATATGACCATGCCGAACTTACACATGTATGCGTAAAAAAAAAAGAAGCAGAGCTAAGGCAAACATGGGCGGACATCTCATATATGCTTATATGTATACACATATATATGTACATAGGTATACATATCTATTGCACAAGAAAGCATCACATTCGTACCAGAACTAAGAAACAAGTAGAATGGGGTGGAGGGACATAGATGGGCATAACAGATAGCTATATTCATATGCACATGCCATAAAAAAATAGACGCTCTTGTCATGAAGAAATCGGGGATCAAACCCCTATATCTCATTTCCTTATAGAAGGGCTACGTCAAAAGAACATCAAACATTGTGGAATGGGAGGTAAAAAGAAAACTTGAATGAAAACCCACCCTCTTACAAAGAACTTCGCACACTCCTTTCTTTCCCGAGCCCCCAGGACAAAATCTCTCTAACCCCTGATCTTTTTCACAGCACTCTGGGGTGGCCGGAGCCAAATAGGTTGGAGGCAGAGACAAGGGCGCTCCTACCAGACTTTCGCCGGAGAGGGGGGATTCTACCAGGATCTCTCTAACCAACCTCTTTCTTCAGCCGCGCAAGGGCCCCTCTTATAGGGGTGGTCGATCCCGCTCGAAGCTCCTCCTTGCTGCTCCAGCCGCGGCCATCTTCCCCTGCTACTGGTTGGTTGTCGATGTAGCCGACTTCGCAGAGCACGAAGGCAGAGGTTTTTTCCGTTTGTGGGAGAGTCGTACGTCCGCCTCGGTCGTCGACGAGCAGGGACCTTACCGGAAGGAGCTGCGCGCCGAGGCCCTTGGGGAGGGCGACCCTCGAGGCTGGTACGTCCGCTGGATGCCATCTTTGCCCGCTGGTCTCTGCCATGATCCCCCGCCGTTTCTCCATTGGACAACGAGGCAAGGAGATCGCAGGCAGCCATCTTCCGTGAAGGAGAAGGGAAAAGGGGAGCTTCGTGGGTTTCTTTTTCTCATTATATTATCCTTCTCATTCCATTATTTTTTTTGTGAGAATCCTTCCTCCTTCTTATTGTATTTGTATATATACACCCTGCGCCCCTACTTCTTCTTTGTGTTTTTTTTTTTTTGTGCCCACACCCTCGTGCGAGGATTTCAATACCTCGTAATAGACTTTTCATGCAATTAATTTCTTGGCCATGAGGCCCTGAATCTCGGCGATTAATCAAGGGTGTTCCCTCGTATGGGGGATGTAAACAACGTCGTGACCTTTATGGCGCGGCGGGTTTTGGTCCCGACACGAACCACACAATCGTCTGACGAAGTCAGATCGAGCACACCATGGGCTCTTCGGAGCCCGAATAAATTATCACATCGGTGACTGGCACGCCCACGCACTTAATAAACGAATAAACTAACAAGAGAATAACAGGTGAAAAAAAGTGCGTCCATAATAACTAAACTAATATATTCAAACTTATTGTGGCCGTGCGCACAATGATCCTCAAGAAATTATCCGAAGTATCGATGCTTGCGTCTAATTAAGGTTTCAGTTGATTGGCATAGAAAACCCACCAGCATAGCATTCATGATGGCGTCGCCTTCCTTAGAGAATGATCCGCATGATGGTGAAAGCCGAGGAGTTATCTTAGTCGCAGCGTGAGAGTCATTGTGCATCCAAAAAGATATAATTCCATGATGGTTCCACAATCTAGAAAGTTTTCGCGATGCAGAGTTCAGGGTGTGGACACTGTAGAGTTAGAGATCTAACAGTGTTACGTAGTACTCTTAGCTGTATATTGTTAAAGCTGTAATGGTAGCTGGTTCCCTCCGGGGCCATGCCGGGGTTATGGTGGGTCTGGCGCTTGCGCTGGTAATGGTGCTGCCACCCTCATCGGCGGTAGCTGAAGGACCAATCCATCATGTGGTGGGCGGGAAGCGGGGCTGGGATATCGGCTCCGGCATCACCGAGTGGTCTCTCGGGAAGGTGTTTAGGGTTGGCGACAGCATCTGTGGGTCACCTGATCTCTCTCCTCTCTCTCTCTATATATATATCTTTAATTATAATTAGCATCTACTTGTTATCATCATTTTGAATATATATAAGGGTTTTTTACATAAATACCCTCATAAACATTGGTTATGCCAAATATACCCTTCATCTAAGCATATTATCAACAACATCCTCTAAATATCGTTAATGATTACGGTTATACCCTTACCGTCACTCCCGTGATGTTGACTCGAGTTAAACTAGGGTTCAAAGAAGAACTTACTAATCTACCCCTTCGGTTTACGACCCCCGCCCGCCCGATGTGTTTTCCCCCCTTCACAAACCCTTCACGATTGATCCCCTCTCTCACGGCCCCATCTGGATCGTCTGCCATCTCCGACCTGCAACGGCCTTCACGCGACGGAAGGGTTCTTCCGCTCCATCTCCGACCTGCAACGGCCTTCGCACGACGGAAGGGTTCTTCCGCTCCACTGGGTATGTCTCGCATACTCTCTCTGAACCTCTCACGGCCCCATCGGTCCCCCTCTTCGCATGGTCTCCCTCTCCTCTATCTCTGTCCCACGATATGTAGAAAACCCTATTTTTTATCTCTTGACTGTGGATGCCACATTCTTCTATTTCCTGGTCGATGGTTAGTTAATTACGTCCGGTAGGAACAATTATTGATGAGGTTTCTTTATTAGGGTTTAGGGTGTGTATTATTTATTATCTTCGTCTGAGATTGGGCCTTTTTCCTTATTTGCAGCTTCAGAACGAGACAGAGCAAGTGAATGAGTAAACCCTACAGAAATTAAACTTGCTGGATTGAAAGTGATTGTGGTCCCGCGGTACCTTTTTTATGAGATAAAGCAGGAAACAAGTGACATAATTGCTTTGTTTGTTTATAGTTCATTTGATTTATTTCTTTGGAGTAACGTTTAGTACTGTCTTCTATATGTGTAGGGGGTATTCCTATCTAGACAGCAGTGAATCAAGGTCACCCACACATAGTTAGACCAATTGGAGTGGACGTGCTTGTGGTCTATACCTATTAATTGAGGTTTGAATTGTATTATTTGCTAATTGTACAAGACCTATTTGCTAAGACTGTTTGCACTTACTTATGTGTTATATACAAACTTATCATCCCCTTTATTTTACTTTTGTATTCTATGTTATTTTAAGCATCGAAAGCACAGTTATGGCAGACACATTTACATTGAAACTTAACTATGGAGGGCATTTTAAGACTACCGAGGAAGAAGGAAGAATGATCCCCATAGGTTTTCGACAGAAAACCTACTCCTTTGAAAGAGATTATGCTCATTTGAGGGAGCTGAGAGTGTTAGCTTCTCAAGTCACTAAATGGGGACATGACCAGACGATTGATTTCTATGCTTTAGTACCAAATTTGAGGCCTAAGAAATATGTGAGAATTAGTTCAGATGAGGATGTGATTTCTCTTTTTGATAAGTATAGCCATGATTTGTGCATTGTGCTTTATGTCGGCACACAATATATTGGAGTGCCTTTAGCTTCTTCTGATCCACATATGAAGATGATAACATCTATGACTAGAAGAAAGTCTACGGCAAAAAATGCAATGCCTTCAGAAGATGATCCAGGCTGGAATCTATTAGGAGATGACAGTGAGTACGTTGAGGTTGAGCCTCCAGGCAATAATGAGGTAGAGACTCTAATTAGGGAGGGTGATATATCTGATGATGAGGTTTATACCTATGACAGTCGTGATAGTTGCTTTTCCTCAGACTCTGAGTGTGACATGGAGGTAGATGAAGGGGACAATTAGGGTACCCCTATTGTCCGAAACATTCATGATCTGGATATGTCTTTAGGAAGTAGATTTGATAATATTAATGCATTCAGATTAGCACTTGCCCAGCATGCAATCAAAAATGAATTTACAGTCAAGTATCACAAATCAGAACCAACTAGAGTCACAGTAGTTTGTGCTGAGAAGAGATTTAATTGGAGAATGCATGCTTCTCGTTTATCTGATGGCCATACATTTCAGATAAAGAACCTTCAACCTGAACACACTTGTACGAGGGCAAATAAGGCTGGGAATCATATGGCCACCCAGAAGTGGGTGGCAAGTACATGCATTGGGTGGCTTAGGACTGAAGGAGATGTTACAGTGAAAGAAATTAAAAGAAGGTTGAATGCTCAATACCATGTGGACATTCCTTACCACCGGGTTTATAGAGGTAAGCAAATGTCATTAGAGTAAATTCATGGTTCTTGGGAAGCAATGTATGGCCGAGTACCTGACCTATAGCATGAACTAGTCTTAAAGAACCCTGAGAGTCTAGTCAAATATCAGACAGATGACAAAGATAGATTTTTCAGGATGTTTGTATGTTTAAAGTCTTGTATTAAGGGTTTTAAGTTGGGATGCAGGCACCTAATTGGCTTGGATGGATGTCACGTGAAAGGTATCTTTAGAGGTACCTTACTAGCTGCCACCTCGTTTGATGGGAACAATGAAAATTTTCCACTAGCCATAGCAATAGTAGAAGAGTGTGCAAAAGGCTACCGGGAAGACCTAAAAAGAAGGGAATCCGAGACCCAGATGAAGCCAAAAAAAAATACAAAGCCCCATAAGTGCAAAAGTTGTGGTCAATTTGGACATCATGCAAAGACATGTAAGAATCCAGTCTCAACATTGGGTCAAACTTCTACTCCACAAGTAAGGTAATAATAAATGGCATACTTTTGTATATGAAAGTAATTTAATTAGCACCCATACATGATTATGTCATGCAGGAGGCCTCTTGGTAGACCAAGAAAGCAAAGGGGTCCTAACCAAACATCATGTGAAACACAGGGTCAGGTAGTCTTTTTAGATGACCATTTCATCATTGTAAATGATCCATTTAACTTCCTTAATACTATAAAATGGAATCCTTATGTTTGTTCATTGTGTTCACAGGGGAGCTTGACAGGGCAACCTAATGTGGAAGGGAGGACTAGTGCTACAGAAGAAGGCCTCCACTCAACCATTCAAATTAATTCCAGTGCTGCAGGTGGATCCAGTGCAATTCCCTCCCAGACATCTTCCTCAAGTTCTATCCCAGTGCAGAGTAGGGCTCCTACAGTTCTTGTTCAGGGTTGTGGCCGGGTGGTGAATTCAAGGTTCAGAAATGTGTAGAGTTGGGTTGAAGTTGAAGTTGGCATGTGTCCGTTTAATGTTGAAGTTGGCATGTTTGCTGTGAGAACTTTAAAGAACTTGTGTAGCTTTATTGAACTTGTGTCCCGTGGTGGTTATTGTCTTTACAGAACTTCAAAGACATGTTGGCATGTGTTCAATTATGACTGTCTTTAAAAATGTAGCTGTTTAATGTTGAATTTGATTATGCATCTACTCCTTTTATGTCTATCTTTTTATATGTCATATGGTCTATGCATATGGTCGGTGCAAGGCTATACAAGGTCAGTGCAAGGCTATACAAGGTCGTTACACTTGGCTATACAAGGTCGGTGCAAGGCTATACAAGGTCGGTGCACTTGGCTATATGTGCAAGGCTATACAAATGACACTATTTGTTGTGAAATGCCTAAAGCATTGTGCATTGTTTTTGTATATGTCCCGTGCATGTTCAATCACATATGATTATATGAAGATTATGTTAGGACTGTGTGCATGGCAGGACTCAAGAACTTTGTCAGCCGTTTTATTGATTAGTTGTACACAGACATTTGATGGTGTTGTCCAATACTATTGGTGGAAAGGTAGGAGGATGTCAATGACAGATTCTTTTCAATACTATTGGTGGTGCTTTTCAATTTTCAATAGTATTGATGGAATATGCTTCTGTGGATGATTCTATGGAGTTTCACAGTGTTACACTAAAGCCATATTCCTTTGCAATTGCACTAACACACACCATGTTAAATATAAGCATGCTTGACCAAAGCAAACAACATTGGCAAGATATATGAATTATTCTCCCGCTGGTTAGTGTGTACACATGCATCTCAACAACTGGAGAAAGCAAACAAATGTCCACTCCTTGTCGACTTATTTTCCTTGAGAGTCAATAAAAACTCTCAGACAAAGTGACTGGAAATAAATGTCGACTCTGAGAGTTGACATTTTTATCCAGCCCTTCTGTAATGAGCGAGTGACTCTGAGAGTCTCTACACTAAATGTCCAGAGACACATGAAACCATTACAAACAGTGACACAATAAACCATTACAAACAGTGACACATGAAACCATTACAAACACTCAATGCCAACCAACTATTTTGACATTTAGACATTTACATGAAACCATTACAAATAGTGACACATAATCCCCTCCTAATCCCTTTACCCATTACAAACAGTGACACCTCTAGTTCACTTGTTATAGGTCCATTTACCAAATATAGTGAAATACAAAGTACAGTATGCACAGCCCCAGTAAGGGCGATACTGTCTTCTTGAATCCCATTTTCAGTCGTAAGCCATTCCCTCTTCCACTAGCAGTGGTTGTCATGTCTATCTTGGCTTGTATTATGTCAATTTTTCTCTCTAGCATAGTCAATTTCTTCTCGATCGATGATTCCATAGAAATTATTTGATGCTTCAAGTCCACGGTATTATGATGCACATCATCAACCCAAACAAAAAAGCCACAACAGTCGTCCTCCTGTAAACATATATATATATATATATATATATGTATATATATATATATATATATATATGTATATATATATGATCTCTAAATTAGAAATTCAAAAAATATATCTAAGAAATTGCGTCGAATACATTGTGAACTTCTTACCTTCCACCTTGCACATCGATAAAATCTTCTTTCTCTGCTTATTTCTTGAGACGAAATGTATACCCTACATCTTTTCCTGCAATAGCATTGTGGAACTTCATAGCACTCCGATGTATTTAATGAACGTCTAATACTAGATTGTCCGGTGGTCGTATCACTCATCTTCTTAGTCCCCCACTGAAATCTCCTTGACAGTGATCGTGGGTTAACCTCACCCTCAGCCTGCACCACAGGGCCACTGCACACTGTCTGCTCAGCCCTAGACGGTTCCGAGATGTGTTGCCGGATTTCTTAAGGGGGGAGGCGCCGTGAGATGGGGAGGCATCTTCGAGAGAGGGTGTGCCGAGGTGAGATGAGGAGGTTTCTTCGAAGCGTCGGCGTAGTCGGTTTTGAGATGTGTCACTGTGGCGTAGAGGGGGGGGCGTGAGATGGGGAGGCTTCCACAGAGGGTGTGCCGCTGTGGGCATGAGATGGGCAGGCTTCTTCGACGGCGTCGGAGCAGTCAATTTCGGGGTGTGTCGCCATGGGCTCGAGGTGTGCCGCCAGTCGGCCGCCTAAGATGGGGAGCCTGCCAGTCGGCCACCTGAGATGGGGAGCCTGCCGTTCGCGTGGTGAAAGATGTCGGGAGGTGGAAGAAGACCCTTCTAGTTATTACATAAGATTTAACGCGGGGGTATTTTAGGTATTACATAAAATTTAACGATGTTCGTCACATATCTTTAATGGAAGAGAACCACGGGGTATAACCGCAATCATTAACGATATTTAGAGGATATTGTTGATAATATGCTTAGATGAAGGGTATATTTGGCATAACCAATGTTTATGAGGGTATTTATGTAAAAAACCCTATATATAATTAGTACGATGTTTGGGGAAATTCTAGGGTTTAAGTACTCAGCGGCGGGCGAGAGCGTGGTGGAGCTGGGGAGCCTGGAGGAGTTGGAAGCCTGCGACCTCAGCAACCCGATCAGAACGTACACACAAGGGGTGAACGAGGTTGCTCTCGACGAGGAAGGGTCCCGCTACTTCGCGGGCGGCGGGAAGGAGAGCTGCGAGTGTGGCCTGAAGCTACATGTCGCGGTGCTGCCGACGCAGCCGGAGACCACGGAGAAGGCTTTCGCTGGGGTGGTTCAACGAAGCGAGCAAGCAGCTGCTGCCCCCGCCGATGGCCCCTCGACGTGCGGATCCACCAGCCACGCCGTCTCGGGCCTGATGTGCGTCGGCATGGCCCTTCTGCGTCTCGTCGATCAGTGTTTGAGATGGGCCTCTAGATCTCTGATCAGGCCTGGCTTTCGTGGAGCATCATCATTGACGTACATCTAACAAGATAGGGCCGAACGATCCCTCTTCCTCAGTTCTCGACGTTGTTATTCTCCATCGATCTCCGCATAGCTAAGTGGAGAGGGTGCCATCGTACGTATGAGCATTTCTACTATATTGAAGAAGCTGATCGAGTTGGTTAATCAAAACCCTGTGAAATTATTAATCTGGCATGAACAAAGCAATATTAATAGATCTGATCCTGATTGCATTCGCGTACGTAGCTGGTCTGCTTTGTGACAATCAATGGGTGTGAAAATGACACGTACGGTTCCGAACGAGGAGCAAGCAAACGATTTTTTATTTAGCCATGAAATTTGATAAACACGAGATATTGTTGTAGTTATAATATTACAGATTTTCAGAAAAAAAATCACTAAATGGTACATGGAACGCTTAATTGGTTTGTGGCCATCATCAATGAAATATTTCGAGAAAATTTTTAACCAAAAGCATTTAAACCCTTCTACTTTCCCTACTCATGAATGTCCCCCTTCTCCTTGTCGGATCTAGGTACATTTCTAATTAGATTTAGGGCCTTGAAAAGTTGCAATTCTTTTCCCTTTCTCTGCATTTCTTTTTCCGGTTAACCTGTTTGCAAAGTATATATACGTCTAGGAATAGTAGAGGCTCTTCCAGTTTAACTTTCTCACCGTCTAACAATGTTCAATTTTTTTCACCTTCCAAGCCCCCATGCATTGAAAAGGTACTAGAATTGCTGCACACCATATATGTGTAGTTAAGTGTTTCTCTGATCGAACCCCAACCTACAGCACAAAATTAGAGAGAACTAAATCCACTCAAACGAAAGATTAACTCTGTGAAGAAATATATATATATAGCGCTAAATTAGACAGATCCCATATATGGGTGAAGATAATTAAATGTCGAGAGAGAACTAAATCCACTCAAACGAAAGATTCATTCTGTGAAGAAATATATATATATGTATAGCGCTAAGTTAGACAGATCCCATGGGTGAAGATAATTAAATGTCGAGAGAGAACTAAATCCACTCAAACTAAAGATTCATTCTGCTAAGAAATTTATAAAGCACTAAATTACTAGAGAGATCCCATGGAATGCCCATCGAACAGCGAATTACTCGAACTGAAAAGATGTACGTAGATATAGCACATAGAGATGAAAATGGGGGAATTAGCCAGGGTTCTTAGGAGAAAAGAAAAAAAAACCCTTCATTTATTAAAGTTGTCAAGGTCCAATACCAAGAGAGGTTTGCCATTAATTCTTAAGGAAAAGCCCACTCGCCAAAATATAAGGAGACCCTTACATTAACCTGCCAACATTAATTCCAAAAGCTCATCTAATAACGATATTATTCCTCGTAAATTGTTCCTTTTTATTTATATTTTTATAATTATAAATAAATTTCCTTTTTTAATTTATCATTCTCAGGATTTTAAATTTCCGCATAATTACTATATAAAGACTATATCTTGACTTTTGAAGCTTAATATCTGAAACACATTGTTTATTAATTCTTTTTTTTTAAATAATTGCTTGATATTCATAAAAGTTAATAACATATATGCATATCCGTTACTTAAAGGCTAAGTCATTCTGAAAACAATTTAAATGATCATGACTTTTATACATTCTTTGTCTTCTATGCTCTGAAATTCCTCTCCAATGTTCATTTGTTTCATTTTGTTTTTTTTAAAAAAAGCTTTCTCTGCCATGTCTTCCATTTTCCATGATTGATTTTTTTTTTGTCTACTGTCTACTGTCTATTTTCTTGTTCTTGCTTTCATGTCAAAATCATATTGTTGCGTACTTCTTCCCCCACTCCCCATAAGTAATTGTCAGACAAAAGACATGCAATGACTTTTACGTGGGCATGTTCTAATTTATTACTTTTAATATGTAGATCTCCATAGCTCCAATAAAACTTGCGTTTATCCTGATAAGCTTCATTCTACAGAACAATGCTTTCAGCACTAGCTTATTTGCTAATTAATCAAATGTTAAGTGTTTAAATTAATTTTCTCATATTGTTGGCTTATTCGCTTCTGATGTGCATTGGCATGGCTCTGCTGGGTCTGCAGGTCGTGGCTTGAGGAATACAGATATCGCTGGTGATCAGGCGTTGTCGTTTTCACGTACGCCTAGCTACATTAATTTCTTA
Source organism: Amorphophallus konjac (assembly GCA_022559845.1). Classification (NCBI taxonomy): domain Eukaryota; kingdom Viridiplantae; phylum Streptophyta; class Magnoliopsida; order Alismatales; family Araceae; genus Amorphophallus; species Amorphophallus konjac. The sequence continues at coordinate 211,854,944 of CM040127.1, forward strand.
CTGAAAATGCTCCCTTCCAATAAAATCATGCATGATAAGAATGCCGTCTCCGTCTGATCGATGTCTCTTCTTCACTGAACTTGTTATCAGGAGATGTTATCAATAAACACGATACATATATCCTTCCATTACATAAATTTTCCGAGAAAATTCAAATAAAACTCGCCTACTGCAGGCTTTGCAAGGGCTAGCTACAATATCCCATTGCCACTGATGACCAGATATATTGTTATGGGAAGAAAGGAGGGAAAAAATATAGTTGGTTAATATGTGGTAATCATACTTTCTCTGCCACTTATAAGTTTGTCATTCTTATCTTGGTCGAATGATCATATGATCAAACAATTGAGATGAAGCAAATTTAGAACTTCAACTTTGACAGCACTGAACATCAAGTTGAACTTTTCCCGTCATTGAATTTTCAAATCAAGTGCAGAGAAAGAGTGATGAATTAAGTGATGAAAAATATATATGACACCATAATAATGTTTTTTTTTCCTTGCACATGCAGTATGAGGCAGTGCTGTGTTATGCCCTCCGATGGAATTCCCCATTAATTGCTGCTGATTAGTAAGGTTCCAATATGGAAACCCGATTTCAGCCATTGTTTGTAACTACTAATTAATCATGATTTCATCCTAGCTTGCTGCGGTATCTAGACGTTTTAATATGAACTTGCTTGTGAGCTTGAGATGGTCTTCATCTAATTAATGAAACTAGATGTTCTAGCTACGGCTTTGCCTGTTAAGGTATGTATTTAAGAAGGCAATTCTTGAAACCTCGAAAGCACTATTTGCAAAATTATATTTATATTCTCTTACACAAAAAAAAAGGGCTTCGCGTACCCTGTTTGGCTTCTCAAGCACAGAAATACCCATTTCATCACAACATCCGCGCCCCCGGCCCGAACCAACCACTTCCCAGTGTTCAGGAGACTAACGTGAGAGAAAGAGAGAACGATATGTCAAGAACAACCTGCCTGTACTGTCGATCGCCGTTTAGGGCCGCCGCTGCCGGCCGAGACAAAGGGTTCAGGCAAGTCATCCTTCGCTTCACTAAACTCTCTGCCTCGATCTTCACGCAAATCGCCAGTCACACGTAGCCTCCCACGCGTTACTCCCTCACTCTCCAACATGCCCGCCGCTTCCTCCTCATCCGACCCTTCTTGTCCACTTCATCTCCCCTTGGCTGCTGTGTGCTAGCTGCATAGCGTCCCGAGTTGACTCAAAAGTTATAGACAGGAAGTTGGAGCAGCAAGCTGAGAGTACTTATTCTTGGCCGTCCTCGCATGTGAGGGTTGGATTCCCGTTGTCGGCTGCGCTAGGATGGAGCTGTCTGATTCTCTCCACACAAAGTGAGTGCAAATCGACGAAAATCTTTCCCTTCCTAGTTCTTCATATCTCACTTTATCCCTACAAAAGATTCGTAGCTTGTAGCCATGCAGCTTTTCTCCATTTAGGGAGTGTGAAAGAACGGGAATATATATATGGTAGTGGTGGTGATCATGGTGGCATGCATCGGTGGGGGTTGCCAGTGATGGTGTCATGGGGAGTTGTCTGACGACGATTATACTAATTAATTAATGCTCTTGTTGGTTATTGACGGGGCCTTCTTTGCCCACGGAGGATCCAAATTAAGTTTTCAACCCCTTTAAGGGTATTTAATTAGTTGATGTGTAGTACAGTAATCTTTCAACTGATTAAAATAAAAGTCCAATTGTGGAATCACGGACTTGAACTAAGCAAAAACAAGATCGCTGACTTAAGTTTGTGATCACTAGATGAGAAACAAAAGCAAAGATGAGATTCAATTCTAAAATGAGTAACTACTGATTCTGAGTTAGATTACCAGTGTGATGTAGGACAAGCGGCCGGTGCCAGAGATGCGCGGTGGTGGCTGACAAAGCATTGACAGGCTGCTAGGCCAACGTTAGCATGACACCATTATTGGGCCGACTGTGAATAGTATCCCTGCTGCTTGAAGACCGCCGGAGTAGCACCTGGCTGTGCACAGCAAGTTGGCCAACCATCGGCGTGCGACGATCGACAACACATGTGGCGGCCCAGGGTGGCACCGATGTAGGGCCATGAGGCAACTACAGGGGTCTACGGCCTTAGGCAGTGAAAACGACGCTGATCTGGTGGGGTTGGGTACCGGTTGGGGTGGCAGCGTGCAGGCGGTTTCCCTGCTGGCCATAGGTAGTGATGGCGGGCAAGGACTCTCAGCTCTATTTGTGGTGGAACGCACACAATGGGAACATGGGGATGTAGGGGGAGGCGGTCGGCGGCTGTAGCAAGCTCTAGGCTCTCGGCGCTCAAGGTGAGGACGGTGTCGAGGGTGGTGGACCCTATTAAAATAATTTGAATGTGCTAGACAATCTCTAGAAAAATGTAACATATTGTGGAAGAAAGATGGCTATGTTGAAGACTCTAGAATGATGCAGAGAAGTTTATCTGTACACCTAGAGAGAGAAGAACGGTCGAGAACCTTCTAGAATGACAGTAAAAAGGAGGAGTCTAGAATAATGGTGAAGAGTCTTCTCCACCGATCTTTATGCCTATAAATAGACTAGAGAGGTAGTCGGGAGGCAAGTGAAGAAGTGAGCCAAAAAGTCTCAACCCATTCCACCAACCTTTCAAGCCTTTCCCAAGCATTTTTCTCTTCCACCTTCCATACGTTCGTTTTGTATCAATCTCTCCTTTACATTGTAAAAGATCTTTTTGTACTTATAACATTTTTTTCAATAAAAATTTTACTTTCTTCACTTGTGTGCCCATTTCACTTCCGCTACTCAAACAAATTTTGGATTAGAGCCATAATCTCCATTCCCTCAAGTTTCAATCGTGGCAGCACCTAGGACCACTTTTTTTAACTATTCCCAAAATCTTATCCCCATTTTTGATGTAAAAAATTATGATTTTTGGAGTCTCTAAATGGAGACTCTTTTCATCTCTCAAGATCTCTGGGAGCTCGTTGAAGGAGGATATGAGGTACCGAAGGACGCGACAACTCTTGCATCATGGACATCGCCAAAACAAAAGGATTATAAAGAAAACAAGAAGAAAGATGTAAATGTATTATTATTCATCTAACAAAGGGTAAGCAAATCTTTCTTTCCCTATATTATGACGTCCGCAACTTCAAAAGATGCTTGGGGTCTTCTAAAACAAGAATTGCAAAGGTCATCGAAGATAATCTTTCTTAAGTTACAATTATTATAGATAGAGTTTGATAATATTATGATAAAAAACTAATGAAACTATTCAAGCATTTTTACTTGAGTTGTTGGTATCATAAATCAAATTATAATGATATGGGGATAAATTTAAAGAAAAAAATAGTTAAAAAAATCTTGAGAAGTGATCTGATCAAGTTCGATCATATTATTGCTGCCATTGAAGAATCTAAAGATTTATCAAAGTTTTCTATGCATGAACTAATGGGTTCTCTTAAGGTGTATGAGTAAAGAATGAACAGATTTTTTCATCGGAATCTGGACACTAGTAGAAAATAGGGTATAAACGACCCTAAATTTGCAATCTTCGACGCTTTCAAAGAAGGCCGATCGTTTTAACCGTCGAGCCCACGAAGATCCAGTGAAAAAAATTCGTGAAGTAGGTCGATGGTTTTGAGTAAAGTACCATCAGAGAAGTCTAATAACCCGGCCACCCAGCCCGCCAAAAAATTCCCACATGGTTTTTGCCCTAGCCGCGCCAATGCCGCTTCATTTTCCCGCTACTGTGACCATCGCCAGCATCATTGGCGACCCTTTTTCCCATGCGGCGCCGCAGGTCTCTTCTCATCGAGTAGGCGAGGGGGCCTTGATCGTGCTCGAGATACACACAGCCTCCGCCCCACCCGCCATCCCCCTCCCCCTCCATGATTGACACCCCTGATGCCGCACCATCACCCCCTCCCGCCACCATTGATTGCCCCTCTGCTGCTAGAGGCTGCTGCCACCGCCGTGTCTATACATGCCTTCGGGATGACAAAAGCTGATGCTGCCACCGCGTCTGTGCACGCCTCCAGGCTGCCAGATGTCGCTGTGGTCACGTCTGTGCTGCCATGTCTGTACACACCTCCAGGCTGCCAGAAGCTACCACCGCCGCCATGGGAATAAGTGGGGAGGCATCTGGTAAGAGTGTTTTGGCCATCTATATGTTGCTTTGTTTTAAGATCAAAAATTTCTTTGACATTAGAAGGCTATATAAAGTGTATAAAATGTAATAAATATATAGTTTAATTCATGCATTTTAATTAATGCATTCATTTTAGGCTCCCATGCACTCCCACAACACCAACTGAACCCTTATGAGCACTATAGCTCATGGGTGGCGAGTCAGGATTCTAGTCGCTCCGGTTACTTCTGATACCCAGATCATGGGTCATTACACTTCCCATGTTGTATTAGTACATAACCTAACCCTTTCCTAAAGGCATATGTATACACAACATATCCTCTCAATGAACACGAGAAGGTGAGCAATGGGGCTGCAGTCAATCAAGTCTTCAATTCCCAGAAGCTCCTTTCACATTCATCTGACCGTTCAAAGGTAGATCCCTTTCTAGTCATCTTAGACATAGGATCTATAAAGAGGAGAATCCCTCAATGAATCTTATGTAGTAACCTGCAAGTCCCAAAAGGCTTCTAAATTCATTGTCATTTTTCCTTCTCTTCCAATTCAAGTCTACTTCAACCTTAGTTGGATAAACTGATCTCCATCTCTAAAACTGACATGTCCGAAGAATTATACCTTATCTAGCTAGAATTCATAGTTACTGAACTAAGCATACAACTGATGATTCCTCAGGGTCTCTAGTACAATTCTCAAATACTCTTGATGAGTTTAAACGGTAACATACTAGACAAACACATCATCAATAAATAGCATTTGAAATCTTTCTAGAAAAGGCTGAAAAACTCTATTCATGATCAGGTCTATGAGTGTTGTTGGTGGATTAATTGGTCAACCCAAAAGGTATGAATAAGAACTCATAATGTCTATATCTTTTTTAAAAGCGGTCTAAGACATATCTTCTTCTCTCATCATGAATTGATGATAATTAAATCTGAGGTCAATCTTAGAAAACTTCTTAGCTACCCGCAACTAATCAAACAAATAGTCTATCCTAAGTAGTGGGTAATTATTCTTTATGGTTACTTAATTGATTTCGCTTCCTATAATTGATGCACAACCTCAAGGACCCATCTTTCTTCCTAACAAATAACATCGGGGAACCCCATGGGTGAATAAACACTATAACAAACCAGACCTATACCTACATTTTTGAACCGTTGGAATAGGGGTCGAAACCATGGGTAAAACCTATACCTTTAGTTTGTAGCAACACCTATGAAGCTTTGGGATAGCTCGTGCCACTATAGCTTATACCCACGCTTTTTTGAACAAACAGTATGGGGGATCTATATCGTCAGTTTATCACCATCGATATAGTCCTAAGAAAACATGGATAAAATCCATATGTAGACATGATTATGACAGGATTTACCCACGGTTATGAAGTATGGGTATTACCTTTAGTAGATCTCTAAGATAAGAAAGAAAATCTCGTGTTCAATACAATGATAAGAAAGACTTAATATATATCAATATGATTGTTCAATACAGGTTGGAAGTCTACATACTCTAAGATAAGAAAGAAACTCTCTAGGGCTCTTTAAGCTAAGGAGGAACTGCCCATTTCAGTATAACAACAACAACAATTTCCCTTCCACCGCTTTCAGTCTGAGAATTATAGTGCTTAAACGTATCCCATTTCATGTCATGGTAACATCCTCTTTCAATCCTAAGCCCTTGGCTGCATGAGAACATGGCCTTTGTAAGAAATTCCCATACCGAATAGAATGCTTTCCTTTGATTCTTGGAATGAGAGTGAGCTTGCTTCTTCAATGCCGTAGTCATAGTGTAGGAATGCACTAGTATACTGTAGTTAAATCACTAGAAATGAGAGAGATCTGAGTGTCGATCATGCTGTCAGCATGCTCAAAGAGTGCTTTCGAGAAGATGGAGAAGGAGAGAGTACTAGTAAAATTGCCAATATGGGTATGCTAACAGATATAGGATTCACCAGTCCTAGAATAAAAAAGTAGCTTGTTTGCCAGACTGGCTGCTTTATTGAATGTGTCTATCTGCATTCTATATAAGGTGTTGATTTGCATGCTTGTCTAGGAGGCGAGAAGCTATGATCGAGGAAGTCCCTCCTAGTAGTGCCTCCACTCTACCAGCCCTAATACTAGATAGACAGACCAGTTTGCCTTGCTTGGCTACAAGCTAGAGAGAGAGAGTAATCCATTCTGGCCATTGGAAGATTTATTGATGATTTGATTAAAACTAGCTGGAAAAATCCATTTATAGAAAATATTAGTATAACGTAAGGAAAAGAGAGACTGATTTACCTCTGGGCCAGGAAACTCAATTATTATAAAATAATCTTTTGTAAGAGAATTGAACCCAAACCTTATTAAATTAATGGATGTTGTCACTTCTTATTTTGATAGAAGATCATATGCTTAAAGCAATCTGTATGTTGAACCAAATCGCCTATCGGGTAGGCTTTAGGCCGAAAAGTAACCAAAGTTGCACGAAATTCCCTATTTTTGCCTTAAATGAAGGAAGAATAGAGCGAACTGAGATGATTTTCCAAGCTAGGACGTGCTCCTTTAAGCTTGTTCCTAGTGAACTAAATAAGCTATACCTAGATTGATTAAAGAGTACCAAGATGTGATCCTATGGTCTCCTTTACTACTCAACCTAAAGGCAAACGAAAGCCTAAAGGAAGATGGCACTCTTCAAAACCACTACGGGTTGCATTTGTTAGTAGATCTCCACTTTGTTTTGGTTTTAAGGGGAAGTTATTGACCTATGCCCGAGAATATACGTTGGTACACTGTGTATGATGTAGTTCAAAGCCATCCAGACATGACATGGGAGCTTTCTCAGAGAGAGGTTGTCGACTAGGTGTATGTTTATTCATTCCATGCTAAGCTACTACATTCTTGAGTCCTATCCCAACAAATTTCCTCTTTCTCCAAATCGACATTTTGATGACCCTACTTGTCCTTATTATTCTAAAGGATCACACTTCATCACCAACTTTCAACTCCTGCACTATGTCTGTTAACCCATTAGCTTAACCCCAGAATTTCGCTTGCACCTATAGGGACCACCACCCCATTGAACACCAAGCAAAACTAGCCTGGGAGGTAGTTTATGCCAATTCACTTCAATTACCTGGCCTTAATGGATGAGAGCTTGTCTTATTCAATAAGTAGGTGTTGCTTTCAATTGGAAAGGGAAAGCTAGTAAGTTTGTCCAAGGTTAAGCATATAGCATATGTACTAAAGCTTGTTGACACGCTAAAATTAACGCTAAAAGGAATCCACGCCTCCCCCGGCACAATGAAATTAACCCTAAAATTGATGCTAATATGAGTAAATCTCATGTCCAACATAATGCCCCAAAGTGGACTGCATCACTGGCTTAATAGGAAGATTTTTTCTATTTTTTTGAACTTTTCAAAATTCGCGTCCAACATCATGGACACCAATTCTATAATTGGCGTCTTCTAAAAGTGACGCAGATTTTTAGCCTAGGTCGACTCAAGCTTCCGTTGTGTCGACCCATAAGAATTGACGTCTCTTTGTGCAGGCGTTAACTCTAGCTTTTCTGATTTTTAATTGAATTTTAAATCAAGGAATTGACGCCTCTTCAGGAAGGCGCTAATTAATTAACGCCTCTTTGCGTGGATGCAAATTTGGATTTTTATTATGGAAGGTATTTTATTTCCGTATTTTATCCAAGAATTCACGACAATGGCACTGGATGCCAATTTCTAAGAAAAAAAGAAAAAATGATGAAGTGAAAGAAGAAAAGAAGCAAAAAAAAGAAAATAGAAAGAAAAAAAAGATGGATCACACAGACGTTCTCCCATCCGTGTTGCTTTCTCTCCCTCGCGTGGGCATTAAATGCTCGTTGACTTCCCACGCACGTGCGCTCGAACAGCTCCTCCTCGTGCGATCGTCGATCACTTGGCGCCGGAGCGGCCAGCCCACTCCGCGCAGGGAGAGGCCTCCCCAACTTCTCCGCCATGGCCTTGCGATGATGGAATAGCCGCAATAGTAGTAGCCACGCTAATAGCAGCAACAACCATGCCAGCAACAGCAGTGGCAGCATCAGATAACAAAAAGAAAAAAAAGAAGCAGGGGTTCTCCCTCCGAACGGGACCCCTACGCCCCCTATAAATATCAACCCAGCTGAAGAACAAAGGGGGGGAGATGCTGGGGAGGACGCTGGAGAATTGCTGAAGAATTTCTGCTGGAAGAGCTAAAGAGAGAGAAAGAGAATGAGAGAGAAGAGAGAGGTGAGGGAAAGGAAGCAGGAGGCTCCGAGCCTTGCTCCCTCCCCCCCTTTTTGTATTTCTTTCTTGCTCTTGATTTGATTCCCCGATGTATTCTTTTCCTCTCCCTAATAAGAAATAAAAAGAAAGCACTCCTTTTGGGGATTTGTTTTTTATGCTACAATGTTCATGGTGCCTGGTCCTGAATGAGTATAGCATGTTTTCTTTCTTCCCTTCCCCTTCATAATGCTTTCTCCGTGATCGTTTATGTCCGGCGATTAGAGTTTGCTCCCCTTAAAGCCCCACATTGGGGTTTGGCTAGCTGCCTGGTCATGATAACGGGGGGAGGGGGGGGGGAGAGATAAGGGATTCAATTCCTGAATAGGAGTTCTATAGTATTTTGCTTCTGATTTTTGGGGAAGAAGCACATGTGCCTTGTAGGACGGGTCCCGGGTTTATCCATTCTCTCGGATATGATTCAGGATTCACGCTCATCCGAGCTCCTGTAGGCTGCTTCCCCGCTTTACCTCCGAGCTTCCTCAATATTTATAAAATTGTAGTAATATGTTTTCCTTCCATCGGATGATTTCACAGTTTTAATAGGGCGATTTCATAGCCGGCTACGCTGCTAGCTCAGTGGCTGCCAAACCCGGACCCCTTCTCTCTGAGCTCCGTAGAGTGGAACGGGGGAACAGTCAAGCCCTCTACAGCCAACCGATTATGCATCCTCTCACCGAGTCCGGATTCCCGAGTTACGCATGTTTTGTTCAAGGCCCACTCATTCCCTTTGGGGACCCATGGGGGCAATACTATGAATGTTGCCGCTTCCATGCATATCCTTCTTATTTTGGGGCTGTCTCGGAGTTCCTCCTGGGATGTGTACCTAATTAACACCCTCCAAAGCACCGGGTCTAGGGGAGGTGCTGCCGAATTTTCGCCGGGTAATTTGAAGACTAATGACATAAAAGGATAATGACAGATGGACTGAAATGAAGAACATGAATGACAAATGAACTGAACAAAAAAAAACATAATGAACCAATATGCAGCAAACATGAAGAAGTGACAAGAAATGATGATGTAATGATGACCCTAATTGCATAAAACTACTGAAGATGAGGATGAACAAGATAAAAAAAATGAAGCAGCAGGAAATCAAGATTCTCAAATCAAATCAGTAATTTCTGCATGAGTATTTGTAGATGACATGCCTACTGTTCAAGAGCAATTGATGCTCCTAAAAAAAATCAGATTTCAAATCACCTGCTGCCACGAGGGTCAATCCCATGTGCAAATAGTTCACAAAATCATTCATATACCCTTCAGAGTTGCATGCTCTCTTCAAAGCATACCTCAGTGCATAGGTTTAGCTTGGACATCCCAATGCATAGCGCTGCATGAGCCTACTGGGAGCAAAGGGTAGGTCAACCTACCCTGTGCCCCAGGTCGACCTACTGCCCACTAGTAGCCCTTGTCAGTCTTCTAACTGTAATTTAGCAGTGGGGTCCCTGTCCTCCCCTTACCTGGCAAGGGCATATGCATAATCATGATTAAACTAAAAAAGGGAAACATAGCATGGCATCTGCATGTCTTGTTTTGCCCAATCAATTTTCATGATTATAAGATTTAAGCATTGCATGTGCAAGACAATTTTCACATAATGTCCCCTCGGAGGTCTTTGAGGCATTTTGCCGAACACCTCTCACACATGGGAGAATTGCATGATAACTCATTGGGATTTCTTGAAAAGCATCAAATTTCGCATATGCATGTCAAAACAAGTTAGATTTTCATTGAGCCCAAGCATATCTTTTTCATGATCAACCCTGCATGCACGGGCAACATAACACCCATTAGCAGCTTTTCATGATCAGCCCTGCGTCGACCCACCCATGGCCAGACTGGGAAGCAGTCAAGGCTGCGTCGACGCACCCCAAGGTCTGCGTCGACGCATTCTCGACCAGCTGCAGTCTCGTGACCAGTGGCCCCCTCCCCAAGTCTGCGGGTTTCCTCATACTAGGATGCTTTCCCTGCCCTTTCCCCATTCATGCATTTTCACGAACATGTGTTGTGCATCAAGAAAGGAAGGGAAGAAAGGAATAAAATTGATCAAATGAGCAAGGAAAGAATGAAAAAGATGGCCCATGTCTGCTGAAGTCCAATTCAACAAGCCTGCAACTGGCTTGTAGCCCATGCAACATAAAAAAAATGAATGATGAAATGAAAAGCAAAGCACCAGATAAAAAATGAAATGACAGAAGAGGAAAAAATGGACATAGTTCTGCTGCAACGAAAATCAGAATAAAACCACAGAAAATCAAAATAAATAATACAATGAATGAGATGAATTTGGCATTAAGTAAATCAACCATGAATCGAACAACGCAAATGGAATCAAAATAACAAGATGCGTGATAGGATAATCTTGAAACAAAAATCATGATTAGCTCCAAAGCAACAAAAAAAGATAAATAACAAATTGTAACAATACAATAATAATAAAATAATTATAAAAATGGTATAAAATTGTGATAATGATAAGAATTTTTTTATTTATAAAAGATGCCCTCTTTAAGAATTCAACGGCGTTTTGTCCGGGATACTTCCCCATTGACCCTTTGGGCCGGGAATATCAATGATGTCTATGCAAGTCATGCCTGGACCCCGGGGGCCACCCACATCATAGTCACAACCTGACTTTGCACCGGGCCAATACCCCCCCTCCCCCCAAATTTAACTTGTTTTGACCTGGATTTAACCGAACTTCTCCATTTCAAATATTAAACTTGCTGTGCCCCAGCATACATATGTCCCGATGTTACATACATATATATTTGTGGTGTTTTCAACCTGAACACTAGTCCGAACATGAAATGGTCATTATATGACCGACACGATTCTAAATACCCTTCTGCACCCTAATATAGAGGATTTCAATATTCTACAACACATTTTTTCATTTAGTTCATAAAATTTATTTTTAGGCCATGAGGCCCCATATCTTGGCAATTAATCAAAAGTTTTCTCCCCTCTGGGGGGATGTAATTAACGTTGTGACCTTTATGGAACGGCGGGTTCCAGTCCCGACCTGATACCCAGTTTCGTCTGATTAGTCAGACAACGCGCATCACTGGCTCCAGAGCACTCCAGTCTCGGAGCCTGAACATATTGTCACTATGTGACTGGCACGCCCACGCACTGATAAACCGATATAAAAAAAATAAATGATATAAACGATACAGAAAGATGAGCCATCAAAAGTGCATCCATAAGTCTGGTATGCCCGGTGGGACTGAAGCCACCTTTCATCTTTTCACTATGATTTTGGGCCCTATGGCCTCCTCCTAAAATTCTAACATCCTCAATTTGAAATTACAGGTTGAATTCTGAAGAAATCAATGGCAGTCACATTTGGACCACTCGTGGTTAATTGCTAGCCATGCCGAGCATGGCTATCTCACTGTGCCGATCCAATTCAGCAATTTCCCTTCGGTGGTTGGATTCCCCAACTTCTTGGGGGTCGCCTTCGTTGAACTCCTGGACATCCAAGAGGGCAACCTCGCCGCCGCTGCAATGGCAACACCAAAGAGGGCTAAAGCGGTGGGCAGCTACGTCCACCACGCTCGTCATAGTGCCTCAAATAGCAGGAGGTGAACATCTGCTGCCAGGAGAGCAGCCAAAAAGAACACCAGCACACTACAGAGCCAGCTCTCTACTTCGGGCAAGTCCATACTCGTTGGAGGCGTTCGAGTCTTTCTAAATGGCTGACAGGCCAAGATCAGACCCGATAGGGTAATTTTCACGGTGTTGGTGCGTAACTCCTTTCAGGCGCTGGCCCAACGAAGAATGAGCTACTTCAAGTCTGAAGCAAAGGAAGGGCTGGCCCCTAAGCGAACCAATTCAAACAGATTTGGTTGCCCAAGCAGACACGGGCCCCGGCTCCAAGAACAGAAGATAAACTAGAAGAGAAGATCGAGGTGCTGGCCCAGGGATCTCAGAAACCAACACTGCGGCCCCGCAATCGTCGGGCTAACATTTGTTCACATGATGAAAAGTAAGGTGGGACGACCAGACAAAGTCACCTCACCTGCAAATCATTGCATGAGCCACCGTGCCATCGATTACGATATGCCCCACAGGCGGGCAAGATGACATTATTCTTGCTGTTCGGGGGCATTCCCACACCTTCAGAAATACTTCCTTGGGGATGCAGCAACCCTAGAAGCTGTAAATGCTACAGATAAAGGCCGGAAGCAGCAAGCCAACTCGGAGAAAATGAAGTATGCAAGATCGGGCTGTTACAAGTGTTGATTTGTTTTGCCTATCTGCTCTTTTTGGGTTTTTGTGCGAACGTGATAAGATGACAAGCAAGTAATCAAAGACCTTCTCTTAACCTATGAACATGTGACCATGAACCTAGGCAATCAAAGCTAGCTCTAGCATGGGCATGCTATCTCAATCAAACTAAGCTAAGGAAATAAAGAAAAGCACACGCCGAGGCGTGGAGCAAGGAATAAATGAAAACACACCGCGAGGGTTGAACAAGCAAGAAAATAGAAGATATGAGGTGCGAGAGAGAAAGCTAATGCCCAATACTAAGAAAGACGTGATCGCCACCAAAGTAAAAATAAGTCAAAGACCTGAAAATACCTCGGAAATAGGTGGATGAAACACCCGCCCACGGGAGAGAAACCCAAAGAAGACCTGCAGGTCAGTTGAAAGTAACGGCCAGAACCCTGTGCGTCACTTGGAAGTGACGGTCGCTCGATAGACCGCTGGAAGAATCTGACGCGCCTGCATGAGACCGTCAAATAACCTGCAGTAGCAAAGCGTGAATCCTTTTAACTCCAACTCTTCCAGCCGGCTAGAAGACTTGGGCCTCATGCTGGTGGACCTGTAAACCTGCCAAAGACATGGAAAGCAACATAAAACAACCCAAATTAGCCCTTTAGACAATATAGCATCAATTCTTCAATAAACACAATATCATCAAAAGGAAAGGGAAATACCGAGAGGTTTTGGTTTTTTAACCCCTCTGGGCGTTTTAAAAGATTGGGAGGAAGTTTAGATGATGAAAACCAGTGAAAAACATGGAGAAAGGAGAGAAATAATGCTTATGATGAAAGGGAGATGGAAAAGGAATTCAATATGTAAATATGAACTTTGGAACCAAGAGGAACAGATACTCCCTTCACCAGGCAGCAAACGAACGTGAGCAGCACTTCTCCTTGATCAATCGTGGCTCTAAAATGTGGAAGCACTTCGTCGCAAAAACTAGAATTTTCTCCTCCTCAGGACCATGAAGTCAAGGGTTCTATTTATAGACCCTCAAACCCTCAGGTCGAGCAGAGGAAAATCCAGCAAGATAAAGGGATAACTCTCAGCAAATCCTTGAAGATAATGTCACCAAGAGTCCATAGAATCAAACAGAAGGTCCTGAGGATTAGATTTGGAAGAGATATCGTCAATCCAAGTTCTTATCTCGACCACGGAGTAGTAGAGAAAAGGCCTGAACTGGCAGGACTCTCTGAAAGAAGTAACGGCTGCACGACAGACCGCCACAGTGAAATAACGCATCAAGGAACATCCGTTACTTTCAATCTTATCCCCAAAGAGATAAGATCAACAGGAAGCAGATCAAAACAATAGGACTTTGTAAAGAAAGCAACGGCCAAGGCATAGGGCGTCAGAATGAAACAACGGCTGCACGACAGGCCGTTATATTCAACATATAGGCCAAAGGATAAGCTTTCGAACAAGACCTTAAGCTTCAGGACTCTTCAAGGAGCAACGGCCCAGGACCCATCCGTTAGAAGGAAGAAACGCGCCTGGGACAGACCGTTATTATCAATGGAGTTCAAAAGAAGGAATGAAGGTTTTGCTAAGCTTTAGTCAAAATGAAATGCCACAAAGAGCCACATCCGACCAAGGAGTCAAGACCCAAGAAATGATCTTCAACTAAACAAAGAGACTCGATGAAGAGTGAACAACTCGGAGCATCATATATAATGAATAAAGAGATGACCCAACTTATTGGTCATAAAACAGGTGTCAACAGATGCCCCTCCTTAACGTCCTCTTTGCAGGGGAGCGAGCGGAGGCGGAGCGAAAGCAAAATGGGACATGGAGATGAAGCGGGAACGAAGTGGAGTGGATCAAAAAGAGGGCGTTAAGGTAAAACGACACCCGTTCTCAACCAACAAGCGATAGGAATTTTCTGGAAAACTTCGAACTGATCACGAGGAACTAGCCAACCAAAGGATGCAAGTCTAGAGGAACTAACAATTAAGGAAAGGAAACACGGCTAGCCGCCGGAGGCAACGGAAAAGGGAAAAGAGTACTGACTAAACTCCAGACCGGGATCTTCTGCCAACTAGATCAAGCGACAGATCGAAGGAAACCTTCTAATTCAGAGTGGAATAATTCTCCTTCATTCGAGATTAAGAACATAGCCATTCACCATCATTGAGACACCTGGGACAGATGAAGTTTCACGAATGCTTAAAGAATGCATATGATGCATGCTGGGCTAAAGGAAAAAGAAATCATCAAAACGAATGCAAAGAAAGATAAAATAACAAGATACTCGAGAATAATATTGCTAGACCGGAGAAATCAGGGTCAGGACACCATCTACAACCACGGCGTGCAAGACAGAACCATCGTCCCCAAATTTTTCCAACCTAACGGTCTATCCAACGATTAAACATGTGAACTTAGATCATCATCATTTTTGTTTAAGGGGAACTTCAGATCCCAGAACACACGAATGACCAGCCGGTTCTCGAGATAATATATCGTAGCGAACATATAGTAATGCATTAAGGGATAAGGGAACGAGATACAATACCTGACTTACCTGCCTGACGAACGGCAGAGCGTGACTTTGTTCATAAATTCCTTCATGGAAAGAAGTTAGCCAATAACAAATATGAACACGAATCAAGGCATAACCATTTGTACGTGCGAGAGGCATCAATAATGAACAACATGGAAGAAAATGGAATCATTTTGACATCAATTAGACCATTTAATTCATCAAGAAACTTGCAAGTTTGTAACGGTCTAGTGTAAGGGCGTCACACCAAATAACGGACAAGCACTGGGCCGTCAAAAACTAGGCAGTTCACATTCTCCAATAAAACAGGGTCAACACATTTAACGGTCGAAGTCAGACGCGTCAGAAGGATGTAACGGTCAGTCGATAGACCGTCACATTTCCTGAGCGTTCAAAAAAATAAAACCCGAACGGTCATGGCCCATTCATTCATCATTCAAAACCCTCAAAAACCTCCACCGAGAAAACCTCCGACGATTCCAACCCCCACCACCACCATGGCCGGCGACGAGGCACCCCAGCCGCCTCCACAGAAGAGGGAAAGAGGGAATAAGAAGGCCATACGGCGGTTTCACCGCCAGCTCGAACGGGAAGCAATCCCATCGGTGGAAGAAGAACAACCGGTGAGAAGAAGCCCAAGGGAGGAAGATGAAGCTCCCACGGCTGTGGAGGACCAAGGAGAAGCCCCATTGGGTGAAGAAGAGCCCAAAGAACCAGCCAAGAAGAGGAGAAGGGGCATGGACCATGAGGTAGGTCCCCTCGCCCTAATTTCAATTTTTGATTTTTTTTGAATTTTATTTGTGAATGCATGCGGGGTTGAGGGGTAGAAATGGGTCCACGAACCCATTAGGAATGATTGTAGGCCATTTGGCCAAGGTGAGAGATCACGGGGATGCAAAGGAAAAAAAACCCAATAGCAGACAATGTGACGGTCTTGTCAGCGACCGTCACACGCCTGATGCGCCACCCTGAGTGCGTCAGAAACAAGTGACGCCTCACCCCAGGGCCATTACATCTACCAGGGACTCAAACTATTTTTAGGGTTTTCAATTTCAAATTTTTATTTTGTTATCATTTTGAAATGCTTATGCAATATTTTTATGATGCAATCAACTAACTTATGATCTAAATGACATGCAGGGAAAGCGAAGATCAAGGATCTCCTAGCTGTAGATCCGGACAGTGTACCAGGCATTGCCCGACTTCCAGAGAGAACGACTGGCCGGGATGGGATTCGCCGAGGTGCTCAGCATCGAGGTGATCCGGATGGACACACCCTTACTGTACGCGTTGCACGAGAGGTGGGACCCGATCAGCAGGGCGTTCATCTTCCTGTGGGGCCACATGATCCCCACACTAGAAGACATAGCGAGGATTACAGGATTGAGAGTCCACGGAGCTGCAGTGACAGGATGGACATACGGTGATTACCGGGAGATGGCACAGCAGCTGCACGGGTTGGATTTGATCAGACCGGGACAGTCCTCATCTCAACTCTCGAGATCAGTACTGCAGGAGAGCTTGGGGTTGAGAGGAGAAGCGATCGCCGTAGGAGAGCTACCCGAGGAGCATCTGGGCAGAGTGATAGACCAGGTGCGCCCTCACGTGGCGGCAGAGGCAGGACCTGAGGGAGATAAAGTACTGCGACGCTTCCTGATGCTGCTATTCGGGAAGCTCCTCTTCGCGACTCGAGCGGACGTCATCAGCTGCAGACTACTTCCGATGATAGAAAACTTGCACAGAGTCAGGAGATATGCATGGGGAGCAGCAGTGCTCGCGTTCCTGTTCGAGTCCCTCAGCACGACGGATCGACAGACGATGCTGGGCGGCTTCTCGCCTTTTCTGCAGGTGAGTGCAATTTAAATGCTTTCTATATTATGCAAAAAATGTCATGCAAATGACTATGCAATTTGACTGACTTGATTTCTAAAATGCAGATCTGGAGCTACATGTATCTCCCGGGCATCGGGAGAGGCACACTACTCCACCCCGGTCGCATCCCGATCGCGAGGCGATGGACGGTAGCGAGGGACACAGGGTCGATCATCAGACTGACCCGGACGATCCAGGACGACCTGGACTCCTACCCACACACGTCGGTAAGTCCAGAACTCGAAATGATTTCTACATGCTTTTAAATGCTTCTACACGCCTTTAAATGCTTTATTAAATGCTTCTACATGTTGTCAATATTTCTAAAAATGTTAATGAATGGACTGAATGCTTTCAGGTGAGATGGACCCCGTACCGCGGCGAGGGTTACACGGGTCAGCCGTGGGTGGAGGCGGCCTTGTCGTACCGGGGACGAGACATATGGTTGCATTGCATCCATATCATCGAGCCTCTGCACTATAGACTGATTCTGCGGACTCAGGGACTACACCAGCCCGAGGTGACCTTTCCACACCGTAGTGATGACCACCCAGGCAAGTCGGCAAGGGGTATCAGCGGCAACGTGGATTGGTGCGCCCGGAAGGTGAAGTACGTCCACGATTGGAACAAGCGGGGCTGGGCGGTGAAGGAGCGAGACGAGAGCGATGAGGCATACCTGAAGGCCTTCGCTCGACTCTACGGTGACCGGGTGTACCGAGGTACCCGACGACCGGTATGCAACTCTAAACCTTAAACCTCTTTATATGCAAAAAAATGCAATGCTATATGAAAATGACTCACTTGCTTTCTAAATGCAGCTAGACCCTTAGGGACGGATAGCCGAGCTGGAGGGATTACTTCACTCCACCATCCAGCAGCGGGACGAGTACCGGACCACCCTGGAGCTCCTGGTGAGACTCTAAACTTAAACTTAAATGATTATGATTATGATGCTTAATGTGATTAATCATGACTCCTAACCATGATTTCTAAATTCAGCGGGCCAAAAGAGCCCAACGAGCTGGACCGGATGCCCCATCGTCTTCCTCTCAGCCTGCGGGAGGCAGGGCAGAGCAGGACGCCGAGTTTGCTCGGGCGGTTGCCCGGGCTGAGGAGGCGGAGGCCACCCTCGCAGAGCGGGTAAGATGCTAAAATGCTTATGCTCATGATGATGCCAATTAAATGCCTTATGATTAACTATATGAAATGCAATCTACATGCGAGAGAGGTAGCCGTAGCAGTGGCCGAGGCGAGGCAGGCTCGGTCGCAGGTAGAGCGTCTCCAAGCGGAGATAGAGAGGAGTCGGGCCGAGACGAAGAGAGCCCGAGCAGAAACAGAGCTTGTGCGGGCGGAGATGGCCAGATTATGAGCGGA
Organism: Amorphophallus konjac; assembly: GCA_022559845.1. Lineage (NCBI taxonomy): Eukaryota > Viridiplantae > Streptophyta > Magnoliopsida > Alismatales > Araceae > Amorphophallus > Amorphophallus konjac. The sequence goes on from CM040127.1 coordinate 211,873,386, forward strand.
GACCCCGCGACGCCCGGATGATGGAGAGATGGAGCGACTCAGGGCTGACATCGCACGTGTAAGAGGCGAGCGAGATTAGTTCCGAGTGCAGACCTTCGAGATGAAGGGCGCGATTGGGGCCTTGAAGGACGCACTCCGGCTTCTAGGGAAGCAGTCGGGGACGAGCAGTCGGAGCCAGAGCGTGGCCCCTATCAGCGGAGTTCGTGGGTATTTTACCAGTTCTTCCAGCCATCGGAGGAACGAGGAAGCGGACCAGAGACGACAGCCAGAGGGTGAGCACAGCGCCATGGGACCAACAGCCAGGCAGCCCGAGGGTACCGGAGATAGTGATGGCGGCCCGAGAGATAAGCCGGCCGAGTGATATATATATTTTTCTTTCTTTGCCTTTTGTTATCACTTGTACATGACTTATATACAAAAATGGAGTGAAAAAAATGAAATTTCTTTTTGGTCTTTTGTTATTTTGTGCAGGAATGTGTGTTTGTGAAATTCCAAAAACAAATGAAGGATTGTATGTGATGATGAATGTGTAAGATGTGTGTGTGAATGCATGTGTAGGAATGCATGTATGTGAAGAATGAAAACAGTTGTGCATGAGAATGTGTGGAGAAGGAGGTGTAAAATGTGAAAGACCGCCAGGTCTAGGCAAGGGCAGGAAGGAATAGCCTCAATTCAGCAGCAGAGAATGTAACGGTCTAGGTTCAGACCGTCATAATCAAATAACGTGATGGATAAGGGCCGTTAACCATGACAGTGGTCAAATTGTAGCTGGGGCTGCAGGAAAAGTGACGGTCAACGGAAGGCGCATCAAAGACAAATAACGGCCTAATGCTAGACCGTTGATCATGGCAGAGCGATGGTTTGCAGAGCAACTAGCAGGAAATGCGACGGCCGAAAGGAGACGCGTCGGGGTGAAGCAACGGTCCTGACCAAGACCGTCGGGAAATGTTTAGCCCAGAAGCCAAGGAGCTGAACGGCTGAGGGTGTAACGGCTCAGGGTTCATGCGTTACAAAAGAACGACGGTCAAACGCTGGACCGTCAAACTTCACAGAACAGGATCGGGCGAACTTGAACCTACAGGAAATGCGACGGCCTCATTCTGGCGCGTCAGAGACAAATGACGGTCCCACGATAGACCGTTGGAGCCTGAGTTGTGTTCCGAGACGGATTGAGCCGTGAGAGCCTAAACCCGAGATTTATCTACTTAATCTCCCACTAGAACTTATCTAGATTGAAGATAAGGCCTCCTAACTCAAGTCTTATCCTTCTAAAACCAAAATTAAGCCTTTAAAACTTGGAAACTCAACCAAAAATCGTAGCTTTGCTGAAACCTCTGCTCTAGGGCTGAAAGACCACTCCTAAAGGCAGAAATCAAGATGAAGAGAAGCTTTGAGGTGATGGTTATGGAGGAGAAGGTCTACATCGGACCTAAGGCTGCAAGAAAGGAACACGGAGAGCTTCAACGGCTAACCTCGATTCCCAAGCACCTAAGCTCTAATGCTCAAAGGGTGGTAAGTCCCAATAACCCAACCAAGTTCAGAATTTTTCTGCACTTCAATTCCTTTCATGACTTCTTCTTCTTCTCCTTCTTAAGCCCCTTCCTGGCCCAAGATGCTATTCAAATTTGAAGTGGGTGGCTCCCATGGTAAAGGCACTCCCTATAGAAGTCACATCAATCCTTAAAGCATGGCACCTTCAACCTCTCTTGGTCTTAGGCAAAAACTTCCATAAATTATCTTTAGATTGGCCAAGCATTTCAGCTCTTGTAGCACTATGGCATCCACAAACTCATACCTTCATCTTCCCTTCCTTTGAAGCGACAGTCCTATTAGAAGAGGTAGAGACCTACCTAGCCCTTCCTAAGACTAAGGTGGGGGTTGAAGACCGGGTTTGCTACATGGTTGAGCCTATTGACCTGTCCTTGATCTTGAGTGATTTTATCCATAATCCAAAGGACGTGAGGACCATGATCAGCCCACACCACATTCATTTGATACCCTTGGCACAATGGATAGTGTCCCATTGCAAGAACAAGTGGGAGAGACACGAAGCAATAGCCAAGGCGGTGGCGGTGTGCTTATGCGGAGTCTTCCTTTTCACCACAACTGACCACCTTTTAGACACAAAAAATCTCAGCATTATTAGTGGTTTGTGGTGGGGAACGTCCATCTCTCAAGCGATCCTCTCATACCTCTATGAAGGACTAAGTTCAGCTTGCCTAGGAGGACCTTTATTCGGCTCTATGATACTCCTTGAGTGCTGGATAGGAGTGAGAGTCAAATTCCAACCAAAGGAAGACATAACATCAGCCAGCCGAATCTTCGGGAGCCACCCTCTCTTCTTCATTGGAGGGGCATTTGGACACTCTTCACAGGTTGAATGCAAGACAGCGGATAAGAAAACTCGGGATGAATGGCGCCTCTTCTTCAACACTTTGCCAATAGACGAGTTCAATATGCGACCAAGAATCCTTCGAAGCACTCCTCTTAAAACACCGCGGCGTCAAGGCCTGGACCTCCAGCTAGTGGGGAATACTACAATGGCGATCTACAACCCGCACCGGTGCCATCTTCAGATCAGACTTCCAAGAACCCAAGCTCCTGCACTATCACACTACCCTCCCCTTCTATCTAGGAAGATGTGGACCGAGGAGGATGAAAGAGCGATCCGGAACGCGCTGACCATGTGGGAGATCAACAAAGTGCGCCCATGGCAAGAAGAAGTTGAAGAGAACGACGAAGCACGCTGAGGCTACGTGAAAGAGTTGAGGAAGATCCGCCCTCTTGCAGAAAAAAAACTTAATGTAGCTTGATTTATTTTTTTTATTTATGAGAGATGTTGCTTGTATGACAAAAAGTTGGAATTTTGTGATTTTATTTTTCATTAAGCCTGATTGAATGAGATGAGATTGTCTCAGTTGAATGAGCAAGAGTTTTGTGGCTTGATCGTCTGGAATGATGTGAACAGGCAGAGCCTCTGGAGTATGTAACGGATGTGCACTGGGCCGTTATAAAGAAACGACGGTCTGACGATAGGCCGTCAGAATGGAAGCACGAAGAACCCTGTTCTCTGAGGGATGTAACGGTGAAGACTCAGGCCGTTAGAGTAAGTAACAGTCATAACCCTGGCCGTTAGAATGATGGCTGTTGAAAGAAAGAAAGCTTATGCAAGAAGAGGAGTGACGGTAAGGATATGACCGTTGGATGACTGTAGCGGCCTGGTGATGACGCGTTACAGCCTTTGAATCTGCATAATTGGGAGCTTCTCACTTTGATCTTGATCATGTGTTCTGCGCACACTTTAAATATGAAACAAGTTAGATCTGTTCTTAGACTCAACCCCTTGCCTTGAAGCAAGTTAGATAATGACCGTTTCTCAATATTTGGTCAAGGGGTGGAGCCTTGTTAAATAGGCGGAAAACATAATAATAATAATGCAATGCATGCAATACATATGATGGTGTTTTTCGGGGGTTTTGGAGAATATCTGATTTTTGTGAAACTTTGAAAATATTTGATTTGTTTGGGTTTTGAAAATATTTGATGTTTTTGGATTTTGGAAATATTTTGATTTTTTTTTGGATTTTAGAAAATGTTTGATTTTGTTTGGATTTTGAAAATATTCAATTTGTTTGGATTTTGAAAATATTTGATTTTTTTAGATTTTGGAAAATATTTAATTTGTTTGGATTTTGAAAATATTTGATTTTTTTTTGCTTTTGGAAAACCAATGCTTCCCCAGCAGCGTGAGCCCTTCCTTGTTGATATCGAGTCCGGGGGTTGGTGTGAGAGAAGGTGACGACCCCTGGACAAGGTCCAATTGTCATGACGGTGTTTCTGCCAGGGCCATACCCAGGGTACTAATCTTGGTCCTAAAATAAAAATAGAACAGGGGAGGTAAGCTTTAGACCAGATATAGAAGTTTTTTAAGACTTGATTTCCTTTCCGTACAACCCATTAGAGATTTGGTCTGTTGTGCCGGGGCTTTGAGTCCGTCATCGAACCTTAATCCACCCTAGGCATGCATGCGACCGGGCTCATAACGTCCCGCGGGGAACTGTACTGCCACTCTTGTCATGCCTAGCTTTTCTTGCTTTGCCTTTCTGGAGCTTTGGAATTCATAATTCATACTATATCGACTTTGAGGTGATGCTTTTGATTTTGTCATAGAGATTGCCCCTTCGCTGTCTCTTTTGTTTCTTGTGGCGTCAGGTCATAACAAACTGCCCCTATTTGAGAACTCCTCTCGTGAGGGTGTTTGGATCGGTTATCACCTCCTTATTCACCTCTTGCCCTTGGTTTTAGCTGAAGGAAGAAACGGACAAGGACCTCGACTTTCCCCCAAAGCATGGCCAAGGAGAAATGTTTGTCCTTTCTCAACGTGGAAAACCTGACCAGGGACGTCGTGTAGTGTGTGATTGCCCTACTCGGGACTCCTTTAGTGAAAGGAGGAACATCTTGCTGCCGGGGTAGCACATGGTTAGACTCTAAGGAAAGAAACGCTTAAGATACAACCCATTCCACGGGTGAGAGAGCTCCTCACCTTCCGCGTTTACTAAACGATAAGCATTTCCCGGATAAGCTTCTTTTATGACAAACGACCCTTCCCAATTAGGTTGTAATTTAGACCTAGGACCTGCATACCGAATGAATTTTCATTTCAAAACCATATCACCCTTTTGAAACTTACGTTCGATTACCTTCTTTTGAAAATAACGCGAAACCCTCTTCTGATAAACGGATACATGATCGGCCGCATTCATCCTCTTCTCATCTAAGAGTTCCAACTAAACCAGCAACGCCTCTCGACGTTCATCGAGATTAAGTTTCTTATCAAGCTGCACTCTAAGGAAAGGGATCAGGATCTCATATGGGAGCACCGCCTCCCTCCCGTAGGTAAGAAAATAGGGAGTTTGTCTCGTAGGGGTACTGACGGAGGTGCGGTAAGCCCACAGAGCTTCCACTAATCTTTCTGGCCAATCAGAAAACTTATGAGCTTCACATGTTTTCTTGATGATTTTAAGAAGGGTTTTATTAGTGGCCTCGGCTTAGCCGTTACCTTGAGGATAATATGGAGATGAATGATGCAATGCAATCTTGAACTTCTTACATAGGTCCTTAAGCTCTTGGGAAACGAACTGGGATCCGTTGTCGGTGATGATGCTGCTTGGCACTCCGAACCACGAGATGATATTCATCATAATAAAGTGGCACACCGTTGTAGCTTTGATCTCTGCGTACGCCTCGGCTTCGGCCCACTTGGTGAAGTACTCAGTGGCGGTAAGGATAAAGGATTTCTGCTTGATCTGGGAATTAGGATCACCGAGCGGGCCGACAACGTCAAAGGCCCACATAGAGAATGGCCAAGGAGCGGTCATAGGATGGAGAGATGAAGCTGGAGAATGAATTTTATCAGCGTGGAGTTGGCACTTAAGACACCTCCGGACATAGAGGGAGCAATCTTCCTCTAGAGTGGGCCAATAGTAGCCCTGCCTTAGGATCTTCTTCGCTAGAGCCTGGCCATTGACATGATCCCCACACTCACTAGAATGGGCTGCTTCAGCCACCTTCCAAGCTTCAACATCATCTAAGCATCTCATGAGCATCCCATTAGTAGCGCGCCTATACAGTTCTCCTGCAACAACGGTGTACCTTGCGGCGGCTCTTCTGATTGACTTGCGTTGCTCAGCATTTTCCCCTTCTGGGAACAATCCCTCCTTACAAAACAACTCGATTTCATGATACCAAGGCAATTCTTCTTTGTCCAGAATCTCTTCTAGCTCTGTTAAAGATACTTCCTTAAGATCTTCCTTCTCAGCTCTTGCCTCTACAGATTTCCTAAGATTGATGTACCAAGGATCCTGAAGAGAGGGTGCGTCCAATCTCTGAACGATGATAGTCTCAGTGCTCCGAATGAGAGGGAAAGATAGGGAAGAAGCAAGGGATGCCAGAGCATCAGCTAGAATGTTCTGAGAACGGGGAGTATGGATATAGATCAGCTTACGGAATTGCCTGGCAAGGAGCGTGACCAGATCTTGATAAGGCTTGATCTTGGGGTCACGAGTACGGTAAGTGGTCAGAACTTGCCGTAGGACGAGCTGAGAATATCTGATGATGTTTAAATAACGCGCACCTAAGAGGTAGGCGTGCTTTAGTCCAGCCAGGAGAGCCTCATACTCAGCGATGTTGTTGGTAGTAGGAAACCGAAGTTGATAAGCAAAGGGGATGGTCACCCCCTCTTGAGTAAGTAGAACAACACCGATCCCTCGGCCTTGAGAATTGAGTGCACCGTCGAAGTGCAGAGACCAGAAGGGGTGATGAGAGATAACAGAAAGATGCTCATCAGGGATATCGTCCTGGATGGAATCGGTGTGAGGAATGGGGAGATGAGCGAGATGCTCAGCAATGGCATATCCTTTGACCGCCTTCTGAACAACAAAAGTGATGTCGAACTAAGAGAGGAAGCTCTGCCAGCGAGCCAACCTACTAGAAAGGACATGCTTTTCTAAGAGATAACGGATCGGGTCCATTCTAGAGATCAACCTAACTGGGTGGGCAAGAAAATAGTGTTTCAACTTCTGAGCTACCCACACTAAGGCGGCACAAGTCTTCTCCATAGCGGTGTATCTGGATTCAGCAGGATTAAACAACCGAGAGAGATAGTATGCAGCCCGCTCTTTTCCTTCATCATCCACTTGCGCTAAGACCGCCCCTAGGGAGTCCTCAATGATCGAGATATATAAGATTAGGGGTTTCCCAGGGACAGGAGGTTGCAAAACTGGGGGATTGGATAGATATTCCTTTAAGTCCTCATAGGCCTTTTGACAGTCTTGATTCCATTCAAATTCGACCCCTGCCTTAAGCAATTCATAAAACGGACGGCACCTTTGGGAATGCTGGGATATGAATCTTCTGATGAATTACAATCTACCAATCAATCCTCAAAGTTCCGTAATATTTTTTGGCGGAGGCATGTCCATGACGGCCTGTGCCTTGTTAGGATCAATCTGGATCCCCCGTTTGCTCACTATAAAGCCTAGCAGCTTCCCTGAGGAGACTCCGAATACACACTTCTTTGGATTCATCTTAAGATTGTACTCCCTGGCTCTTTACAGTACCTTGGCCATAATAGAGGGGTGTTCTTCCTTAGTTCTTGACTTCACCAGAATGTCATCCACGTAAGCTTCCATATAGATGTGCATCATGTCGTGGAAGATGGCCATCATCGCCCTTTGATAGGTGGCGCCCGCGTTCTTCAGACCAAATGGCATAACCACATAACAGTACGTGCCCCAGGGCGTGGTGAAGGAAGTTTTCTCTTGATCTTCGGGAGCGAGACGGATTTGATTGTAGCCCGAATATCCATCCATGAATGATATGGCTTCATACCCGGCGGTGTTGTCTACTAGGACGTCTATATAAGGCAGCAGGAAATCATCCTTAGGATATGCTTTGTTAAGATCCCTGAAATCGATGCAAATACGCACTTTTCCATCCTTCTTGATAACAGGGACTATGTTTGCCACCCACTGAGGATATAGAACAACTCTGATGAATCTGGCCTTATATAACTTGTCGACTTCCTCTTTGATTCTCAAGGCCATGTGGGGGTGAAATCTTCTTGACCGTTGTTTGACAGGTGTTGCCCCTGGTTTAAGCACAAGTCGATGTTCCACTAAAGAGGGGTCAAGACCTGGCATGTCCTCGTAAGACCAGGCGAAGGAATCGCTATACTCCCTTAGAACTTTGATTAAATTCTCTTCTACTTGTGGAGGGTGGTTAGCAGCAATAATGATAGGCCTTGGATCTTCTTCAGTTCCCAAGTCGATTTCCTTTGTAGGTTCGTCCACTGCCGTCGACGGCTCGTCGAATCTCTTCAGTCCTTGTGCATACAGATCAGTAGTGTCATCTACATTGCTGTCTTCATTAATCGGATCCTTCTCGTCCAAAATCTCATAGACGCCTAATCCGTCATCACTCCACACTCCTTCTATTTCCTCGTCATCTTCTATCACGATGGCCGTAGCAACGAATTTCGGGCACTTCAACAGAGCATGGCAACACTGAGCTAAATCTTACATGAACTTATCAGGAACTGATCGGGAAGCATGCGTAAGTGGGCACGGATCAGAGGAGGAAGGGTTGGACGACCTAGAACAAGACCCTACTTCTCTAGACCTAACTGACTCTACTTCCCTAGACTCGACGGACCCTAAATCTAACCTAGGAGAGAGGAGGCCTAGTGGAAGGGAAGGAGCAGGGGACTCGTGCCCCTGGGAGGAGGATGGAGACAGAATAGCGTAATCTTCCACTGAAATCCCCGTTTCAAATTGGACGTTTTTTTTGGAGATCAGCGGAGACTATACAGCAAGATGGAGGAGGTGGGAGCTGCATGGGGAACAGCTCAGGGAAAATGCAGTCGAAGAAAGGATCGGAAGAGGAGAATCACATCTCGTGGAGTTGAGCGTTGGGAGGAGGAGGAGTGAAGAGAGTGGATAGATCAATGCGCGGGCACTGCCCGCAAGCACAAGGAATAAAGAGAATCTCAGGTGGATCAATGAAAGATGGATTTACCATGATAGGAGGAAGACGGGGTATGTAGTCCCCTTGCTGAAAAATAAATTGAAAGCGTGAGGGAGACCAAGAAAAGACAACTGGAGAGCTCCCCCTTTCCTGTAGACCATCAACTGGCCGCTCCTTTGGCCTCCACTGAACAAGCCGAACTTCTTGTTGCTTTCGGCGTTCTTCTTCATGAAAGAGCCCCTGAAAGGCCCGGCTATAGTCAAGCATGTCATCATCTAACCCTCCTGGCAACGAGGGCGGACTGGCAATCGGACAAACCGTATCTCTTTCCAGCTAAACTGACTTTGAAGTTAGTGTGCCGGGCTGGAGAGGTCCTCTAACAAAATGTTGGCGATAATCCCAGGTGAGCGGCCCAGAATCACCCATCATTGATAATGCAGTTTCTCGGTAGCCGAGACCTCTCCTGCCCATCTTCCTTCCCATCAGTATGGGCTTGGTCGTTCCTTGTAATTGTGTACCAAGACCCCTCCCTGGTTGATAGCCTAGTTTCAGTATGATATTCCAGCCCTTGGAATCTCGAATCTGAGGCTTCACTTTGATATTAACTGGAGTAGTGACAGGCCTAGGAGGTGTATAAGCCCAAGGGAAGTTTAAGTCCAGCACTGATATGACGGGCCGGCTGCTTGGCCTAAGTGTGGGAAGAATCTGTTCTGAAATGGCCTTAACTGACTGCACTGTGGATAAGCTTTTAACTTTGACGACCCTCCCTTGGAAAGGGAATTTAAAGCACTGATGTGCGGTGGAGGGTACGGCGCCGAGTGTATCAATCCACGGACGACCCAAGATAGCCTTGAACATAGGGTCAATGTCCAGTACGTAGAATTCTACGGCCATTGTAAGAGGTCCGAGCTCGGCTCGGATAGTGACTACCCCGTGACATGCTCGCCTTGAGTTGTCATATGCTGCTATAGTGGTCGGGGTAGGTCGTAATAACTCTTCGGATATGTTGCAAGCTCGTAGAGTGCTGAGTGGGCATACATTGATTGAAGCCCCTGTGTCAACCAGCGCTGCTTCAATGCTGACTTTGTTCAGAGTGATTGTAATGCAGAGCGGCATCTGCCGTGCTTCCGGAGGTGCTAGCTTGGTTTCTGAAAATGTAATTGCCGGCCCCTTTGAGATAGTAGCCAGTGCAGTCGGTAAACTATCGACTGCAATGTCTTCGCTGACCATTACCTTCTGTAAGAAATCTCTCAGTGCATCCTGATGAAGGGTAGACCTTTTGATCGGCTCCAGCACAGATATTTTAGCGGGCACTCGATCCAGATGATGTAGCAAGTCATATTGAGTACCCGGCAAAGGTTCAGTTCCTTCCTGCTCGACCGTCGGCTGAGAATACTGGGGATCAGAAGTAGTAGGGTAGTTCTGATGGAACATCTTCCCGCTTCTTAAAGCACAACTTGAAGTGGCCGCGGCATCAGTGGATAGCATGATGGGCCCTGCGGGGTGGATGAGCGGTGTAGGCTGTGCGGGGGAGATGATTTGGTGGGGTGTAAGGTTGGTGATGGTGGTGAGCGGATGATGGGTGAAGGATTGGTGGAAGGCGAGATGGTGATGGTGGATGGTACGGATGGAGGGAGTGTTGGTGGAGGCGTCAAGACAGGTGATGGGTTAGGCGATGGCGTGATGATGGTAGCAGAGGTAAGTGGCGAAGGGTATGACGGAGTGGTGGGTGGTAGTGAATTTGTTGGAGCGGGTGTAAATGGGAGGACAAGTGGAGAGGGTATTGGGTGTGAGGGAAGAACGAAGGAGGGGGTAAGAGGATTGCGGTGGTTGTGGTGGAGGGCCATGACTTGCGGTGTTGCGCCATCGTCATCAAAAGACCACCCGGCATTAGGGGCCGGGGGTTGAACTACGTTCACTTGAGCCGGTGCCGGCGGCTGAGGTTGCTGTGGAGCAGGCGGATGATTTGGCATCAGATTTTGATGGATCCCCAGATCCTGAGCCTGTTGTAGTTGCTGTTGTGGTGGTAGCTGCTGTGGCTGCGGTGCTTGTTGCTGCTGCACTTGCTGCCTCGGCTGTTGCCCTCTCTTATCTTTAATCTCAACAATGGCCCGATGCATCGCGGCCTAATCGATTCTCTGTCCCTCATGGTGATCGTATACCAGATCCCGGAACTGATAACATCCTTCGATAGTGTGGCCTGGCTGCCTATGGAACATGCAATATTTCATCTGATCAACGGCTGGGTTCCAGTTAGGCCGTTCCGGAGGAAGTTGAATTGCATTCACCGACATAAGAGCCGAGAAGATATCCGTGAGGGTCTCTGGCAATGGGGGGTATTGAGCTCTCTTGGGAGCCGGGCGCTTGTTGTTCGGATTGTTGTTATAGCCGTTTGGTGGAGGGACATTGTGGTATTATGGAGGTGGTGGTTGTTGTTGTGGAGCGATGAAGGCGTTTTGTGGAATGGTGAAGGCAGGCGGAGGGTTTTGTGGAGCGGCTTGAAAGTTCTGTGGAGCGGGATTTTGTGAATTGCGGGGGTTTTGGGGGAAGCGGAAAGGTGCGGTTTGAAATGGAAAGGCAAAGGCTTGTACCTGTTCGTTTGTCTGGACCCCCTCGGTAACCGGCCCTTGTGGTTTCTTGTGATATTTGGGCTTTTGGTTTTCAAATAGGGCGTGCATGGGAGAATCCTTGAACTGGGTTTGTATGAAGCGCGCCCGGCTGTAGAGTTGATGCATGTTAGCTATATCATTCATTGCCAGGATGTTCCTGAAGGTTCGGGTAGCATTTGAAATGAGCAGCTTGACCTTCTCTTCCTCCGGAATGTGGCAAGGCACTCTAGCAGCCATCTGTCTCCACCTATCTGCATAAGTGGCGAACTCCTCATCTGGCTTCATCTTCTCGGCTACTAGATCTGTAAATGAGTATTCCGGGCCGACCCTGTCTTGGAACCGCTGGATAAATTTGTCCTTTACTACCTTGAAACTTTCAGCTTCTTCTAGCGGCAAAGAGTAGAGCCACTCCAGAGCAACACCATCCAAAGATCGGCGGAATAAGTAAGCCATAAGGCGATCATCATATTGGAACTGCGCCGACTCATATAGAAAATCCCTCACATGAATGAAGGGATTGCCGTTCCCGTCGTACTTGCGATAGCTGGAGAGCTCTGATTGCGGAGGGAATCGAATGTTCTGAAAGCTCGGGACAGGAACATCTGCCAAAGATTGTGGGCCAACCCGCTTCTGGAGGAAATCGAGTTGTTGCTGCATGGTGGCCCATTTATCAAGCAAGTCCTGCTCTCGGGAGGGAGCAGGAGTAGTGAAGGACGCTGATTGAATTTGAGGAGCAGATGGAACGATTATGGCAGAAGGTGGAAGCCCATAGGCAGGAGTGGAGGGATAAACAGTAGAGATGGGGGGCCCATAAGAAGGATATTGGGCCTGAGACTGGCCCAGATTAGAATGGGCTTGAGCCACCCCTTGCTGAGGGCACAAGAAATCTGAAGGGCCCATGAGAACTTGCGGAGCTATCGGGCCCGATGTATGATGATCCACCTGAGCAAAGGAAGGGACTGGTGACTTCCCTTTATCAAAAGATTGATAGGCTGAGTTGGAAGATTGGCCCGTCTCCATGCCTGTGAAAGTGATGGTCCGGGGTTGGACCGGGGTGAGATCAATCGGAGTGGGCTGGATAGAGGGCCCACTAATTCTAGATGGATCGATAGGAGGGTTGGATTTAGAAGGAGATGCGTTGGACCCTTACATGGCCTGATAAAGAACTTGAAGTTGGGTCGGATCCAATTGGGCCATCATCTGAAGAATGGAGCCCGCGGAAGGAGTGGAGAGAGAAGGGGTAGCTTGACCACCTTCTATAGAAGTGGAGGATAGAATAGGGGTAGTCCCCTCTCCGGAAGAAAAGGTGATAACCCTAGGAGGGTTTTCAAGGAGCCCTTGAGGAAGAGAGTCCTCTTGGGAATGGGGAGGATTGAATGATGCCATGGCGGACTCGAAGAGAGGATTGGAATAGAACGTGAAGAAGGAATTGACTTGAGGAGATGGTTCGGACGGACGAAAACAACTCCACATGCAACAGACAACCTTGACGATGCAAACAATCAACACAAACAATCACACAATGAGTAACCAAACTCGGATGTTTTGACAAAAGATGTGAGCGATAAAAGATGAAGACACCCCAAGTCAACCAAGTTGTTTAAGATGATGCAGCAAGATTCTTGTGATTTCTCCTTCGAAACTTTAGTGAATTGATTGAAATGTGCTCTCAACAATGGGTTCCTAACAGGAGATGGGTATGGGACTTGGTTTGACTCTAAGTGTAATCACTCCTTCACTTATGCAACCCTAGACACGGAGTGGGAAAGGTACAACCAGCCCGGCGTCCGTGTGGGAATCCATGGCTCGCGGGGACTTATGGAGGTCCCTGGTGTGATTTCCTAGTCGGCCCCAAGGAATATGGAGACGAGAGGTCCGCACACCAAGGTAGGAAAATGCAATCTAGGATATGAAAAGACGAATGGTCCTATGTGCACCGGAGTGCATGCAAAGTCTAGCCTAAAATCTAGCAATCAATGATGCACACAATGATATGGAGATATGAAACAAAGCAAGGAGGAAGTCAAGTATCACCCAGGCAAAGAGTCACAGCATAAACTACAGAAATAAGTGCACCTCGGATGCGTACATGTCTGGAGTATAATGGTCGAGGAACCCTGCGTCAGAAGAAAATAACGGTCGAAAACCAGACCGCCAGAAGTAATATAACGCAGGGAGGTAGGACCGTCAAATGAGCCAGAGAGCCAAAATCAACCAGAAGTAACAGGAAAAGACCATGAAAACTCTCGCAGAAGAACAGATGTGGCGGTCTAATGACCCTGCGTCAGAGGACTCTAACGCAGGGGCACAGGGCCGTCAGAGCAGTCAGAAAACCAGGATCAACAGGAAATAAGAGGAAAACGGGAGGGGAACAACACAAGAGATGATGGCAGGTTTAACAGGAATCAAAAGCACGATTGGCACAAGTTGTCCCACCGTGATCGCCAAAAAATTATCTGTTGATTTGTTTTGCCTATCTGCTCTTCTTGGGTTTTTGTGCGAACGTGATAAGATGACAAGCAAGTATTCAAAGACCTTCTCTTAACCTATGAACATGTGACCATGAACCTAGGCAATCAAAGCTAGCTCTAGCATGGGCATGCTATCTCAATCAAACTAAGCTAAGGAAATAAAGAAAAGCACACGCCGGGGCGTGGAGCAAGGAATAAATGAAAACACACTGCGAGGGTGGAACAAGCAAGAAAATAGAATATATGAGGTGCGAGAGAGAAAGCTAATGCCCAATACTAAGAAAGACGTGATCGCCACCAAAGTAAAAACAAGTCAAAGACCTGAAAATACCTCAGAAATAGGTGGATGAAACACCCGCCCACGGGAGAGAAACCCAAAGAAGACCTGCAGGTCAGCTGAAAGTAACGGCCAGAACCCTGTACGTCACTTGGAAGTGACGGTCGCTCGATAGACCACTGGAAGAATCTGACGCGCCTGCATGAGACCGTCAAATAACCTGCAGTAGCAAAGCGTGAATCCTTTTAACTCCAACTCTTCCAACCGGCTAGAAGACTTGGGCCTCGTGCTGGTGGACCTATAAACCTGCCAAAGACATGGAAAGCAACACAAAACAACCCAAACTAGCCCTTTAGACAATATAGCATCAATTCTTCAATAAACACAATATCATCAAAAGGAAAGGGAAATACCGGAAGGTTTTGGTTTTTTAACCCCTCTGGGCGTTTTAAAAGATTGGGAGGAAGTTTAGATGAAGAAAACCAGTGAAAAACGTGGAGAAAGGAGAGAAATAATGCTTATGATGAAAGGGAGATGGAAAAGGAATTCAATATGCAAATACGAACTTTGGAACCAAGAGGAACAGATACTCCCTTCACCAGGCAGCAAACGAACGTGAGCAGCACTTCTCCTTGATCAGTCATGGCTCTAAAATGCGGCAGCACTTCGTCGCAAAAACTAGAATTTTCTCCTCCTCAGGACCATGAAGTCAAGGGTTCTATTTATAGACCCTCAAACCCTCAGGTCGAGCAGAGGAAAATCCAGCAAGATAAAGGGATAACTCTCAGCAAATCCTTGAAGATAATGTCACCAAGAGTCTATAGAATCAAACAGAAGGTCCTGAGGATTAGATTTGGAAGAGATATCGTCAATCCAAGTTCTTATCTCGACCACGGAGTAGCAGAGAAAAGGCCTGAACTGTCAGGTCTCTCTGAAAGAAGTAACGACTGCACGACAGACCGCCACAGTGAAATAACGCATCAAGGAACATCCGTTACTTTCAATCTTATCCCCAAAGAGATAAGATCAACAGGAAGCAGATCAAAACAATAGGACTCTGTAAAGAAAGCAATGGCCAAGGCATAGGGCGTCAGAATGAAACAACGGCTACACAACAGACCGTTATATTCAACATATAGGCCAAAGGATAAGCTTTCAAACAAGACCTTAAGCTTCAGGACTCTTCAAGGAGCAACGGCCCAGGACCCATCCGTTAGAAGGAAGAAACGCGCCTGGGACAGACCGCTATTATCAATGGAGTTCAAAATAAGGAATGAAGGTTTTGCTAAGCTTTAGTCAAAATGAAATGCCACAAAGAGCCACATCCGACCAAGGAGTCAAGACCCAAGAAATGATCTTCAACTAAACAAAGAGACTCGATGAAGAGTGAACAACTCGGAGCATCATATATAATGAATAAAGAGATGGCCCGACTTATTGGTCATAAAACGGGTGTCAACTACAAGCTGCCCCTATGTGAAGATACTACACCGACAATCTCGGTGCTCGATAGATGGACCTGCCTTGGTCAACCGTCCAGGAGAGTCATCCAAAGAAGTCGACAGCTTCAGATACTCACTTACAATATGGCTGGGGTGACAGACTGTTGTGGGGCTTCACCCGCAGATCATGATGAGGCGACACAAGCCCGTGCTAAAGAAATAAATGCAGATCTGGTCACGATGACTACAAACGTGATCACTACCGAAGATGATGGCGAGAGAGCAACACCTTCTCTGGATGCTCCGGTGGAAGGGGGAGGTCAGGCTCCTAGCTCTTCTACGCCCGATCCAGCTATAATGATGATGTTGCAAAAATATTAGCAAGAAGTTGAAACGCTGAAGAGGTAACTTAGTGAGCTGAGCATGCACGCTTCAACTTCAAAACAGACCGAGGTCCTTCCTGAAGCCTCGCAGGGAGGCGCCGATGAATTGGAGGCCTCGCCGATGATAATGGCCTCAGCCGACATTCGATTACACTGGGGACATGACCCCACAACCTATTCCTCAGCCCCAAGGGTCTGCTACCATACCTCAAGCAACAGTGGTGGTGACACCGCAGATGCAACAAGCTTACTCCTGCCTAGGCCCGGTCGACCCGGCAATGATGAATAAACTAATGATAGAACCAATGATTGAGAAGAAGCTGGCCGATAAAGGCAGTGATGATTATGCTACTTTTGATGTGTACAAGATACCTTACCCTGTCCATCATGCTGCCAAGAGATTGCCTCTGGGGATCAACAAACCACCTAAGTTCAATAAATTTAACAGACAAGGTTCGCTGAAAGAACATATAGCCTACTACATCAATGTGATGGGTGATTTGACGACTGATGAGTCTTACCTACTGAAATTCTTAGGGTCCTCCCTCACATGACTCGCTTTTGAATGGTATTCGAACTTGCCAGTCGGGTCCATCAGTGACTGGCCAGACATGTACCAGAAATTTCGAGAAACGTTCCACGTCGTTGAGAGAGAAGTGACTGTGGCCGAATTATATGCTTCCAGGTAGAAGAATGATGAAACTACTTTGGAATACATCCAAAGATGGTGAAATCTCAGCATGAGATGCAAGCACCCGCCACATCAAGAAGATGCAGTCTAGATCTACAAGCATAACCTAAAGCGGGAAATCCTCGAAAAGATGATCGGAATTGAAATCAGGTCTTTCGACCGGCTGAACAATTATGTGGTGGCGGAGATCGAGGCCTTCCTCTCCAGTCACTCCTCTGCTTCTGCTGCTGCAAATCAAAGGACTAAGCAGGTTGAAAAGCGGACAGTGTCCACAGAAGTTCACACGATTGACTTTAAGGCATTTGAGCAGCAGACAGATAAAGAAAAAGGGGTTGTCAACCCTCCCCTTGCTGAGCCCGATGAACAACAGGATGGCCCATCCTTGTGGACCAAGATGAAGAAGCTGTACTCCTTCCCTAAGGAGAGGACTCGGGTCCTGTTTGAATGAGCCATTCAATACAACAAAGTCACTCTCCCAGAATCAAAGAGACTAGGGGATGCTAGAAGAAGAGACGATCCCCACTTTTGCCCATATCACCAAATGATCGGGCACTCCATTGAAGATTGCTGCCCATTCAAAGATGTTATTGAACTGCTGATCCGAAGAGGGGAGCTGCAAATGGGCGACCACAAAGTGGATCCTCCATGCCCTCATGAATTGCCCGATCTGAAAAGGGTAGTCAACATGGTATCTTTATACCTGCAACTACCTCAAGGGAAGATGCCAGCTGCAAAGGGGAATAAAAAGAAGAAGCCAAAGATTTAGGGGGGGAGCATCGTTCTCTCCTGTAATACATTGTCAACCTTGCCCGGCACGAACCGAGTTGCTGAAGAAGAAAATGAAGAATTATAATGTCCACCTCCTAATAAAGAGGCATGCTATTACACCCCTCCTCTACATGAGGGCATGGGGGCAAGAATGTCAACCTTTGAGGGATGGGACGCTTTCAGAGACGATGATAAGATTTCGTTGGTCCCACCTAAAATTGAGACGGAAGGCAGCACTTCTGGCTCTCCCCAACCTGACCCTGCCATAGTAGCAGAGCTGTATCAAAAACTTCAAGAAGTTGAGGTGCTGAGAAGAAAATTAAGCAAAATGGGTTTATACCTAGCTATACCTGGGCAGACTGGGTCATCATCTGAGGGTTCGCAGGGTGGCATTGAGACATTCAAAACCTCACCACAGCCGACTATGCCCCGAATAATATATGACTATATGCATGTGGGGCACCTCCTCTCAGCAGCTACTTCACGCTCCTTCCGCGTGCCCCTTAGATCCCCGGGCATGTCAGGGGGCAGCTACCATACCTCGTGCCATGCCATTCATAGCCCCGCTTCCACAACCAGTTGGCTTGCACCTCAGTCCGATAGCTCCGGTGGTGGTGAGTAAGCTAAAGGCGGAACGTGCAGCTAAAATGAAGCTGGCTGAGGGAGGAATCACCGAGGCAGCGATATACATGACCGAGCAGAAGATTGATGAGTCTGCCTCAGATTATATTCGACGATGAAGGAATCTCAATGCGAGATGCAGACATCCACCCAAGCATAGGGATGCTATTCAGATATCCAAATGCAGCATGAAGATGGACAACCTACTAAGGGCGATTGGCGTCAAGGTCAAATCCTTCGATCAATTAAACGATCTTGCAACTGATTTTGAAGCCCTTCTGGCAAAGCACTTCCCGGCTACTGCTACCTAGATTCAGAAGAATAAGCCAGCCAACGAACGGCCGACGCAAGAAGTGATGCACGCTGCTGATTTCAAAGCTTTCGAGCAGCAAAGGCAAAAATTAAAAGAGGCGGTTGGCCCTTCTGCCGCCAAGCCTGGTGAGCAAAAATCCTCACTAAGGGGAAGAATGAAGAAGCCATATTCCTTTCTGAAGGACAAAACTCAGACACTGTTTGAGTGGGCCCGTGAATACGACAAGGTCATCCTCCCGGAGGCCAAAAGGCCAAATGATGCCAGATGGAAAGATGATCCTCAATTCTACCCCTATCACCAACAGAGGGGGCACTCCATTGAGGACTTCTATGTATTCAAGGATATCGTTGAAGGCCTTATTCAGAAAGGTGAATTACAAATGGGTGAATACAAGGTGCATGGACCCACCTTGCCCGCACCAAAAGTCCGTCTTTAAGACGTCGGCCAACATGGCCTCGCTATACCAGCTGAAGCAATACATATTCTAAAGGGCATTTCGAGCCTCTCAAGCTATGGCGAGAAGTCAGAAAAAGAAGTATAAGATGCAGATGGTGCCCCAATCTCAAGGCAGATGCTGAAAACAAAAGAAGAAAGAAAGCTGAAGATAAAAGAAGAGCTACTACTCCGCTTTGCAAGACACTGCCGGCTTGACTCAAGCCGACCGATTCAAGGTGAAGTCAGCCCATCTCAGGGCCGATAGCTAAATAATGTGATGGGGCATCAAAGGCGATTTCATTACACGGGTGGAGTGTATTTGTGAGTTATGGCTTGTATGAGATTGTAATTGTGTATTTTCTTTCTTTTGGGCTCCTTGTAAGGCTTATATCAAGCCAATGGGCCATTTTTTATGTCAAGTCCAAGGCTAGGTTGCCATTAGTAGAGTCCATTAGGGAGCTTATGCCATATTGGGTCATTAGGTTGTTAATGGGTCATTAATGCACTTAAGGCCCAAATTGGGTTACACTCCTTCATGGGCCAACTAAGTTGGAAGAGTCTAGCATGGTTGGTGGGCTGGTTACATGGTCTTTAACCACACTTGGCCCAAGAAGAGGCCCATGAATGGGGCACCCCCTCTTTTGGCCTTATTAGGCTTGTTAGGTGGTGTTTGAATGGATCTAGTCCAAGGTTGAATAAGTATGGTCAAATTAGATCAAACTAATGTAATAAATGTGTGATTCACATTGTATCCCAGCCCTTCAATCCAAACCCCTAGATCCAAGGGTTGAGGTTGAGTTTGGTTGGCATCCTATATAAGGTTGTATTTTTCATATTGAATGAATTAATGAAGGAAAAAAAGGCATTTGCCCCCTTGGAGATTTGCGCCCCTCCCCTCTCTCTCCCTGGTTCCTCCACCCCCTCTCCCCTTTCTAGAGTGTAATCCCTTCCCCCTTGATCCCGTCCAGCATCTGAAGCAACTCCGGTGATCGCCGCCGCCATCGACTCGCCGCCGACGCGTCGTTGTCAACGGTTTCGGTGTTCTGTCCACTCAGGATAGATCCTTCTTCTCCGAATTCCTGCTATCATTCCCTTCATCTTCTGAAGCTCAAAATTTCAGGGTTGGTTCCCCTCTAGAACCCTTATCCCCACAAAACAAATCACGTCGAAATTCATCCTTTAGCTATTTTTTGATTTTCGTCCAAGTCCAAGTTCCAGATCTGTCCTGGTTCTGTTTACTGTTCATCAGCTCTGAGTCTACCCCATTCGAACCATCTTTTGATTTTTGTTGGGACGCCCAAATTTACTGGGAGTTCTGTCCACATCCCTATACCACCAAGCATTTTCTTAATTTTTGGTTCACCCTCCAAGTATTTTAAAAAATTCGTCCAAGTTCCCAAGAACAGTCTGCCCATAGTTTCCCAGATCCGACCCAGGTCTAGTAAAAAAATTCCAGAAAATCCATTTCTTCTTCAATAAAAAAACCAAAAATAGTCCCCGATTCCTCTCTCAGAGACCTTCAACTTTTCTGAAGAATTCATTTCCAGATTCGGAGGTCTTCTCCCCGGTCAATGTCGATATTCAGAGAAGTCAGAACCTGCCCCTGCAGTTCTGGCCAGATTCCAGCAAGCTTGTAAAATACATGATCAGAAATACAAATCTGATTATTTTTTTTGAAGACCCCTACATCGAAGTATTCTGAGTCAGCTTTCCAACGGCGCTAATCTCGTCGCATTCCGACGACGGGACTGATCGCAGCACCAGTTTTCTCCGAGTCGCGCGCCTGCAAACAGAACTTTCAGGTTCGTGGCCGAGTTCCCAGCGAGCGTCGTCCGAGGGCCGCCCGGCGTCCGGCGGTCGTTCCAGCAGCTCGCCCTCCCAGGGGAACGCTTTCCAGGTGTCTCCACAACAGAGGAGTCATCAGGCCCCACACGACCCCTCCGGTCAATACGTGGGCCCCCACTAGCACGAGTACGCGTGAAGCCGAAGCATTGCCCGAAACCGCCCGTCAACCCGAACTTGGTCCTCCTGGGCCCACTTGTGTCGCCCTTTACCTCCCTGCGTGGAGTGGGCTTATTTGTACTGCTGTAAACATAATGTACTAAGTTCTCGGGAGTACGAGCTTTGGCCGGGTGCCGTCTTCGCCACGCCGAGAGCGTGGAGGTATCGCCTTCACCCTTACACTTGGCATTAGCTCAATTCTTTATATGCTTTATATGCCGCTGCTAGAGAGCATGTGTAGGGATACCTAGCCCGCTTTCAATTTATAATATCACTGCTGCGAGAGAGAGTGAAGCCGTCCCGTGACCCGATCCGGGCACAAGTGAGAGCCGACCACCCTAGCTCCCAGCCGGTTTCTCAACCGCGCACATCCGACGCTTCCCTCGTTAAGGGACGATCGCGAGCTTGTCGTGTCCGTGGTCCCGTCCCGCATCAATTTGGTATCAGAGCCAGGTTGAGTCTAGGGTGTCAAAAGAAAAAAAAAAGAGTGTCATTTACATCGAGTCATTAGTCAGTTTAAGTCGAGTCTAGGATCATCATATTTTCAAAACAACAAAAAGAGTCGTTTTTGGGTCGCATACATCCCTTTACTCGGTATATCAAAAGGTGTTGTCCGAACGTTAGGCTACGCCTATCGGGAAGGCCGCACATTTGCACGAGTGATCTTCGGATCGATTGCCTCCGCCACGTATCGAGTTTTGGTTAAGTCTAGGCGCATCATTTGCATTAGTGTGTTTTGCTTTAGTCGACATCTTCTAGTCGGTGTGTTTGCATGCCCACTCGTCGGGGTACTCAGTACTCACCCCCACCACCACCACCTATGGCCAACCCACGGGATACCTCGGGAGACTTCCACTCCCTACAAGAGGCGATGATGGCCATTATGGCTAGGTTGGACCAATCCGATGCTAACTTTCGGACCTTCTCCGAGAATATGGATGGTCGCCTTAGGGCCATGGAGGGACGCATGGAGACCTCCGATAGGTCGGTCCAAGACCTCGTTGGAAGGTTAGATAGGATGTCACACGGGGACCCTCCTGGGGCAGCCCAAGGTCCACCCGCACCTCCTCCCGCGGGGGCCCAAGTCCAACCCGCTCCCATGGCCCAAGTCCAGGCCGCTCCCGCGGCCCAAAACCAGCCACCACTGGTTCCTCCACCCGCCCCTCCTCGGGTTCCCCAACTACCACACCGTGACCTTGGTCTCGAGGACTATGGGTCCGACAATGCCTACGAGGGGTATGGTCAACGCCGTCGTGGTTTTCAGCCACAACGAGATGAGGATGATGATCGGGTCCTTAAGACCGTGCGAGCGGATCCTCCCGCTTTTTACGGGTCTTTGGATCCGAAAGTCTACCTAGATTGGGAGTTTGGCATGGACCGTTATTTTGAATGGTATGATATATCGGAGCGTCGAAGGGTCCGATTTGCCACCATGAAACTTATGGGGCAGGCACAAACTTATTGGAAGAATGTGGAGAGCCTGCTACTTCAGCGGCTAGAACCCCCGATCGACACATGGGCCGAGATGAAGAATAAACTTTGGCAAAAGTACCTTCCTCCCACATACCGCCAGCGACTCATCGATAGATGGCAAAGTCTTAGCCAGGGAGATCGGTCCGTCTCCGAATACATCGCGGAGTTTGATGAGTACTTTCTACGATGTGGTGTCACGGAGGAGAGTACCATGCCCGTGTCCCGCTTTCGACGTGGTTTGCGGCCACACTACCAGTATGAGCTTTTCCGCCGCAATGCCAAGACGTTGGAAGAGGCATACTAGGTTGCTCTCGAGATGGAGCAATTTGAGGGAGAGTTCGAGTCTAGCCATCGGTTGGGCCCCACCCCTCTCCGTAGTACCGAGCCCCGTCACTCTATAGGCCCACATCAGCGGCCTCCCATGGCTCGACCTCAGGAGCCCACCCGTCAGGAGCACTTCGCTCCACGGCCTCGCCCTCCTCCACCCCGGGATCTATTTCCATCCCAACCACCGGCACCCTTTGCCCGTCCCCCAGCTCCTATAGCCCGTCCTCTGGCACCGGCACCCCCTCCACTCTTGTCCAAGGCACCTACACCTCCCCCATTGTTGCCTACACCCCCTACCCGGCGGGATGATAAGGGTAAGGCCCCTCTTATCGGGGAGAGTAGTCGATCGCGAATACAGTGTTTCCACTGTCACGGGTATGGCCACATTGCTAGTGAGTGTCCCGCTCGCACCACCCTAGCCTTAGGTGTTGGCGGATCCGCACCTCCCGAGCTTGAGCATGTCGATTACGAGGCCGATGAGGCACTGGCCGATGAATACTATGCCATGGGGGAAGAGCTGGGCGACCCTTCGGCCGCCCAGGATGTCGCCACCTAGTGGGCTTGATGCTACCACCTTAGTCTAGAGTCGTGCATGAGTCGGTGTGTTTTCTTTATGTGGTTTGTTTGTGTGGTGATTTTGAGTCGATTGTTTGCGTGGTTTGCATTCGTGTGTCTGTGCATGGTGAGTCTGCATGTGTCTTGTGCAAGCTCGTTGCCGGTCTCTTACGAGTAAGAGGCGAGTGGACTCACTTGATGAGTATGGGATCGGTTTTACTTCTATATCCGGATCAGTCACCTATAGGGACTCAGCGGTGATTCCTAGTGAGTCTTCGAGCTGTTTCCTTCCTTTGAGAGTGCCCCTTCGGAGTGACCACCTTTAGCCATAGCAGTGCGCATATCGAGTATATATGGAATGAGCAGGTGTCGATCATTTGGAGTGGAGCATACCCACGTTACTTGGCACGGTGACAGATCCGCCGGAGTACCAGAGCAGCCATACCCCTACTCGACGGGGTCGAGTTCCTCCCACCCGGGGAGAATTGATGGGGCATCAAAGGCGATTTCATTACACGGGTGGAGTGTATTTGTGAGTTATGGCTTGTATGAGATTGTAATTGTGTATTTTCTTTCTTTTGGGCTCCTTGTAAGGCTTATATCAAGCCAATGGGCCATTTGTTATGTCAAGTCCAAGGCTAGGTTGCCATTAGTAGAGTCCATTAGGGAGCTTATGCCATATTGGGTCATTAGGTTGTTAATGGGTCATTAATGCACTTAAGGCCCAAATTGGGTTACACTCCTTCATGGGCCAACTAAGTTGGAAGAGTCTAGCATGGTTGGTGGGCTGGTTACATGGTCTTTAACCACACTTGGCCCAAGAAGAGGCCCATGAATGGGGTGCCCCCTCTTTTGGCCTTATTAGGCTTGTTAGGTGGTGTTTGAATGGATCTAGTCCAAGGTTGAATAAGTATGGTCAAATTAGATTAAACTAATGTAATAAATGTGTGATTCACATTGTATCCCAGCCCTTCAATCCAAACCCCTAGATCCAAGGGTTGAGGTTGAGTTTGGTTGGCATCCTATATAAGGTTGTATTTTTCATATTGAATGAATTAATGAAGGAAAAAAAGGCATTTGCCCCCTTGGAGATTTGCGCCCCTCCCCTCTCTCTCCCTGGTTCCTCCACCCCCTCTCCCCTTTCTAGAGTGTAATCCCTTCCCCCTTGATCCCCTCCAGCATCTGAAGCAACTCCGGTGATCGCCGCCGCCATCGACTCGCCGCCGACGCGTCGTTGTCAACGGTTTTGGTGTTCTGTCCACTCAGGACAGATCCTTCTTCTCCGAATTCCTGCTATCACTCCCTTCATCTTCTGAAGCTCAAAATTTCAGGGTTGGTTCCCCTCTAGAGCCCTTATCCCCACAAAAACAATCACGTCAAAATTTATCCTTTAGCTATTTTTTTATTTTCGTCCAAGTCCAAGTTCCAGATCTGTCCTGGTTCTGTTTACTGTTCATCAGCTCTGAGTCTACCCCATTCAAACCATCTTTTGATTTTTTTTGGGACGCCCAAATTTACTGGGAATTCTGTCCACATCCCTCTACCACTAGGAATTTTATTAATTTTTGGTTCACCCTCCAAGTATTTTAAAAAATTCGTCCAAGTTCCCAAGAATAGTCTGCCCATAGTTCCCCAGATCCGACCCAGGTCTAGTAAAAAAATCCCAGAAAATCCATTTATTCTTCAATCAAAAAACCAAAAATAGTCCCCGATTCCTCTCTCAGAGACCTTCAACTTTGCTGAAGAAATCATTTCCAGATTCGGAGGTCTTCTCCCCGGTCAATGTCGATCTTCAGAGAAGTCAGAACCTGCCCCTGCAGTTCTGGCCAGATTCCAGCAAGCTTGTAAAATACATGATCAGAAATACAGATCTGATTTTTTTTTTTGAAGACCCCTACGTCGAAGTATTCTGAGTCAGCTTTCCAACGGCGCTAATCTCGTCGCATTCCGACGACGGGGCTGATCGCAGCAGCAGTTTTCTCCGAGTCACGCGCCTGCAAACAGAACTTTCAGGTTCGTGGCCGAGTTCCCAGCGAGCGTCGTCCGAGGGCCGCCCGGCGTCCGGCGGTCGTTCCAGCAGCTCGCCCTCCCAGGGGAACGCTTTCCAGGTGTCTCCACAACAGAGGAGTCATCAGGCCCCACACGACCCCTCCGGTCAATACGTGGGCCCCCACTAGCACGAGTACGCGTGAAGCCGAAGCATTGCCCGAAACCGCCCGTCAACCCGAACTTGGTCCTCCCGGGCCCACTTGTGTCACCCTTTACCTCCCTGTGTGGAGTGGGCTTATTTGTACTACTGTAAACATAATGTACTAAGTTCCCGGGAGTACGAGCTTTGGCCGGGTGCCGTCTTCGCCACGCCGAGAGCGTGGAGGTATTGCCTTCACCCTTACACTTGGCATTAGCTCAATTCTTTATATGCTTTATATGCCGCTGCTAGAGAGCATGTGTAGGGATACCTAGCCCGCTTTCAATTTATAATATCACTGCTGCGAGAGAAAGCGAAGCCGTCCCGTGACCCGATCCGGGCACAAGTGAGAGCTGACCACCCTAGCTCCCAGCCGGTTTCTCAACCGCGCACATCCGACGCTTCCCTCGTTAAGGGACGATCGTGAGCTTGTCGTGTCCGTGGTCCCGTCCCAGTGCAGAAGAATCAGCTTCCTTTTCCCACTATAGGAAAATTGGCCAATACCTATGTTTTTAAAACATAGCTATAGGCCCAAAAAATGTAGGTAAATCCATCACTTACGTTTGCTTGCCACGCTTCCAAAGCGTGGTGCTTGGCTCCGTGACTATAGATTATACCTGCGTTTCTATGAAACGTAGTTATAGATTGACCTATAGCTACGCTTATGAAGCGTAGGAATAGTCCAACAGAAGCGTAGGTTAAAAACATGTATACACATGCATATAAGAGGCTGTACCTACGTTTCTAACACTGTAGGTATTACTTTTAGCCACGTAATGAAAAAAACGTTTGAAAATCATTTCCGTCATTGTCTTGAAAACGTAGGTATAAGAACTAGTCTCATTTTAAAAAAAACATAGGTGTATTGTTCTTTTTTTTTACATACTCATTGTGCAATCATATTACACCTGTATACATCAATCATATTACACCTGTATATATTCATGTAATGTTTCCTGTATGAATCTTACATTAAACACATCAATATCAAGTGATACATTCTCCTAAAATCGCATTAATAAAAAAATCAAAACATACATTCATTCTCAAAAACTAGCTATTAACTAAGAACACTTATTAGAAACAAACTGTCACTACAACAAAAAAGGCTTTTACACTCATTGAACACATCAATGTGAACAAAAAATCTTCATCTAAACTCCAATAGTCTTCCATTCCATCAAAGAAATGGTCAAAACAAATTTGTTGAGAAATTTTAGACGAGAGAATTCATAGGTCATACATTTACTTGACCTGAATCACTATAAAATGTGGGAGATCTGTCTGCAGGGAGAATTTTTTTAATAATATTACAATTGAAGAATAGATGATCGATAATAGTAGTACCAGCACATAGTAGGCATGACATTATGACATTCTCAACTTGATGGTGTAGTGCACTATTGAATGGATACCTGCATCATGGAGACGAGTAAACAAGCTTGTAATAATCTTTTTTGTGTACAAGTTTGAACTAGAAGACAAGACTTTCTCAAAAAAAAAGATCCACAATCCTGTCAATTGCACCTGTTTCAACTAATGCTCTCCTAGCATCTTTATTGCTAGTTCCTAGTAACACAGCAATGAACTCCACAATCTGAAATAAAAATAAGGAGTTAGACAAGCATAAAGTGCAGGAGATAAGATGCAGATCTTACTTAATGTTACATAACTGTATATGCTTGTCTCTCCTACATTGGGAGATTTATGCTTGCCATTTGTTGACATGTAGGTACTATGAAGATCTGCTTTCTAGAGTTATTCTTGTTGTGTAAGCTTCTAAAGTGGTAGACCATATATCCATCCAGAATGATATGGTTCGTGGTCGACCATGTGAGTTATGAGGAAATACCAACAGACAGATGCTGGACAACTGCGGTGAAAAGCTTCAAGGCAGTGCCCAGGACTTGCCTAAGATAAATTTGGAGGAAGGAGTTCTTGTCAAAAAATTCCTTGAGGTTAGTTGCAAGTTAGATTCAACTGATATCATCGACAATGAGGGAGTTCATTATCATACAAAATAGTACCTTCTTTATATCAGTACTTTTTGCATATTTACTAGGCCTTCAAATATCCATAAAGGAATTATAGCATAAACTATCAATATTCATTATCATACAAAATATTACCTTCTTTATGTGTGAGGGAGTTATCTCCAGCAGCAAATCGAAGTAATGTCATTTTTTTTATTCTATAAATTCAAAGAGATAAATAGATGATCAAGACCCAGACACTATTACAGCTACAAAAATTCCAGCAACTAAATTAACAAATTTTGGGCTTGACTATGATTCAAACAATATGGTCATTGTGGTAGTAGGCAGGAAGCTTCTACAAAAAGTATTATATCAGACATATAATTTGATTTCACATTTACCTATTTTTTGTACCATGCAATTGAATGCATTCTTTGGGTTCATCCACTGTGTTTACTGTTACCATTAAATAGATGATATAGCACCAAGTCTAGAGTTAAATTTAACTTTCATTCTATTTGAAATTTATAGGAAGATGGGAGTGTATCTCCATCAGGGTATAACGTTTAGAAATTAACAAGGTAGAGCCACACTTACAACTTAGTTATGCTCCTCAAAGTAGAATAGATAGTGGAGAAGTGATCTTTATGTCGAATCAAATATAGCAGTCCAAACTTGAAACCATGAAAAGCATGCTGGAGAAGAAGTGGGGAAGAAAAACAAGCAATCAGGGTTTGTACTAACAATCAAGGAAATCATAAAGGGGAAATTAGATAATTAAAAGGGGAAAACTCACCTGAATCCTTAGTGCTCTTTAAGATGTGTTGGACATGTCATTTCATTTGAATAGCTCCGTGGTGTACAATTATCACCAGAAAATCTTGAACCATCAAAATTAGCACAAGCAGTTGAAAAATCATCAGACTAGTTCTGAACCCTACAGTTTCTGGAATCTATTTCAGATATGCAATCTTGCCATACTAAAATGCCGCCTGTCCATTTCTTCCTCCTCAAATCAGATTCATCCATTTGTGTCTCTCGCCTGACAAATTTGTGAGATGATACTACATTGCATTATTAAGATAATGATTGATAATGGGTCAACTTTTTTTCTAAAGTGGGAGAGGTGAACAAGAGAATTTTTATCTTAAAGATGACTGCCCCACTATGTTCAGACAAGTGATTAATAAACAGGTGAAGGTTTAAAATATATTTTTGGATTTTGCCATCATGATCTAAACCAAAATGGAATCAGGCATACACAGGCACTGAGAGTTCAAGAATCCGGCATCAATTAGTTTCTGGGCTAATCCAAGAACAAATCCGAAGTTTTGATGCATTATTGCCACCATAAAAAAGAATAAAAAATAGATAGTAAGTTCATAAAATGACTTTGGTACATAACCCCAGTTCCTTTTGGATCCACATACTCTCCTTCCACAGATTACTATCAAGAGCAACCTCTGCAAAAATTTAGGATCCATTCAAATCATCTGGAGCCAAATGGAAGGGAGTTGAATATGAATCTATTTACATGATAGATACAAGAATTTGTTCAAAGCAAATGAATGGTCACAAGTTGCAAGGTGAAGTTCAAATAGCTCTAGCAAAGATTGTAGAAGATCAGCCGACCAAATCTTCCCTGGCTGATCCTAATCTCGAATGAATCAGATCAGACAAATTAGCCAATTTAAGGAAAACCACCGGATCCTAATCTCGAATGTGTTAACCTTGGAAAATCCAAGAAATGCCTAGCATGGAAAATAGAGGGCAATGGTCTAACTCTTGACACACAGTAGACAATGAAAAAAATAGTTCATATATATGATTCATTAAACATGAGGGAAAACAAATAATTCTTGCTTTCAAAGAAAGGGATGAATTGCTCCTTTACCTCTCAACCCATCTGTTGCCCAGACTGTTATGATCATATGGATTGCATTCTTCTGTGTCTAATAGAAGAAGTAAATGAAAATCAGAAAACATAAAAAGAAATTAGAGAAACAAGTCTACTGCAACTTAGACAAAGTATATCAATAACATGAATTTTAGATCATGCAAGAAACCCAATGGGGCCATTAAGATAGACAACATGATCTAAAGTGTGCAACTTTTGCTTTCCCACATTTTCCATTTGTTAGGTTTAGACACATCACGTACAGTGTTACCTAGTCTTCAGAAATGATAACATGTAAAAGTAACTTTTAAAGATGCATTTTGCACAAGAATGACCACATCAAAGGACAAAAAAATCACGTAAGAGAGGTTTCACATTATCTCATCAAATTGGGAAGTAGTAGCTCACGTATTGCAAGAGAGAATGCAATGCCAAGAAAATCCCAAAATAAAAACTGACAAGATATTTTAAAGAAGACTTCAAAAAGGAGATTTCAAATACATTTGATTGTTATTCAAAAATATTCTAGAGACACAAGGACCAAGAATTTATGTACAACAAAACAAGACAAGTGTACACTTCATAACGAGTTCATCACCCAGTAGCTCTGTAGGGAGCAGGACACAGCATCAGCACTAGGAACATCTCCGCCAGCACCCCCTCCTTCACAAAGAACAGGAATCGCGCCACCCTCGGGCTCTACAAACACTGGGAATTTGTCATTGTAAAAGGCTCTAGAGTTAAGGGTGAGCCTTCCTGCCTATTCAACCCAACCTTTCATAACCTTGGGATGGCAATGACCCTGTAAGACAGAAGCCATGTACACAACATGATCATCCAGGCAAATTAAAAGACATGCTGATTAACTCCTTTGAGCATATGCAACATTAAAAACAAAAAACGCAAGTCCCCCAGAAATGATTTCTCAACATTGTTCAAGATTATGTCACTGTCAACATCGCTATGTACCCAAAGAAGATTACACGGACCTAGTTGACTACAGAGTAAGCAGAAAGTAAGTCTATGTACTTGTTCCCCTTGGGATCCCACACACATGAACCCTTTGCTTAAGAAATTAACAAGGTAGTGGCTCCAAGAACCCATTAAAGCCTGTGCTAGCAGAAGAGGAGAAGGGTAGGCCAGAGAAGGAGGCTGATGCAGAGTGGCTAGAGGGATGCGGTGAGATGAGCAGAGGTGGAAGTGGTGAGATCAAGAACAGTGGCCAACGAAGGTAAGGCCCAACCCATAGCATTGATAGGTATAGGTTCACGATTTCAATTTTAATAAGCAATTGTATCTTCCATTATTCAATAACACTGTTCTGTATGAAATCTGTAACAGATAAAGCTTCAACATGATGTCTATATACTTCAGTAGCAAAATCGGCATCCCATCTTGTGAACAAAGCATTATCAGCTCGTCTCGAGAAAACCTGATCAACTGTGATGGGCATGACTCTCACTTCCCTTCCTAAGATTGGTTGCAACAATTGAATCTAAAAAATGAGGAAAACATAAGAGTTAGAGGGGAGAAAGTAATATGTATGACAAATAAGTCCAAATAATTTAACAAATGAAATGACAAGAAGATGGCATTGTAAAATTATCCTAAACTCTTTAAGCTTTGTAAAAAGATAGAGATTATCTAATTGTCACCTCAACCCATTGGATAAAAAAGACCTCAAGACCAAATATACAATCATACTAACCTTAATAATAAATCTTGAGAGTAGAATGAGCAAGATACTGTTTACTCATCTGGAACACATGCTTGGTTAAGCAGCATTGTGAAACTAAACCCAGCATACTTTCATGATAGCCAATGCATGCATTATCTAAATAGCCAAAAGGAAAAAGAGAAAAATAGTAGGAGACCATTCATACAGATTCGTCAATCACAAATATCAAAAGCAGAGAGCCATCCATGCATGCAAGTGCTATGTGCAACAATAAAATATCACATACAATGCAACATAAAGCCAAAAAAGCTATTTAACTGTCTTGTATAAGAATGACATAGAGTAGCCCAAAAAGTCATTCCTTTCAAATCCACCTAGGAGATACACAAGGTTACATCAGAAATAACTAAGAATGTCGAAAAAACAGATAGCTGACAAGCATCACCTCTAGACCAACACCTTAAAAAGAGAGAAGATGATAGTCAAGTTTCCTCAAATTCAAATTAAGATCAAAAGATATGGCAGTGTATGATTAGAAATGATCTCACATAGTCCTTGAGCCACAAGATGTGACTCCCAACAACATCTTTCATTCTTTTCCTATTCTGATCCTTCACAAACAATGGTGTGTCTGGATGGCGAGCATAGTGCACAGAGACTTCACAATACACAGATCCTATTTTTCTACCCATGATGACCTTTTCTTCTTTGATGCACATAACCGTGCCAACTGCCACATGTTGTCCCTTGAGGTCTAGCAAGATCACTTTGCAACCTTGCAACTAAAGACAAAATATATGCACTTGGGTGAGTATTTTCATACATAATTCATCTAAAATATGTGCATCACATAGTTATTATTTAAACATTAGGTGAGTCCATAACCCAATAACACACCACACGAGGGACGCATGTGCTCCTAGAATTATAAAATGAGTCTTGACATGTCGGGACATATGCACCCTGCATTCCAAACACCCAAAAACCAATGTAAACTAGATACTTGACACTTTATGCATAGTAAATGAAACATATTCTATGGTACCAATATAACATGTTCACCTTCATAGGATCGTCAAGGGTGTTAGCATTTTGCATATCAGATGTTGCACCAATTTCGTCATATGCATTGGCAGCAGATGATGCAGGCACATGTGGAGATGATTCATACTTGTTGCCATTCTATTAAAAGGAGATGAGGACCAAAATTAGTAAATAATAAAAGTATTCTCAAGTATTTCAAGCAATATATGTACCTAAGATGTTCTCATCAATTCTTCCATCCTTGTTGGCTTTACTATTACTAACAACTCCAAATCCCTCATCCTATCCACCAACATTTTGTTCTCCACCCTAAGAGATTCCTTTGTATCTTTCCCCCATAATGAAGATGGTGTGGGACCTATACCCACACCACGCACACAGGCCAAACCTCTCCTTACCGAGAACTTGGGAGTAAATATCATATCATGTAGCAACTTGATGGGCATCATTTGTGATTGAACTCGAAGGTTGGGAACTCTTTAACACCGCCATTTTTTCCTAATGAAAATGGGTGAAGAGAATTTGAAATACGGCATACATCAAAAATCATGTAAAAATGTGTTCTATAAGCACAATATGTCAAGATAAACTTACAATGACATGACTAGCCGCCACGTTTATTGGGGCCCCATCCTTACGTTTGTGTGTTTTGATGAACAAATCGGCACGATCTAAGAGCAGCCCATGTCTCTCATGCTATAACAAACAAAAATGAGGTGTCAATAGTACATATCACATACACAATGAAAGGAAAAAATCCCTATAAAATCCGCTAACAAATAATCCACAAACTGCCTCCTTAGAAATGTCTTCAAGGGAATGTGTCCCAGCACAATGGACCCAATTTTGGGAAAGCTTGCATCCTTTATTCATGGCCCTACTTTTCTGCAAGCAATTGAAAATTAGAGTTAGCTGACCTCAATGCATACGGACAATGCATTTGAATCAAACCTGCCATTGTGAAGTTGAACACATCGAAACTGCCCCTTTCCATTGTTCCTCATTAATGCGTGGTGCATTTGGGAAGACTTGATGGGTTGCCTTTTCAGTCCTATTGAAATACAGTTTGCGCACTCTATACCTCCAATAGCGCCATTTATTTACAAGGTCCTTCAGGACCCACTTCCTCTATTCAAAAATTTAAACTTGGGTAATTCATTACAAATATCCAAATAAGAGTAATGAGGAGAAAAGAATGAGTTGAAGGAACATAAAAATGCATTATCAACACAGTACTACCTGTACGTAGTTCCATACATCTTCTTTATGAATGTCAGGCACTTTCCTCCAATTAGAGTAATTGATTGGAAATTTTTCAGGATTTCTTGCAAGCGTACCTAAGAATGTTCTTAACGAACGGCCACCCGGCCCAACTGGCTGGCCCAACATATTCCACTTAACACAAATACGTTGCGTGCCGTCCATGGAATGTACATCACGACAAGCAGTTTAAGAACGTCATCTTTCGGACCTTTGGCTTTTTTCCCCTGCTGTAGAAGTTGTTGCAACATCAACTTCTACCTTCGTTTCTTCCTCCTTTTCGCTTGCAAGCTTTCCCTCAGTGTCTTTTACTTCAATCTTCTTATCAAGCTTTCCCTTACTATCTTTTACTTCAATCTTCATCTGAAGCGTTCCCTCAGTGTCTTTTGCTTCAATCTTCTCCACCTCCTTGTCATGTAATCTAGATTGATCATTTGTACTCCGTATGAAAGAGCAAACCAAGTTCTCAAACGTATCCACATCTGTCGTATTAAACCAACCCTCATGCAACTGTAAAGTAAAAAAAAAATCATATGTAACAAATAACATTACTATATCATTGAAGAAGAGTTCAACATTGCATAAAACGATACATAAGATAACATACAAAGTATGGATATCCTTCAAAAAAAAAGTTGTCTGGGGTAGCTTCAATGAATAGCTGAATGAAATATAGCACTAAATAATCACATTGTTCACCATTCCTTTGTTGTGGAACCTATAGACAGATTAAGAGTAATTAAAGTCAAAAATAACATTGACTTGCATATGAGAATATGTAAAATTTCAAGTCTCATGTTCCACTCATTGACATATGCAAGTGTAGGATACTTACCTGTGGTGCATAAATTGGAATGGTGGCAATGTCATCCTCTGTTGCTTCGCTACCTTCATTTTTTTATATCTCCATGACAAACCTACATATAAGCCGAACAATATTGAGTAAATGAAGCAACAATAAAGACCATGTAATCAAATTACATACAACTGAAAAATATAACATATGACTAATAAAACTAAAAAATATGGACCATATATATAAAGTTCATTACTTTACATTACCTCTTAATGTCACTCTCATGTCGGTGTGGTCTAGCTGAAAGGAGAGAGTCTAGGTACAGAATGCATGGCTTTCTCTTTGTTGTAAACCCCTCTCCAAGGTGGCATAAGATTACCAGGCTCTAATGTCCCCTGCATCGAAGTGGGAAGATAAAAACAAATTCATTATATAGCTACTAAAACAAATTATTAGGGTTAACACTTGAAGAGTACATACCAACAAATAATTGTCACAAATGTGTATGCCTTTGAGAATATACTCTGGCCCTTTATCCATGACAACACTTTCTGACAATTACCGTTTAACCATGCATTATACCAAAGGCAATCAAAACATCCAAAGCGGGTCTTTACATCATTTGGGATTTTAGTAAATATGTGCCTACAAAGTTTAAACATGCTCATAATGTTGTAACACAAACAACATGAAAGTTGTAGTACAATAACAAGATAAAGAGGTGGCATTCAAACTCTAAAAATTGTTGAAATCCATTAGAATCCAATAATCATGAACTTCGACTCGCGGTGTAAATCGTGGAGATATCTTTTACTCTTTTCGCCTCTGCAGAGCACGGTCGGGAGGGGAGCTTATGGATGTGGTCTATTGAAACCATACTACGAGTCCGAGGAACCTATGCAGGTCTTTCCATAATGGACTTTGAGAACTCTACTTTGTGGACAATCTTATTTCCCATGTAAGATTACATAAAAATGTCGACAAAAATTCAACAAATGTAATTACAATGAGGGCAGATTAAAATTTTAAACATTCAAATTAAGAACTTACATGCCCGAGTCCGATGATTTGGAAGTTGAGCGTAAATCTAAAAATTTTCACAATGAAAATATGTAATATCAACATATATAAAATGTGTAAACAAACTTTTGTTACCTAGCTCCCACAACTTACACCATTACACTGTAATTAACAGTTAACAAAGACAATTGATGAATAATACATATGAAGCACTTAAAACAAAATTTTTTAATACACTACAAACAAAAAGATTCATTACAATAATTGCTAATAATGAACAGCAAAAGAAACTCATAAAGAAGGTCCCTGTCATTTTTCCACTATTTTTAAGGTGATTCCCAGCCATTCAACATCATTTCTCTCCCAACATACGTTCTTGTCATCAACATTGTCATCCCCGCGGCAAGGGTGTGTGACTTGAATATAAAAAATCACCCCTTCATCACTGCATTGCCCACCTTGGACATCAAACAAATCTCTCGGCTGTATTTTCCGAACAACTAACCAACCATTTGTTGACACCCATTTTTTACCTATGAGTTGAGTCATTTCTCTTACCATCATTTGTTGATGTCTCGAGTTGTCCATTGCTCATTGGGCTATTTTCAGGCACGTCTTTGGGCTTATTTTATGGGTACCTCCCTTCCTGACTAGGTCTATTTTAATCAGGGCTTAATGGGCCTTAATTCTACTCATTTTTATGAAGTTCAAGCGTCCATGCTTTATACGGTCTATCGCCCGGCCGTTCAGTCACTAGGCGGTTGGTTTTGAACCTTTCAGCTATTTATTGGATATTTAGGTGATTTTCTAAATTTCCACCGACATGCCATTACACGGTTTCGTTATAGCCGTTCCATCTTATTGAGTGGACAGATAATAGGCCGTTAAAGTCCTAGAGTCCTAAGGGCGTTGGTTTTTCAGATAATTATCTATTTATATAATTTATTTGGATTTATCACCGATAGGTCCTTAACGGTTAGCCTTCAACCGCCCCATGAGATGAGTGATCTATCATTGGACCGTTCTATCCTAAAGAGTCCTACGCCGTGATCGCCGGTCAGTTCGATGGATAATTGGATAACTTATTATTTTATTTTATTTATCACCGATAGTATTGAACGGTCTAGAGATAGACCGTGTAATGGTCTGGGCGGTCTATCGTGCGACTGTGTATTGGCCTGATTTTTGAGATTTTAATGGATTTTCTCTCTCCATCCGTGGTGAAACCCCCAACTTCTCCCACTCATTTCTCCGAGGAATCTCAACCAAATGAGATGCCGTTCAAACCTGATGGGAGATAAATCAATTATCTACGGATTATCTTTTGATATCTCGACTTAATTTTCACTGAAAACCCTAATTTCGAGGCTAGGTTTATGGGCTATATAAATAGGACCCGTAGTCCAAGCTTGAAAAGGGGGGAGATCTAAGGTCGACAGCGAAGCCCTGCTGCATTTTAGAGCAACCTACAGTCAGGGAGGGAGGCTTTCTACCTCTTCTTAAGCCTTCGATTCCAGGGAGTAGTCTTGTGTTTTGAGTTCTAGTCTAAGTGTCTTTTCATCTTTTCGATCATCGCATGCTTGTTTCTACTATCTCTCTTCCATGTTTTCATCACTGCACTGTCATTTCACACACCCTCCTATTGTTTTTCCACACCCCTAGGGGTTTAAAAACCTCCCAGGTATTCCCCATTCCATGTTAGTTTTTTCATTTTTCATGTTCTCTTCTAGTTATTACACTCTCTAGTTCTGATTTGGATTTTCTTTTGTGGTCTTCACACTGTTTTGCAGGTCAGCATCATTCTAGCACGAGGCCCATCCCCTCTGGCCGGCCGGAAGGGGTGGAGGATCAGGTCTCACAACTTTAGAGTCTGGCATTTCTGGACGACCTTCTTCCGTCCGTTTGTAGATCAGAGCGGTCCTCTATAAGCCGTCCATACCCTTTGCGCGACCCTCTGTGAACCGTCATGTTGCCAGACTTGTCTTCGTCCCGCTTCCTTCTTCAGCGCTTTGAGCGGTCTATCGAGCGGCCATTCCATACATTAGGCAGTTCTTCCAGGACCGTGTACTGCTGCAGCGCTGCATCTTGGGTGAGTGTTTTCTCCCTCTTTCCAAGGTACGTCTTACCACCAGGTACCCGTGTCTTGGTGGCGATCACGATCACACACACATCCTCACCCTTTCTTTATTTCCTTTGCTTTGTTTGTCTTTACATTGTCGATCTAGAAAAGGCAAGGTAAGAAGAAAGAACGGTGAGGAAAACATGTCAACAGCCCATTTTTTGGTGATCACGGTGGGACGCCTAGTGCCTATCATGCTATTGTTTTGCTGATCTGCATTTTTATGTGCTTGGTTAGGTTTTTTTGTTAAGTAATTTCAGGTTGCTATTTCATCCATCTTGGTTCTACCCTCGGAGGTGTACGCGGTTCTCCAAGGGCCGCTCAGGTATCCCCGCAGTCTGGCAATGGACTGTTCTGTCCCAGTCTCAGGTGCGCCTTCTTTCCTTTCTGTCACACTGTCGTTGCCTACACGGTCTGGTTTGTTGAGTTATAGTTTTGATGATTGTTGTAATTGTTAAATTATGGTTTTTATGATAA
The DNA here is from genome assembly GCA_022559845.1 of Amorphophallus konjac. NCBI lineage: Eukaryota > Viridiplantae > Streptophyta > Magnoliopsida > Alismatales > Araceae > Amorphophallus > Amorphophallus konjac. Next base: position 211,910,730 of record CM040127.1, read on the forward strand.
CTAAGCTTAATGTGTGATTACGTGATGATAACTAAACTTATGGTTGATTACACATGTTCTTGATGATTGTGTTCATTCATCTTATTATTTATGCTGGTTGCATATGCTGGTTTTACAAGAGACAAGAGGTTTCATAACATCTTTAATGTCAACAAGCATACAATTAACCCTGACTATCTTGCATGCAGGATCAAACTCATGGTAGTCACCTGGTGAACCAAAACTTTGCTCCTCTACAACCCAAAACAGGTAGTATATGTCATTTACTGTCAAGGACGATTGGTGAGACTCTCACCTCGTCTTAGCATCGATCTTACCTTGTGTATCACATATATACACCTCATTCATGCACACTCAACACGAAACCATTCTGGCCATCGTGCGCCCTCGCCCCTGGATCAACCTGCGCACACTCAACATGAAATGCTCAAATGGTCTAATGCATAAACTAAGTTGAATTCAATCTCAAAATGCATGGATTTGATATGGACTTGAAGCTATTGACTTATGGACATAGTTTTCTAGGCTTAACTACTCATTTTTCAGGTTTACCAAAGTCCGGTCGACCTCCGGACCAATCCCGGTCGACCTGAAATAACAGCACCCCAAAGTCTATAGGCTCTGCCTCTAGCGGTCGACCGCCCATGGGCGTCCGGTCGACCGCCCCTGCCAGAATGAACCGAGCTGCAGTCTGAAACTTCTAGGTCGACCGCCAGCTTACTCCGGTCGACCGCCAGCCCCGAGCCCCCTTTTGTTGACTTCGTGTTTCAAGCTCGAGGAGAGGTCTTTCTACCCATTTGTTTAATCCCAATGACCCCAATCTCGCCATGTTTTGTGGATCTGGTCTGGTGCTTGTTTATGGACCATTCAAGGGCTATAAAACATATTATTTGGAGCCATAAACCCTAAGAAACCAAGAGAGATTCAAGGGAGATCAAGGTGGCTCAAGGGAGAAGAAGAAGAGGAGTGCTACTGTAGCATGAACAGTAGTTCATGAATCAAAACTCCATCCAACAGTTGAAGATCCAAGGTCTATTTTGAAGCCTTCATCCTCCAATGAATTGAAGAAGCAAGCAACCAACAAGAGAGATCAAGGGGGAGGCTATCAAGGCAAGAAGAAGGCTACTACAACTCTCATAAGCATACTCCATCTAGTAAGTTCTTCATCCAACTGGAGTCATTCTAGCACCATCTGAAGCCAAGGAACTTCCAATCAAGAGAAGAAGCAATTCAAGAGTTTCAAGAAGAGATCAAAGGAAGGTTGTTCAAGTGAAGAAGGAAGAGTACTGTAGCCGTGAACAGTACTCCGTGCAAGAAGATCTACATCAAATACAAGGCCATTCAAGCTGAGTCTCAAGTCATTCAAGTGTAGAAGGAATCAACGCAAACATCCGGAGCATACACTCAGGGGGAGCCTAAATCAAGAGCATTCTAAACTGTGCCTTATTATGTTTCAAGTTCATATTTATGTTTTGTATAAACTGCGAACTTGTGTGTGTGTGGATCGTTGTTAGATCCCTGGTCGTGTGTGGTCGTCGTGTTCCTTTCGTCTGTGCGTAGGTCTTCTTAGATCTGAGTGTGTGTGTGATTTTATCCAGATCTTAGTGTTTGTGTGTGTGGAGTGCTGCACTTGTCACAGTGTGTGTGTCTTGTTGATCCGCTTGTTGGATCGTGTTGGAGACCTCGTCTCCGTGTGTGTGTGTGTTGGGGTGCGTCCCCATGTGTGTGGGCAGGCGTCATCCTGCGTGTGTGGTTGGAGCGTCATCTCCATTTAGGGATTTATCCCCAAGTGAAGCCTCACCGAGTTTGGTGAGGAGTGGACGTAGGATTGCCGTCGTTGCATCCGAACCACCTTAAAAACCGCTGTGCATTGTGCTTGTTTTGTGTGGCTTGCTCCATTTCCTCTATCTCCATTCTACATAAACGTTAGTTTAAATTGTTGTTCTGGATTTATCTTCGTTTATCTTGCATAATCTATATCTTATCATATAAAGTTTGATAAATCCAATTAGTGTTCAAATAGCTTTGAATCTCCTAACTAGCTTTGTATCACATATTTTTTAAAAAGGTCAAAAGTTTTCTTAAAATTGGTAAACACCCAATTCACCCCCCTCTTGGGTGTCATTGATTGTGGGACTTCAATTGGTATCAGAGCCAAGGCTCTAATTTCATAGATCTAACGATCTAGAGTGATTCAGATCAATGACTACCATTATGTACACTTTGAATTCTCTACCGGTGTTTGATGGTTGTAATTTTGATTTGTGGTTAGGAAGGATGTGTAGTCTAGTCAACTCATATGATCCTAAGCTATGGAAGCTTATCTCACATGGTCCTTATGAGTTGCCTAAAGATAAATCTGTCTGGACCGTAGATTCCAAGCTTAAACATGATCGAAATTGTTTCGTTCTAAAATTACTTATTGCTGCAGTTGATTCTAATCATTTCCCTTTTATCTCCCATTGTAGATCCGCGAAGGATATCTTGGTTGGCTTAACCAAAGTCCGGGAAGGGCATGAAGATCAATGTCTTGTGGCAGGCACGAGTGATCAAGGGAGTGATCAGCAAGTTGACTCAAGCTCAAAGGTAAATTCTGATTCTGATAATGAAGATGAATTTAGCTATGAGGAGTTATTGATTGCATATGATGAGCTTGCTGATAAATATGAGAAGGTTAAGTCTGAAAATAAAAAATTGAAAAAGAATGTTGGACAAAATAAATGTGATTCTCAATGTAAAGAATGCTCGCACTTGAAGGAATTGATTGATGGTCATGTGTTTGACATTGGAATTCATAAAGATCAAATTTCTTCTTTGAGAAATGAAAACAAAGAGCTGAGAGAGAGAGAGTAAGTCTTATGAACAATGGTCAAAATGAGTTTGCTCATGATAAAAATCTTGAAATAGAAAATGAGAAACTGAAGGAATTGAATAGAACCATTTCTGAAAGATTGCTTACTTTTGAAAAAGGAAAATCTATGAATATTGATCAATCTGAAAAAGTACATACTTTGTTGCAAGAAATTGAAAGTCACAAAACTATCAATGCTACTTTACATGAACAAGTCAACTCCTGTGAAAATAAACTTCCTTCCTATGAATTGCACATTGCATCTCTTGAGAAAGAGATTATTGACTTGAATGCTTCATTGTCTAGATTTGTGAATGGTCAAGAAAATTTGGACAAATTATTGGGGATGAAAGTAAATTTTCAAAGGGAAGGGCTGGGTTTTAATCATGTGAACAAAAAAAAGTTTGAAAATAAAGTTTTTACATCTTTTATGCACAGTTCAAACATAGCCAGTACATCAAATGGGTCCCCAAATCAATCTTCTTCACAGACAATAAAAATATCAAATGAAAATCTGAAAAAGAAAAATCATGTTGCACACACACATGCATCCATAAAGAAAATCAATTTGCATCAAAAATCTAAAAATGTTGCTAGCACCTCCATGCATGTTGAACATACCTCTTCCACACACACACAACCAATTAGAAAGAAACTCACATATTTTTATTGTGGCAAACATGGACATGCTATGCATAATTATTTCATTATGAAGAATGATGATTAGAGAGCATGTAGAAATCAAGCTGTTTTAAAAAATGTAAAGAAAGACTTCACCACAAAATCTTCCACGCATTGCAATCATTGTGGTAAAAGGAGTCATACAACTTTGCACTGCTGGTTATTGTTGAAGAGAAAGAACTCCTACTCAACACATCATGCTCACACACACAAATCAGTAGAACCCATGAGAAGAAAGAAGATGATGCCACGTGCCGTCTACCATCACTTTGGCAAATCTGGAAATGCTAAGCATGATTATTTTCTTGTCAAAGATGATGATTTGAATGTTGTTAAGGAGTGAAAACCACGTGCCAAGAATGCTGCTAACCCACAAAAACCCAAGATGATTTGGGTACCTAAGAATGCAAATTGAGAAATCTGTTTTGCAGGAGTACCATGGAAATAGAAAGTATGACATCTATTTTCATCAAGAAGGTAAGGCATACAAGTCAAGTGACTCAAGCAAGGTTGGAAGAAAAATCAAAAACTGAATTTGATTTCTCAGATCATACTCCCAAAAGCCAAATGATAATAGGCTAGTCATGACCAGGCTTGAATCAATTAAGGAACACCTTGCAAGGATAAAAATGTTAAGAAATTTCCTTCACCATCACCCGGAGATAGGAAATGAATTTGATGAGTACCCAAGGCATGGTATGAAAGGTGCACATCTCTTTTGACTGAGAATTGGTTGAATGGGTAAGGTTGATTAAACACATCTCATGAGGTAAATTAGGTAAAAGACACTTTAGTGGTTCAAGCATATGTGGATGATATCACTCTTTAAACTACTAATAATGCCTTTTCTGAACAATGTGCAGGGATTTTTTGCAATGAGATTTTGCTATAAGCCTCGTGAATGAACTGAATTTTATTCATCTTTGGATTGCAGGTGGAAGGCTTGGATCAAAATAGATTCTCAAGGCAAAGGTATGAAAAGTAAAATCTGAAGTACTAACCGTTGTGGGGTTAGCAATCTTAGTGCATGAAGGCTTTCGATCTTGTCATCTAAATTAAGGTAATTCAACCTCGTCAATTCATGCAATGGTATTTTGTCACTTGTTGACACTTTAGGATGACAAGTATTGTTTCAAAACTTGAATTGTCATTCACTAGTCTGCTGTGATGAACTTGTCTAACTGGCTTGAGAAGTGTGTATTGAATATTTCTCATTTTGAATTACACAACCACACCTGAATTTAACTGCATATCTGGTATATCAAATGGCATTTGTGAAAGAGTGGATTGTGTCCACTTGGAAGCATTCTCTATGCGTTGAGCTGGGACTTCGGACTAAAATCTTCGTCTCGTATCAGATTTTGAAAATCATGACTGGCTTGTGATTGGTGGAGTTATGAATGAATCCTTGAGCTGAGTTCTTTAAATTGAACATATGTTTCTGATCAAATGATTCAAACATGTAGCTTCTTGATGATTTCTAATTTCAAAACTTGTGAAATGCTCTTGAATATCTGATTTTGAACAATTCTATAAATTAGGTTGCATTGCTTAATTTTGATCATTTATGCACCCTTATTCATAAAGGCCATGTCATGAAAAATGTTGTTGACACATTAATATAATGTGAATGCTCCAATGTCAAATTTACCTCAAGGTTTGAAGATCAAGCCCTCCTATACTACATTTGCATCTTGCATCACATGCTCATCTAGGCATAGGTTGCACGCATTAGGATGAATTCATGCATTAGCTGAAGTTAGTTCATTCATTTGGTATCAGAAGTTTTGCACCACATTGCATTCTGTCTTGGCATGTTGCATTTCATTACTATATGATCAAGTTGCATTGCATCAGTACTCATGCATTAGTTGCATTCACTTCATTCAATTGGTATCCATTTGTTTGGCATCAATTGCACATTTGCATTGCATGTTACATACATTCCCTCTGTGTGCTTGCTTGATATTATATGCTATTCACCCCATCTCTTGGTATTTATATGGCCTTATGTCTTCTTGATAAATAATGATGCATTTGAGTTATTATTGGAGTGTTTCATGTCGTACACTCTGGGAGAGTTTATATTTCATAAGTACATCTATTTAGGGGGAGTTACACTGTTATGTATTCATGATATTTTCGGTATACATGCTGAATCAAATTCGCACACTTCATGCACAAAAGGTAAAAATTAGTGTTAAAAATAAGGGTATATGAATTTCTTTTTAACACTCTCGAGATGTTAAACTTATTGCATGTATGTTAAAGAGACAGTTGAGGAAAAAGCTGCCTACCTATCTTTGTTGAAAAATCTCGAATGAAAATGAACGGCAGAGCAATGCTAAGTCTCACTGAGTAAAGTTGGCACATGTCACCTGAGACGTGATGTGGTTCATATCTGAAAAGTGTTGACTAGTATCTCTGTTCAAAATGAGGTGAAATGGTTCAGTATTCTGAGTAACTGGGGATTCTGGCATGAACTCCATGCGTCTACTCGCGTAAAAAGGGATTATTTGAACCTGATCACTCTTGAAAAAATTCTGACTGTCATGTGATATTGGTTGAGTTGAAAAATGATGGTGAAAACTCATTGTGGTAGAGCGTAGCCTCCAATATGCTGTTCTCCAAATAAAAGTGCAGTCTGTAAAATGTCTCCTTGTGTTAATCTGAAAATCTGAATATCCATATTGTAACTATCATCCTTCATGTTTCTCACTTACACATCTGGAAATTTGATTTAATATGTATTCAGAAAATTGATTGAATGTTTTAGCAATTGCATGAATCTCCTATATGATTGTACAACTTCCCATGTGCTACACATGTGCATTCCGGTTGTCATGACTCTCTTGCATCTTTCTTATACCCATTCCCTTCTTATATAAGTACGGGGGAGCTGTGTTGCATGTATATATACGTATTGGTTTGATAGCTCTTAATCATCCCACATGTCATCCCTTGCATATGTTGCATTTCATGCATTTCAAACCAAAATACAAAAATCAGAAATTTGAAAACCAACGACAATTCTTTTGGTATGCCCTCCTGCTGTTGCTTGTTATGAAAATCTGCCATGGGATCTAGATTTTGAATGCTATCATGATGAACACCTCATCTTGTAAACATCTTGCTCCACTGGTTCATATCCCTGAGACCAATCACCACCTTCAAGTGACTATTTTTAATTTGGTTTGTATCATATTGATTGGTGAGACTAATTACCCATTGGTCTCCTCTGATTTGAATCATATTGCCTTGTTCGCCCATGATCTGCCCTTACTTCTTCTGAATTGATAAGATGGGCTTTTGTTGCTTCAAAGGGAGATAGGTTTGTTGTTCCTCATTTGGCTTCTTCTAGCTTGTTGATATTGTTGATCATGTTACAGGGGGAGAAAGACTTGCATTATCCCGCTTTTTGATTATGTCAAAGGGGGAGAAAAATTGATGATTGTGTGTGACAAGGGGATTATGTGTAACAAGGGGAGAAGAATATTTTTTGCCATTATGTTATATCATCATAAGTTTATCATTAAGTTTGTCATCATCACTAAGTTTGTCATCATCAAAAAGGGGAGATTGTTGAGTTATGGTTTTGATGATTGTTGTAATTGTTAAGTTATGGTTTTGATGATAACTAAGCTTAATGTGTGATTACGTGATGATAACTAAACTTATGGTTGATTACACATGTTCTTGATGATTGTGTTCATTCATCTTGTTATTTATGCTGGTTGCATATGCAGATTTTACAAGAGGCAAGAGGTTTCATAACATCTTTAATGTCAACAAGCATACAATTAACCCTGACTATCTTACATGCAGGATCAAACTCATGGTAGTCACCTGGTGAACCAAAACTTTGCTCCTCTACAACCCAAAATAGGTGGTATATGTCATTTACTGTCAAGGACGATTGGTGAGACTCTCACCTTATCTTAGCATCGATCTTACCTTGTGTATCTCATATATACACCTCATTCATGCATACTCAACATGAAACCATTCTGGCCATCGTGGGCCCTCGCCCGCGGATTGACCTGCGCACACTCAACATGAAATGCTCAAATGGTCTAATGCATAAACTAAGTTGAATTCAATCTCAAAATGCATGGATTTGATATGGACTTGAAGCTCTTGACTTATGGACATAGTTTTCTGGGCTTAACTACTCATTTTTCAGGTTTACCAAAGTCCGGTCGACCTCCGAACCAATCCCGGTCGACCGGAAATAACAGCACCCCAAAGTCGATCCTATATTCTCCTAATGGGCCCCATGTTGCTGCTGACCCAGTCGATCCTTATCCCCACACTCATGATTCTTCCAGGCCCACGTATCCTTCCACTCCTATGGGCTTGCATTCTTCTCAGGCCGGATCACCTTATCCGGCCCAATATCATGCTCCTGGTCCAAGTTCACACCCTCTTGCTCAGGCTGGCTTGCATCCTTCCTGAGCTCTCCCCATCGAGGAGACGATCGCTCAAGCCCAACGCCAGCTTGATGAACTATAACGTCGAATCGATCCTCAAACTTCTTTGAGCGTCCCATTCGCATTCCAAAGTCTTCAGCTTCTACCACGTTCATAGATTCGCATATACCGTCACTATAGTGGAATAGGTGACCCCTATGTGCACTTGAAGGAGTTTTTATATGAGTCGGCCCAATTTCGACATGATCAACACTTGATGGCCTATCTGTTCGGTCTGTCGTTGGAAGGCCCGGCTCGGGATTGGTTCTTTTCATTGCCGCAAGAGCAAGTGGTGGATTTTAAAGTTGTACAAGAAAGATTTCTTCAGCAGTACCAAGACCAGGTTGGGCCCAAGTACTCTATGGTTGATTTGGCCCATGAGAAGATGAGGCCCGACGAGGAATTCTTGACATTTGCCGACCGCTGGCGTCATCTGGCCGCATAAGTCTCGGGGCATATTCCGGAGGGAGAGTAGATTAAGATGATCATTTCCAATTCAACGCCCGAGTATCAGTTTGTCTTAGCCCTGAGTGATATTAGTTCCTGACAACAGCTGTATAGTCGAGCCCGCTTCATCAGCCAACAACTCCTAGTTCCCCTTGACCCTGAGTCTCCTTCACCTTTTACACCCACATACGCCTCCTATCCATCATCTCCCACATATCCTTCCACGAGTCAGCCCTCCACCACATATCCTTTCATAAGTCAGCCTTCCGCTCCCACATACCCATATGCCTCCACATATCAACCCTCCATGAGTTAGCCTACTGCCATCCACAGTCAGCCCTCCGCCTCTTCATACCCGCACGCGTCTCTACCTCCGGTCAAGGAAACACTACACCCTGAGCGGGTGGATGCCATCTACATACCTCCTCGCTTCACTCCACATACGCCTCCATCAAGTCCCTCCGTTAATTACCATGCACTTTTGCCTACGCAACCCCCACTTCCTTCTCCACTTCCATCTCCATTACCTTCTTATACCTCTCGACATTCACCTTGCCCGAAGCAGGCTCCTTCTCCATCGTTGCCAGAGTCTTTTACAGATATTTTTAGGGCTTTGATGGCTACTCACGCGCTGTGACTCCCTCCGGTTGTGCCTTGCCGACCCGCGGCCAAGAACACGCTTCAGTATTGTGAATTTCACCGCCAGCAGAGGCATTTGGTCGAGATTGCCCCGAGTTTTGGGAGTATATTTTTGGTTTGGAAGCTAATAAGTGGATTAATTGGGCTGCCATGCATGAAGTCATTCTACATTTTCGCAGCAACCAGCAACAACAAGAAGCGCCGCCCAGGCAGCCATCTCCACTGCAAGACCAGGGGCACCCTTGCGATCCCTCATCCAGCGATGCACCCACTCCATCACCTGTTCTGTTATCTATACCACCTTCCCTATCTCCTCCTCAACCTCCACAACCCCCACCAACTTAGGCCTCTACTCAGGCTAGTGCTATCTCTCCTTCCTCCTCCATTTCCATTACCACCACTTTCACTCCTAACGTCGCCCGACGCGTTGTGTCGATACGCCGACGGTGGGCGCCGTGACCTTCCTCTTCACCCTCTTCATCATCATCTCCACTACTTCCATTGACCACGCCACCATTTTCACCACCCTTACCATCATCTAACCCACCTCCATCATCTTCACCACCTTCTCAAACTCCATCGTCTTTGCCCGAACCTGAGCAAGCTATCCCTCCACCCCTCGCATTGCTTTTACCCTCACTCACGCCTTCTAAACCTCCGCCTTCGCCTCCACCTCCCGAACCTATTACCTCTACTTCTCCATCCACTTCCACCCCACGGAGCGGGTGTGCACTGCCTACGGTGCCCCTCGGGTCTGGTCCCCAGGGTGAAAATGAGCCGGATCAGGATAATTCGTTACCGGTTATGTGTTTCAACATTCAAGACTCCATTTGCCACATGCCAGTCCGAGTCCTAGTCCCTGGCTGTTTTGGGGATGATAAGCATGCACTTTCAAAGACGGTTGTTAAAAAGAGTTCACGTGCACTGATGCCAGTTTCTGCTAAAGCAAGGCCGATAGCAATCTCTCTGCTCGCCGGAAGTTCACTATCAACGCTGTTATTACTCCTCGCTCCATTGCTGTTCAATTCACTGGCCAAGAGGGATTCTCTACCCAGATGGTGCTAACTCATACGGTCGCCAGGAGCCCAATGGATTCCCTATTCAAGGGGCAATTGGCTGTATCTTCTGTACTTTCTAAGGACATTCTGTACTTGCTATGCAATCTCCCTCGGTTTATTGGTAAGTCGGACACGTCAACGCCGCGCATTGATCTCCCTCAGCTTTGTCCTGCTCTTCTGGTAAGGGAGTTATGCTTCAAGTCTGATTGTCGAGTGGAGATGCTGAATCTCATGTTGCTTGTGCCAAGAGACAAAACTCCGTTGTTATCTGACATTCATCATTCCAAGGAGTTATCTATTCAAGAATGTCCGCCTATGGTTAGCACTACGTGTCTAGGGGCAATCACCCCGATAAAGCTGTATATTCATAATCGGGCCAGGTTGTCTGCCAGATGGGCCCATTATCTGAGAAGACACGACAAATCAAGAGGTTTGAAAGCCCGGGTCCATGCCAGGCAGATTCATTTCAAGAGATTTCTGCTAAGAAGAGGCGACGACGCAAGTTCAGGGACCGTCAGTTGTGCACTCTGGGGTCCACGTCTTCCTCTTTCTCTTCCTTTCATTTATCATTTCTTCTACTTAGCTCCTACCCTTGGGTGGTGTATTTACCTTTTCCCAATCCCATTTATGTTATTTTCTCCTCTCTTTTCGGGTCTGCAAACCCCTATTCTTCTTTCTTCCCTCATCTGGAACCTCCGGATGTTCCACTTTCTCGTAATTCTAGGCCTCGGCCTATGTCATCCTTCCATCCCGACCTCGGGACATCCTATGATTCTTCCTCGGGACTTCCGGTTGTCTCCTCTGATTCTTCCCCGGGACTCCCGGGTGTTACTTCTGATTCTCCCCCGATCATGTCGGGTGTTTTTGGTGCCTTTTCCCCGACCTTATCGGGTGTTATGCTTCTTCCCCACCTCTAGCGGGTGATCGCTATTCCCTTTCTCCGACCATGTCGTATGATTCTTATTCTCCTCTTTCTTCTTACTCCTCCTTACCCTTTCAGGGTTCTTGCCCTTTTTCATGCTGTTTTCGAGAGGATTTAGTCCGCCTTGATCTCAGTTAATCCCTGTTTATTCTGTATCTGGTTCCTTGTTATCAGGGCCTCAGTGCCTTAACGAGGGAGTTCTATCCCTCATCTCTCTTCCTTTTTAATCCTTCTTCGTCCAGTTCCTCTCCTCCATGTAGAGGAATCTTTAACCCCTTTACTGTCCTCTCCCACTTTGTCCTGTCAAGTAAGGAATATAAAGCTCGTGCTGCTCAAAAGCTCGATGGTCAAGATTGCTCCAGGATGGTAGTTTTTGTTCCATGGATTTGCAAGGTATCGTTATTTTGTGCAAAAAATGTTATCATCGCTATTATCTCTCTTACTCTTGCACATGCTTATAATGTTAATTCCTCAACATGGTTTGAGTGGCTTTTTAGAAATTTGCTTAGTTAAGCTTAGTCAAAAATGAGTTCGCTTCTGTAGTATCCTTAGGCTGGTGATAGCTCCACGCTGGGAGTCTAGTTTCTTTCCCCGATCGTTGAGGGTGACCTTTTGCATGGGTTTTCACACACTACACGGCAAGCCATAGCCGATCCCTCTAGTGCAACACCATTGCTACTTTGGCCATATTTTTGGTATGCACAAAGGTCTTTTCTTTTCTCTGCTCGACCGAGTGCAGGGGCAAGAGATTGATGGATGAGATAACCAACCTAGGCGCTCCCCAATACGAGAGAGGTCTCAAATAGGGGTAGTCTTGACCCTCGAAAATGAGCTTTCATGCTATATCTAGCCAATAAGGGCTGTAAAAAAATAAATCAATGAATCAATAGCAAAATTAGGAATGAAAGGCATGGCAAGAGTGGCAGTACAGTTCCCCGCGGGACGTCATGAGCCCGGTCGCATGCATGCCTGAAAAATATGGGTCTCAAAATTAAAGACACAAAGCCCCGGCGCAACAAACCTACTCTTTGAGGGGTAATGCCCTGGAAAGAATTCAAGTCATGATATCTCCATCCTGCATAAAGCTTGTCTCCAATTTTCTTCTATATCTCCCTCTTAGGCTGGGTTGAATCCCAACCATGGCCTTAGTAGGGGCACCGTTCTTTAGAGGCGGTTGGTTGTGGTAAGCCACCCTCAAATGCACGCCCTGCTTAAGGGAAATCTTTAATAAGAGGGGGCAGGGACGTCGATCCCTGGCCAGTAGTTCAAGCCCGTCTTTGGATATTGCAGATTGTTATTTCATGAAATTCTAAAGAAAAAAATCGAATATGTCAAAAAAAATCAAAAAAATATATGGATATTGTCAAAAATTCAAACAAAAGTAAATATTTTTTAAAATATCAAAAAAATCAAATATTGTTCAAAATCCAAAACAATTAGACAATTGTCAAAATTTCAAAAAAAATATGTCTTTGGTCCCGTTTTTATATATTTTGTCTTAAGGACATATATGATTTGTTTGCTAAGTATGCAGGTCACAGGTATTCAAGCTTTCTGACTCTATCTTCTACTCTGTCTCCTGTTCACACTCATCTGTTGATCTGTCCTCTCTTTCTTCAATATTGTCTCTCGATTTGTTCTGAAGCATTGCCCTTTCCAGCTTGTGATTAATTTTTTGTCTAAATTCTCCTCATATCTCCATGAGAGAGGGCTCTTTGCCTCGCTGTTGTGAACCTGACGGTTCTGCTTCACCAGATCTTGGATTTTGATTGAAGACTACGATTATTGTGTCTCTGGTCTCATATCATTGTCCCACCTGTGGTCTCATATCATTGTCCCACCTGTGGTCTCATGTCCTTGTCCCACCTGTAGTCGTCCCACATGCTATATTGTACCGTCATGCATAGTGTCTTGTCTTGTATATGGTCTTGTCTCGCCATGTTGCATTATTTCGTCCCATGCGTTATGTGGTCATCCCTTATGTTATCTCAACTATATGTTGTCCCGCCTCGTGTCTATGTCCCTCTATGTTTGTGTCCAACCATGTCTATTATCCCTGCCATGTCCTTGTCCCAACGTGTATGTTGTCCCACCGTGTTTTCAGTCACATACATGCTTGTCGTTTGTTTTGTGATATTTACTGTGCTATTGGGTGTCTTGTTCATCTTAGTCATATCATGTTTCATTCATGTTGTCTTATTATGTTTCATCCGTCTTCGTGGTTCCGCCCTATGTATGGTTATGTTATATTCATCTTTATGTTCATGTTGTTGATCGTCTTATTCAAAAATTCATAAAAATCAGGATCCAAAAAAATGTCGTTCCATCTGCACAGGTAAGTCAAGTATGGCTTTCTATCCCTACTCGTTGTTGCATTACTATATGGTATCTATATTATTATATTATCTCAAGAACTAGTTGGTTATCTACGTGTTCCAGATCTGATGTTCCCCTATAACAAAAATAATGATGATCCAGGTTCGCGTGTTTAATCATCGGATAGGCCGTTAGGTTCGGAAAGTTAGGGGACGACGGTTCTATCTCGTACGCCGTGATTGCAGATAGTGTCTTGACCCCGATTGTCCCAATCTAGCAATATTATTCTCGAGTATTTTCTATTTTGTGGCTTTATTTACATTCGTTTTAAAGGTTTCTTTTATTTTAGCCCAGCATGCATCATACGCATCTTTTGAGCTTTCATGACCCATGGTCTGTTTGAAAATGTCTCATTCGTGATGGATGATTGCGCGTTCATGGTTTTGAGTAAGACGAACTATTCCACTCAGAGTTGGAAGGTTCTCTCTGGTCTGTTCACCTGGTTTGATTGGTTGAAGGTCCATGTCTGGAGTTTTAGTCCATTTCTTTACTTTTGCTGCTCATTCCAGTCTTCTCATTGGTCCGAGGGATTGTGTCCCCCATGAGGTTGATCGTGTGTTTTCCTTTTATTTAGTTAATTCCTCCAGACTAGCGTCGTTTTGGTTCGATCGTTCCTTGTGTTTGGTTCGGATTCTTCCAGAAAATTCCTATCGCTCATTGGTGAGAAAACGGGTGTCTTTTACCTTAACGTCCGCTTTTCAGTCCGCTTCGCTTCATTTCCGCTTCATCTCCATGTTCCACTTCGCTTTCGCTTCACCTCCGCTCGCTCCCCTGCATAGAGGACGTTAATGAGGGGAATCTATTGACACCTATTTTTTACCTATGAGTTGAGTCATTTCTCTTACCATCATTTGTTGATGCCTCGAGTTGTCCATTGCTCATTGGGCTATTTTCAGGCACGTCTTTGGGCTTGTTTTATGGGTACCTCCCTCCCTGACTAGGTCTATTTTAATCAGGGCTTAATGGGCCTTAATTCTACTCATTTTTATGAAGTTCAAGCGTCCAGGCTTTACACGGTCTATCACCCGGTCGTTCAGTCACTAGGCGGTTGGTTTTGAACCTTTCAGCTATTTATTGGATATTTAGGCGATTTTCTGAATTTCCACCGACATGCCATTACACGGTTTCGTTATAACCGTTCCATCCTATTGAGCGGACAGATAATAGACTGTTCAAGTCCCAGAGTCCTAAGGGCGTTGGTTTTTCAAATAATTATCTATTTATCTAATTTATTTGGATTTATCACCGACAGGTCCTGAACGGTTAGCCTTCAACTGCCCCATGAGATGAGTAGTCTATCATTCGACCGTTCTATCCTAAAGAGTCCTACGCCGTGATCGCCGGTCAGTTCAATGGATAATTGGATAACTTATTATTTTATTTTATTTATCGCCGACAGTATTGAACGGTCTAGAGATGGACCGTGTAATGGTCTGGGCGGTCTATCGCGCGACCGTGTATTGGCCTGATTTTCGAGATTTTAATGGATTTTCTCTCTCTATCCGTGGTGAAACCCCCAACTTCTCCCACTCATTTATCCGAGGAATCTCAACCAAATAAGATGCCGTTCGAACCTGATGGGAGATAAATCAATTATCTTTTGATATCTCGACTTAATTTTCACGGAAAATCCTAATTTTGAGGCTAGGTTTATGGGCTCTATAAAGAGGACCCGTAGTCCAAGCTTAAAAAGGGGGGAGATCTAAGGTCGACGGTGAAGCCCTGCCGCATTTTAGAGCGACCTACAGTCAGGGAGGGAGGCTTTCTACGTCTTCTTAAGCCTTCGGTTCCAGGGAGTAGTCTTGTGTTTTGAGTTCTAGTCTAAGTGTCTTTTCATCTTTTCGATCATCGCATGCTTGTTTCTACTATCTCTCTTCCACGTTTTCATCGCTGCACTGTCATTTCACACACCCTCCTATTGTTTTTCCACACCCCTAGGGGTTTAAAAACCTCCCAGGTATTCCCCATTCCATGTTAGTTTATTCATTTTTCATGTTCTCTTCTAGTTATTACACTCTCTAGTTCTGATTTGGGTTTTCTTTTGTGGTCTTCACACTGTTTTTAGGTCAGCATCATTCTAGCACGAGGCCCATCCCCTCTGGCCGGTCAGAAAGGGTGGAGTATAAGGTCTCACAACTTTGGAGTCTGGCATTTTTGGACGGCCTTCTTCCGTCCGTTTGTAGATCAGAGCGGTCCTCTATAAGCCGTTCATACCGTTTGCGCGGCCCTCTGTGAACCGTCCTGTTACCAGACTTGTCTTCATCCCACTTCCTTTATCAGCGCTTTGAGCGGTCTATCGAGCGGCCGTTCCATACATTAGGATGTTCTTCCAGGACCGTGTACTGCTGCAGCACTGCATCTTGGGCGAGTGCTTTCTCCCTCTTTCCAAGGTACGTCTTACCACCCGGTACCCGTGTCTTAGTGGCGATCATGATCACACACACTTCCTCACCCTTTCTTTCTTTCCTTTGCTTTGTTTGTCTTTATATTGTCGATCTAGAAAAGGCAAGGTAAGAAGAAAGAATGGTGGGGAAACATGTCAACACCATTGTCTTTAGGATCTTCAACATACCAAAATTGCTCTACTTAGGATGCTAACACAAAAGGCTCTGTTGTTCTCAACAATTATGTTGGATTAATCAAAGTGAATCTCCTATCTTCTTTCACCCCCCTCCTAACATCAATCCAGTCGCACTTAAATAGTATAATTTTCATTTCATCGTAATAATCCAACTGCACAATTTCATTCAAAAACCATAGTAAGTGACGTCTCCATGAATAGGTTTCTTGTCACTAGAGCTTGCAAAGCTTGAGGTTATAGCAGATAGCACAACATCGCTATTGCAAGTTCTTCAATGTTACTCAACTTGTTGAGTGTGGAAGCGAAACCCATTAATTAAATAGGTATGAAATATTTTCGCTACAGAAAGTGGACCATCTTTCAGCATGCGGAGTTTTGGAGACAAAAGGTTACCCATTTTCACTTGCAACCTTTGTACCTATGCATTAAGTGAAAGCACAAGCATTAGAAATAATACACAGCCACCAACCTCTTTTACACATGCGTGGGTTTACCTTTTCCTTAAACCAATTTGAAAATTGTTTGTTCCACTCGCTTTCTATTTCCATCTCAGTTACTCGAGGGTGTTTACTCCGAATTTGTGAAAGATGTTCTCTACATGCCAAGTAACCAATGTACGTTCAAGTGTGTGTAGTTGCTCATACAAAGTAACATGAAGTTAGAATAATACTTACTCTCTATAAGGAGCTAGCGTATCACAATTGAATAAAACATAGCAGTGTGCCTGACATTGATCTTCCTGCTCAAGGTTAACATGAATCCCTGCACCTAATCGATGGCCTACATCTAAGAAGATGGCCCATTCATCATCATCATTGTCATTGCCATAGGCATCCTCATTTTGCCTAGGCCTATTAAACCACATCTCCACATCATCAGACAGATATCTAGATGCAAAAGTAAGCGTCTCTTCAGCTAAATATCCCTCAGCAATGCAACCCTCTAGCCGTGCCCTATTGCACACATATGACCTTAGCCGCGCTAAATATCTGGCAAATAACAAATCAAATTATTATCATCAAAATGGAGTGAAAGACTTAGAAGAGTCAAGAGTATGCTTCATACCTCTCAATGGGATACATTCATCGATAACACGCTGGCCCACCAAGTCTAGCTTCTTCTAGTAAATGAATAAGTAAATGTGTCATGATATCAAAGAAACTAGGAAGAAAGATCATCTCAAGACGACATAGTGTGACCACAATCCGTTCTCCAAGGCGATAAAAATCATCTGCTGATGAACTCTTTGAGCACAACTCCACAAAGAAATTACACAGTTCAATTAGTGTAGAACTCACTTCCTTTTATGTCATTCCTCGAATAGCCACTGGAAGTATTTGTAGCAAGAGCACATGACAATTATGGCTCTTTAAACTCCAGATCTTTGCATTCTTCTCATCCACATGCCTTGAAATATTGGAGGCATAGCCATCAGGGACTTTCACACTCTTGAGAACATTAAAAATTGTCACCTTCTCAGCCTTGCTTATTGTGAAACGTGTTGGTGGGAGCAATGTCTTTGTTGGACCAGCAGAACGTGGGTGAAGTGATGGCCTAATGCCCATAAGTTCTAAGTCTTGCCGTGCCTTGAGTCCATCTTTGTTCTTACCATCAAGTCCTAAGAGTGTACCAACAATACTATCACAAACATTCTTCTCCACATGCATGACATCGAGATTATGTTGTAACAATATAAGCTTCCAATAACGCAAATCAAAAAAATTACCACACTTCTTCCAATTTAAATATTTGTCAATCTCAGTGTCATTGTGCTCCTTACATGAATGGCTTCTCTTTCTCTGCCCCCTTGTCTTCTTCAATGGCTGCCTTTTCCCCTTCAATGCTACACTTGAAGCCTTCCCCAACGTAAAAGAGAGCCCTTCTATTTGGTGTAACAATTCATCCCCCGATAGTCGCTTAGGACTTTTTCCTCATTCTTATTTTCCATCAAACATGCGAGACATTGATCGAAACTTATGATCTTGTTATAGCCATCTACGATGGCTATGATAAAAATGCTTCCCACTTGCCAGTAGGCACGATGAGAAAGTGTGCTTATTACAGACAGGACAAGCCAATCAACCTTTGGCACTCCATCCAGATAAGCATGCATATGCTGGGAAATCATTGATAGTCCACAATATTGTAGCACGCATCCAAAACATTTGACCAGTCGAAGCATCAAAAGTATCAACTCCATGCCACAATACCTGCAATTCCTCTATTAGTGGCTGCAAATATACATCTATGTCATTACCAGGTGCCTTTGGACCAGAGATGAGTAAAGATAAGAATATGTTTGGACTTTTCATGCATTCCCAAGGTGGCAAATTTTATTGCATCAGAAGAGCAGGCCAAGTGCTATGACTGATCGACATTGTGTTGTAAGGATTGAAACCATCACTGCCTAGACTCAATCGTACATTTCTGACCTCCAATCCAAAGTCATCTATAGCATCCAATGTCTTCCAACAAGCTGAATCAGCAGGATGACACAAAATGCCGTCTTCACGATGTTCTTCGCCATGCCATCTCATGTTAAAAGCAAATTTTGAGCACATGTACATCCTTTGCAATCTTGGAATGAGGGGAAAGTGACGGAGGAGCTTTCTTGGTACTTTTTGTTTCATTTCTTCATCATTATTAATGCATTCATCAGATTTCCATCTGCTTTCACCACACTTAGGACATTTATGCAGATCTTTCTTTTCTTTCCAATACAATATACAATCATTGGGGCATGAGTCTATCTTCTCATACCCATAGCCCAAGTTACTGATATTTTTTTCGTCTCATACAACGAATTTGGAAACACTTCACCATTCGGAAGAATCTCTTTCACCAACTTCAACATTAATTCAAAAGATAGTTACTCCATCCACCCATGCACTTAATGTTGAACACTCGAATAATAAATGAAAGCTTGGTGTGTTTTGTACAACCATAGTATAAAGGTGTTTCAGCATCTCTAATTAACTTATAGAACATTCTAGCATTATCATCAACATTAGTTGCACCTTCGTTTTCCCCTACACTACTCTTATTTTCAAAGGTTGACATCCCAAATGCATCATGTAGCATGTCATGCATGCCCCTATCAAGAACATCATTCTTTAACTGCCAAGCCTTAGTCTCACCATGAAATCTCCAAAACTCTTTATCCTTGATAACTCCATTCAAGTATAAGTGTTATCTTACAGTCTCCTTATCCCATCTGTCAACACATGCACAACGTACACATGGGCATTTGATTGTCTGAGTACCAAGTACAACCCCAAATGCAAACTGAATAAACTCATAAACATGTAAAACGGATGTCAGCTAATTATCCATTCCAAAGTAAACATAACATAAGGGTACTCATCTACAACAGATACCTTATTTTGTCCATCCACCCCCAATCCATTGTCCTGACACTTCTAATTAAAGTCAAATATTAATAAGCAAACACAAATAGACATCAGTGCACATGATCCATGTTCAATTCAAGCTCTTTTCAACCGTCTTATGCATGTATGTATATAAAATATAAACGATGATGAATAGAGTAAAACGCCATATGAGAGTCATGGTACGTGGCATTGTTACACCAGAAGTTTTCCTTGACGGGAACATTATTGGTTTCTAGCCGATATACTGGACTCCATATGAGGATCAGGACTCGACAAAACAAAAGATAAGGGAATTGCTCAGAGAATGTTGGTAATGTTAAATGATTTATGATATTTTATGCAAAATATAATTCAAGGGTAGAAAATTATTCAAATCAAGTATATACTACTTGAACTATCACAGATTTTCTACAACATCCAATATTTCTCTTCAATGAATTCTTTCAAGACAACCAATCCCCACATGTGCCTACAACATAATTACCTCTTCACACATCCATTTGTTTGAACTCTTATCTTGATACCAAGCAAATCACTACAAGAAAATTGGCCTTTACCTATGTTTTAAAAATGTAGGTATATGTCCAAAAAAATGTAGGTAAAGCCTTTAGCCACGTTTGCTTGCCACGCTTTCAAAGTGTGGCGCTTGCTCCTGTAACTATAGATTATACTTACGTTTCTATGAAATGTAGGTATAGTTCGACCTATCCCCACGCTTTCAAAGTGTAGAATAGTCCAACAAAAAGCGTAAGTAGATATCGACCTATACCTACGCTTTGAAAGCGTAGGAATAGTCCAACAGAAGCGTAGGATAAAAATATGTATACACACACATATAAGATGTTGTACCTACGTTTCTAGAAACGTAGGTATTACTTTTGGCCACGTAGTGAAAGAAACGTATGAAAGAGTATTAGCGTCATTGTCCTAAAAACGTAGGAAAATAGTTTAATGTCAGTTAATAAAAAACGTAGGGAAAGGTTATCTTTTTTAAAGAAAAATCATATTAATATATGTTCTCTTATCACCTATAATAGTGCATCCATTCATATCTTCACATTCATGGATTGTATCACTCACAATCATGTTGATCCACATAATTCTCATTCACACCTATTTACAATCCATTCACTGAAGATAATTGAGGAACATACATTTACAATCCATTCACTGAAAAATCTATTCACACCAAATTACAATCCTTCATTTCTTAAAAACTAAGGTTTGACTAACAAAAAAATTATCAAACTTCCGACAATATTTCATGGACAGAACCCCTTCCCCACAACCCCGACCAAAAAAAAAAAATCCATTAGCACTTACACTTATGGATCAATCATAGGAGAAAGGATATATTAAGAGAAAAATATGAAAAGTAAAATATACCAATGAGAAAAAGACAAAGATTCTAGATAGTGAACCTTCATATAGTTCAAAATTATGGCAATTTTTTTTTGTTTCATAAATGTACAACTTCTTATCTTCTTAGTGCACACAAGGATAGACATGTTCCTCAACAATCACCTTAACAAGAATTATTGAAGCATTTTAAAACACTAAAGTCCTCACATCAAAAAATCTATCAAATTTCCAATGATATCCATTGTACACCTAAATTGCCAAAGTGAGAAATATTTTCAACTTAATTTATCTACGAAAAAAATTCATATAACTGGGCAGATCACCATGAATAAGAATCAATTCTAACCCATGCAATATCTCCAAAGTTGAAATCACCCCCTCATAAACTAGGATCTGTGGTCCCATTGACAACCTAACGTTAATAGCATCAACTCTTCCTGTAAGCCAATAATAACCATCACCATCCCTGAAATAGCAAATAATGACTATAAGAATATTTAAAGGGAATAGCCTTTTAGAAAAAAAAATCACCCTATAGAAGTGAACACATTAGGCATGAAATAGTTGTCTAGGAACAAATGTGTAACATGCTTATGGATGTGCTGTTCCCAGATGGAAACATGTTACACATTAAGATCAAACATGAAATATGGTGAAGTAACTAAAAAATAACATTAAATGATATGTATGAAGCCTGAAATTCCAAACCCCCAAATTCTTTGAAGCAATAAGAGCTGAATTGTTGAGAATATGAGGATAACGACACCCACCCCACAATGCCCGCCCAGGTGATGAGATCACCATCTTCCAAAGGGACTACAGGCTTGAAAAATTTAAACAAACAAAAATTTCATCCAACCTATTCCTTTTGATTCCAAACTTCCTTCTACCATTCCAAAAATGAAAGAAAATTTCCCAAGAAGTAGACTTCGAAGCTGACAGTACTCATGACTCTCTAATAACAAAAAACATATCAAGCTCTATTCCTATCTTCCAACTCAATGTCCCTCAATTCTTTTTGTATTACATAACATGTACTTTATTTTTAGGTTGGCATGGCACCATTCGTGACACCAACAAATAACAAAACAAAGGTATTGATACATAGTTCAACATTATCATATGGTAGACATTAGCACATATGTTGAGATGATAAGAACAACCTATATATAGTGTGAGCAATTTTCCCATGGGTTATAAACCCTCAGTATAAAAGGAAAATGATTTTTTGAAATGATACAACTTACAATTCCCTTCTTGATCCCACAATCGATGAGTTCACAAGAAAGATAACTCAAATCACAGCGAGCAGAAACATTCACAATTGCCTAATGTTCAATGTGCTTTGTTTCCAAAAGCTTCTGCATGTGGGATAGAAAGCATGAATTTCACTATTGTAAGCCAAAAGGTTAGAAAAACACTAGACAATTATTTGACCTTATAGTTGAAGTTCCAGCGTCCATTTCGAGGAATGGATTCTTCATTACCAAAATGCAACTGAAATACATATGATAAAGTTTAGGCCCATGAAGAAAACTTGGATGAACATCTACTCCAGTAGCATGAAAGATAATTTAAAATTCTGGAACAAGGTTAGGGCAGTCACCTTTGGAGCATCCGGAATGCAACCATCAATACAAGTAAGTTACTTGTCAATAGAGATACCACATGAACGAGCATTGGATCTTCATCATACCTATTACTTCTTACAGCCTGCCATGCAAAAAACTATTTTTTATATGACAAACATCAGAGCATTTGTAAAAGTGTTTGACAGGCCTCAAATTAGCTACCTCAATAACAACACCTATCCTCTCAGGAGGCTTCATACTTAGTGTATATGATGCTTCCTTGAGAATCCTGTGCTGGAAGGCAGTTCCTCATACAATTTCAGTGAAAAATCATGCACCAAGATAAATGTGAAGGACTAGGAAGTGGAAGAAGTCATAAGTTGACACAACATATGCATATTGAAGGTAAAACTGAACCTAGTGAAGAAAATTGACAAGGAAATTTCAAGGAATTCAAAGAACGTTACTAAAAATATAATAACAAAACAGAAAGAATGATTTTGTAAACACATCACAGTAGGTGAAGGAACAACAATAATTCTGTAATAGACTTGTATGTGTATATAGACACATATATACATGAAGCAGAGATTGGTCCCAAAAAAGGCAAAAAGGATTAAATATAGAATATTTCAGTAGAGCACTGCCTTCACACAGACAAAAGAGATGCAACCGTGTTGCACTTGCTGCTGGGATAACTCGGACATGAACATGAGCATGAATGTATATTCTAGTTTTTGAGGTGCAACATGGAGCATGTAAGTATTTTAGGAACCATAATAATGAAGACTAAATTTATTTTCTAATGTTTTTATATTTACAAGAAAGTAAAGTATCAATAATCATGGGACACTCCACCAAGTTCTTCATCTGTCCATACTCTATTGCTCTTCTGTTAATGAATGGTTCCAAAAATAAATATAGAGCTCACACACTACCCACTGCTTCAAGAACTTGGAGTGCCTCCTGAAGGGCATCTGCTTGCTTCCCTACCAGAAACATCTCCAAATGATGAAGATTTGCATGAGCTACAAACTCGAAGACAACCCAGAACTGCCTTTCTTGCCTGTATGATATTCAAGTGCCAACAAAACAATGAGAAACAATCCACAAAAGGAAACAGAACAAAGTCATCAATCAAAGAACAAATTCAGCTCCAACAGTATACAAACTTTTCAGTCCATCATTTGATATAAAACCCAACATAATGAAAACATTAATAAATGGTTGGTGTAGAATACCAATGGAAAATAAAAATATGAACCCTGTTTTGATGCCCAAATTAAAATTTTTATCCTTCTTTTTCTATCATCCAATTCTATTTTAACTTCAAGTGATAAACATATGTTTCATGATCAAAAATATAAAATACAGAATCTAAAGGAGGACAGAATTCAAGACAAGCAACAACCTAACTCATGAGTGCAAGTGCCTTTCCAAGTTTTAGGAGGCCGATATTGATTAAGCTAACAAACTCTGCCAAATAAGGGTAGACCTTGTTTTCCCCTCCCCCGCTCAACCCGGAGGAGTCCCTTGGCATGAAATTTAAATCAAGTGGATTGAAATAAAAAGGTTTCCATGCTATGATTACCCGTTCATTAACCAAAAGTAGATTTAGAAGGCAAAAGCACTATATCAATCGAAGCCACATGTTTAGGCACAGTGAAAAATGAAATGCAATCAAATGCATCAATTGTGAAATAAATCAATGGAGAACCAAGTTTTGCACCCATAATCGGGTAAATTGTTCACTACTCCCTTTGCACTTGTACATCTCCCTTTTCTACTTTCATAAAATCGATGGTAAAATCCACATTAAAAAAGGTTAGTACACATGGTGGACCAAATACCATACAAAAACTTCCTCCCCAATAACCTACTACTCAGAAGCAACACCCGACAAAATCTCGACCATTTCAAACATTTAAAAAAATTAGACACAATTGAACTCGTGATGAAAATGAATGCCGAACAATGAAAAAAAGCAAGAGCAATGATGCAGGAAACTTCAAATGAAAGGAACCATCCAACAACATCAAGCTCTTAAACCTCCTACCTACTTCATCCTTCAACTTAGCTTCCATTTCCTTGCATGGAGGATACTGATACGGTTCAGCGGTGAAAAATTGGTTCACTTGCTCCCCCTCAAGCCTAATGGGCTAGTACCACTTTATACACATCAAAGCAAACCATCTTCCCCAAATCTGCTCTGAGAAGAGGTAAAGTAAAAAATACATGTGCAGGGAAACAACAACTAAATAGGAAAAAGTATTTAACTGCCTAAATTTCTCAATGTCCAATGCATTGCTCAAACTCCAAAACTCTACACTTAAAAAGAACTAGGTTCCATTTGTAGGCAAATCAAAAATACATTTTAACGAGTTAAATGTAGGAGTCCCGCACAGCCTGCTATAAGATTTTGATGCTCTAGATTTTTATAGAATCCTAGTGTGGATTGCATGGAAGCATTTCCAAATGGAAATAGTAGGTATCGATGAGATCAGATCAGTTTTTGCAATTTTGACTAGGCACAATTGCAAAAGCATTAACCGAGTGTGATTTATGGGCCAAGATTAGTGAGTTAAAGTTGTTCCCCAGCAAGCATCCAAATGTGAGTTTCAAATCATGTCAAGGTCAAAAACAGATGTAGGGCACATCCAACAGGGGGCATACCACCCAGTGCTCGCCTATTTCCAGCCTTAGATATTCATCTCCCACTTACAAGGTTAAACAAAGCAGTGCCCCTACGCTTACTGCTGAAAAATTATCACTCACAATATCCAGCATCCAAATTGTATCATCCTATTGAAAGAGGAAGAAGATTTTACGGTTCTAGGATAGCCATTTTGATATCTATTTAGGCATATTAAAGCTTAGAATGCTGGCCTTTGAATAAGCATGGAGATGCATATTGGCTAATGTGGCATTATCGGGAGAAAATACATTTCCAAGTCTTAAGAACAAGGCATACCAGTAGTCAAGTCTCAGCCCCAGAAATGAACAAATTTACAGAACATCTATTGCTTATTCATGAAACTATAGAAGGATGCTCATCACAACCAGATATATGAGCAACCCAAGCTGGTGAATGGAAAACTCGCCTCAAATAAAAGCAAAATCAGCCTTCAAGTCACTCATTGTTGTTCAAATCCTCCAGAGGAGCATTACTTCCATCTGTAACAGAAACGAGAAATGACTGAGTAATTCCCACAAGAGAAAGTTGCATTTTGTGTGACAAA
The DNA here is from genome assembly GCA_022559845.1 of Amorphophallus konjac. NCBI lineage: Eukaryota > Viridiplantae > Streptophyta > Magnoliopsida > Alismatales > Araceae > Amorphophallus > Amorphophallus konjac. The sequence continues at coordinate 211,936,318 of CM040127.1, forward strand.
AAACTGCAACTGCAATGGTGTATGAGATGCAATACCTTCACCATCAGCAAGAGCATAAACTGAGCGCCTTGAACGCACCTGCTGGTGAGTGGGCTGAACAGAAACAAAAGGGGAAAAAGGAAGCATTATGAATAAGATACACAGCTTCACTTACATAGGTCATATACTGCAAATACTTATCCTACAGCAACACACATGACACCAGAAAATAGGCCTTCTCATATGCATGCATAGGTGTCAAATTTGGTATAAAGGAATGGACTAAGACATGCTCATAAATAGCTAGTTAGGGAAAGACATGAAAAACATAATTTTGAATGAGACAAAGGAAGGTAGTACCTGTAATTTTGGCCGTAGTGCCTCAAGTGGTCCCTTGGGTTTCTCCACAGTTGCTCCTTGCTGCTTAGCATCCAAAGATTAGAAATAACAATATTCCACATATTTATATTCAGCAATAGACTCACTGACATAAATGCAATCTGCAGATTATGTGCAACAATTTGTACCTTTCCCAATACCCAATCAGCAGAGTTAAAGAATGCACGTTCATTGTCCTGAAGAATGGAAAAGAGTGCGAGATTGAGATGTAGAGAGTATAGTAAAAGATATACTGATATCTACAAACATATTGCTGAAATTTAAGATGAATGCGCTTGAGACAGTAGCTGAAATTATGTTGGCCTATGAAGTTAGAGAAATGTCTAAAAAGAGTCAAGGTTTATATGTCAGAGAATTAATATGAAGCACAACCAAATTAAAATCCTATGCCAATTGGGAAGTTGATGGGTCAGTCTTGTAACATATTTCTATCATGTAGCCATAGAGAAATTATAGAAAAGTTCAAAAAGAGTGCTACTCATGGCTGAGGTCCTCTACTTTGTTTTGAAGTCAAAATGACAGAGGTTTTTTACATGAGCAGTTCACAATAATAGGCAATGACATTTGAGAAGATGTGAGAAAGTTTCTCTCATTGATTGGGTTCAAGTAAATTTGGAGCAAGTGGAGGCTTGGTCAATGTTCTTTCGGAGCTGCAACAAGGAACTGAAGGACTTAAACTAGCAAAGGGTCATATTCCTAGATTGGGTATGACTTGAAGGTGACTTAGCAAATGGAACTTAGGTTGTCCTACAGGCATATGGAATTCCTCAAAAATTGATGTCTATGATACCAGGCATACTGTTGTCATTTTCAAAAATCTAGGGTTCACACTTCACAGTTCACATATTAACCAAAACGAGAACAACGTTGCAGTTAGAGTAGAACACTGGTGTTAATAAGCTCTGCCTGGCTACTACTATCTAGTTCAACACTAATGCGTGGCTTATGGACAGTATTTAGAGAAGAATCTGAAATATATGCAATCATGCTTGATAGTTTAAACTTTTAATAAAATTAAAAACCTTTGTGATGAGTGGCCTTTTTTTGGGTAGCAATACTCCATACTTTTTCTTCATTGCTTCGTCCTGAAAAAAGATTACATACTAATGGTAAGTAGTTCCTGAGGGGGAGGGGGGAATGAAATCAAAAGAACAAATATCACCTCCTCCTCATATGATGGCATTGAGTTTGGTGCATTATGGTCTGCATGCTCTGTGCCCTCATCAGAGATAATAATTTCTGGCTCATTGACGTCAATAACATTTTTATCTGACATGGTGCAGTTTAATAAAAACTACATGAAAAAAAATCAACCTCTTGATAAGCACTCGGCAATCTCACAGATGCAGCTCTTATGAGGGAAATAAAGATTGCTAGCTTGTACAATCAAAGGATAAGATAGAGAGGTTAAACTCAGAAACCTAGTAGATGCATGCTTCGATTAATTTCAAAACAAATGCAGAGCATAGAAGAATAAGGAAAGATATAAGAATAAAAAGAAAATTATCTTCTTCGACCGTCTGTGTAAAGGGAAAGGGAATTTGTAACAGGGTACACTATCATGGATGAAATTTTTTTGCCCTTTTCCTTCTTTTTTTTGGGGGGGGGGGTGTTGAGGTTTGTGCCCCCATTTTTATTAACAAATTAAGGAGATACTAACTTAAGAGTGGAGGATAAGTTCCTTGCACTGAAATCAAAAAACGAAGATAAGATAGCTATAGCATTTCAAAAGATGCATCACTGTAAAGTACCATCGTGGATGATTTGAGGGCAAACTAAGAAAATGGCAGTAACGGAGTGTCAAGGATATGCAATTTGAGGGCTGGTTTGTGTTGGGACATGATGTATAGTTACAATTAAATGTGTTTAAGCATTTCAGGGAGTCGGGGATTCATTCAGACTTAACACAATGTATGTGGAGTTTACATGAGTACCATAGCAGAGGGTACAAGAGATATAACTTTCGTTCTTTTTCTTTTAGTGAAAAGTGGTAGTATCTGACTTCAAAATAAAAAAAGGACCAAGAAGAGTAGACAGAAGATGAAAGGAGGACGGATGGAAGCACAAGGTTGTAAAACACAAAATCAGTTGTCAATTGCTCAGCCAAGAAAGAGAACACAAGGAGATCTATCAATCCTAGTAAGCTCAGGCTTGACTAGGAACAGCCACATTTTTCAATACTTAAAAATATAAAAATATTCTAAAATATGTACTAAAACATCAAATTCAGCATGAAAACCATGAATTTGAAATAAACATGACTTGAAAATTCACTATTGTCAGCTTACAACAGCTAGTGACAGCTCAGTTGCTCAATGGCTAGCTAGCAAAGATCCAGCTTATAATTTAGGTGATTCTGACAACCTTTCTAAACCAATTATTTGGTCGCTTGACAATATTGAATAAACTATTTTTCTAAGCAGTGATTAGAACCTGAAAAGACACAATTTCCAACTTATGAACCTTAACTTCAATAAATTCTCATGTTTTTAACAATATAAACAAAGACAACAAGTAGACGTTGTTGCATCCCCTAGTTGGTGTTTGGTTTTAATGATATCAAAACGATTGTGTTTGTGTGTGTATGTGTTTCATTGAGCAACATGTGTATATTGTGATTGATGAGCTGAAAGATGGCTTTAAGGTTCATTCTTGAAAGCCATATGAATCATTGGTGTTTAAGGAACTAATGCTATATTTATCTTGGTTTGTAGGATCAAATCTATGGCTCACGTTTTGGAACTCAAAGGAGTGCATCAATGAAGTTCTTCTTCAAAAGGTTCAAGGATGGTTTTTAAACCCTCTTATGTCAAGTGGATGATGGTAACATCTAACCATTTTTATGCTAAGTTCCGGGTCGTTTTCATGAACATCTTTCATGAGGTTACATTGCATTGGAAGTGTTTTATGCATCCTTAAAATGAGATTTTTGAGCCTTTACAATGTGCTTAATGTTTTCTCATAAATCTTGTTGAAATGTGGTTTAGATGGTCTTAATACTTTGTTGAATTCATGGTAATTTATTCTTAATTTTTGGGAATTTTTCCAGTACTTAATCGGGGCTAAAACCGCATTTTCTTGACCCTCAGCAGAAGGGGTCGACCCCCCTGGGCTGAGAGCCCAGCCAACTGCAAGGGTCGACCCCAGGGCTGGTCCCACTGCAAGGGTCGACCCCAAGGGTCGACCCCTGTAAACAGAACATACTTTTGGTTCTGTTTGGCCCTCTGCTGCCCGAGGGTCGACCCCAAGGGTCGACCCTTCCGGAACGAAAATTCTGGGAGACTCTAAAACCTATTGAAAACCCTTCTAAACTTTACCAAACTACCCCCCATTGGTTCCTAAACATATTAGGGGGTTTCTAACATATTTTGTGAGGGTTATATGTGTCTTTTCATGCTTCTCATATTGGCCTATATAGGAGTTACAAATTTGGGAGATGAGAACTCTAATGTTGATATTGTTCTTTCTTGTAGGTGAAGAAAAGGGGGAAAACAAGGTGGAACTCTTGCAAGGTGGTTATCATTTACATCCATGAAGATTTGGAGCTCGTGGTAGAAGAAGAAAAGAAGCGTCTCGAAGAGAGGAACAAGAGGACGCCAAAATCGCCATCATCCGACAACGAACCAAGAGGAACCGGAAGAATCGAAGAAGGGGGAGCTCTCTACATGCTGTATCTTCTTCAATTCAGTCTTTAGACTTTGTTTGGGATTCATTGTATCTATTTGTCTAGGCTTTATACATTTCTAAAGGAATATTGTGTGTGGGGGATCGGAGAAAGGGTTCTCCGAGTGTTTGTGTTGACGCATGTGCGTCGTGTGGTGCGGAGCATATCCGCGTGTGTGCTTGGACATATTGTGGGGTGTGTTCACCGTGTGTGGTTGGGAGCTTACTCCCGTGTGGTTGCGTAGGCATCGCTAAACGCGTGTGTGTTGGAGTTTTACTCCGTGTGTGTGTGGGATTTATCCCGTGTGTGTGTTGAGCGTCGTCTCCGTGTTGGGGATTCATTCCCCGAGTGAAGCCTCACCGAGTTTGGTGAGGGGTGGACGTAGGGAGCCCGTCGTGGTCCCGAACCACCTTAAAAACCCTTGTGTTGTGGTTTGCTTTTGTGATGCATGTTTAATTGTTTATATTGGTTGAATGTTCGTGTGTGAACGGTGAGATTGAGAGAACTAAGTTTACCTTGCTTAGTCTAATTTCTTCAATCACGTTCAAAGTTGTTAATTCCGTTGTGTTAGATTTTAATTTACCATCGTTCGTGGGGGACAATTCAACCCCCCCTTCTTGTCTACTCGCCTACCCAGGGACCAACAATTGGTATCAGAGCCACGGCTCTATCTATAGGGTCTAACGACCTTTAGAGTGATCCCTCGGCGAGTTTCATTTAGCAACATGTCTAATTTTACTCTTCCTCCTCGTTTTGATGGACATGATTTATTTCTTGGAGAAATAGCATGTGTGATTATCTTGACTTTAATGAATGTGAAATTTGGGAAGTCATATGTAACGGTCCACATAAACTTCCATCAAATGAAGCTAAGTGGAATGACAAGCATGTGAAGAAAAATGAAATGAATCTTCATGCTTTGAATGTTTTAAGGAATTGTGTAGAATCTAATGTTCTATCTCAAATTTCTTCATACAGGTCAGCAAGAGATTTATGGATCAACTGGCAAAGTATGAAGCCAATGAAAGACTTCACAAGTCGGCTCAAGCTTCATGGCCAATGATGAAGAAACCAAAGAAAGCTCGGAGGTAGGATCCGAAGGTGAGGAAATTTCCTTTGAAGAGCTAATGGAGCTCTATGAGGAATTGTTAAGTAGATACAAAAAGGTCAAATCTGAAAATAAGAAATTGACCAAGAAAAATGAAGATCTTATGAATTCTCCTGCTTCATGTGAAAATGCGCATGCTAACTCTTCATGTGAAAATTGTAAAACTTTAGAAAAAAAATTAAAAATCTAAAAGATCAAAATGAATCTCTTGAATCCAAAGTTGAATTACTTTCAGATGAGAACTCTTGCTTGAATGAAGATGTCGAAATGGCTAGAAAATATAATACATCTCTTCAAATTGAACATGAATGTGATGAATTGAGGGAACAAAATAAATTCTTGATGTCTCAAATCTCTTTGCTTGAGAAAAATAAGAATGCTTGAGAAGTAAGCTAGCATCTTTGTCTGACGATGATAAAATGTTTGAAAAACTTCTTGATTCTGAAATTGATAGCAAGAGCATCATGAATGAAAATGAAAAACTTAAAAAGGAAAAATGTGCCATGTTGATTCAGATTTCCTTACTTGAAGGTAATTTGAAATGTCTTGATAAATTTGAAAAAGAAAACATGTTGTTGAAATCTGAAAATGAACAAATGCTTGCTAGGATTTCAAAACTTGTTGAAACTGAAAAGGTTCTTGAAAAGCTTGCTGAAAAACTTCATTGCACAAATCTGGAAAATAAAAACCTCATGCAAGAAAATGAAAAACTCACATCAAAGAATTATTTGCTTGATGATAAAATCCTTGCATGTGAAAAAGAGACCAACAACTTGAAAAATGACTTGTCTAGATTTGTTAAAGGGAAAGAGAACTTGGACACATTACTAGGTGTTAAAGTGAACTTTCAAAAAGAGGGTCTTGGTTACATCCCGGTCAACAAAAGATCTTTTGAATCAAAAATAAAAACCTCTTTTGTTCATGCCTCTGACATTCCTAACACCTCCAAAACACCTCCTCCCGTTGCTCAAATGAAAATATCTGAAAATAGATTTGAGAAAATGAAGAATGTCAAACCAACCATGCCAAATGGATTTCAAAAATCGAAGTCCAATGTTGAATGCTTCTATTGTGGTATGTTTGGACATGTGATAGATGTTTGTCTTGTCATGAAAGAGGCTGACAAGTTTGCATGCAAAGGGAAAAATATTTTCAAATCACAAAGAAATATTTCTTATTTTCATTGTGGTAAGTTAGGCCACATGATGAAAAATTATTTTTCAAAACAGAAAGTTGAACAAAATGCTTTCAAGGAAAAGAGAAATGTTTCTTGTTTCTATTGTCACAAACTTGGCCATGTCATGGATGATTGCCTTGTGAAACAAAATGATGATTATCGTGCCATGAATGCTAAGTTTAACTTTCAAAGAAAATTCAGAAATGAACATGCTTCCCATGCTAAAAGGTTTGCATCCCATAAGAAAAATTCATTCACGAACACTCATGCAAACAATGGAAAATCATTCGTAAACCCACAACTCTTGTTGCTTTCATTGTGGGAAATACGGTCATGTCATGAATGAATGTTGGTTTTTGAAAACTGAGAATTTCCATGTTTCTAGAATGAATGCTAGGTTTAATTTTGTTAAATCTAGATCCTTTGAAAATAGAAGATGGAATGCATTTGAAAATTCTTTTGCTCCTAAAAGGAAATCTTTTGGCAAAAATACTTTCCCTCAATACTTTTATTGTGGAAACCATGGACATGTCATTGAGGATTGCAGGATCATGAAGGATGATGATATGGTGGCAATGAAAAAGTCAAAGAAAATATTTGGAAGAAATGCTACCAACATCCAAGGACCCAAGAAGGCTTGGGTGCCAAAATCTGACAAATGAGTCGGTTGTTGTGAAGGTGTGCCTTGAGGTAAATAAAGAATGAAAGGTGTTCCAATAAAAAGGAACAAGGCACACTCATATGGTAAAATCCCAACTTTGCTCTTTCAGTGTCAAATTTGATGGTTTTGATGCTTTGAGATGATATTTTAGTGTGTTCTCATGTTATGCTTTAAATTCTTCACAAGTCACATATGTCTTCAATGGATGAATATTTGGTATATCAAATGGTGGTTAGAGAAGGTTGGACTACGTTCAACTGGATACTTCCACTAAGCGTGATGGTGGTCTTTACACCTATGTTCTCCGCCTAGTACCAAAATTCAGAAATTGAATTATTTGGCTTATGAGGAACCATGTGTTTTGAATGAAATCAATTTGCCTTTAATTTGCATGTGCTTTCAAATTGAATTTGAAAAACCTTCTTGTTTCAAAAAGATAAAATTTTTGAACTGTGGAATTGCTTGATTAAATGTAACAATTGGTATTGAATGTTGACCATGGCTTATCTTAAAGCTCATTGACCTTGTGTGGTTGCCTTGCATGAATGACAAGTTGCTTGATTTGTTCAAACTGGAACACATGTCTCATGCAATACTGTTTTGAATGATCAAGGCTGGACGTTTGGGTTGTGAGGAAAATGACTTTCCATGATGAAATCTAACATAAACTGTTCATGGTTCAATGCTAGATTAATTGAAAATCTATCTCATGCATTCACTTGCTTCATGCCTTTCTTAAATGCTCAAGTCATTGCAAAAATTAAAAACTTGCATAAAAAGAATGCATTGGCATCCTTACATATCATTCACATACTATGCATATAAAATGACAAAAATAAACATACTGCATATTCATGCATATAGAGCATATGCATATATTTCATGATAATCGCATATCCTGACTCATGAATGCTTGCATGAATGTTTCATGAATCCTTGCATGCTTGTAAGTATTTACCCTATGAAACTATTTCTTGATCTTTCTAAGACCTTACCTCCTTGCTAAACAACAATGCAGTGATTTTATTCATATGTGATACATGTCATATATTAAGGGGGAGGATTTGATTCTGACCGTGCATACATTTAGGGGGAGTCATAGCCGTGTCTTGTCGAATTCACTTTATACATGCAAAATAAAAATTTACCCCCACACTCTTGCACATAATGAATTTAATGACTTTTATTGATAAGGATTTAAGAAATTCCTTCTAACACTTTAAAGGGAACTTGAATCTCTACATGGACATTAAAGAGTAATCGTGAGGAAAAAGTTACCTACCCCACAAAAATTCAATAAGTGGAATGTGGATCCGAGTAACCGGGAATCCCCCCTGAAACAAAGGAGGAAACTCGTGTCAAAAGGAGAAACAAAAAATCCACATGTGTGACGAATCCAAGTAGCCGGGAATCCCCATTGAGACATATGAGGAAACTCGCGTCGAAAGGTGAAGTCTATTAAAAGAAACAAAATAGGGGTTGTGCGAAGCTACCGATAGTCGAGAATCTAAAGTGAAAATGTAGAGAGGAGATTACCTTCTAGTGTTCCTTAGAAAATCTGAAAATCCATATATTTTGAAGCTCATTATTCATTACATCACATTTCACATGGGCATTTTTGTGATGTATGTAGTCTATGAATTTGCCTACATTCATGGTTTATGTAGTACTTCTAGTTGTGTACGCACAAATCTCTTAGTTATGCTTCATGTCTTACATTCTTGAATTTGAATCACATGCCCTTTTCTTAACCCGTACCTCATTAGGGGGAGTTACTATATGTAATAATTGTGTGCATGACGATTGTGCTTGTGTGCTTGCATGTTCATGCATTCCTCTTGAGTCTAATTCTGAGCATAAACCTTGCATTTGAAGGAAAGAAGTCATCATGTGCACAGCTTCATATCTTGCACGATTAGCATTCACATAGTGCATTTTCATTGCATTTGAGAGATGAAGCTCATCATGTGTATAGTTGCATATTTGGCATTTTCAACATGCATATAGTTTACACATGATATCATCTTGAGCAATTCATACTTTTCAACTATTGGTATGTTGCATGATTGCTGAAATGAGCTCTTCCACCCTTTGGTATCATATCTTTGGGGCCAACTCTTCAAGAATTAAAATTGCAAATCTTTGGACCTTAATTTGACCCCAACAATTGGTATCTGCCAATTTGACCACCAATTGGCATCTGAACAACATTTGGTATCATACTTTTGGGCCCTTGATTAGTATCACTTGGCATTTGCATTGGTATTATATCTTTTGGCCTAACACGTTCATCTTGTCACATCACCCCATGTCTTTTTGTAGATGACAAAAAGGGGGAGAATGTTTGTGTGTGCTCAATGTCTTATGAATGTTGTTATTTTCGGGAGAATTGAGAATTGATGTATGTGCTCAATGTTCAAGTTAATACTTGGTCTTTCATAAAATGTTTGCAATACTACTCTATCACACACATCGTTTTGTCATCATCAAAAAGGGGGAGATTATTGCATCCCCTAGTTGGTGTTTGGTTTCAATGATATCAAAATGATTGTGTTTGTGTGTGTATGTGTTTCATTGAGCAACATGTGTATATTGTGATTGATGAGCTGAAAGATGGCTTTAAGGTTCATTCTTGAAAGCCATATGAATCATTGGTGTTTAAGGAACTAATGCTATATTTATCTTGGTTTGTATGATCAAATCCATGGCTCACGTTTTGGAACTCAAAGGAGTGCATCAATGAAGTTCTTCTTCAAAAGATTCAAGGATGGTTTTTAAACCCTCTCATGTCAAGTGGATGATGGTAACATCTAACTATTTTTATGCTAAGTTCCAGGTCGTTTTCATGAACATCTTTCATGAGGTTGCATTGCATTGGAAGTGTTTTATACATCCTTATAATGAGTTTTTTGAGCCTTTACAATGTGCTTAATGTTTTCTCATAAATCTTGTTGAAATGTGGTTTAGATGGTCTTACTACTTTGTTGAATTCATGGTAATTTATTCTTGATTTTTAGGAATTTTTCCGGCACTTAATCGGGGCTAAAACCGCATTTTCTTGACCCTCAGCAGAAGGGGTCGACCCCTGAGGTCGACCCCCCTGGGCTGAGAGCCCAGCCAACTGCATGGGTCGACCCCTAGGGTCGACCCACTGCAAGGGTCGACCCCAAGGGTCGACCCCTGTAAACAGAACATACTTTTGGTTCTGTTTGGCCCTCTACTGCCCGAGGGAATTCCGCGGCCTGTAACACAAACACATGGTTATCAAGCCGTGAAGGTCCCTTACTATAAATTTACTGATTTACAAACCTACCGTAGGCCCTATGGGGAAGTTAAATAGCAAAAGAGAATGATTTTCTTTCTAAGATCGGAGGGAACGGAGGGGAGAGCGCTAACAACCTGTTCAGTTAATCTCAAAGAGCTAACCGAACCGAGGTCGATTGAAAAAGATTAGGTAAGCATCCAAACCAGCATCAGCCGAACTAACATATCCAGTTTATCCTGAAGCAGTATTTCTCGAAATAGCATTCCCCTAAGCAGAGGAGCTTAGCGCCCTTGCTTGTTTATCCCGACGAGGGCGTTAAGCAGGAGCTCAAACGAGCCTTTCTAGCCGCATCTGAATCAGCATCCGAGAACAGGCGCTTGCGAAGAATGTTGGGCAGTGATCATGTTAAAATCATCAGATAGTTCCGACGCTGAAGATATCCTTTTTGAGCCAGTTACGCGACAAGAGCCATCGGGTGTACCATCAAAGGTAGCAGAAGAAAGGCCCGAAATGCGAGAAGGTGACGCTCACCCAACTCATACTGAAGACGTCGAGCTAGAACCCGAGACATCCAAAGAACCTCCTATCCTATAAGAGCAAGGCCAGCTGATCCCAAGCTCGAAGACGGTGGACAAGCCACGGTTGATGATCTGATTTAGATGAACCTGGGTACAGAAGAAGAGCCACGGCCCAACGTTGTTAGTGCTCTGCTGCTATAATCATTGCGCTTGCGGCACTAGAAAAGCAAATAGATAGAGTACGAGACAGAACTAAATAGGTTACGAGTGCGGAGTAGCGAAGGGGCTTTGAGGCTTTGCTGACGAAGCGAAGGTACGAAGTGGATTTTTCATGGCCCTCCCAATGAATCATTTTTTTGCTAAAGAGCATAAACAATAACCATTTAGAATACCTGCTTGCTGGTCGAGGGGGCTTTACAAATTTAAAAGATGATAGCCGGCCTATACGTTCGTTTGTTGGGCTATTTATGTTCATAAAGAAAGTAGGAGTAGATTTATAAAAAGACACTACTTTGGGCTCTGCCATGACGTTCTCTCGTTCTCTTCTTTCTTTTTTTGGTTGTCAGGGCCTTTCTTTCTCGCTGGGGTGGATCCAGAAGGATGTAGAATTGAAGATCACCAAACAGTGTACTTTAAGGTTCGCTATTACTGAAAAGTACATTGATGAGGTGACGTGCGAAGTCGTTCCCCTAGACGTCTGCCAAGTTATTTTTTGTAGTCCGTACTTGTGGGACAGAGATGCTATCCATTACAGGAGATTGCAGAAGTACAGATTTTTTAAGGACGGGATGGAGTTCATGATCAATGCTGCCAAGACTCAGGAGACCGTCTCTCTTATCACTGCGGCACAGGCAAAGAGGCTAGTGAATGCATGTGGAAAATTGATTTTGCTGATGATCAGACCGAAGGAACAAAACCAGGAGATAATTAAGTCTCCAACACACTCTTTGAAGCCTAATCAGAAAGCGTCAATTGATCGGCTTCTGAAACAACGGTTTGAGGCTTTGTTCCAAGACATCAAGGTAGGCGGTAAGCCTAGGAGATCAGTGGAGCAGAGTTAAACTATCCTACCTATGACAAGGAACTGTACGCACTTCACCAGGCAGTGAAGCACCGGCGACCGTACTTGCTAGGTAAGGAGGTGATTGTTCATACTGATCATAAGCCTCTTCAGTTTCTTCAAACACAATCAAAGTGACAGCAGGCTCGGCACATGAAGTGGATGTAATATTTTCAGCAATTCAATCTGGTGATCAGTTCGGAAGGGTTTCACTAATAAGCTGGCTGATATGTTATCTAGGCCCCTTTACAGTTTCTAGTTTGCTGGTTGCTATGCAGATTCAGCCACTATGTCATTCGGAGTATGTTGAACTATATGAGACAGATGCAGATTTTAGACCTGAACTGAAGAAGCTGAAGAAGGGGCAGTTAACAGAATTAAGTTTGAAAGACGGACTGCTATATAGGGGTGCACAGCTGTGTGTACCAAGAGAAGCTGATAGGGTACAGTAGATCAAGGAGGCTCATACGTCTAAGATCGCAGGACACTTTGGGTTGATAAGACTCTACTCAACCTACGCAGATACGTCCACTGGCCCAATTCATCAAGGGTTGCGTACTGTGCAGCACATGCTTAGCGCCCTCTAACTATCAATTTCATAAGAGAAGAAGGCGCTTGCGGCCTATGTGGTGGGTTCGACTCCCACAGGAGCGCACATTAATTACCAATCAGCTGCTTTTCATTCAAGGAAGGGCATGATTTAATCTACTATGATATTATTTCGCGGTCCTGATTGAATGAATCCACTATTTAATTTCATAGTAATGTAATCGGCTATATGGCATCTCTTTTTCAAGTGCGAGAGATTGCCGGGGTCACATTTTGTCTTCTTTGAAAGATGGGAACGGAGGATCAACTCAATAATCATTGATAGGGTCGACCCTTCCGGAACGGGAATTCTGGGAGACTCTAAAACCTATTGAAAACCCTTCTAAACTTTACCAAACTACCCCCCATTGGTTCCTAAATATATTAGGGGTTTCTAACATGTTTTGTGAGGGTTATATGTGTCTTTTCATGCTTCTCATATTGGCCTATATAGGAGTTACGAATTTGGGAGATGAGAACTCTAATGTTGATATTGTTCTTTCTTGTAAGTGAAGAAAAGGGAGAAAACAAGGTGGAGCTCTTGCAAGGTGGTTATCATCTACATCCATGAAGATTTGGAGCTCGTGGTAGAAGAAGAAAAGAAGCGTCTCGAAGAGAGGAACAAGAGGACGCCGAAATCGCCATCATCCGCCAACGAACCAAGAGGAACCGGAAGAATCGAAGAAGGGGGGCTCTCTACATGCTATATACTCTTCAATTCAGTCTTTAGACTTTGTTTGGGATTCATTGTATCTATTTGTCTAGGCTTCATACATTTCTAAAGGAATATTGTGTGTGGGGGATCGGAGAAAGGGTTCTCCGAGTGTTTGTGTTGATGCATGTGCGTCGTGTGGTGCGAAGCATATCCGCATGTGTGCTTGGACATATTGTGGGGTGTGTTCCCCGTGTGTGGTTGGGAGCTTACTCCCGTGTGGTTGCGTAGGCGTCGCCCTACGCGTGTGTGTTGGAGTTTTACTCCGTGTGTGTGTGGGGATTTATCCTCGTGTGTGTGTTGGAGCGTCGTCTCCGTGTTGGGGATTCATTCCCCGAGTGAAGCCTCACCGAGTTTGGTGAGGGGTGGACGTAGGGAGCTCGTCGTGGTCCCGAACCACCTTAAAAACCCTTGTGTTGTGGTTTACTTTTGTGGATGCATGTTTAATTGTTTATATTGGTTGAATGTTCGTGTGTGAATGGTGAGATTGAGAGAACTAAGTTTACCTTGCTTAGTCTAATTTCTTCAATCACGTTCAAAGTTGTTAATTCCGTTGTGTTAGATTTTAATTTAACATCGTTCGTGGAGGACAATTCAACCCCCCCCCCCCTTCTTGTCTACTCGCCTACCCAGGGACCAACAGACGTGTACACAAAATTGTGCACTCACTGAACAACTCATGATCAAGCTCAATAAAAACTACCTTCAGCTCATTCAACTAAGTAAAAAAGAAAAGCATGAACAAAATTGGATACTGAATTAATAAATAACCAGCTTAAAGATAGATGGTTGACTGAATTATGCTCACAAATAGATTCAATTATGTTCATTTGATAGTCCATTAATGTTCACTTAATAGCTTACGGCCTGGTCGTCCCATCCACCCTTCTAGACTTGGACTTATACCACAATACTTTGCCAACAAACTTGACACATTCAAGAAAATCCTATGATGTCGGCTCAATGGGATTAGAAGATTACAACTAATAGAAATGATTCCATGATTCCATCCATATTATGAATGGACGTGGCTCAATTAGTAGGAATGTAGGTTTCATCAACAAATTCTTGAGGTTGAACCCTATCAGGGAATGGTTTAAATTCTTTTTCTCTTTTTTTGTATAAATGCTATTTGATGGCCCAGGTCAGGCCACTCATTGGCTCCATCAAAAATCGATAGACACAGCTTGAGCTAAGTTAATTTCAAGTCGATCTCAGCCTTGATATGCTGGGGCTTATGTCATCCCAAGCCTGAGGTTGGCCTGTTGGCACCCATACTTATGATGGTAATATAATGCTTTCACCATCTTCATATCTTACAACCAAAAATTGAAGCATTAAAGTGGGATGCCATCCAGCTAATGATTCGTGACTAAACCTAACATGACTACATTTTCAAACATAATGTTCACTACCTTGCTGCTCACGAAAAGTAGTTCCTCCCCATGGTCATTTTTCCAAGACATCACCTGACCCCCCGTACAAGTACACCTGCAATTAGACAAATACAATGTCAATAAAAAATTGATGGCTGAAGCATATCATCCAAACATAATCAAGCACAAGTAAACTATCCTAGTATATATAACATAATCAAGCACAACTATCCTAGTATACAACACATCAACAATGAAGTAAGAGAATTTGGTAGATGTTCATCCAACCAATTGGTATTTTACGGAGGTGCAGAAGGTGGCAGGACAACAAGATCATTTCACACTTGGATCCTCGAACAAGATTCCCCAGTTCATGATAGAAACCATTGGTTGATTGATTAAGATGTACTAACAAAAAATCATCATCATGGCAACCAAACAGTGGATTAAGAAAAAACAATATCATTAAGAACACAGAAACAAATAGGTGAGACACATTTCCAAGCATGTCCAAGCAGCAGATAAGATAAAAAAGTGCCATCTCAAGAATCAAAAAAGGGATCGAGGAAAAGGCAAGAAGATACAAAATAATATTATAAAAAAAGGTGATAGGCTTACACTGCAGGTGTCCTAGCATTACTTGGAACATATTATCAGCCATTATCTCAGACTCCAGGGAAGAAGCTTAGAGGTAAAACGGAAAGAGGATAATTGAAAGAATTACATCAATAGTGCAAAGTGCTATCCCATACTTCAAATATCATGAGTCAATCCCTTGGGTTTCGCCCACACGTAACCTGCTACAGATGTACGTCCTATAATTGTTACACTGAACAACTAAGGCATGTAATGATAATCAGGTCTCTTCAAGTGCTTTTTTAATACATCAATTATCGTGAAGAGACAACGTTATCCAAGACATTCAGCCAGAAATCTACACAGATTGAGAAAAAACACAAGTACCTCAAAAGAGGAATGTCTTCTACAGATGAATGAGCATATAAAGGATGCAAGATTGCACAGAACAAGACATTAAGCTACATACGAACTTACTAAAAGAAAATGATAATCTCCTATTTATTCAGGATAAGAAAAAGAACACGCAAGTTCTTGGACAGCGTGTCAGTGGAATCGTTCTTCCACAGTTCCACGTTTAGACATTAAGCGGGCAAAGAGTTCCTTGGAATACCATGTGCACTACAGATGACAAACAAATCGGGAAAGCAATATAAACAGAGGGACAAGATTAAGCTCGAGGATCAATGTCATAGCAACATTCTAAACCACATGACGAATTCAGAACTCATGCCCAAGCGAACCCTTAGGTTCCCAGGAAACAAATCAATGCCAGACAACACTCTTAACACTGACGGATGGCCGCATCAGATCCAGCAAACGAAACAAGAACCAAAAGAAAGCAGATCCATCTCCCGCATTCCAGGACGACAAACAGTAAATTCGATCCGAGATAATAAATTGCACACCACAAACAACACCCAAAGAGACGAATCCAAGCAAGAACCACAAGTAGGAATGCAAGGACCGGAAGGAAGGCAGAACGAACCTCGGCCAAGCTCTCGCGGACCTCCCTCAGGACGACCTTGTCGAGGCCAAAAATGGGTCTCCTCGCAGCAGAAGATGCAGACGGTCTTCTTCGACCTCTCGGGGAGCAAGGAGAGCGCCATCGATGGGGCACTGGCGACGTGGGCAGGGTGAGGAGGTGGGGAAGGGCAGAGGAGAGGGATAGAAAGAGAGACAAAGGGAAGGAGAACGGCTTCGCGGTGGTGAGCTCTGGGACTGCCATTGCTGGTACTGTGGGAAGAAGATCTTGGTAGTGGGAGGGGGAGTGAGAAGAGGAGAGAGACGAGAAGGTTTTCACCGGAGATCAACTCAGAAGGTTTGGGTCAGGAGTTAGGAATGGGGAGATCACCGGAGGCGAAGACGGAGAAGAAAGGAGCTCATGGGTAGGATGGAGTTTTCGTGGGGAAGGAGATCAAGAAGGTGAAGAGAGATTTGAAAAAATAGGGGGAAAATGGAAATCTATCGGGCGCCCAAGAGATACTGTACATTGGCGTCATGCAATTGCTACGTTTTCAATTTTTTATTTTTTTAACATTTTATTCCTACGTTTAATTAAAAGTTAAACAATATATAAGATATATTCTCACGTTTAATAAAAGAATGTAAGAATAGTTCATCTTTTCTTACGTTTCTATCAAACTGTCGGAAAAAGATGGGTATATACCTACGCTATAATGAAACATAGGAAAATTAATTACGAAATTTTAAAAACGTAAGAATAAGTCGTATATATCTACGTTTTTCGAAAGCGTAGGTAAAATTCGTGGCTATAGGCCAATTTTCTTGCAGTGAAAAGTATCACCAATACCACTCATTACCATCATCATCAATAGCAACAAAATACTACAACATTGATGCAATACAATATTAAAAGTTTTACATACAATGTGCATGTAACATGATACTATGTGCATGTAATATGGTAAAACACCATATAGTTGCATGTTTCGATGTTCCGTCTAAAAAATTGGCATGTTCATGGAAATTACTTCAGACTCATGTTGATATTCCAAAAGTCATACATGGGTGCTGTAGTGGGGAAGGAACGAGAGATCTTGGCATACACTTTCTAGTTAATAATGTTCTTTTCATTCTTTTCTTTAATGGAATGTAGTATTGTACACCTTAGAAAAAAAAAGTAAACTTCCTAAAGAATGTTTTTTCTCCCTATCTCACTAAACAACAAATAAAAACATCCGCCACTAAAAACACAAATGGGATAGAAGATTACCAAAGTTTTAGCTCAATATCACCGACGAAGTAATCTCCTATCCCCTGCAAAATAGAAAAATAGTCCATACAAAAAAAGAATATTATTTGCTAAATATAAAAATAATAAAGCAAATAAGACGGCTCGGTGGGTGTGAGCAGGCAGTGTGGAGAGGCAGTGCTGGCCAAATGGGACCACACTGGATGGGCAGCTGGGTATGAGCAGGCAGTGTGGACTATACAATCACGGTAGAGCTACGTTGAAGCACGTGAGCAGTGGATGGGGTCGCGATGGCAGGAGGCTGATGGGGTGGGTGGTCCTGTTCACGCGCTGAAGCGGAGGGGAGGCTGCTGTAGTGGGGAAGGAGGGCGGGAGCAGCGGTCCGACGGCAAGTAGGCGGCGGGGGCGGGTGAGGCCGACGGAGAGCGCGACTATGGTTTTAGTGGGAAGGAAAATATAGAAGGAGAGGGTGACGATCAGAGGGGAAGGGGTGGCGGAGGAAGAGAAAGAGGGAGAAAGCTCGGCGTCAGCATATTAAAGCTCGGGCGGGAGTTTTGCCACCATCGAGGGCAAAGGCTATTCCTACGTTTTTTTATTTTTTTTAATATTTTTTATTGTTACTTTTATTGAAAGACAAAAAATATATAAGGTCTATTATCACATTTACTTAAAAAATGTCGGAATATATGATCTTTTCCTACATTTTTTTTTAAAACCGTCGGAATAAAATGACCATATAGCTACACTAAAATGAAATGTAGGTAATTTACCTACGTATTTTTAAAAACGTTGGAATATGTCATATATACCAACATTTTTTGAAAGCGTAGGTAAAATTCATGGCTATAGTCCCATTTCTTGCAGTGTCCCTTGTCGATGGCATGAAAAGCATTAAAGCATATTTTGGTGGCCATGCAAGGGATCCATTATGCATTTATGCAAGGTATCCCTCGGTACAAGGCGGAGTGTTTTACTCACACATAGTGAGGATTTTCACCCGAACGTAATTCAGGTTTCCGTCAATCACCATTTGATGTACCCGAGGGACGGCGGCAGGCAAACACTCAAATGAGAAGTATGCATAAGATCCCATCTGAAACCATGGCTCAATGTATGATTTGGGGGAAAATGCCATGCATGTATGCCGGGTTGGGATTGATCCATGACTTGTTTTATTTGCGAAATGCATGTAGGATCCATATGATAAAAAAATAAAATGTGACAAGGCCAGAGGAGGGCTGGCATGTCCACCTTTTGCACAATGTGAGCTCAATGACTATGCATGTTCAGCTAAACAGCAGGGCTTATGAGAGTTCAATAATTGTGCAAAGTGCATGATGGATTATATGAGAAATCAATGTAAATCCTATCACCATGCTTGCAAAAAAAACTTTTTTATGATGGCCAGTACACATATGCACATTTCACACGCACGCACTTTTATCATGGCAGATAGAACCAAACTGGCGCAGGGGTCGACTCGCTCATGTGCAGGGGTCGACCCATGCACAGAATGGCCCTCGTAGGCAGAAAATGATGATATGGGGGGGATGAATCCCACAACTACAAAACTGTGCACGGAAGCGGCAACACCTATAAGATCACCCTCGCGAAGAGAGGGGTGCGCACGGAAGTGGCAACACCCATAGGATCATCCTCGTGAGTCCCCAGAGGGGATAAACGGGTCCAATGAAACATATGATTCAAAAAATTTGGATTTGGGAAGAACACCCTTTCTAAAAGAGAGAATCTAGGGAAGCGGCCTAAAAGGAGCCCGAGTGGGCATGGGGCCCGAGTCATACTCATAGGTTTGTGTAAACCCAGGGCCTTTCTGCAAAGCCATTCTTTGCATTTCTCCTCAAAATAGTGGTATTGAAAGGTTATTCACAGAATATTACATCCGGGGCTAAGGCCCATGTTTCTCACCTCATTGGCACCATGACCATAGAATTGGTTAAGTCCCAAGGCAAGGTTTTGAGAAGAAAATCATGCTCATGGTGAAGCAAAGAAGACGTGTGTTGGGCTTCCGATGGTTGGCAACACGGGGCCACGCTCATGGATCGGAGTGAGCTCCGAGCCGGTGGCCACCGTGATAATAGCTAAATCGCCGTATGGGTGGCCTAAAGAAGTTGAAAAAAAAAGGGGTTTCATCCTATCTACCAAGAGAGGAGAATTAAATGCAACACACAATATATAATCATATCATATATGTATGCATATACGCATATTGAGGAAACGGGAACCATATTCTCAGAGAAGAAAATCAAAGGCCGAATCCTTGTACTTCACTTTTTTTCAAATAAAAGGAAGATACATCCGGGGAATTGGATTTCAGACAAAAAGGAACAAGAAGTTAACAATGGAAAGTAACGGAATGAGAGAATCAAACCCACCCTCTTACAATGTTTCTCACCCTCTCATTCCCCCCTTGACTCTCTAAACCTTGGACCCACAGGGTCTGAAGAGCTGGGAGCACCGGAAGGGGTTCCGGAAAGGCACAATAGAGGAGAAGAGAATATTCTCTCTATTGGCCCAGAGCTCTCCCATGCCCAACCCAACGCTCGCAGAAAACTTCTCCAAGAGGGACTCTCGTAGCAGGCTCGCCCAAAAGCTTCTCCAACCTTTTTCATCGGACACACAGGTTCCCTTCTTATAGGGGCGCCAAGGGCCCGTTCGAAGATGCCCGCCCCTCCAGATTTTTTGTTGCTTCCACTGCTATTGCCGGATGCTACCGCTGATGCTAGGCATCGTAGAGCCGTGACTGAACGGGCGTGAAAGGCTCCGCGAGGTGATGGGAAGGGGCCTCACCAGATGAGGCTTCCCTTTGTCCCAACGGCGGCCGGAGCTCGCGCTGCTGTGCCTAGGGGGCGGGGGAAACCCACCGCGGGCCTTCCCTCCATCCGCTGGTCGCCATGGGGCTAGGCATAGTGCTACATTAATTCCGCAGAGGGGGTGTCTTACCCGCCAGCCAAAGCCCTGCCAAGAGGAGAGGGCAAACACGGGAGGAGGGACAGTGACACAAGATGAACAATGTCACGTAATTTCCTTCTATTTTCCTTTTTTTTCTTTTTGGAATTTTCCTCTTTTCTGTCCTCCCCCTTCCCTCTTCTCCATATTGCACATCTACCCCTTTTTCTTTTATCTCCTTGGCCCATTGCATTTGGGCCCTACGTACATAGTGTGGCCCATTTGTCAGTGGGCCGCCCTTTGCCCCTTTTCTTCTTCATTTTTTTAGTGTCCACAATTATATATTTAATACCTTCCTTCGAATTTCCTCGGACCATGCTTCCTTGCTAAATAATGCTGCCTTGGTTCTGGGTATATGCGTGCGCCATGACATATTCTAAGGGGAAAATCAATTTCTGGTGGGTGCATGCGTCAAGGGGAAGAGTCAAAGCTACGTTGTTAGCGTAACTCACAAAATACACCCGAGGTAAAACTCCCACACTTCGCACACAATATGGTTAATGATCTCTAACCATAGGGATGATAGAAATTCTTCTTAGTACTCTATGGATGCTCGAAATCCTACACTCACACGAAAGGTAATCGTGAGGAAAAAGCTGTCTGCCCCTTACAAAAATGATGTTGATAAAAAAAATAAATGAAAAAGAAAATGGTGAATAAATGGAATGCGAATCCTAGTAGTCGGGAATCCCCACTAAAACAAATGAGGAGATTCGCGCGAAATGGTGAAGCAGATTCTATAATAAAATCGCAGTAAGGATGAATCCTAGTTGCCGGGAATCCCATCGAGACACATGAGAAAACTCACGCCGAATGATGAAGCCCAGAATTCAAAATAAACAAGGGGGCTGTGTGAAGCTATAGAAAGTCGAGAACCTAAAAAGTGTATGTAGGCGGTAAAGTAATCCTTTAGTGTTACTTAGAACGTCTGCATATCCCTATGTTTGGGGTTCACTACTTACATATATGCACTTTCACACCACAGAGAAGTTACCTCGGGTGTAGATTATGATCTAAACTATGCGCATGCATAGGCTATGCGATGTCCTTTTGACGAATGCACATCTCCTTTAGTTGTGCTTCGTGGGCCACACTCTACCTGTGAGTCATGGGCATCGTTCTTATCCTATCCCCGATAGAGGGTAGCTATGCTATATATCTATTTTTATGTGCTAGCTCTCAATGGATGCCTGCATGTCTGAATAAAAAGATAATAACAAGAGAAAATGAATAAAAATAAAATGAATGAAAGAAAACCTTCTCAATTTTAGCTCTCAAAGCCTGCTCTCCCAATTTTGACTGTCGTGACATGCTCTCCCGATTTAAGCTTGGCAAAGCCTACTCTCCCAATTTCGGCTCTCAAAGCTTGCTCTCCTAATTTTGACTCTCGCGGCCTGCTCTCCCGATTTCGACTTGGCAAAGCCTGCTCTCCCAATTTCGGCTCTCGCAGCCTGCTCTCGATTTCGGCTTGCTCAGCCCACTCTCTCCTACTTTCGACTCTCGCGGTCGGCTCTTTCTCAATTTTGGCTCTCAAAGTCTGCTCTCCCAATTTCGGCTCTCGCAGTCTGCTCTCCCAATTGTTGCTCTCGCGGCCTGCTCTCTCAATTTTGGATTCGCAAAGTCTACTCTCCGAATTTCGGTCGAAGCCCGTTCTCCTGATCACGATAATGAATGCAAACGAAAAGAAGATACACAGATAAACGCTTTCAAACGTGCTACACCTGCAGCCCCGCTCCCTCGTCCCTCATTCGCCACACTTGCGGGTGGGGGGCATTTGTTGACACGCTAAAATTAACGCTAAAATGAACGCTAAAGGAATCCATGCCTCTCCCGGCACGATGAAAATAACCCTAAAATCGATGCTAAGATGAGTAAATCGCATGTCACAACATAATGCCCCAAAGTGGACTTCATCACTGGTTTAATAGAAAGATTGTATATATATTTTTTGGACTTTTCAAAATTTACATCCGACATCATGGACGCCAATTCTTTAATTGGCATTTTCTCAAAATGACGTAGATTTTTTAGCTTAGGTCGACTCAGGCTTCCGTTGTGTCGACCCATAAGAATTGGCGTCTCTTTGCGCGGATGTTAATTTTAGCTTTTCTGATTTTTAATTAAATTTTAAATCGATGAATTGACGCCTCTTCAGAAAGGTGCTAATTAATTAACGCCTCTTTACATGGACGTGAATTTGGATTTTATTATGGAAGGTATTTTATTTCCATATTTTGTCCAAGAATTCGTGACGATGGCACTGGATGCCAATTTCTAAAAAAAAGAAAAAAATGATGAAGCGAAAGAAGAAAAAAAGCAAAAAATAGAAAATAGAAATAAAAAAGATGGATAGCATGGACATTCTCCCATCCATGTTGCTTTCTCTCCCTCGCGCGAGCATTAAATGCTCGTTGACTTCCCACGCATGCGCGCTCGCATAGCTCCTCCTCGTGCGATCGTCGACCAGGCGGTGCCGTAGCGGCCAGCCCACTCCGCGCAGGGAGAGTCCTTCCCACCTGCTCCGCCACGGCTTTGCGATGAAGGAACAGTTGCAGGAGCAGCAGCCACACCAATAGCAACAGCAACCATGCCAGCAGTAGATAACAAAAAGAAAAACAGAAGCAGGGGTTATCCCTTCGAACGGGGCCCTGCGCCCCCTATAAATATCAGCCCAGCTAAAGAACAAAGGGGGCGGAGATGCTAGGGAGGACGCTGGAGAATTGCTGAAGAATTTTTGCTGCAAGAGCTGAAGAGAGAGAAAGAGAGTGAGAGGGAAGAGAGAGGTGAGGGAAAGGAAGCATGAGGCTTTGGGCCTTGCTCCCTCCCCCGCCCTTTTTTGTATTTCTTTCTTGCTCTTGGTTTGCTTTTCCGATGTATTCTTTTCCTCTCCCTGATAAGAAATAAAAAGAAAGCACTACTTTTGGAGATTTCTTTTTTATGCTACAATGTTCATGGTGCCCGGTCCTGAATGAGTATATATAGCATGTTTTCTTTCTTCCCTTCCCCTTCGTAATGCTTTCTCCATGATCCTCTACGTCTAGTGATGAGAGTTTGCTCCCCTTAAAGCCCCACGTTGGGGTTTGGCTGGCGGCCTGGTCATGATACCGGGGGGGGGGGGGTGAGAGATAAGGGATTCAATTCCTGAATAGGAGTTCTATAGTATTTTGCTTCTAATTTTTGGGGAAAAAGCACATGTGCCTTAAAGGACGGGTCCTGGGTTTATCCGTTCTGAAGGATATGATTCAAGATTCACGCTCGTCCGAGCTGCTGTAGGCTACTTCTCCGCTTTACCTCTGAGTTTCCTCAATATTTATAAAATTATAGTCATATGTTTTTCTTCCCCAAGATGATTTCACAGCTCTAATAGGGTGATTTCATAGCCGACTACACTACTAGCTCAGTGGCTGCCAAGCCCGAACCCCTTCTCTCTGAGCTCCGTAGAGTGGAAGCAGGGAACAGTCAAGCCCTCTACAGCCAGCTGATTATGCATCCTCTCATCAAGTCCGGATTCTCGAGCTACACGTGTTTTGTTCAAGGCCCACTCATTCCCTTCGGGGACCCATGGGGGCAATACTATGGATGTTGCCGCTTTCGTGCACATCCTTCTTATTTTGGGACTGTCTCGGAGTTCCTCCGTGGACGTGTATCTAATTAACACCCCCCACAGCTCCGGGTCTAGGGGAGGTGCCGCCGGAATTTTGCCGGGTAATTTGAAGACTGATGACATAAAAGGAAAATGATAGATGGACTGAACTAAAGAACATCAATGACATATGAACTAAACAAAAAAAACATAATGAACCAATATGCAGCATATATGAAGAAGTGACAAGAAATGATGATGTAATGATGACCCTAATTGTAGAAAACTACTGAAGATGAGGATGAACAAGATAAAAAAGAAAAAGAAAAAGCAGGAAATCAAGATTTTTAGATCGAATCAGTAATTTCTACATGAGTATTTGTAGATGACATCCATACTGTTCAAGAGCACTTGATGCTCCTAAAAAAAATCAGATTTCAGGTCACCTGCTGCCGGGAGGGTCTACCCCATGTGCAAATAGTTCATGAAATCATTGATATACCTTTTAGAGTTGCATGCTCTCTTCAAAGCATACCCTAGTGCATAGGTTTAGCCTGGACATCCCAATGCATAGCGTTGCATGAGCATGCTGGGAGCAAAGGGTAGGCCGACCTACCCTGAGCCCCAAGTCAACCTATTGCCCACCAGTAGCCCCTGTCAGTCGACTAACTATCCTTTGACAGTGCGGTCCCTGTAGTCCCCTTACCTGACAAGGGCATATGCATAATCATGATTTTAAAAAAAGGGAAACCAATCATGACATCTGCATAGCATGTTTTGCCCAATCAATTTTCATGATTATAAGATTTAAGCATAGCATGTGCATGACAATTTTCACATAATGTCCCCTCGGAGGTCTTTGATGCATTCGCCCGAACACCTCTCACACATGGGAGAATTGCATGATGACTCCTTGGGATTTCTTGAAAAGCATCAAATTTCACATATGCATGTGAAAACAAGTTAGATTTTCATTGAGCCCAAGCATATCTTCTTCATGATCAGCCCTACATGCATGGGCAGCATAACACCCATTAGCAGCTTAAGGTGTGTCGACGCATCGTGAGGGCTGCGTCAACCCGACCATGGCCAGACTGGCCAGTAGTCAAGGGTGTGTCAACACACCCCAAGGGCTGCGTCGACGCATTCTCGACCAGCTCCAGTCTCGTGACCAGTGGTCCCCTCCCCAGGTCTGCGAGTTTCCTCATACTAGTAGGCTTTCCTTACCCTTTCCCCATTCATGCATTTTCACAAACATGTGTTGTGCATCAAGAAAGAAAGGGAAGTAAGGAATAAAAGTGGTCAAATGAGCAAGGAAATAATGAAAAAGATGGCCCCTGTGTGCTGAAGTCCAATTTCAGCAGGCCGGCACTTTGTGCAGGTTAATTGGCTTGTAGCCCATACAACATAAAAAAAGAATGATGAAATGAAAAGCAAAGCACCAGATAAAAAATGAAATGAAAGAAGTAAAAAAAAGGGAAATAGTTCTGCAATAGCGAAAATCAGAATAAAATCATAGAAAATCAAAATAAATAATGCAATAAAAAAGATGGATTTAGCAATAAGTAAATCAACCATGAATCGAACAACGCAAATGGAATCAAAATAACAAGATGCATGATAGGATAAACTTGAAACAAAAATCATGATTAGCTCCAAAGCAACAAAAAAAGATAATAACGAATTGTAACAATATAATAGTAATAAAATAATGATAAAAATGATATAAAATGTGATGATGATAAGAAATTTTTTTTATAAAAGATGCCCTCTTTAAGAATTCAATGGCATTTTGTTCGGGATACTTCCCCATTGACCCTTTGCGCCAGGAATATCAGTGATGCCAATGCAAGTCATGCCTGGACCCTGGAGGCAGCCCTATCATGGTCACAACCTGACTTTGCACCGGGCCAATAACCCCCTCGAATTTAGCCCGTTTTGACTAGGATTTAACAGAACTTCTCCATTTCCAATATTAAACTTGTCATGCCCCAGCATACATATGTCCCGATGTTACATGCATATTTGTGGTGTTTTCAACCCGGACACTAGTCCAAACATGAAATGGTCTTTATATGACCGACATGATTCTAAATACCCTTCTACACCCTAATATAGGAGATTTTAGTATTCTTCAACACATTTTTTCATTCAGTTCATAAAATTGATTTTTAGGCGATGAGGTCCCATATCTTGGCGATTAATCAAAGGTTTTCTCCCCTCCAGGGGGATGTAATTAATGCCGTGACCTTTATGGCACGGCGGGTTCCAGTCCTGACCCGATACCCACTTTCGTCTGATTAGTCAGACAGCGCGCACCACTAGCTCCGGACCACGCTAGTCTCGAAGCCTGAACATATTGTCACTATGTGACTGGCACGCCCACACATTGATAAACTGATATAAAAATATAAATGATATAAATGATACAGAAAAATGAGCCATTAAAACTACATCCACAAAGCTTTAATTGCTTAACTAGCTTTCAGTGCTCTAAGACTCTATCTAATTTACTTTCTTCTTTTTATGGACCCGACTATGTTATGAATCCCTACTTGCCCAATGTAAGCATAGACACACTCTTCCTCTAATGCGAAGAAGGCATTGGTGCACTGGGAAGGAAGCTACACTGGATCATTACCTGATGCAAGAAAAGGATCATTACCTGATGATGCTACCAACAGTTCTGCATCATCTACTAGCACTTCTGCATCTCCAAATGTGTGTGCTACTACACTTGTTGAATCAACTTAAATTATGCTCTTCCCCCTCTACTTTTAGCTTTAGTAGAGGACAATCTCTTTTGTAATGTCCTTTCTGATGACATCTATAGCACTCTACCTTCTTAACATTAGAGGAGGAAATCACCTAGAATGCATGCAAAAATAATATCTTTTGTTGAGATGTGACTCATATTCTTTAAAGTGGTTAATATTCAGTGACTAGAGCAGTTTAAGGGCCTTGGACGATGGATTGTCTAAGTTCAAGATGCACGAAGCCCAAGTTAGATGAAGTATATGTAGCTTAGACGAAGCATAGTCTAAGTTGAAGCATCGTCTAATTCGAAGCATCATGTAAGGTGGAAGTTGAAGGTGACTTAGATGGAATAGGATCTAAGTGGAAGAACTTAGATGATACATCATCTAAGTTAGAAGATGTAGGTGACTTAGGCGGAATATCGTCTAAGAACTTACATGATATATTCATTATATTGGAACCTGAAGGTAACTTAAATGGAACACTGTCTAAGTGGGAGTGCATAGATGATACATCATCTAAGTCATAAATTTGGACAAAGAATAATGAGGATTATGTGGTGTCCAGGTAGAAAGTGGAAAAAACATCTTAGGCAATGTGTGCGGATTTTCTGTACGGTCAGGAGTCTAGAGAAGAGTGCCTTCATCCATGGTCCAAGATGTAAGAAAAAGATTATTACCTGATGATGCTACTAGCAGTTCTGCATCATCTGTTGGCACTACCACATCATCAGATTTGTTTGTTGCTACACTTACTGAATTAGCCTGAACTACTCTCTTCCCCTCTACTTTCTACTTTAGTAAAAGATAATCTCTTTTGTAGTGTCCCTTATGATGACATTTATAGCACTCTGGCTTCTTAGCATTGGAGGAGGAAATCACCTAGAATGCAAACCAATCTCTTTTGTTGAGATGTGACTCATATTTTTCAAAGTGGTGAATATGAAGTGACTGGAGCAGTTTAGGGGCCTTAGACGATATATCATCTAAGTTTAGGATAGACGAAGCCAAAGTTAGATGAAGTACAAGTACCTTAGATGAAGAATCGTCTAAGTCGAAGTATCATCTAAATCAAAGCATCGTCTATGCTGGAAGCTGAAAGTGACTTAGATGGAACATTGTCTAAGTGGAGGAACATAGACGATACATCGTCTAAGTCAGAAGTTGAAGGTAACTTAGACGGAACACCATCTAAGTGGATGTGCTTAGACAATACATCGTCTAAGTCATAAATTCATATAAAGAAGACTGAGGATCAGGTGGGGGCCAGACAACAAGTGGAAAAAGCCATCCTAGGCAATGCATGTAGCTTTTCTGTACGGTCAGGGGTCTGGAAAAGGGTGCCTTCACCCATGGTCAAAGATGTAAGAAAAGGATCGTTACCTGATGATGCTACCAGTAATTCTGCATCATCTGTTGGCACTTCTACATCACAATAACTGTCTGTTACTACACTTGCTGAATTAGCCTAAACTACTCTCTTCCCCTCTACGTTCTATTTCAGTATAGGACAACCTTTTTTGTAGTGTCCATTCTGATGACATCTGTAGCACCTTGCCTTCTTAGCATTAGAGGAGGAAATCACCTAGAATAAGTCGTACCTAGATTGATACTATCATATGCAATTGAAAGGAGCTATTTATGGTGGCCTTGCTATTCAGTATTCTATGTACTAGTTCTGTGAAATTCCATGGTCCCTAAGAGGTAGTTCTCGTGCCTCTATATCACTATAGAGTGTCCCACTCTTGGTGGACACTTGAATATTGGTCTGGTTGGTCCAACACAAGTTGACTAGCTAGTGTCCCTATGTCCTATAAGCTGAGAAGGAGGTCAGTAATTACATTGGCCATCATGCAATATGAAAGTGGCCTATGTAACTTTGTAAAAGTGGTTACAGAAAATAGTGATTGGGCGAAGCCCTTTTAGGTAGCATGAAAATGATGAGGGTTAGTCTAGATTATCTAATAATATTAAATAGTAAGGCATCCTATTGTCTAATTGGAAGTGATCATAATATAAAGTCAAAAGGCTTTACATTAGATGATACTTGTCCTCAGGAAGGATATGAATCAATACTATGTGTAGTCTAGGGTCAATCAATGCAGTAGCGAGAGCTTAATGAAATCTGTTGGGCTCTCTTCCTACTCGAATATGTGATGGTTGGCTTGATGGGAAGGTAAAAGTTTTCATTAGTGAAGGTCTCCACGGTTTGATGTGATGAGCCGAAACATCTTGATTAGATGATTGAGGTGATGAGTAGCTTAGATTACAACCACTTCATTGGGTTTTACACTCAGTTCCTTCTCAGGTAGTATGCTTTGAAGTGGCCTTGGAGTGTATGGATTCATTGGAAGTTTATTGGAGGAAGAGTGTGTCCACAGTTAAATTGGTATAGTCTTATTAGGAGAAGGCATAATCCTACATTAGAGGGGATATACACTACCAAAGAGATTGTCATCTACTGAAGCAAAATGTAGAGGGGACGAGAGTAGTTCATGTTGATTCAGAAAGTGTAGCAGCAAATAGATTTGGTGATATGGAAGTGCCAACAGATGATGTAGAACTACTGTTAGCATCATCAGGTAGTGTTCCTTTTCTTACATCTTGGACTATGGATTCTGGATGTTTATTCTATTATTGTCTACATAGGGAATGATTTGATACCTACAAGAGCTATGAGGGTGGAGCAATTGTGCTCGGTGATGATCACCCCTGCAAAGTAGTTGGTATTTGGAACACCAAAATCTGGATGCATTATGGTGCCATTAGGGCACTAGCTAGTATATATTAGGCATGTTCCACAATTGAAAAAGAATTTGATATCTCTAGACTATTTATTTATTTTTTAACTGAAAGTTAATACTTGCAAGGTGGGAAACGAGGGAGTCCGTTCATCCCTTCATTGCAGAAGAGACATGATCTTGCCCATCCCCCGGACCCTCGTCCCTTGTATCCCCCATGTTTTGTTCCTTTCTCTGAAGTCTAGACTTGGGCTATCAGCAGCACTAGGCGGTGGCTTGTTCAAGGTCAGTAAAGGCGTTCTGGTTGTTATGAAGAGAAGCAGACTATGATCGAGATCAATCTTTACAGACTGTGTGGGAGTATAGTTGTAGGCAATGTCATTGTATCATCTTCAGTAGAGAGCAGTACCAACGATACAACTCTATGGCATATGCGACTAGGGAATATGAGTAAGAGAGGTATAATGGAACTCCACAGGATGAAGCAGTAAAATCTTGCAAAGTTGATTTTTGTAAATTTTGTGTATTGGGAAACCAGTGCAGAGTCCAATTCAAGACTTCTACACATAGAAATAAGGAGAGTCTGGAATTAGTACACCCATATGTTTGGGGACCGTGACAACACCATCATTTGGAGGTGCAGTATACATTGTGTGCTTCATAGATGACTACTCTCGAAAAGTATGGATTTACTTTATGAAGCAAAAATCAGAAGTATTCACCAAGCTCAAGTAGTGGAAGGCCAGTGTTGAGAAGTTGACCGGTGGACAAGTGAAATCTTTAAAGTCTGACAATGGTATAGAATACACAACAAATGAGTTCATGGAATTCTATAGAGATGAGGGGATTGTAAGGTTGTTTACAACTTCCGGTACCCCACAACAGAGCGGGTTGGCAGAAATGATGAACTAAACACTACTTGAAAGAGGTAGATGTATGAGGCTATAGGCCGGCTTACCCAAGTCCTTGTGGGCTGAAACAGTAAACACACTATGTTATCTGGTTAATAGGTCACCTTCAGCAAAATTGGACGAAAACGTTTCTAAGGAAGTGTGAAGAGGAGAAGAGATATCCTACTCAGGCCTAAAATTTTTTGATTGTCCGGCATATGCAAACATCTAGAGTGAGTAACGATCCAAACTGGACCCAAAATATAGGAAATATTGTATCTACATTGGATATAAAAAGGGAGTAAAGGGATTTAAGTTTTGGGATTCAGAAGATAAGAAGGTAAGGGTTAGTGCAAATGTTGTCTTTGATGAGTCATCTATGCTTAAGAGAATGTAGAACACACTGACGGAGAAAATGGCACGAAGACAAATGCATAAGCAGGTGCAGAGGGGTTCAAGGTGCAGGTGGAGCTAGGCCAAAGCTCAGAAACAAAAGGCACTGGACAAGGGGAAATCTCAAAAAAAAAATCTCAGCAACAACAACCACAGGAGCGGCTAGCTAGAAAGTTCTTCCAGGAGACCCAAAAGAGCTATCATACCACCAATGATGTATAGTTTTGAGAATATGGTTTCTTTTGCTCTTATTAGTAATTGTGGAGATCTGGGTTCATTTTAGGAAGCTATAGCTTGTCTGGA
The DNA here is from genome assembly GCA_022559845.1 of Amorphophallus konjac. NCBI lineage: Eukaryota > Viridiplantae > Streptophyta > Magnoliopsida > Alismatales > Araceae > Amorphophallus > Amorphophallus konjac. The sequence continues at coordinate 211,967,249 of CM040127.1, forward strand.
AAAAGAAAAGTGGACTAAAGTTATGATAGAATAGATGGAATCTCTACATAAGAATCAGACATGGTAGTTGGAAGAGCTCTAAAAAAGAAAATTATTGGGTGCAAGTGAATCTACGGGAAGAGGAGACAACATAAGATAAAGAAGGAGAAAGGTACAAGACATGATTGGTGGTCAAGAGGGTGCCTAATAGACTCAATCCTCAAAGACAGGTTTTGTGCCCAACTTTTTTGATGAGTTGAAGGTGGCCGGTACACCATATTTCGACGAAATGAGAACAAAAGGGATCAACATTTATGAATTCTTTTGTTGCCCGCAGAAGGCATATGTCAACATGGGTTATCTAGCACAAATGAGTGCGAAATTCTGTAAGAGTCGCAGATAGTTCTCCATATCTTCTGATCCGTTTGATGTTTTTTCAAAGATCTTGACAGAAGTTCTAGGAGAGGACTGTGTTCACTTTTTGCCCACTTCATATTGATGGCACTATATCTTTCAAATCTCCTTTCGGTTACCTATTTTTTTTTTCACGAGTTGATTCTTGTCCAAGCATATTCTTGGCCATGTGAAATTCCCGTGACCCCAATAATGGGCTGACGATGCATGTCAACCTTATCTCTAACTTATTCTCATCAAAACTACTTTAATTAGAATGTCAAAGATATCCATCTCCACTTGTTTGATTGGCGCCTTAGATATATACTAGAGTTACATATATATCCTGTGCATGTTATCTGTCGATCGCCTAAACTTTCTTAGCTAACGACAAGTCAATTACTGTATATCCCAAAAACACTACTACGTACGCTGCAAAAGGCTACAACATCCATATTTCTAAGAGAAGCTTAATTAGTTTGGAACATACTCCAATTTCGGATAAGATTAAGTGTATCTATACTACAGCATCTTCTTGGAGGAACAGGACAATGAAAGTGGGAGGGAATTGAGGAATAGTCATACATTCCCTCTGTCCCTCAACTAGTTGAAGGTTGCATATAGTCTATATTCTTGGAGATGAAACCGAAGCAATAAGGCTCAGAATTCTTTCGCAATATACACATCCTAGGTGACTATGGGCTAGTCTAGCATAAGAAAGACTCGAAGTATATAATTAATCATAAAAAAAAAACAAGGAAAGCTCGTTACATTTTCTGATCATTGGAGACTCATGAATGAAGTTTGTAGAGAATAACAAGTACTGAAAGAGTGATTTTCCTAAGGGAGGCCAAAATGTGTGGGAACATTACCCTTGGCTAAATGGTGTTCTCTTCATCTCATGTGAGTTCCTTGCTGCTCCACTCTTAAACAACATACAATACTCTTTAATTGTGCAAGGTTCCCAAAGTTGGCTACATATATGCAGGCTCTCGTAATAAACTACTTGATCGATCGTGTCAGCATTTTTACAGAAGTTGGCAGTTATTACGTAGGCATAAGAAATTGAAAGGTTCTAGTATAAGATACCGTAGAGATTAAAATCTCATAGCTACTCTAGACCATTGGATGATCCGGAAATTTGTGATGACGGGAACTGCTCTTTGTCCAGCCACCTCATCGGTTGCCGGCTTCGGTGAAGAGAAAGAAGAGAGTGGAGGAGAGTTTTTAGGAAAAATAAATTTCCTGGCAATGGTGCCTTATAAGATTAAATTTATTGCCACTAGAGGCAACTTACATGACTTGGTTGATCCGGGGTACAGAGCATCAGAAAAGGAATGAAGGCTCACATCCAGAGCGTGAGAAAAGGAAGCGAAGGTTCTCGTATAGAGCTGATGAAGGCCGCCATGGATTGAGGCTCATGGAAGCAAACGACACTAGGACAAGGGAGTCGTGCTTCTACAAGCTAGACCATTGGTGGTATCTTACAGTTGTCTGGGGTGCCCATGAGACTCGTTGAAGGTGCAGCACACTCACACAAGGTGGACGACACTGAGCAGTATAAACCATGGCTGTGGTATTGACTGACCCAATCCCCATAATCTATGAGCGTCTGGGCGTCAGCGGATTGACACTAGAATTTTTGGAGAGGGGCTGTCGCCATTCTCTAGCGAAGCTCCATGGGCACAGTGAACCATTGGGATGGGACCGACACCAGTAGAAGCTTGGTGGCTTTGATGATACACGAATGTTTCGTCTCTTTAGACGATCCTTGGGTGCCAACTGTTGTCCAGTCTTGTATAGGACCTGACTCTATAAGGAATGCAGGGTAAGGATTCTAAGATGAGGTTAGACAACACGACTCCTAGTTATGGTCCTTGTGTAGATTTATATCTTATATTAAAAGATTTGTGGCCCAAAATGACATTAATAAAAGTTGAGGGTTAATAAACAAAGTGCTAAAATCTTATTGGGTCCTTATGAGAAGTTGGGTAGTTTCTCACGAGACATCCCTTGATGGAAGGGAAAATTTCTCCTTAAAAAGGTGGAACCGGTCCTCTCTCTCTCCCATGACAAGTGCATCTTCTCCATCACAATGGTGTGCAAATAAGGAAGGGATTGGAGAGAGAAACGTGGTTTCTTCGTTATCTTCTTGATATATTCTATTATTTTGATCATTATTGTCTCTACAATGGAGCAAGGTACGTTTCCCTAATTTTCATGTTCTGTGAAAATTCATGAGATTCTAAGATCTCGGGATTAGAGTTCATGCCCTAATGTCGATTGCATGAAGTTAAAGAAACTCTTACATGTGGTATCAAAGCCAGGTTAAGAACTCATGATTTTCCATTTTATTCGATTGAGATCCATCATTCATGGAATTTATTCATGATTTACCGATCACATGATTGGTTCTCGTTACTGTTCATACGAGTTATTTGTGTTGTGATTATGGCACTAATATAAAAAAAAAATGAAAGGGGAACCGACAAACGTCGGCACTATCACAGTGCACACAGCATGCGGCCAGGCACTGTGCACAGCACTCCAGAGGAAAGACTGTGAACTTTACTTACTGTTCTGTGTTAAAGTTTACATGTGATAGTTTATCCCTCTCGTTAATATTCAAACGCGAACACTGTTACTTCCCGATTTTACTATTAACCGTGAACAAATAGTGTGAATAGGAAACCATGCACTCATTTATTGTTGATTCCATGCAATGCACTATTTAAAGTTTGAATTTAAACAATCTTCGTGCGAGATCAAGGTTTTGGGAATTGTCAGGGTAAAAGATAAATAGGATTCATTGTTTTAATCAGAAATTTATTTTATTGTGTTTATACTCCTCATTTTAAGTAAAATATAACATGCACTTGTTATATTCATGAAAATTTGAATGATAAATGAATTTTTTGACCTCTGACCAAGGTAAGATCCTCAATGTCAGTGGGTGGAAAGAGATTTAGAGTGATCTAAGAGTTTATATAATTGTATATATACTCTTTTCTTTTAATGTTAATATTTTCATGAGCTTAATAATTTGAAAGAGTCATACATTGAATGATTATAATCTTCTCAATTAAGGAACTGTACGGAGAGGATAAAATATATCATGGTTTACACTTTTACCCCTCCTTGATGATTTAATTATTAAATTATTTATAAGAGTGGGAGAAAAGATTAATGTTTACTTTGATGATTATGATTTATATCATGCAATTTGAAATTCTCTTATACAGATTTGTTAGTCACCAAAGTGGCCAAATCAGAATAGCAAATGAATTTTTTAAGTTGTGTGATTTTTATTCAATTATCCATTAACTATGGATGCTTACCTTAAAATGACATAATAGTTTATATATGGATAATTGAATTTCATTTATTATAAAACACTTAGGAATCAACCCAAAGGTTGATTATGTGATCTTATGATAAATGATATATGGTGATGATTAGTATATTCTATTAGTTGTGTTTAGCATGTCCAAAGATAGCAATCACATCTAATTAGAGTATACACAATTATCAAATTACAGTAATTTTTATTAGCATCAGTATAGTTTATATTTTGTATATCTTAGTGTTTCCCAAAGGAAAACTTTGATATGTATGTATAGTTTATGAATGTATTTATCTGAATTTGAATGATGATTTATTTTAAAGTTATGACTCAAAGCATTAATATGTAAGCATTTTATTTTTATTGCAGTATCTGTTCCTGTTTCTCTTCATTCGCAAGCTACGTCTGTTGAAAAATTTAATGGGCTAAATTTCTCTGATTGGTGTGAGCAAATCCAGTTCCATTTAGGTGTTTTGGATCTTTATTTGGCACTCCAACATGAGAAACATGCTACTATTATTGACTCAAGCAGCACTGAAGAGAGATCTTTCTATAAAGCTTAGGAAAGATCAAACAGGCTTAGTTTAATGTTTATGCGAATGACTGTGGCAAATAACATCAAATCCACTCTTCCCAAAACTGAAAATGCTAAGGAATTTATGAAATTTGTGGGAGAACGTTCCAGACTGCTGATAAATCACTTGCTGGAACATTAATGAGTACTTTAACCACCATGAAGTTTGATGGTTCTCGTACCATGCATGAACATGTCATTGAAATGACTAACATTACAGCAAGGTTAAAGTCACTAGGGATGAATGTGGATGATAATTTCCTTGTACAATTTATTCTTAACTCTTTGCCTCCTCAGTATGGTCCATTCCAAATGAACTATAATACAATGAAGGATAAATGGAATGTGAATGAATTGAACAATATGCTTTTGCAAGAGGAGACAAGACTTAAGAATATGGGAAACCATTCTATTCATATTGTAAGGCATCAAGAAGCTGGAAAGAGATTTAAAGGAAAGAAAGGAAAGGGCAAGCGGAGACCATTGAAGGTTAATGAGTCTTCTATTCAAATTCACAAGAAGGAAGAAAAGAATGACAAATGTCATTTCTGTCATCAACAAGGGCATTTTAAGGTAAATTGCCCTAAACGTAAGGCATGGTTCGAAAAGAAAGGTAAGCCTAGTGCTTTTGTATGTTTCGAATCAAATTTGATAGAAGTTCCTTATAATACTTAGTGAATTGATTCTGGATGTACCACTCATGTTAATAATACAATGCATGGATTCCTTACGATCCAAACCACAAGCCCAAGTGAAAAGTTTGTCTTCATGGGAAATAGAGTCAAAGCTCCAGTTGAAGCCATAGGAACTTATCGTTTAGTGTTAGACACTGGACATCATTTAGATTTATTTCAGACTCTTTATGTACCTACTATTTCCGTAATCTTGTATCACTTTCTAAACTTGAAACTTCTGGATACTCTTTTAAGTTTGGTAATGGATGTTTCAGTTTGTTTAAGCATAATCATTTCCTTGGCTCTGGTGTTCTTTGTGATGGTTTGTACAAATTGAAGCTTGATTCTCTTTTTGCTGAAACTCTTTTGACCCTGCATCCTAGTGTTGGTACTAAGCATGGTTTAATGAATGAAAGGTCAACCTTCTTGTGGCATAAATGACTTGGTCACATATCCAAAGAAAGATTGGAAAGATTAGTAAAGAATGAAATCCTTCCAAATTTGGATTTTACTGATCTTGGTGTATGTGTGGATTATATTAAAGGAAAGCAAACCAAACATACAAAGAAAGGAGCCACAAGAAGCACATAACTTCTTGAAATTATACACACCGATATATGTGGGCCTTTTGATGTTTCATCTTTTGGTGGAGAAAATATTTTATCACTTTCATTGATGATTTTTCATGTTATAGTTATATCTATTTGCTGCATGAAAAATCTCAAGCTATAAATGCCCTAGAGGTATTTGATAGTGAGGTTGAAAGGCAATTAGATAGAAAGGTAAAAATCATTAGATCTGATAGGGGTGGTGAATATTATGGAAAATATGATGAAACTGGTCAATGCCCTGGTCCATTTGTTAGATTCCTTGAAAGGTAGGGCATATGTGCTCAATACACAATGCCAGGTACGCCGCAACAGAATGGTGTAGCAGAAAGGCGAAACCGTACCTTAATGGATATGGTTAGGAGCATGTTGAGTAATTCAACTTTACCCGTATCATTGTGGATGTATGTATTAAAGACCGTTGTATACCTGTTAAACAGGGTTCCTAGTAAGGCAGTTCCAAAGACACCTTTTGAACTTTGGACTGGTAGAAAACCTAGTTTAATGCATGTCATGTTTGGGGTTGTCCAGCAGAAGCAAGGATTTATAATCCACATGAAAAGAAATTGGATTCAAGGACAACTAGTGGTTTTTTCATTGGTTATCCAGAAAAGTCTAAAGGTATATATATTCTATTGTCCTAACCATAGTCCAAGAATTGTTGAAACTGGAAATGCTAGGTTCATTGAAAATGGTGAAGTTAGTGGGAGTATAGAACCATGCAATGTGGTGATTCAAGAAGTCAGGATACAAGTTCCTTTATCCATAGCTTCGTCTAAACTTGTTGTTCCTATAATTGTTGAACAGTTAAACAATTTTCAAGGACAACAAATGAATGATCAAGCACCCCACAATGATGTCATTGTCAATGAACCTATGGTGAATGAATCACAAGAAATAGCATTAAGGAGATCTCAAAGGCAAAGGAGGGCTGCTATTTCTGATGATTATGTGATTTATTTACAAGAGTCAGAATTTGACTTAGGAAAGGATGATGATCCAGTTTCATTTTCACAGGCCATTGAAAACCCTAATTATTCTAAATGGGTAGATGCTATGAAAGAAGAGTTGAAATCTATGGAGCAAAATGAAGTCTGAGAACTTGTAGCATTACCTGAAGGTTGTAAAAGAGTTGGGTGTAAGTGGGTCTTTAAGACCAAACACGACTCAAAGGGTAATGTTGAACGATATAAGGCTAGACTTGTTGCTAAAGGTTTCACTCAGAAAGATGGCATTGATTACAAAGAGACTTTCTCGCCAGTCTCCAAGAAAGACTCATTTAGAATTATTATGGCTTTAGTAGCTCATTATGACTTAGAGTTACACCAAATGGATGTGAAGACAGCCTTTCTAAATGAGAATTTAGATGAAGACATTTATATGGATCAACCTGAAGGTTTTTCAATTAAAGGAAAGGAAGACATGGTGTGTAAATTGAAGAAATCAATATACAGACTTAAACAGGCTTCCCGACAATGGTATATTAAGTTCAATGATACCATTACTTCATTTGGATTTAAGGAAAACGCTGTTGATCGGTGTATATACATGAAGGTCAGTGGGAGCAAATGTATATTTTTGATTCTGTATGTTGATGATATCTTGCTTGCAACTAATGATTTTAGTCTATTATATGAGGCTATAAGAAATTTCTCTCTGAGAACTTTAAAATGAAAGATATGGGAGAGGCAACCTATGTGATTGGAATTGAAATATTCCGAGATAGATCACAAGGAATGTTAAGATTGTCTTAGAAAGAATATATCAATAAAGTTCTACAGAGATTCAGGATGGAAAAATGTTCAGCATGTGTAGTTCCAATTCAGAAAGGGGATAAATTCAGTCTCATGCAATGTCCAAAGACTGAATTGGAACGTAAAGAAATGGAAAATATTCCTTATGCTTCTGTTGTTGGGAGTTTGATGTATGCTTAGACTTGCACCAGACTAGATATCAGCTTTACTGTAGGCATGCTGGGTAGATATCAAAGTAACCCAGGACTGGACACTGGAAAGCTGCAAAGAAAGTGCTAAGATATTTTCAAGGGACAAAGGGTCATATGCTTACTTACAGAAGGTCCAGTCATCTAGAGCTGGTTGGATATTCAGATTCAGATTTTGCTGGATGTTTAGATTCTAGAAAATCTACATTCGGCTACTTATTCCTTTTAGCCGGAGGAGCAATCTCATGGAAAAGTGCGAAGCAATCTGTCATTACTGCTTCCACCATGGAGGCTGAGTTTGTGGCATGCTTTGAGGCCACAGTTCTTGAAAATTGGCTGCGAAATTTTATTTCAGGACTTGGGATTGTTGATAGTATAACCAAGCTGCTGAAGATTTATTGTGATAATTCTGCAGCAGTATTCTTCTCTAAGAACGACAAGTATTCCAAGGGTGCTAAACATATGGAATTGAAATACTTTGCCGTCAAAGAGGAAGGTCAGAAACAAAGAGTGTCAATTGAGCTCCATTAACAAAAGGGTTGCCACCAAAGACATTTAATGAACATGTTGAACGAATGGGCATCATCTTTTGTTCTCATTGATGTAATGTTATGCTCTTTATGTATTTGACACTTAGAGCTCACTTATGTATTGTTTCTGATATATACATGTCTTGTTTTTATTTTATTAATGTGCACATGAATAGATAAATGTTGACAGGACTTGTCTTTGATAAAGACATTAAAGTTGGCCCATTATGAGGTTTCTCAATTACATATTATGTTAGGTAAGTTTAATGTTGTAGTACATGGAAGGGACTATGTCGATACAATGATGTGGAACCGCCATGACTCACATTAATTCTTACTTAATGATAATATTTAAAGTTGCCAATGTATGAAGGATTTTAGCTTTTGTGCATTATGTTTGTTTATTGATCTATGAAACGTGATATTAATGTCACTTGGGCCAAGTGAGAGAATGTCAGATTTATATCTTATATTAAAAGGTTTGTGGCCCAAAATGACATTAATAAAAGTTGAGGGCTAATAAACAAAGTGCTAAAATCTTATTGGGTCCTTATGAGAAGTTGGGTAGTTTCTCACGAGACATCCCTTGATGGAAGGGAAAACTTCTCCCTAAAAAGGTGGAACCGGTCCTCTCTCTCTCCCATGACAAGTGCATCTTCTCCATCACAAGGGTGTGCAAATAAGGAAGGGATTGGAGAGAGAAATGCGGTTTCTTCGTTATCTTCTTGATATATTCTATTATCTTGATCATTATTGTCTCTATAATGGAGCAAGGTACGCTTCCCTAATTTTCATGTTCTGTGAAAATTCATGAGATTCTAAGATCTCGGGATTAGAGTTCATGCCCTAATGTTGATTGCATGAAGTTCTTGAGCAAAACATTGAGTGATGTGGCTCATGGAGTTCATCCTGGATGGAGCTTTCTCAAAGATGGGGCTGCTGGGCTACGGGACAGCGGGGAGGATGATGAGTTGTTGAGAGGTATCAAGAGCATGGCGGCATAGTGTTTCCTTGCCTTAGGACTTAGACTTTCGCTCTAGGAGGACATTGCGGGCTTGGGCAACATCTATGGGATCGACTCTTCATGTCCCAGGTTGCCTCGCCAGATCTGGTAGTCGGAAGCTTGAGTGGCCAGTGGGCTTGTCCTCTAGGTCTTCCACCAGGGAAGGCTTGCACGATGGCGGTAGAGGCGAACAAATATCAGAAGGCAGATTGGTGCTGATTTTGCCTTAGGAACCTGCAGTCGCGGTTAGGTTCTAGGCCATTTAGGTGATAGAAGTCACTATTGGAGGTGGTGGTGCTTTGCTTCCAGTGACGTTGGGCGGCAAGGGCGAGCGAGAGTTGGGCAACTGGTGAGCCTTGGATGAGATGTGAAAAACTTCTAACAAGGGTCTTAAGGGGACCTCATTGGACTTCTTCAATGAACCATCCCAGGTGGCTCCACCACTGAGGGGATCTCATTAGATTCCTTCCGACAAAGAGAGCTCTCACTGGGGAGAATGTTCTCTGCAGGAAGAACCCTTTGATGATCAAATCAGTAGGCGTATCAAAGGAATGAGGTAGAGTTCTCAGGTGTGATGGATGTCCATGGTCTACTAGGACAACATGACAGAAGTGAGAAAGAGGGGGTTGGAGGAGCTTTCACTAGAGTGGTGTTGCTCTCTGGTGGCCTCATGGTGGTGTGGAGTTTTGTAACCCTTATGCTCTCTAGTGGCCTCATAGTGGTGTGGTGTTTTTATGACCCTTAGGATATATTTTGTTTGCGGGTAAGGCATACCAGGAGGAGGCTACAGAAACCTCCTCTTGTATAGTCATTTGAGGTGTTGATGTCGAGGAGCCTTGCAAATCTTTGAATGGACTATACAGAACGACATGCCTTCTTGGAGGGGCGTAAGTTACGGAATGAGGGATGCGTTGTGACCTAGAAAATGTGTAAAGAACCGCATGCATTGTCAGGTCATAACGACGCTTAATTCTTAGAACCCAGTGACTTGGACCAACAGCCTCGTGGTTGATCTTGTAGTTGTGTTTGTATCTTTATGCATCTTAATTGGGGGGCATGGCAGCAGTTCTGCTTCTCGAGGGATACATGCCTTACTTTTATTCCTACTTCGAGATCTTTCATTCTGGTTGACTAGACATAACTAGATGTTTTAGTGCTTTTGCTATTACCGTCAGATAGGATACAAACTATTTGGTGTGGTGCCCTGGGCTAATGTCTTCGTGCTGAGGCCATGGCACTGAGAGCTGGGCTAGCAAGCATTCTGGAGGATCAGGCCGAACTAGAGCATTCCTTGGCTCGAGATCGGGCCAAGTCTCCTTGATGCATGGATTGGTGTCTGGGCTAGTTTCTCTAGTGCTCGAAACTAGGCTAAGGCTCCTTAGTGCTCGGACTGGGGAATCAATTAAGCTTGGGCTGTCTAACGGCTCATGATTGAGCTGAGGTCCTCTAAAGGACTAGGACCGAGCTGGTGATCGAGGTTTCTCCATTGGCTCGGGCTCAAGCTAGAGCTCTCTTAATCAGTCTTTTAAGATTAAGGCCTTTGACGCCAACCTTTTGCTAGGGATCGAGCTGAGATCTACTGTTGTTTCTTCGATCGAGCTAAGGTTCCCCTTACGATCCGATCTAACACTATATCCCCATGATGGCATGTGATCAAGCTATTATGGGCAGGTAGATGGTCTGTTGAGTGGGTGCTCTCATGTTGCTTGAGATCGAGCGAGCGTTGAGGATGCACCAAGGTTTGGATCCGAGTCAATACCCCGAGGGCTTCTTGTGCATGCACTTTGGCTTCACACTATTCTCCAAGGGTTTTCTTCTCGGTCTAGCACCTGGCAGAGGGACGCATCCACTTTGTGAGACGTGCTGGACATAGCAGTCTCTACTGGGCCCTCAGGTGCTCTAATTGAACTGAGGGGCCTTCATGGGCCATTTGGATGGGGTGGCTTCACTGGGCCAGCATTTGGGCGCCTTATAGAATGCGCCCCACTGTTGCGCATCATTCTAGTCTACAGATACGTTAATGATTCCACCAGATGTAAAAAATATGCACTCGCACTTGACTGGTAAATATGCTAGGACAAACACACCAGACGAGGCAAGTTGCCTTATTTTGAATGAGAAAAATACATGAATCCCAAAGAAGAACTGGAACTCTGAGGGAGCGTATGAAATAATCTAGTTAACATTGGATTGCTTTAATTAAGCCGACCTCTCAGTACGTAGCACTCATCACAAATTAGACTAATTAACAAACCATGTTGAGGACCCTAGTGGGTCCGATGGCAAGGCCGCTTCCTCACAGTAGGGGCGACCCGGCTTCGAAAAGGGTATACGGTAGGCTTGAACTCTGGGCCACCTCGTGATCGCTCAGCTCTCCGCACCACTTCGCCGAGTTCCCCATTAGAAAACAAACAAACCATGACGAAGAAAAAAGGAACAGGAACACCAATAGCTAGCATTCAGTCTCACATTATTGACCCAAGGCACCATAACAAGGGGCAATTACAATCTACAATAGCAGTTACAAGTTAATCCTATATTGTGCTAGTGCTTTTGCATTTCCAGTCGAATATGGAGTGGCCCCAATGGCATTATTGCATGCAGCCGTTCCAACTCAGCCTAGATTGCAAACTAGACAGGCTAAGGTCAGCGTCCGTCTCCAGATCCGGGCACTTAGCAAGTTGGCAAATTTTGTCAACGGCGTAAGCAAGTGATCCCGCAATATCTTAGGGGGGACGAAGATGGAATATCTCAACAAGAACAAAGATTTTGGCGGATGCTACATGCATGCGCTTTAGATATCTCTCTTTCTTTCCTCAGAATTTAATTCTATGCTACTATTTTCCTGCCTATAAGTAACTGTCAAAGGCGCATTAATCACATACCCATGCAGTGAAGGAGATGGAACTGGGAGAAGAGCTGGGTGTTCTTGAATGGCATGAATAGTCCTACATGAAGTGGCAGAGAGTGGAATGCAGCCAAGAATGACTTGCCTAGCTACAACTGCAACAGCGGGAAGTAAACGGTGTGGTGTTTCCGCTCCCCGTGGTGAATGGTAGGCAAGTTGTCCTTGGCTACGTTTAGCTCTCTTCTTTTCATGCGGGACTATTGCATGCTTGCCGTAATCTAGCATTGCAGTGAGGGTGAGATGCTCTTCCCATAGTATAAATCGCCCTACATGAAAAGGTAGCTAGAGAGAGGAATGCATGCAGCCAAGAAAAACTTGCCCGCAATAAGATGGGTAGGGAAGTTGTTCTGCCGGCTGTATTGAAATCTTTCATTTCGATCGGAAACCTCTCAGTACTGCAGCAGGTAAGAAGGGAATATATATAGCTAGACATGCAGTCCCCAATCCTCACCTATCATCTACCCAACTAACTCTCTTAGTCAGTTAATCTCTTCATTTCATTCACCCCTTCCGTCGGTTCTCCCCAGCAAATGAATATAACATTTGCTCAACATCGAAATTATTTACCTGGGGAACGGGGAGGAGAAGGGAAGCCCAGTTAAGGTGGTTGGTGAGATGTAGAAGGCTGGAAGAGAGTTAGTAAGATATATATGCCACTGGTGAGATATCATGTAAGTACCGCCTAGGTCCCCTCTTCCTCTGAACGAGAGGATTCAGACGACTCCTCCACTCCATGTTTCCAGCATCACAGCATCGTGCATTTAACCGTGGTTAATTAGAGCAGTATATGATGACCATGACAACAAATAAATACATGACCCATTCGCGTGCGGTATGATATTTAGTTCTGTTTCCATCTGATAAACCATGCTCCGCAATGAAGGGATGAACGGACTCCCTCGTTTCTCACCTTGCAAATATTAACTTTCAGTTAAAAAAAAAAAACTTTGACATGCTCACCTGAACATTTGCTATATTTATATTTCTATAATTTACCTCTATCGATCTCGATGCTTACGAGTGCTGATCGGGTATCCACTAAAACGAAGGCGACGAAGAAAAGCATCGATAGCTGGACTTAATTAGGCACGCCGGCACAGGGAAATTAAGAAAGAGAAATCTTCCTGTTCATACTCACGAGGGTTTGTTTCTGAACATGAAATGGATGACAGGCAACAAAAAGCAGACCTTGATGACACACCTGCAGCTTGCCATCTCGATCTCAAGAGCTTAATTGGAGAAACCTCCGAAGGCCATTAATAATCACAAGTGACGGTAAGAAAGGAAGTTCCAAATTCATTTTACAGCTGACTCCCGCTGAAATTAAGCTTGAAAGAAGGTTCAGACGAAAATGATCATATTCCATAGTTACCCTAACTTTGTAAATATTTCATGAAATGGTCGCACCTGAGCTCAACAATTTCAAATAATTAAGCACACTCTACCGGCCATCTCGGGATATAAAATTGTACACTGGATTTGTTTTAAGCAGTTGTATTTCATTCTTCACATACTGCATATATATTGTATGGTAATTACCTCAAGTGCGGCATTCAGACTGGATGAAAACGTCTAAATGGGGCGTCTCAATCTAACTAGCACTATGTGTGTAAGCATTCGTACCAAAGGTGTTTGACGTTAATTATTAACGGAACTCATTGAATGGCGGCAAATACGGCTCTGTTAAACAAGTCTGGTTGTCGAATATGCTAAATACATGTTCTTCTAATGACGGGAAACTTAACACAGTTGTACTTGAGTCGACACCTAGTGTGAGATACCTGGGTTAAAATCTAGCAACGCCCATCTCACGCATCTCTATTTCTCTAGATTAACAAATCCCGGGTCAATGTGAGTCAGGTAAACCCTCTCGGGAGTTAAACCTGAGACCTCCCTATCACGAGACATAGTCTTTATCGGTCGATCAACTCTAGGTCCTCAATGTGCTAAATACCTAGTTAATTGATCCAACGTTATTCGCAACTGTGTGTGTACGTAGTAATGTACAATATCAAGTCACATTCTATATATCTAAGTATGCATTGCATGATTTCAGATTTTCTTACATCAACCCTGGTTGAACTTGAGTCAAGTTCCGGGTCTAGTCGAATTGAAGCCGAGCCAACTAAATGGGGATTTAACTTCCGCGCGAGCCAATATTTTGAGACTCAGTATTTCATTATAAAAGGGAATAGAAAGTGTGCACGAAGAAGGCATAAAGGGATCATTGCAAATGAACTGAAAAGGCCTATCGATAAGAACGAACTTTGGGACAAGATTTTTTTTAGAATAAAGAAAAAAAGAAACTCAAGTATTAGACTTGGCCTTCAAAATTTATTGGTGAATTATTCGTACCTATGTTCAAAGTCCCAACATTACAAATTCACGGAATTTAAGAGAATGCAGATATTTTATTGCAATGTTTGATAATTTAAGAGCGCATGGGTACCATTTGGACATGAGGTTACAATCACACACTTTCTCAAGCATATTGTTACTTAAAAAATATTCCAGAACTACTTTAAATCAAGTTAATTTCTGGGTCAGCTATTACGTGCGACTTTTATATCAATGAAGGAAAATCTGAACACAAATGTCGAACTTCGATTCCCAGCTATTTATCAACTTGACCTAGGATAGAGGTTCTGGAATATTGTTTAGATAAGAATATATGCCTCCTGCAGCTTTCCTACTTATCCCATCAAGCAATTTCTGTCGAAAGTGAAGTATCAGTATAGCAATATTGTACGTATAACATATGATAAACCGTGAGGAAAAAACGGATAGAAGTGTTAAGAAAATAGTTTGTTTTTGTGTGGGTGAGTGTGTGTCATCATTTCATTATGCATTGGATACTTGCAAATTGAAAGGATCATCATTAATAAGAAGTTCGGTATATTATGGAAAATTACCTTTATACCCTTAAAATCTTGAAAAATGACCCCTATACTCCGACCTTTATCATATTTAAGGTATTTTAATTACAAGATTAGGGGTATATATAGAGTAACACCAAGATACCATAGTACCTGTACGGTAAAATTACCTCTATATGCTTCCAGTATTTACTGTAATACTGTAATTATTACCCCTATATATAGAGGTAACACCATAATATAATACTATAGTACCTGTATGACTCAAAGTAATTTTGACTTGATATGGTATAGTGTTGAGACACATACTCATTGTCGCCGCCAATTTATAGATGTGAATATCTATGCGAACTTATTTGTGACGTACGCGCAAGATGCTGTCATCTTCAATATTGCTTTTTCAACATTTTAAAATTTGAGGACATTTTTTTTTTGAACTACGGGAGAATGATGTGGAGCGAGTTGCATGGTTTACAATATGTGATCCTAATTTATTTGGAATTGTCGAAGATATCCATGTTGAAGATCATTTTCTTATTTTTCTGCATTCTGTAGGCAATTTATTGCTATTTTTAATTTTGAGTTGTTAGGTTGGTTGGGATTTTGCTATGAGTCTATTTTATTTTGTTATACACTGAGTTGTCTTCTTCCCCACCGTAACACCTCCATCCACTGTTCATTTATTTTTCTTTTATTTCTCTTCTTATTTCTCTTCTCCTTCTTCCACCATCTCCTCCTCTGTGCATTCTACAAACCTCCACAGTTAAGACTACCAGCACCATCTCTCTGTGAGCACCAATAGACGCCATCGTCGGCCACCGCTGGTCATCCCACCTCCACGCCGGTGCCTACCCCCCGCGACCCACTACCCTGCTTAGCCCTAGCAGGCAGCCACCGCTGGCCTCCATTCTGCTGCTCTACAGAGCGGCCACCATGCCTAGCCAGCGCTGCTACCACATCACTGTCCCAAGTCATCCGTGGTCGCGCCATGCCGCGAGCATGCTTCACCGCCCCTCCCCCGCATCATCCGCGGCAACCACACCGCGATCAAGACCCACTGGCCTTCCCTTGCACTGGCGCCGTCCTTCTTCCTCTTATCTGTGAAGTGCAAGCCACAATAGAGCTAGTCACTGTCAGAGGTAGCACCCACTCGGCTGCGGGCCTCTCCGACTATCCACGCTACCGACCAGACTTGCAAAACTGTCATGGGTCTGTTGGAGCAGCGGAAGTGAAATGAACACAAAAGTGAAGAAAATAAAAATTTTATTGAAGAAATATTACAAGTATAAAAAGATCTTTTATAATGTAAAGGGGAGGTAGAAGAGGAAAAGACTTGAGAAATACTTGAAGGGTTGGTGGAATGGGTTGAGACTTTTTGACTCACTTCTTCACTTGCCTCGCAACTACCTCTCTAGCCTATTTATAGGCATAAAGGTCAGTGGAGAAGACTGTTCACCATTATTCTAGACTCTGCCTTTTTTCCGTCACTCTAGAAAGTTCTCAGCCATTCTTTTCTCTCTAAGTGTTACTTAGACTTCTCTACATCATTCTAGAGTCTTCAACACCGCCATCTTTCTTCCACAATATGTTGGATTTTTATAGAGATGTCCAGCACATTCAAATTATTTTAATACCCCCACTTAATTTGTAATGTGCATACTCCTTGTAAACTGTATAAACTTGTCGGTAGTCAAGAGCTTTGTGAAGATGTCTGCATCTTGATCCTCTACCTTTATAAATTTCAGAATGATTTCTTATTTCTTGACCAAATCTCAGATAGTGTGATGATGCAGCTCGATATGCTGCGTCTGTATGTGAAAGACTGGATTCTTTGTCATAGTGATGGCTAACATATTATTACATAGTATAATAGTTTGTTCTTATTGATTTTATTGAAGCTATAATAATGTTCTCGTTAGCCAGACAGTTTTGCATGCGGCACTTGTAGTAGATATACATTCGACTTCGGCTGAAGATAGATCAAGCGATTATTTGTTACTTCTTAAATGAACATGAAATATGCTTTGTCCCAAGACCAAACAAATATCTAGAAGTACTTTTTCGGTCATCTGTTGAGCCTGCCCAATCACTGTCAGTATAACTAATAAGATGATTGTCTTCAGTTTACACCGGTAATCTCTCCCCCCTCTCCGGCCATGGCCGGAGTGGGGGGGAGCACCAGGTTCTCCATCCTGGTTGCCTGACCTCCCGCCATCCCCCTCCACCGGTGCAGCCTCCGTCGACGGCGTGCTTGTGCCCTTCGTCTTCGGCTCCACTTCCACGACCATGCCCCTCTAGCCGTAGCCCTCCTTCCTCCTCCTGCCCTTCGGTTGATGCTCGTTCCTCGCAGCCCTGCCAGGGCCCCTGCTTGGTCCTCTCTACGGTGCCCTCCCGGTGGCTCTGGGCTCCAGCCCCCCTCTCCTTCTTGGTGCTTGCGTTCCTCGTCGTCCGCTCCTATTGCACGGCCGTCCCCTCGCCTGCGGCAGTGGCTGGAGCGGTTGGTGAGGTCCCTGGGGTCCCCTCCGGTGAGCTTGGGCTCGGTCTCCTCTCCGGCCACCCTCCCCCACCCCCCTGTCGCTCCCTCCGACACATGTGTTGCCCCCTTGGGCGCTCCACCCTCGCCAGGTGGTCGACACGTCGTTGGCCTCTACCTCACGCCAATGGGCAGCCCTCCATCTGGACCATCTATCGGCCCCTTCGATCTTACGCCACCTCCCTCTGCATGTCACGCCTTCGCTATACCTCCCACTACCTATGATGGGACGGTAGAGGAAACGATCCCCTGTTTAACCTTCGGCCCTTGCCTCTCCTCGTCTGGAGCCCCCCCCCTTGCCGGCGATCCCCCCCCTCCTTCGACCCTGCTCCCCCTACTGGATGCTCCTGCTGCTGCCTCCCCTTGCCCTCTGCTTCCCCTCCGGTCCCCCCCATCTCCCTCCCTATGCCCCTGCCCCTCCCTGCTTGTTTCCCTCCTGCTCCCCGCCGTCGCCTGCCTCTTGGCCCAGGCTTCTCTTCCCCTCGTCCCCCTCCTGCTATCTTCCCCCCCTCCTGTTCTTTCTCCCACCATCGGCCACCCTCCCTTGGCCCCCTCCCCGCCCCGCTATTTTTCCTCTTGTCCTCTGGCCCCCTCTCGCTCCATGCCTCTCCTCCGTCGCCAACCGTCCAGGCTTCCGTTCCTCCCCGTCTGTCCTCCTGCCCTCTCTTCAACCCATTCTCCTGTGCCCTCCTACTGGTGCCACCGATGACACCCATCCTGCTTCGTCCCTTTTACTCCCTTGCTCCCCACCCCTGCGGCCCAGGTGGATGCATGTGGAGCGTTTGTTCGTCCTCCCAGCTCTCTTGCCTCCCTCCCTACCCCCCCTTCTTCTTCCTCTTCCCTTTGCCCCCCCCCCATCTCCCTTCCCTCGTCAGCTCCTCCTTGCTTCTTGGTAGCCCCCTAGCCTCCCTTCGGTTGCCACCCCCCTCATCCTGCCTCCCCCCCTTTGGCTTCTCGTTTGTCCCCTCCAACCCTCCTGCCTCCACCTCTGCCCCAACCCCCCTGCCTACCTCTGCCCTTGTCTCCCCTCTTCTCCCCATGGTTGTCCTTGCCTCCTCTCCCTGTCATCCTGCCCCCCAGCCCGTGACGACACCCTTGCTTGTCCCCTGCCCTCCCCTCGGTTGCCCCCCCTCGACTTGCTCAGCCTCCTCCCTACTCCCCTTCCTTTCGTGGTCGTAGACCTCCTGCCTCCCTTCGGCCCTCCTATCCCCCCTGCTCTCTCTCCCGTCGCCACCCCCTTGCGACCTGTCTGCGCTGGCGCTCCCATCGGTTGCTGCTGCTGCCCTTCTTCGCCTGCCTGCCGCCGCTGGTGGGCTCTTTGTCTCTACTCCAGCGTGGTCCCTCCAACCACCCTCGTGTCCTGCACCAGTTCATGGTCTCGCCTGCTGATGTGCACATGTCATTTGGGTGGGTGGCCATCCCAGGCGCGCTCCCGTCCGCCTGCCATGTTGCACCCACCGACAGCCTTGTTCTGCAACAGTGTTACTTGCCCCATCTCTTGGGCCTCGTTTACTTTTCCTTTTTGGGCTTATTGGGTTTCGCCCACATGCTGTATCTTGGGGTTCCTTTTGGGTTCTTTCCTCTTGGGGTTTATTGGGCCTTGCCCACTTGTTCTTATTGGGCCTCCTCTCCTCTTTAGCAGGATGCCTGCCCCAGACCTTCGCGGTCCCCTGTATCCCCAACCCCCTTCTTTCCTTTATGCTTAATATATATATAATTTTCTTGTAAGGTGGCCAGGGTCGAGTCTCTCCCCCTATCCCTTGGAAGTATGACCTTAGTTAAAAAAAAAAGATGATTGTCTTCTTCTGAGATATATTTGATGTTATAATATGTAGTTCCTTGGAGATATCTTAAAATACGCTTGACCGCTGCAAAGTGTAGCTTGTTTGCCTTGTTCATAAAATGTGATATCACACTTACTGAATAAAGAATATCTGGCCTTATATTTGTGAGATATAAGAAAGAGCCAACTAAACTTCTATAAACAAAAGCATTAATCTTCTCTACATCATCATGTATTGAGAGCTTCGTGTTTGCTGCCATGGGTGTAGCCACGGTCTTGCAGTTGACCATATTGAATTTCTTAAAAAAAATTTCACAATATTTTTCTTAGCTGAGAAATATTTTTTCTTTGATTTGTTTTACTTGAATGCCAAGAATCATGCGGAGATTGGTCATTTCAAATTCTTTCATCATTTTCTTTTTAAAATAATCCAACATATCATGGCTAATACGAAAATAGATTAGATCATCAACATAAAGACAAAGGATGTGGAAGTCCATACGTTTCTTCTTTATATATAACAAGGGCTCTCTTGAACATCTTAGAAAGCCATCTTGTTGAAAATACTGATCAATCTTGTTGTTCTATGCTCAAGAGGCTTGTTTTAACCCATATAATGCCTTATGTAAGTGATAAACTTTATCCCCTTGTTCTTTGATTTGATAGCTTTATGGTTGTTCCACATATATTTCTTCTTCAAGATTGCTATTCAGAAATGCGGATTTGACATCAAGTTGAAATACTAGTAATTTCAATTGTATTGCTAATGCTAAGATAGTCTGTATAGTTTCTATACTTGTAACTGGCGTGAATGTCTCATTGAAGTCAATGCTAGGTTGTTGAGAATACCCCTTTGCTACAAGCCTTGCCTTATATTTATGAATGGAGCCATCTGTTGGCATCTAAAACATGGTGTCACGAACAAGGAGCATTGTCAAGACAGTAACAAAAGTGCTTCCCAAAAGGCCCGGTTGAGGGGGGTCAACTCAGACAACCTTAACGACATCCCAAAGGCCATGGTGCAGTGACGGATGAGCCGTGTCAGATCAGCTCAAAACTACGTCGAGGAACGACGAAGAAACCCTAAAATTGCAGGCGTGCATACCACACCTCATAACGCGCCTAAGGGAATGAGACGATGTGCTCTTCCCGATAGCAAAACTCAGGATATCAAGAAAGGTACAACATGAATCGGTGTCAGATGAGTCACGCCGGGATAACTTAAACCTACGTTAGGGAAAGATGATCGAACCCCAAGATCACAAATCCACATTGCACGCCCAATAATGCACCTCGAAAAAGGAGATGGCATGTTTTCCACACAACGGCAAAAGATGAAATATCAAAGATACTTGAGTCGACGTCATTAAGTACGATCGACGAATGATCTGGCATCATTTTGGCGCCGGAATGAGTTGGCCGCCAATTCAGGCACGAGTCACACTTGTGGCATGGGTGGCCAACCCACGCCGATTCAACCCGCCCAGCTGTGTCAGATCAGCTATTTCACCCCTATAAAAAGGGGAGAGTAAGGGCTAAAAAAAAGGAAGAAGACACACAGAGAGTAACAGAATTAGGGTGCAAGAAGCAGCAGCAGTAGAAGAAGGGCAAAAATGAGGGTGAAGGGCTATCCGAAGAGGAGAAGAGAGACAAAGGAGAGGGAGAGGAAGAAGCTTCGAGTGATTTCCACCATAGGTGGGTGCCACTGTATATTTTCTTTCTTTTCTCTTTCAATGCATGCTGGAGGGCTATAGCCTCTATATCTTCCCATATCTCGATCAATGAAATGGTTAGCCGTTTGGCCTTGTTTTCGGAATACGTCTTATTCCATATACTCTATGTTCTTCTTTGCCATACTTGGTTATGTGCATGAATGAATGTCACTTCTCCCCTTCCCCATCGATGATTTGCAGACTGCCTGTGCGATCTGGTTAGCCTCCTTTTAGGCACTAGCTCCCAGAGTTTACTCATAGTAGTGAGTAGGACCCCGGGATGCGAATGCCTGAAACCCCCTCCCGCTTTTCCCGACACGAGACAGAGACAGTGTTGCCATCATTCTACTCCCTCATTGCGAATTCCCTCCGTGGAGGGGTGCCAAGCCCCATCCCCTTTCCTACATTTCGCTAGAGGAAGGGGGAAAATTGGCCATCAGTCTCGCTCAACCACTCCCTCCGTTGATTTTCCCTCGTGGTGAGAGTGTCAAAGAGTTTGCATTCACTTTATTGTTAACCGGTAGGGTTTTGCAGCATAAGTCTATAGGCTCTTGATCTCATCTTCTCGTTCTCTATAATTCATTAGTGGGGGGGAAGATTTGTCAGAGGCCTGGCCCTATAGGTCTATGCGATCGTCTTCTCCCTTACCCCTTTACATGGTGTCCACCGAGGAATTCTATGATACTCTATTTTCATCACAGGTGATCGGACACACATCCATCGCTTGGTCCGACGCAACGCGAAAAGATGAGTCGGCAGCCCCCCTTTGGTCGCCTGATCCAGCGTAGGCTTGCAACTATGATCCGGTAAGCCTTGGCCGCACGATTTGGCGCACTGTCTCGCTGTGATCCTGCACCCTGTGGCCCAAGCGATCCGGCGTAGGTGCCTAGGCGCCAATCAGCCTGCTTTCCTTTTAACATGAATGATATGGCACCCCATTGGTGGGTTGATCTGGTGCGCGTTCGAGGCTTGGCCAGCATACGATCCGGCGTCGTTCTTCCCGTGGGTCTTGTCGACAGGGCCTGAGCCCCTGTTGACCGATCTGATGAACCGGCAGCCCCCCTTACTGAGCCGGTGGGCATTACTCATGTCTGACTCGGCGCAGCAATGGTCGCCTTTTTGGCTTTCTCGCCTGGTCTTTCTGCTTATAGCCCCGGGTATTTTTGCCCCTCTTAGAACGTCTGGGTAATCCCGGTCGATCCCTTAGTAGGCTAGCCCTCGAGGATATAGTGCCACAGACAACACAATATGTAGCCGATCTAGGGGCATCCGATCACTCAAGGGACCATCTCGAATTTCTTCTGTGGATGTGCACCCGCTTCCCGCCTAGGGTATAGGGGAGGTGCTATCGAAATTTCGTCAAAAATCCAGACTGACAAAGAAGCCAACGATAAAAAAAAGGGAATGACAATGTTAATAACAATAAAAGGAATAAATGAAATGTAGCGATAACGAAAGGTGCATGAGAAAGAAAATAATAAGAGAAAAGGTAATAAAAAAATAATACATAAACTAGAGCCAGAATATGTAGATCAAACGATAGTGAAAGGAATAAATAATAACAAAAAATTAATATATGACACAAAGCAAGGAGGGATAGGAGAAAACAAGTAGGTTCGGTTGATCGGAAAGCCTAATTTGGTCAACCGAGTCACTCCCACGTGCCAATCAAAAGCAAAAAATAATAAATATATATATATGTAAACAATAGTAACAAAATGAAAAAGACAATAACAAAAAGTAATAAAAAATAAAAAAAATAAATAATAATAAATAAAAAATAAAAAATATATACATATACACATAATAAGATACTAATCATGATTCAGAAGTGGGGATTGACGGGGACTGAGGTCCTGTTGACCTAGTCGACGGGCCTTTGGGCCGGGTTGTCCAGCCTAACGGCCTTGTTGACGGAACCCCCACCTTCTGTTGACCTAGCTAATGGGCCCTAGGGTCCGATCAACCGACCTGATGGCCTGTGGATGCACTAAAATTTGAAAAGAACTTGTTCGTTTATTGATCGGGTTAATTCGTTTATTTTGTGCGAGGGCATGCCAGTCACAAAGTGACAATTTATTCAGACTTCATGTAAGCCCATGATGTGCTCGATCTGACTCAGTCAGACAATTATGTAGTTTGGGTCGGGACCAAAATCCGCCGCGCCATAAAGGTCACGGCGCTATTTACATCCCCTCGGAGAGGGGAACACCCTTGATTAATCGTCGGGAATAAGGGCCTCATAGAAAATTGACATTAATGTAAAAAGATAGGGGAGGTCAAATTATTCTAAACCCGTATCGAGCGTGCGACAATTCAAGTCATGTCGGTCACTCATGGACTATTTCATGTTCGGACAAAGGTCCGTATTGAAGTTACGACGTAAACGGAAATAAATCTGTACAAATGTATGCCGAGTTTACGGCAATTTCAATAAAAGAGCGGAAACGAATCCCAATGGGAACGAGTTCGGTTTGACGAACTATCGGCCCAGGGTAACGTCGGGTTACGGCCATGTTGGGATAGCCCCCGAGGTTTGAACCCGGCTTGGAGAGGACGGCATTGATATTCCCTTTACACCGGGTCTCGAGGAGAAACGAGGCTCTGGAGTAGATTTCATCACTTTATTACTATTTGAAAATTTTATTATTATTTTGTTATTTATATATATTTTTTTAGGTGAGTTTGTTATTATTATTGCTTATTTTTATTAATATTTATTCATTAATTATTATTATTATTATTATTGTGTTTATTATTATTATTAATTATTTCTTTATTATTATTTATTTATTTATTGAGTTTGTTATCATTATTATTTACCCTTATTATTATTATTTTTATATTATTATTATTTATCCATTTTTGCGAGTTTGTTATTGTTATTATTATTTGTTGCATTTGGAACGTGTGTGGAGAGATGAGCCAACAAGGAGCTGGGGAAAGGCCTATGCAGGTTGGGCAAAAGTCTAAGCATGTGAGGGACAAGGTCGGTGCACATGAGGACAAAGGGCAATGCATATGGGGATAAGGTCAGTGCAAAGTCAGTGCATGCATGGGACAAGGTCGGTGTAGGGTCTGTGCATGCGAGGGAGAAAGTCAGTGCATGTTTCGCCCAGGCCAAGGGAAGGTCGGTGCATGTTTTACCTAGGCTAAGGAAGGTCAGTGCATTTGTTGCCTGGGATGGGATAAGGTCGGTGCAGTGTCTGTGCATGCGAGGGACAAGGTTAGTGCATGTTTGGTTGGGCCAAGGGGGAAGGTCGGTGCAGGTTTCGCCTGGCTAGGGGGACGGTCGGTGCATGTTTGCCTGGGCCACGGGGAAGGTCGGTGCAGGTTCGAGATGTGAAGGGCAAGGTCGGTGCATGGTCGCCATGAGGTGGGATAAGGTCGGTGCAGGGTCTGTGCATGTGAGGGACAAGGTCAGTGCATGTTCAGCTGGGCCAAGGGGGAAGGTCGGTGCAAGTTTAGCCTGGCTAAGGGGACGGTCAGTGCATGTTTGCCTGGGCCACGGGGAAGGTCGGTGCAGGTTCGACATGTGAAGGGCAAGGTCGGTGCATGGTTGGCATGAGGTCGGTGCATGTTTGAGGTATAACGGGGCGAGGTCAGTGCACATGAAGGATCAAGGCCCCGTAAGGTCTATGCACATGGTGATAAGGTCGGTGCACTTCTACGTGCAAGGTCTGTGCACATGAGAACCAAGGTCAGTGCACATTGGGAGTGCGTAAAGGGCAAGGTCGGTGCATATTCGCTATGAGGCTAAGGGAGGTTGGCGCATGTGTTGCCTGGGCTAGGATAAGGTCGGTGCATGTATTGCCTGGGCTAGGATAAGGTCGATGCCGAGTCTGTGCATGCGAGGGACAAGCTCAGTGCATGTTCGGTTGGGCCAAAGGGGAAGGTCGGTGCAGGGTCTGTGCATGCGAGGGACAAGGTCAGTGCAGGCTGGGCAAGCTCTGTGCAGGTCCATGCATATGAGGGCTAGGGAGTTCACCGGGCGAGGGGTTTAGGTACGAAAGGGCACTTGGAGTGTGCTGGGTAAGGGGCTCAAGGCAGTGTGCCGGGTTAGGGGTGTTGGAAATGTGCCGGACGGGGCGCAGCGGGAGTGCACCGGGGGAAATTGACTTGGGGCCGTGTCGGACGGGGCGCATCGGGAGTGCACCAGGGGAAGTTGACTTGGGGGCGGGCCAGACCAGGTGGGGTAGGTGTGTACCGAACCAAGGTTTGTTCAGGGGAGGTTTCTCTCTCTCATGGGACGCATGTGAGGGGTTTTTCTTTTATTCATGAAATGCAGGCATAGGATTTTTTATTTGACTTTCTTTTATTCATGTAGATCATGTTCGTGGTTATGTTCGGCAGTCCGTCATGACAATGCATATGTTCGGTTATTCGGAATCTCCGTAGTTCTTTTGTTACTTCAGCAAAGCCGCTTCGTTGGTGTTTATTCTGTTTATTTGTTGTTTCTTTTGCATTATTGCTTTTCTTTTATTATTATTGCTATTATGTTAATTCTGGTGAAAATTCAACAGTGTCTCCCCTTGACCCGGATGGTAAGGGGGGTGTAAGGGGAACACGCCCACAAGGAGTGGCGTGACCCAACAACTCGAGGTGCGTGCCAAGGTAGCAACATCTTGAAGAAAGCTTTGAAAAACCCGGGCAAAATAACGAACGAGAGACACTGGGCTAAAACAGGTTGAGAGTGCACCGACTGGATGTCGCCCAGGTGCGCCGCGTAAAGGCGGGCCAGGGGTGTGCCAGGTAAGGGTTGGCTAAGGCGCGTTGGACAGGAAGGGCTAGCAGGTGTGCCGGGCAGGAGACCAGGTTGAGCGGGTCGGACAGGGACAGGCTAATGATGTGCCGGGTTTGGCAGGCTGGAAGGGGTGTGCCGGGCTAGAGCGGCTGGGGAGCGTGCCGGGCAAGGCACGGGCTGAGGGTGTGCCAGGCAAGGAGTATTGACCAAGGTGCACTGGCAAAGGGTGAATGTATGCACCGTTGGCTCTGAAGGGTTGGCTGGGAGCCACTTTGGCTAGTGGGGAGGTCCATGGCGTACTAGTTAAGGCAACGGATTCATCGTTGATGGAATCAAGAGCGAAAGGGCCAAGTTGGCAGGAATTGGGGTATTTGAAGGGCTGATCGGGAATCAAAAGGGGAGGTTCCTTGCATGGAGGTAAGGGTATGACAGGTGAGGCGTGAGCCGAGAAGCCATGGAACCCAGGGGAACGGGGCAGTTTTCTAAGGACTTAGCCTTAGAGTTCTGCTCATCGCATTGAGCGAACCCTGAGGTCTCTGTCCCAGAGGAGCTCGCTCTCTACTGAGAGGAGGGGCTGGACAGAATGGATAACTAGAGGGGCGCCTCCCACGATAGGATGAGCGAGGGGAAGACACTGGACGACAAGGAATGCAAGCCTACGGGATCATACATTCGCCATGCACGGGGAACACCATAAAGAGGGGAAATCATTCCTTCCATTCTTTTTGTAGAGGGGAGCACGGAGGCTAATACATTGAGGGGGAAAGAACAGAAAGGACGGAAAAGCCAAACTAAACATAGTGGGGTGGGAAACGGAGCACCAGCTCCTCCCCTCCCTGGCCTCACTCTCTCTCTTCCCTCACCCCTCTTCTCTGCTTCTCTTCTATCTTCTTTCTCTTCACTCAAGCGGTGGTGGGTAGAGTAGCAGGCCTCTTCTCTCTTCTTCTCTTCTTCTCTTTGGACCCTTCTCTGGACGCTTCTCTCTTCGCATAGACGGCAGTGGATGGAGCAGTAGGGGGGAAGCAGGAGCCTCTCTTCTTCTTCTTCTTCTTCTCTTCTTCTCTTTTTTTTTTTTGCTTCTCCTCTTATTCTGCCCTTTGAGGAGCCCCCTTTTCTCTTTGTCGTGAGAGGTTTTTATACCTCTGCCGGCCATGGCGTTCGTTTACGGTAGAAGTCAACTGGAGGGTTGACCCCGTCTTGTCTTCCTGTAGAGCCCTTCTTGCGTGTCTGGATGAGGCTTCGACAGCTGAGCAAACCCCAGCTGGTTCGATGTGATTTCGCTGCGCTCGAAGGGCCTTAGGCATGAGCATTCAATGCTTTACGTTTGAGTAAAACAGAGTATCGTGATGAGGATGGGACTTCTGGCAGGTGTGCCACTGGAGGGCTGCTGGGCAGTGTGCCACTGAAGGGCTTGCCAGTTCGCCGCTGAAGGGCTTAGCAGGGTGCCGCTGAAATGGCTTACAAGGTGTGCTACTGGAGGCTTTCGGCAGTGTGCCGCTAGAGGCCATTTGGAGGTGTGCCGTTGGAGGCTTCTCAAGGCACAGGTAGTGTGCCGTTGGAGGGCACGTTGAGGGTGTGCCGTTGAAGGGGGCACAAGTGTGCCGTTGGAGGAGCACTTGGAACTGTGCCACTGGAGGGGCACTTGGAGTGTTCCGCTGGAGGCATCAAAGTAGTGTGCCGATGAAGGCATTTGGAGGGTGTTTCCTTTTCTTCTTTTCATCTTCTCTTCTCTTCTTTATTCCCCTGCACGTAAACATGGGGTGAGAATTTTTTAGTGTCCACAAATGTCCCTCACCCACAGACGACGCGAGAGAGGGACGAAAGAGCGGGGCCTACAGGTGTAGCCCAACTGAGAGATTCATCAACATGATGAGGAGAGCGGGTCCACGACCGAAGTTAAGGTCGAGAAATCGGGCCACGGGGGCCAGGACATGGGAGGCAGGCTATGAAAGCTGAAGTTATTGGAAAGCGGGCTATGAAAGCCGAGGTTGTGCAAGGAGAGCCACGGGGGTGGAGAGAAGGGTTCATTCCTTTAATGGTCTGGACGGTAGGTCCAAATAAAAAAAAAGGGTATTCGTCACTCGAGGGGACGGAGAGAAGAGTTTGTTGATTCAATGACCTGGACGGGAAGTCTAAATCAAAAAGGGGATTCGTCACCCGAAGGGACAGAGAGATGAATTTGTTGATTCGAAAGAAGTGTTCGTCGCCCGAAGGGACGAGGAGAAGAGTATGTTCTTTAAATGATCTGGACGGAAGGTCCAAATCACAAGGGGTATTCGTCACCCAAAGGGATGATGTTCGTCGTCAAAAGGGGACGGAGGGAAGGGTTTGTTCCTTCAATGATCTGGATGGAAGGTCCAAATCAAAAAGGGACATTCGTCGCCGGAAGGGGACGGAGAGAAGGTTTTGTTCCTTGAATGATCTGGACGGAAGGTCCAAACCAAACGGATTGTTCGTGACCCCGAAGGGATGGAGAGGAGAGTTCATTGATTCGAAAGGGATATTCGTCTCCCGAAAGGGACGGAGAGAAGAGTTTTTTGATTCAATAACCTGGATGGAATGTCCAAGTCAAAAGGGATATTCGTCACCCAGAGGGACAGAGAGAAGGGTTTGCTCATTCAACGGCATAGATAGGAGGTCCAAATCAAATGGGTTATTCGTCACCTGAGGGGACGGGGAGAAGAGTTTGTTGATTCAATGACCTGGACGGGAGGTCCAAATCAAGAGGGGTATTCATCACCCGAGGGGACGGAGAGAAGAGTTTGTTGGCTCATTGACCTGGACGGAAGGTCCAAATCAAATAGGTTATTCGTCACACGAAGGGACGGACGGAAGGTTTCGTTGATTCGAAAAGGGTATTCGTCGCCCGAAGGGGCAAGGAGATGAATTTGTTGATTCGAAAGAGGTATTCATCGCTGAAGGGATGGAGAGAAGAGTTTGTTCATTCAATGACCTGAACAGGTGGTTCATGTCAAATGAGCTATTCGTCACCCGAAGGGACGGAGAGAAGAGTTTGTTGATTCAAAAGAGGTATTCGTCACCCGGAGGGACGGAGAAAAGAGTTTATTCCTTAAATGATCTGGATGGGAGGTCAACATCAAAAAGGGATTGTTAGTGACCCCGAATGGGCCGAGAGGTGGTCAAGTTATTGACACAGGCTAGTGTTAGCGCAAGGAAAAGGGGGGTTGATTCCTCACCCGAACGGCAGGCTCGGGCTAGGGTGAAAGAGTATTTTGTTCTTTAATGCGCCAGGGGGTACCGACTGCATGAAGGGTCTTTTAATTCTTTGGCTGGACGGAAGGTCCGAACCAGAGTGCAGAGAATTCTTTTCTTATTCTCTAGCCGGGACGGCAGGTCCGAACTAAAGTGAAATGGTCTTTTTGTTGTCTAGCTAGACGGAAGGTCAGATCTAGAGTGAAGAGAGTCTTTTTATTCTCTAACTGGACGGCAGGTCTGAACCAAAGTGAAAGGATCTTTTCGTTCTCCAGTCGGACGGAGGTCCGATCTAAAGTGGAGATAGGCTTTTTGTTCCCTGGCTAGACGATAGGTCCGAACCAAGGTGAAAGGAATCTTTTTATTCTCTAGCTGGATGGAAGGTCCGATCTAGAGTGAAAGGATCTTTTGTTCTCTAGCCGGACGGAAGGTCCGATCTGGAGTGAAAGGATCTTTTAGTTCTTTTGCTGGACGGCAGGTCCGAACCAAAGTGAAAGGATCTTTTTGCTCTCTAGCCGGACGAAAGGCCCGATCTAGAGTGGAGAGAGTCTTTTTATTCTCTGGCTGGGCGACAGGCCCGAACTAAAGTGAAAGGATTTTTTTGTTCTCTAGCCGGACGGAAGGTCCGATCTAGAGTGGAGGGGTCTATTTGTTCTCTGGCTGGGCGATAGGCCCGAACCAAAGTGAAAGGATTTTTTTTGTTCTTTAATGCGCCAGGAGTACCGGCTGTGAAATCCGAACCTAGGAAAGTGGACCGTAAGGGCTCGAGGATTGGGGAGCAGGCTATGAGAGCCCAAATTGGGGAAGCGGACTATAGAAGCCGAAGTTGGGAGATTAGCAAGTCGCAAGGGGAGGAAGTAGGCAGTGGGGGTCAAGATTGGGTTGTACGAGCCAGAACTGGGAAAGCATGCTGCGATAGCCGAAATTGAGTTTATTTTTTATCATTATTTTTTTTATTCAAGCATGCATGCATTCGTCAGGAGGCATAACATAAGTATACATAAGGCAGCTCCCTCTATAGGGGATGGGATAGGGACATCGCCCATAATTCGCAGACACGGTGCGGGCCACGAGGCACAGCTAAAGGGTGGTGCACCCATCAAGAGGATATCACATGTCTTGCATGCATAGCTTAAATTCATGCATTTCACCCGAGGTAATTCTCTGTGGAGTGGAGGAACAAACGTGTGAGCAAACTGCCCTAAACATAGGGATATGCAGGTTTTCTAAGCAACACTCAAGGATTACTCTAGTGCCTACACATGGGTTTCAGGCTCTCGATTTCGGTAGCTTCGCACAGCCTCCATCTGTTTATTTTGGTAGCGAATTTCACCGTTCGACGTGAGTCTCCTCATGTGTCTCAATGGGGATTCCCGGCTACTAGGATTCGTCCTTATCATAATTCTATTGCGAATTTTACCGTTTGACGCGAGTTTCCTCATGTGTCTCAATGGGGATTCTCGGCTACTAGGCTTCATCCTTATTGAAATTCGCTTCACCATTTCGTGCGAGTCTCCTCATTTGTTTCAATGGAGATTCCCGGCTACTTTGATTCACATTTCTCTCTTTTTTTCTCTTTTTTTGCATCATTTTTCTATCTCTCTTTTTTTAATGGGGGTAGGTAGCTTTTTCCTCACGACTACCTTTCACGCGAGTGCAGAAATTTAAGCATCCGAAGAGTGCTAAGAAGAAAGTCGAGCAATCCCTATGGTTGAAGACCATTGAACACATTAAGTGCGGAGTATGGGAGTGTTGCCTCAGGTTTATTTGTGAGTTGGGCTTAGCAATTTTAGCCATGACTCTTCCCCTTGAGGTGTGCACTCGCCATAACTGGGTTCCTTTCGAGCGTATGTCGTGACGCAAATGTGCTTCCGAAATCGGGGTGACATTATTTAGCAAGGAAACATTGTCCTAGAAAATTTCAAGGAAGTGTGTTATTCTATATTATAAGCAAGCATGCAAGCAGGGCAGCCAAATAATTTTGTCTCTTTTTTGTCTCTTTTTTCTTTTTTTTTGTAAGAACATATTATCGTTACGTATATGTATCTTGTATGTGCGTATAGAATCAATGCAGCAGCCAAGGTGCTGAGGAAGGAGACCGCGAAGGGCCGAAAGAACATTGGGGAAGCTGGCTATAAAAGTCGAAGTTGATATTGAAGTGGGATACAATGGCCAAAATTGAGGAGAGCGGGCTGCGAGAGCCAAATTCTGGGAAGCAAGCTACAAGAGCCAAAGGTATTGGGAAGCGGGCTGCTAGAGCCGAAGTTATGGGAAGCGGGCCATGAAGGCCGAATTCTGGGTAGTATGCTACAAGAGCCAAAGATATTGGGAAGCGAGCTACAAGTCGAAATCGAGAAAGCGGGCTACGAGAGCCGAGAAGCAGGCTACTAAGGCCAAAGGTTGGTGAAGCGGGCTACAAGAGCGAAAATTGGGAAAGCGGGCTACGAGAGCCGAAATTGGGAAGCAGGCTACGAGAGCCAAAAGTCGGGGAGCAGGCTACGGGAGCCAAATCGGGGAAGCAAGCTACAAGAGCCAAAATTGAGAAGCATGCTACGATGGCCAAAGGGAAGTGGGCTATAAGAGCCAAAATGTTAGGGAAGCGGGCTACAAGCCGAAGTTGAGAAGCGGGCTACAAGAGCCGAGGTTAGGAAGTGGGCTACAAAGAGCCGAAGTTATGGGAAGCGGGCTACGAAAGCCAAAGTATGGGAGCAAGCTGCAAGAGCCAAGGTTTGTGAAGCAGGCTGCAAGAGCCAAAATTGGGCAGAGGGCTACAAGAGCCGAAGTTATGGGAAGCGGGCTGTGAAGGCCAAATTCTGGGAAGCAGGCTACAAGAGTCAAAGGTATTGGGAAGCGGGCTACAAGTCAAAATCAAGAAAGTAGACTACGAGAGCCGAGAAGCAGGCTACTAAGGCCAAAGGTTGGTGAAGCGGGCTACAAGAGCCAAAATTGCAAAAGCTGGCTACGAGAGCCGAAATTGGGAAGCAGGCTACGAGAGCCAAAAGTCGGGGAGTAGGCTACGAGAGCCAAATCGGGGAAGCAGGCTACAAGAGCCAAAATTGGGAAGCAGGCTACGAAGGCCAAAGGGAGGTGGGCTACAAGAGCCAAAATATTAGGGAAGTGGGCTACAAGCCGAAGTTGAGAAGCGGGCTGCAAGAGCCGAGGTCAGGAAGCGGGCTACAAAGAGCCGGAGTTATGGGAAGCGGGCTACGAAAGCCAAAGTATGGAAGCGGGCTACAAGAGCTGAGGTTTGTGAAGTAGGCTGCAAGAGACAAAACTGGGTAGAGGGCTACAAGAGTCAAAATTGGGAAGCGGGCTACAAGAGCCGAAATACGAGAGCGGGCTACAAAAGCCTAGAGTTATTGGAGACCGTAGTGGGACGGATGGATTAATCTTGATAGTGGGCTGTGGCCGAAATGGCTAAGCTGAAGGGCGTCGGGTAGCAGGCCGGGAGGCCAGAAAGATGTTACGGCATCAGGATATAAATCCTTAGGGATGTCAAGAAAGTAGGCTACAAAAGCCAAGGGATACTAGGGCAGCTAGCTATAAAGCCCAGGGATGTCGGAAGCAAGCCATAAAAGGCCAAAGGATAACGGGAGTAGGCCGCGAGAGCCAGGAAGACATTGGGGAATAGGCTACAGGAGTCGAAAGATCTCGGGGAGCATGCTATAAAAGCCAAGGAAATATCGAGAGTAGTTTATTGGTAAGCCGCTGCGAAGGTGACAGCTCACAATATTCAACACTTGCAAGAAATCGTTGATAGCCAACTACTGTAAAAGCCGAATGCCAATCAGGGAAGCGAGCTTCAAGGGCTGAAGGGTAACCTAGGCAACATGCTATGTGTGCCAAAGGATGTCGAAAGCAGACTATGAGAGCCGAAGAGAAGGGTCCCTTTTTGTTCTCTGACCGGGGGAATGATCCGAACCAAAGTGAGAGGTCTCTTCTTTAATTCTCTGGCTGGGGAAGGATCCGAACCAAAGTGAAAGGTCTCTTCTTTAACTCTCTGGCAGGGAAGGATCTGAACCAAAGTGGAAGGTCTATTCTTAAATTCTCTGGCCGGGGGAAGGATCCGAACCAAAGTGAAAGGTCTTTTCATTAATTTTCTGGCTCGGGAAGGATACGAACCAAAGTGAAAGGTCTTTTCTTTAATTCTCTGACCAGAGAAGGATCCGAACCAAAGTGAAAGGTCTTTTCTTTAATTTTCTGGCTGGGGGAGGATCCGAACCAAAGTGAAAGGTATTTTCTTTAATTCTCTGGCCAAGGAAGGATCCGAACCAAAGTGAAAGGCTTCTTCTTTAATTCTCTGGCCGGGGAAGGATCTGAACCAAAGTGAAAGTTCTTTTCTTTGATTCTCTAGTCGGGGAAGGATCCGAGCCAAAGTGAAAGGCTTCTTCTTTAATTCTCTGGTCGGGGAAGGATCCGAACCAAAGTGAAAGGGTTTCTTCTTTAATTCTCTAGCCGGGGAAGGATCCGAACCAAAGTGAAAGGTCTTTTCTTTAGTTTTATTTTAGTGGCCCGAAGGTCGAAGGTAAGATATTTGTCGGCTAAGACGGTAGGAGTGCCACCGACAATTGGTTTGTGCGTCGACCTAGAGAGAAGGTCATGATGCCGACTACAGGAAATGTCGCTTGATTTTTTTTTGGGGGTGGCCAAAGGCCGAAGGTGGAGTTGCTTGTTGGCTCGACATCTGTCGGCTTGAATGCCGATGGTTGAGAAGCTGTCAGCTTAAAGGTCGATCGTTGGATAGCTGTCGGTTCAGAGGCCGATGATTGGGGAGCTGTCGGCTTAAAAGTCGATAGTTGGGTAGCTGTCGGCTCAGAGGCCGATAATTGAATAGCTGTCGACTCATAGGCCGTTAATTGAATAGTTGTCGGCTTAGAGGCCGATGATTGGATAGTTGTCTGCTTGAAGCCTCGATGGCTGAATAGCTGTCAGCTCAGGGGCTGATGATTGAATAGCTGTCGGCTCAGAAGCTGATGATTGAATAGATGTTGGCTCAGAAGCCAATGATTGAATAGCTGTCGGCTCAGAGGCCGATGATTGAATAGTTGTCGGCTCAGAGGCCAATGATTGAATAGTTATCGGCTTGAAGCCCCGATGGCTAAGTATATGTCGGTTTGACGTCCCGATGGCAGAATGTTTTTCGGCTTGAAGCCCCGATGGTTGAATATCTATCGGCTTGAAGCCATGATGGCTGAGTATCTGTCGGTTTGATGCCCTGATGGTTGAATATCTTTCGGTTTAACGCCCCATTGGCGGAATATCTGTTGGATTGAAGCCCCGATGGCTGAATATCTGTTGATTTAACACCCCGTTGGCGGAACATCTGTCGGCTTGAAGCCCCGATGGCTAAATGTATGTCGGCTTGAAGCCCCGATGGCTAACATCTGTCGGTTTAACGCCCTGTTGGTGGAGTATCTGTCGGATTGAAGCCCCAATGGCTGAACATCTACCGGTTTAACGCCCTATCGACGGAACATCTGTCGGCTTGAAGCCCCGATGGCTGAGCGTTTGTCGGCTTAGATGAAAGGTCGTGACGCCAACCACATGAGTAGTCTATTTGTTGGATGGCTGAAGGTAGAGGGCGAAAGTCCATGTCGGCCTCAAGGCTCACCTTTTTTTCTTCTCTTCTTCTTTTGTGTGGAGAAGCGAGTGGAAAGACCACATCTTCCTGATGAGTGTTCTTTTATTTTCTGATCTTTTTTTTATTGTGAAGAGATGGGTTCAAAGACCACGTCCACCTCATGACTGTTCTTTTGGTTCTGCTCTTCTTTTCTCATTATTGCCCACGGACTGGGGTGTATTTCTCTTGATGTGCCCCCAGGTTGGGGTGTAACATTTCTTCTGTGCCCCCAAGCGGGTTATATCTTTCATGGCTTCTAGGCCCCCACACGGGGTGTAACTTCCGCTTCTTATGCCCCAGAGTGGGGTATGTTTCTCTTCGAATGCCCCTAAATCGGGGCATACCTTTTGCTTCTTATGCCCCCATGGCGGGGTGTACTCCGCTTCTTCTTCCCTGACACACTGGGGCATGTTTGCTTCTTGTGCATCTAGGGTGGGGTGTGTTTCTTTCTTTGTGTGCCCCCGGGACTCGATAATGTTGTTTGTCCTGCTTCAGATGCCCCTGGGACGAGGTGTATGTTGGTTCATGTGCCCCCCATGGCAGGTTACATTCTTCTTCAAATGCCCCGAAGTCGGGGTTGAAGTCCCGCGATCAATGACACCCAAGAGGGGGGTGAATTGGGTGTTTACAAATTTTACGAAAACTTTTGGCCTTTTTTGAAATATGTGATAGAATGCTAGTTAAAAGATTCAAAACTATTTGAACACAAATTGGATTTATCAAACTTTGTATGATAAGATATAGAATATGCAAGATATACGTAGATAAATCCGTAACAACAATTAACACATACACTCACTTAGAATGGAGGTAGAAGAAAAGGACCAAATCACACAAATCAAACCATAGTGCACAACGGTTTTTAAGGTGGTTCGGATGAAATGACAGCAATCCTACGTCCACCCCTCACCAAACTCGTGAGGCTTCACTCGGGGATAAATCCCCAAACGGACACGACGCTCCAACCACACACGCAGGACGATGCCTGCACACACACACGGGGACGCACCCTAACACACAACACACACACACGGAGATGAAGTCTCCAACACGATCCGACAACCGGATCACCAACACAAACACCCGCTGCCACAACTGCAGCAATCCACACACACGAGACAGAACAGATCTAAAAAGACCCCCCCATACACAAACGCAGATCTATGAAGATCCACGCACACACATGAATCAAATACGACACACACATAAACGACCACAGATCCAACAACGATCCACACACACACGAGTTTACAGTTTATAAGAAACACAAATCTGAAACTTAAAACACAATAAGGCACAGTTGAGAAAAACTCCTGATTTGGCTCCCCCTGAATGTATGCTGATTGATCTTTGAATGATGCTTGCTTCTTCAGTTCATTGGAAGTTGATGGCTTCAGATGGACCTTGAATCTTCAGCTCCAGGATGAAGAGTTGATTCACGGATCACTATTCATAGCTACAGTAACCGTTCCTTCTTCCTTGAACAACTTCCTTGATCTCCTTTGAATGCTTGCTTGCTCCTTCACTTCCTTGAAGGTTGCTAGCTTCAGATCTAACCTTGAGTCACCTTGAATCACCTTAGGTTGATGGAGAGATTTAGGGATGCAGATTTGATCTCCCTTGAGGGCTTGCTTGCTTCTACACTTGCTTGGAGATTGATGGCTTTAGATCTAAGCTTGAATCCCTTGGAATGGATGGAGAACTCCAACCCGAAGCACTGTTCACAGAGGTGCTACAGTACCCGTGAATCACCTCCTCTAGCCTCCCTTGATCTCTCTTGTTCCAATTGAAACATTAGGATTTCCAACCCTTCTTGTGTAGGTTTTATAACCTTTGAATGGTCCTTGGACATCCTCCAGACCAGATCCACATTTTGTGGATGATTGTGTGTCATTAGGATTAAAGAAATACAAGGAGAATGGCTCTTCTAGAAGTGAACAAAGTCAACTTTTGTTGGCTCGGGGCTGGCGGTCGACCTGTGGAAGCTGGCGATCGACCGCTATTGAGAAACCCTGTAGAAATTTGATCCATGGAATTTTCGGTCGACCTTGGGCAGTCGACCGCTGTTGTCGGTCGACCTGGGGCGGTCGACCGCCAGTTCTGCAGTATGAGACTTTTCGCGTTTGGCGATTCTGGTTGACCGGAATGACCTAGTCCTGCAACGTTGAAGTGATAGCCCAATGAAATACCTCCAAATAATAATGACTTTAAGTAGATGTTTATTTCATACATTTGGGGGTTGGATTTCACTTGATTTATGCATTAGAAACATCAAGACCATTTGAGCATGTTATCAAGATTGGAATGAGAAACTAATGCATTTGAAGAGTGAACTTGTAAGTTATCAAACCAACTTATCATTGTAAACCTCAAATATCATGAATGAAGTTTAGAAATGAGAGGTATATGGAATACCCATGGTGAGATTAATGACTATGACAGGGTAAGAATCTTACCAATGGTGCTTGACAGTAAATGACATATGCCACGTGTAATGAATTGTAGAGGAGCAGGGGGTGCTTATCCACACGTTTGGTTCACCAGGTTACTGCCATGAGTTTGATCCTGCATGTAAGATAGTTAGGGTTAATACCATGCTTGTTGACATTAAAGAGGTTATGAAACCTCTTGCCTCTTGTAAAACAAACATATGCAACCAGCATAAACAACAAGATGAATAAACACAATCATCAAGAACATGTGTAATCAACCATAAGTTTAGTTATCATTACGTAATCACACATTAAGTTTAGTTATCATCAAAACCATAACTCAACAATTTCTCCCTTTTTGATGATGACAAACTTATTGATGATGACAAACTTAATGAAAACTTATTAATGATGATACAACAGAGTGGATACAACAGAATGGCACATATATTCATCTCGACCTGTCACACACTTGTATCAATTTTTCTCCCCCTTTGACATAATCAAAAAGCGGGATAATACAAATCTTTCTCCCACAACAACAGTATCAAGCGAGCTGGAAGAAGCCAAATAAGGAAGAGCAATCTCAACTCCCTTTGAAACAACAATAGCCCATCATATCAAAATAAAAGAAGCAAGGGCAAATCATGGACGAACAAGGCAATATGATTCTAATCAGAGGAAACCAATTGGTGATTGTTCTCACAAATCAATATGATACCATCCAAAGTAAATACAGGCAAGCATGTATTGATACCAATTGAAGGTGATGGTTGACCTCAAGGATATGAACCAGTGGAGAAAGATGTGCACAGGATGAGGTGTTCAGCATGATAGCATTCAAAATCTAGATCCCATGTCAGATTTTCAGAACAAACAAGAGCAGGATTTTCTTTGATGGTATCATATTTTCTTTGAGGGCATATCAAAAGGATTTTCTTTGATTTTCAAAATTTTTGATTTTTATATTTTGGTTTGAAATGTATGAAATGCAACACATGCAAGTGATGCCATATGAGATATACCATCAAACAAATACGGATATGTACATGCAACTCAGCTCTCCCGTGCTTATTTAAGAGAGCATAGGTATATGAAGGGTGCATGAGGGTCATGACAATTGGAATGTACATGTGTAGCACATGGGAGATTGTGCAATCATATAAGAGATTCATGTAATTACTAATGCAGTCAGTCAATTTTTTGAATACAAAATAAAATCAAATTTCCAGATGTGTATGTGAGTAACATGACAAGTGGTAGTTGTAATATGGATATTCAGATTTTCAGATTAACACAATGAGACATTTTACAGACTGCACTTCAATTTTGAGAACAGCGCATTGGAGGCTACGCTCTACCACAATGAGTTTTCACCAATATTTTTTAACTCAACCAATATCACATGATAGTCAGATTTTTTCAAGAGTGATCAGGTTCAAATAATTCCTTTTTACGGGAGTAGACGCATGGAGCTCATGCCAGAATCCCCGGTTACTCAGAATACTGAACTATTTCACCTCATTTTGAACAGAGATATTAGTCAACACTTTTAGATATGAACTACATCACGTCTCAGGTGACATGTGCCCAGTTTACTCAGTGAGACCGAGCATTGCTCTATCTTTCATTTACATTTCAAAATTTTCAACAATGATGGGTAGGCAGCTTTTTCCTCAACTGTCTCTTCAACATACATGCAGCAAGTTTAACATCTTGAGAGTGTTGAAAAAAAATTCATATATCCTTATCATTAACACTCATTTTCACATTTTGTGCATGAAGTGTGCGAATTTGATTCAGCATGTATACGAAAATATCATGAATACATAATAGTGCAACTCCCCCTAAATAGATGCACTTCTAAAATAAGAACTCTCCCAGAGTGTATGACATGAAACACTCCAATAATGACTCAAATGCAGCATTATTTATCAAGAAGACATAAGGCTATAGAAATGCCAAGGGATAAGGGTGAATAGCATATAATATCAAGCAAGGACACAGAGGGAATATATGCAACATGCAATACAAGTATGCAACTGATACCAATCAAATAGATACCAATTGAATGAACTGAATGCAGCTAAGGCATGAATTCTATTGCAATGCAACATTTAACATGGGTGAAAAATGTGAGTTTTTGACTTTTCATTTGAGTGAATTAAATGCACCTAATGCATTAGGTTCTGATGCATGCATCCTATAGCTGTATGAGAATGGAATGCAAGATGAAAAATGACACTTTATACAAGAGAGGAGTTTAGATTTGAAAGATGAGCATGGAACATTATTCATCACAAGTGATTTATATACAAAGGTGCAGAAATCATTTGGCATGCAATAGAGACCATTTATTGTCAGAGATTGTTAAGAGCATATTTTTAAAGGTTTTAAAATCAATCAGAAGTCATTCAGAAGTTGACATTTCCATTGCAGAACTCTTCACTTCAACAAGGATCAATTTTAAAATTTTTGAAGCAATTCATCATGAACATGTTGTAAGTTTCAATTGAAGATCACTCAGTCAATAGAGAATGAAATATCATTCATTTCAACTTGTTTAGCTAGCAAGACCCCCTTTGACAAAAACATGAATCTCAGAAAAATTCAGTGAAAGTGCAATGTTTCTCTTATGACATGGGGCAAGCTAACAAGGAGCAAATAATAGCATCAGAAAATTCTTTCAAGACCAAACAATCGATTTCTTCCAATTCTGGTACAAGGCGGAGAACTTTGGTCCAAAGACCAACTCATGCATAGTGAGAGTTTCCAGGTGAAGATAATCCACCTTTTCACTACTTAGTATTTGATATACCAGATACTCAATTAGGCTTAAATGTGCTCAAGCAATCAGATTGAAGGATGTTCAAGGGTCAACACAAAGTTCAAGATTTTCAGTTTCATTTAACCAATAAGCAAGTTAATCACAGCAGAATGGAGGAGCAATCATTTTAGGTATGTAGAAACAATACCTATCATCAAAATAACATCACAAAGTCCCATAGACTAATGCATGAATTTCTATTTCTATAGAAGGAGGGTGAATTGCCTTAGTTCAGAAGACAATACCGTAGGCCTTCAAGCACCAAAATCACTAACCTCACGAAGGTTAGTATTTCAGATTTTTATTTTATTACCTTGGCCTTGAGAATGCATTTTGATCCAAGCCTTCCACCTATTTAACCTGTTCTGAATCAAAAATACGGGCTTTTCATACTATGCCTTGGGTACTTACTTTAGCACGTACAAGGACTTTCACCAGCTTGTGCTTGAGTCGATCCTGGAGGTTGTTCAAGTTCTAATATCCCATCTCCTGGTGGTAATTGAGAATGTTCTCATCATTTTTCATCCTTGCAAGGTATATCTTTAGCTGATTCAAGCCTGACTATAGATGGCCAGCATCACTTGGACTTGGGGAGTGTAATCTGCATCCCAAGAACAAGAGACTTGATTTGTCAATTTTGATTCGGATTTATTGACAATGGCATGACAAATTATTTTAACAACCAACATCCTCTAGGCAACTCTAGATGCAATGGATGACTCATGTGTGAGCCTAAACATTAAGCCCATATGACGAATGTGGTTGCTCCCCCTTAGTGTGTGCATGAATGCAAGATGTTCAGTAACAATCCAATGCCATATGCAGCCTTTTAAGTATATGACTCATAGTGCCAGGCGAAAAACTTAGATCCGAAGATCACCTCACGCGTAGTGATAGTTTTCAAACAGGCTTAAGTTGCCCTTCCACATGTCACCATTTGATATACTATGTAGTCGAGGATGATGAAGGCATGAGGATTTGCAATGCATTATGGCATGAATATACAATGTTCAACTTTTACATGATAGAGTATGAAAGTGTATGCAAACTCAATATATGTAGTGAAATCATGATATGAAGAATCTTCAAGCTCTCCTACAAGAAGATGCTATATGACAAGTGATATGCACACAAATATGCAAAAAACTATGAATGAAATGCATGTGCAGACATATGCAATATTGGATAACTATATGACACAAGGTAAGTTAAAACATGACAGTGTCACTACAGAAAGTAAGAGGGATATCACCTGATCTTCAAATTCAATTTTTGATTTTTCTTCCAACCTGACTTATGCCACTTGGCCCGTGTGCCTTACCTTCTTGATAAAGACAGATTTCATACTTTTCATTCACATGGCACACCTGTAAAATAGATTTCTCATTTGGCATTCTTAGGTACCTAAACCATCTTGGGTCCTTGTGGGTTAGCAGCAACATGGGCATGTGGTTTTCAACTTTTGACAACATTCAAATCATTATTTTTCTTTAGAAAATAATCATGCTTAACATTCCCAGATTTGCCAAAGTGATGGTAGAAGGCACGTGGCATTATATTCTTCCTTCTCATGGGTTCTGCTGATTTGTGTGTGTGAGCATGATGTGTTGAGTGGGAGTTCTTTCTCTTCAACAAGAACCAACAATGTGAAGTTGTATGACCCCTTTTACCACAGTGATTGCAATGCATGGAAGATTTTATGGTGAAAGCTCTCTTTGCATTTTTCAAAACAGCTTGGTTTCTACATGCTCTCAAGTCATCATTCTTCATAGTGAAACAATCATGCATCAGGTGTCCAAGTTTTCCACAGTAAAGACAAGACATGTTTCTTTTGTTGGATGCACGGGATTTCGCATGAAAGTGTTTAGCATGCACATTTTGAACATTCACACTATTTTTCAGATTGGCTTGAGTTCTTGGCACAATGGGTTGCTGGGAGTTAGATTTAGAGGTGTTGGGTGTACATGTGCTATGAACAAATGAAGTGTATAACTTGCTTTCAAATTTTTCTTGTTCACAGGATTAAACCCTAGTCATTCTCTTTGAAAGTTCACTTTCATCCCCAACAATTTATCCAAATTTCCTTGACCATCCATAAATCTAGACAATGAAGCATTCAAGTCCGAGATTTCTTTTTCAAGTGATGAAATGTGTAATTCATATGAAATAATCTTATTTTCACACGAATTGACTTGTTCATGTAAAGTAGCATTGATGGTTTTATGACTTTCAATTTCTTGCAACAAAGCATGCACTTTTTTAGATTCATCAATATTCACATATTTTCCTTTTTCAAAAATAAGCAATCTTTCAGAAATGGTTCTATTCAATTTCTTCAGTTTCTCATTTTTCTTTTTCAAGTTTCTTATCATGAACAAATTCAGTCTGACCATTGTCCATTGAACTTATTCTCTCTCTCAGCTCTTTATTTTCATTTCTCAAGGAAGAGATTTGATCTTTATGGAATTCAAGATCGAAAACAGAGGACTCAACCAATTCCTCTAGATGCAAGCATTTTTTACAAGAGGAATTACACTTATTTTGTTCAGCATCCTTTTTCAATTTTTTGTTTTCTGATTTTAACTTCTTGTATCTTTCAGCAAGCTCATCATATGCATTCAACAGATCTTCATAGCTAAATTCATCTTCATTATCAGAATCAGAATTTACCTTTGAGCTTGATCCACTTGGCTGATCACTTCCTTGATTACTCGTGCCCGCTACAAGACATTGGTCTCCATGCTCTTCTCGGATTTTGGTTAATCCATCCAAGATGTCCTTCGTAGATCTGCAATGGGAGACAAAGGGGAAATAATTAGAATCAACTGCAGCAGTTAGCAACTTTAACACCAAATAATTTTGATCATGTTTAACCTTTTGATTTTCAGTCCAGACATTTTTGTCCTTAGACAACTCATAAGGACCATATGAAACAAGCCTCCATAGCTTAGGGTCATATGAGTTGACAAGACTGGACATTCTACCTAACCACAAATCGAAATTACAACCATCAAACACCGGTGGAGAATTCAAAGTATACATAATGATAGTCATTAATCTGGATCACTCTAGATCGTTTGATCTATAAAAATTAAAGCCTTGGCTCTGATACCAATTGAAGTCCCGTGATCAATGACACCCAAGAGGGGGGTGAATTGGGTGTTTACAAATTTTACAAAAACTTTTGACCTTTTTTGAAATATGTGATAGAATGCTAGTTAAGAGATTCAAAACTATTTGAATACAAATTCGATTTATCAAACTTTGTATGATGAGATATAGAATATGCAAGATATACGTAGATAAATCCGTAACAACAATTAACACATATACTCACTTAGAATGGAGGTAGAAGAAAAGGACCAAACTATACAAATCAAACCATAGTGCACAGCGATTTTTAAGATGGTTCGGATGCAACGACAGCAATCCTATGTTCACCCCTCACCAAACCCGATGAGGCTTCACTCGGGGATAAATCCCCAAACGGAGACGACGCTCCAACCACACATACAGGACGACGCCTGCACACACACACGGGGACACACCCCAACACAAAACACACACACACGGAAACGAAGTCTCCAACACGATCCGACAACCGGATCACCAACACAAACACCCGCTGCCACAAGTGCAGCAATCCACACACACGAGACAGAACGGATCTAAAAAGATGCCTCACACACAAACGTAGATCTAGGAAGATTCACGCACACACATGAATCGAATACGACACACACACAAACGACTATGGATCCAACAACGATCCACACACACACGAGTTTGTAGTTTATAAGAAACACAAATCTGAAACTTAAAACACACTAAGGCACAGTTGAGAAAAACTCCTGATTTGGCTCCCCCTGAATGTATGCTGATTGATCTTTGAATTATGCTTGCTTCTTCAATTCATTGGAAGTTGATGGCTTAAGATGGACCTTGAATCTTCAGCTCCTGGGTGAAGAGTTGATTTACAGATCACTATTCACGGCTACAGTAACCGTTCCTTCTTCCTTGGACAACTTCCTTGATCTTCTTTGAATGCTTGCTTGATCCTTCACTTCCTTGAAGGTTGCTAGCTTCAGATCTAACCTTGAGTCACCTTGAATCACCTTGAATCACCTTGGGTTGATGGAGAGATTTAAGGATGCAGATTTGATCTCCCTTGAGGGCTTGCTTGCTTCTACACTTACTTGGAGATTGATGGCTTTAGATCTAAGCTTGAATCCCTTGGAATGGATGGAGAACTCCAGCCCGAAGCACTGTTCACGGAGGTGCTACAGTACCCGTGAATCACCTCCTCTAGCCTCCCTTGATCTCTCTTATTCCAATTGAAACATTAAGATTTCCAACCTTTCTTGTGTAGGTTTTATAACCTTTGAATGGTCCTTGGACATCCTCCAGACCAGATCCACATTTTGTGGATGATTGGATGTCATTAGGATTAAAGAAATACAAGGAGAATGGCTCTTCTTGAAGTGGAGAACAAAGATAACTTTTGTTGGCTCGGGGCTGGCGGTCAACCTGTGGAAGCTGGCGATCGACCGCTACTGAGAAACCCTGTAGAAATTTGATCCCTGGAATTTCCGGTCGACCTTGGGCGGTCAACCGCTGCTATCGGTCGACCTGGGGCGGTCGACCGCTAGTTCTGCAGTATGAGACTTTTCGCGTTTGGCGATTCTGGTTGACCGGAATGACCTAGTCCTGCAAAGTTGAAGTGTTAGCCCAATGAAATACCTCCAAATAACAATGACTTTAAGTAGATGTTTATTTTATACATTTGGGGGTTGGATTTCACTTGGTTTATGCATTAGAAACATCAAGACCATTTGAGCATGTTACCATGATTGGAATGAGAAACTAATGCATTTGAAGAGTGAACTTGTAAGTTATCAAACCAAGTT
Source organism: Amorphophallus konjac (assembly GCA_022559845.1). Lineage (NCBI taxonomy): Eukaryota > Viridiplantae > Streptophyta > Magnoliopsida > Alismatales > Araceae > Amorphophallus > Amorphophallus konjac. The sequence continues at coordinate 212,011,850 of CM040127.1, forward strand.
ATCATTGTGAACCTCAAATATCATGAATGAAGTTTAGAAATGAGAGGTATATGGAATACCCATGGTGAGATTAATGACTATGACAGGGTCAGAATCTTACCAATGGTGCTTGACAGTAAATAACATATACCACCTGTAATGAATTGTAGAGGAGCAGGGGGTGCTTATCCACACGTTTGGTTCACCAGGTTACTGCCATGAGTTTGATCCTACATGCAAGATAGTCAGGGTTAATACCATGCTTGTTGACATTAAAGAGGTTATGAAACCTCTTGCCTCTTGTAAAACAAACATATGCAACCAGCATAAACAACAAGATGAATAAACACAATCATCAAGAACATGTGTAATCAACCATAAGTTTAGTTATCATCACGTAATCACACATTAAGTTTAGTTATCATCAAAACCATAACTCAACAGGGGTGAGTTTCACTTTTTGTGTGCCCCCAGGCGGGGTATATTCTTTGCTTCTCACGCCCCCATAGCGGGGTGTAGTTCTTCTTCAAATGCCCCTAAATCGGGGTAGATTTTTTGACTACCCCTAAGCCGGGGTGAATTCTTCACGGCTTCCATGCCCTCGTGGCGAGGTATGTTGCTTCTTCAAATACCCCTTGGGCGGGGCATACCTTTCTTCATAGGCTCCCAGGTCAGGATGTATGTCTCTTTGCTTCTGTGCCCCCAGACCAGAGTGTGTTTGCTGCTTCCCATGCCTCTAGAGGGAGGTATCTTTTTCTTCATATGCCCCCGGCACGGGGTGTATCTTTTGCTTCTTATGCCCCTGAGGGGTGAGTGTAGCTTTATTTCACGTGCCCCCATGAAGGGTGTATTTTGATTCTTGTGCACCCCGGGCAGGATATGTTTCTTTCTTTGTATGCCCCCATGGTGGGGGTGTGTTGCTTCTTCAAATGCCCCTAAGGTGGGGTATACCTTTCTTCATATGCTCTCATGGCGGGGTATGTTTCTCCTTCAAATGCCCCTAAGTCGGGGTGTGTTTGCTGCTTCCTATGCCTCCAGCGGGAGTTATCTTTTTCTTCATATGCCCCCGGCATGGGGTGTATCTTTTGCTTCTTATTCCCCTGAGGGGGGGTGTAGCTTTATTTCATGTGCCCCCATAAGGGGTGTGTTTTTCTTCTTATGCCCCCGGACCGGGGTATGTCTCTTCTTCAAATACCCCTAAGCCGAGGTGTATTCTTTATGGCTTTTATGCCCCCCCTTGGCGGGGTATGTCTCTTCTTCAAGTGCCCCTAAGTCGGGGTGTGCTCTTTTGTTTCCCATGCCCCCGGGCAGGGTGCAACTTCTTGCTTCTTCTACCCCCCCCACATCGGGGCGTATCCTTGCTTCTTGCGCACCCAAGGTGGGGTGTGTTTCTTTCTTTGTGTGCCCCCAGACCGGGGTACAACTTCTTGCCTCTCATGCCCCCATGGCAGGGTATATTTCTTGCTTCTTAAGCCCCCATAGCGAAGTGGATGCATGCCTCATGTACCCCCATATCGGGGTATATTTCTTCCTTGAATACCCTTAAGCCGGGGTATCTCCTTTGTCTCATATGTCCCCCGAGTCGGGGTGTGTTTTGCTTCTTGTGAACCCCGGGCGGAGTGTGTCTCTTTCTTTGTATGCCCCCATGCATGGTGGGGGTGTGTTTCTTTATTTGTGCGCCCCCAAGCCGAGGAGAATTCCTCTACTTCTTGCGCCCCCCAGGTGGAGTGTATGTTGCTTCTTATGCCCCCATGGCGGGGGTTGATCCTGTTGCTTCTTATGCCCTAGAGCGGAGTATACTTCTCTTCATATGCGCCTAAGCCGGGTTGCAACTCTGTTTCTTCTTATGCCCCCAGGTCGGGGTAGATTCTTTTCACGTGCCCCCGAGTCGGGGTGTATTCTCTTCGTGTGCCCCCCAGGAGCAGGGTATATCTTTTCTTGCCTCTTATGCCCCCATAGCGGGGTATATTTCTTCTTCTTATTCCCCATGGTGGGGTATATGCATGCTATCTTCGGGAGTGGTGGCCGTGCTTGGCCTTATTGCTATAAAGCATTCCCCACAACGGGCAAGAATTCATTAAGCTACAGTTGTGGCTTGTTGGATCTTCTAGTAGCCACTCGAGGGGTCGTCTTGTGCCGGATAGAGGCAGTAGGAAGGTGGAACGAACTGGGGCATTTCACCACGGACTTGGACCCTCCTAGAGTCGAGCAGGATGCCGGCCTTCTTCTTGTCCTTTTGATCGGCGATGCTTGCCAACTTTTCTTTTTGTCCTATCTTTTCTTCTCTTCTTTTTTTTGTGTAATAGACCAAGGTAGGTGCGTAGGAGAGCACTCACCCCCTCAAGGAGGGGATGAGTGGTTCACTCCACCGCATCAATCTCACAGTGGTAATCTTTGTTCATCATGGGTGTCGACGGATATAGCCATACAACCCTCTCTTGCCAATTCTCTCTCTTCTTTTTTCTTTCCTTCTTTTCTTCTTTTCTTCTTTTTCTTCTTAGGGAAAGGGGGTTTGATTTCCCCTCCCTTCTTCTCTCTTTCTCTTCTTTTTTTTTAGCGGCCTTCATGATTCCTGGAAGCTGCATGTGCCTCGGAGTAGCGTTCTCGAGGCCACAAAGATAATTACGCCTAGTCCGGCTTTTCTCCCAATAGGGCTGGCGAGGATAAAACCTGTAATTCATCAAAGTAGGCAAACATTGTTTATTAGGAGGCCATGAGGTCCTGAATCCCGGCGAAGAGATGAAGGGTGGTTTCGGTCCCACCGGGCGTGCCAGACTTGTGGACGCACTAAAATTTGAAAAGAATCTGTTAGTTTATTGATCGGGTTAATTCGTTTATTTAGTGCGAGGGCATGCCAGTCACAAAGTGACAATTTATTCGGACTTCTTGGAAGCCCATGGTGCGCTCGATCTGACTCAATCAGACAATTGTGTAGTTCGGGTTGGGACCAAAACCCGCCACGCCATAAAGGTCATGGCGTTATTTACATCCCCTCGGAGAGGGGAACACCCTAATTGATTAATCGCCGGGAATAAGGGCCTCATGGCCAGAAAATTGACATTAATGTAAAAAGATAGGGGGGATGAATTATTCTAAACCCGTATCGAGGGTGCGAGAATTCAAGTCATGTCGGTCACTCATGGACTATTTCATGTTCGGACGAAGGTCCGTATTGAAGGTACGACGTAAACGGAAATAAATTCGTACAAATGTATGCCGAGTTTATGGCAATTTCAATAAAAGAGTGGAAATGAATCCCAATGGGAACGAGTCCGGTTTGACGAACTATCGGCCCACGGCAACGTCAGGTTACGGCCATATCAGGATAGCCCCCGAGGTCCGAACCCAGCTTGGAGAGGGCGGCATTGATATGCCCTTTACACTGGGTCTCGAGGAGAAACGAGACTGCGGTACAGATTTCATCACTTTATTACTTTTTAATAATTTTATTATTTTTTTATTTTTATATATTTTTTGAGGTGAGTTTGTTATTATTATTACTTATTTTTATTAATATTTATTCATTTATTAATTATTATTGAGTTTATTATTATTACTACTTATTTATTTATTATTATTATTATTTATTGAGTTTGTTATCATTATTATTTACCCTTTTATTATTATTTTTTATATTATTATTATTTATCCCTTTTTGCGAGTCTATTATTATTATTATTATTTGTTGCATTTGGAACGTGTGTGGAGAGATGAGCCAACAAGGAGCTAGGGAAAGGTCTGTGCAGGCTGGGCAAAAGTCTAAGCATGTGAGGGATAAGGTCGGTGCACATGAAGACTAAGGGCAATGCATATGGGGATAAGGTCGGTGCAAAGTCAGTGCATGCGAGGGACAAGGTCGGTGCAGGGTTTGTGCATGCGAGGGAGAAAGTCAGTGCATGTTTCGCCCAGGCTAAGGGAAGGTCGGTGCATGTTTTGCCTAGGCTAATGAAGGTCGGTGCATGTGTTGCTTGGGCTGGGGTAAGGTCGGTGTAGGGTATGTGCATGCGAGGGACAAGGTCAGTGCATGTTCGGCTGGGCCAAGGGGGAAGGTCGGTGCAGGTTTGGCCTGGCTAGGGGGACGATCAGTGCATGTTTGCCTAGGCCACGGGGAAGGTCTGTGCAGGTTCGAGATGTGAAGGGCAAGGTCGGTGCATGGTCGCCATGAGGTGGGATAAGGTCGGTGCATGGTCTTTGCATGCGAGGGACAAGGTCAGTGCATGTTCGGCTGGGCCAAGGGGGAAGGTCGGTGCAGGTTTGGCCTGGCTAGAGGGACGATCGGATCGGTGCAGGTTCGAGATGTGAAGGGCAAGGTCGGTGCATGGTCGCCATGAGGTCGGTGCATGTTTGAGGTATAAAGGGGCGAGGTCAATGCACATGAAGGATCAAGGCCCCATAAGGTCTGTGCACATGGTGATAAGGTCGGTGCACATCTGCGTGCAAGGTCTGTGCACATGACAACCAAGGTCAGTGCACATTGGGAGTGCGTAAAGGGCAAGGTCGGTGCATGTTCCCCATGAGGCTAAGGGAGGTTGGCGCATGTGTTGCCTGGGCTAGGATAAGGTCGGTGCATGTGTTGCCTGGGCTAGGATAAGGTCGGTGCAGGGTCTGTGCATGTGAGGGACAAGGTCAGTGCATGTTCGGTTGGGCCAAAGGGGAAGGTCGGTGCAGGGTTTGTGCATGTGAGTGACAAGGTCAGTATAGGCAGGGCAAGGTCTGTGCAGGTCCATGCGTATGAGGGCTAGGGAGTGCACCAGGCGAGGGGTTTAGGTACGAAAGGGCACTGGGAGTGTGCCGGGTAAGGGGCACATGGCAGTGTGCCGGGTCAGGGGTGTTGGAAACGTGCCGGACGGGGCGTAGCGGGAGTGCACCGGGGGAAATTGACTTGGGGGCGTGTCGGACCAGGTGGGGCAGGTGTGTACCGGACCAAGGTTTGTTCAAGGGAGGTTTCTCTCTCTCATGGGATGCACATAAGGGGTTTTTCTTTTATTCATGAAATGCAGGCATAGGATTTTCGATTTGGCTTTCTTTTATTCATGCAGATCGTGTTCGTGGTTATGTTCGGCAGTCCGTCATGATGATGCATATGTTCAGTTATTCAGAATCTCTGTAGTTCTTTTGTTACTTCAGCAAAGCCGCTTCATTGATGTTTATTCTATTTATTTGTTGTTTCTTTTACATTATTGCTTTTCTTTTATTATTATTGTTATTATGTTAATTCTGATGAAAATTCGGCAGCATCTCCCCTTGACCCGGATGGTAAGGGGAGGTGTAAGGGGAACACGCCCACAAGGAGTGGCATGACACAACAACTCGAGGTGCATGCCAAGGTAGCAACACCTTTAAGAAAGCTTCGAAAAACTCGTGGAAAACAGCGAAAGAGAGACACTGGGCTAAAATGGGTTGAGAGTGCACCGACTGGAAGTGGCCTAGGTGCGCCTGGTAAAGGCAGGCCAGGGGTGTGCCGGGTAAGGGTTGGCTAAGGCGCGTCGGACAGGAAGGGCTAGCAGGTGTGCCGGGCAGGAGACCAGGTGGAGCGGGCCGGACAGGGACAGGCTGAAGATGTGCCGGGTTAGGCAGGCTGGAAGGGGTATGTCGGGCTAGCGCGGCTGGGGAGCGTGTCGGGCAAGGAGTATTGGGGTGTACCGGTTGGTGATGACCAGGGTGCACTGGGCAAAGGGTGAATGTATGCACCATTGGCTCTGAAGGGTTGGCTGGGAGCCACTTTGGCTAGTGGGGTGGTCCAGGGCATACTGGTTAAGGCAACGGATTCATCGTTGATGTAATCAAGAGCGAAAGGGCCAAGTTGGCAGGAATTGGGGGCTGATCGGGAATCAAAAGGGGAGGTTCCTTGCATGGAGGTAAGAGTATGACAAGTGAGGCGTAAGCTGAGAAGCCATGGAACCCATGGGAACGGGGCATTTTTGCAAGGACTTAGCCTTAGAGTTCTGCTCATCGTATTGAGCGAACCCTGAGGCCTCTGTCCTAGAGGAGCTCGCTCTCTACCGAGAGGAGGGGTTGGAAAGAATAGATAACGAGAGGGGTGCCTCCCATGATAGGATGAGCGATGGGAAGACACTGGACGACAAGGAACGCAGGCCTACGGGAACATACATTCGCCATGCATGGAGAACACCATAAAGAGGCAAATTCATTCCTTCCATTCTTTTTGCAGAGGGGAGCACGGAGGCTAATACATTGAGGGGGAAATAACAGAACAGACGGAAAAGCCAAAATAAACATAGTCGGGAGGGAAACACAGCACTAGCTCCTCCCCTCCCTGGCCCCACTCTCTCTCTTCCCTCACCCCTCTTCTCTGCTTCTCTACTATCTTCTTTCTCGATCTTCACTCAGGCGGTGGTGGGTAGAGTAGCAGGCCTCTTCTCTCTTCTTCTTTTCTTCTCTTTGGACCCTTCTCTAGACGCTTCTCTCTTCGCACAGATGGTGGTGGATGGAGCAGCAGGGGGGAAGTAGGAGCCTCTCCTCCTCCTCTTCTTCTTCTTCTCTTCTTCTCTTTTTTTTGCTTCTCCTCTTATTTTGCCCTCTGAGGAGCCCCCTTTTCTCTTCGTCGTGAGAGGTTTTTATACCTCTGCTGGCCATGGCGTTCGTTTGCGGTGGAAGTCAACCGAAGGGTTGACCCCGTCTTGTCTTCCTGCAGAGCCCTTCTTGCGTGTCTGGACGAGGCTTCGACAGCCGAGCAAACCCTAGCTGGTTCGATGTTATTTCGCTGCGCGCCAAGGGCCTTAGGCATAAGCATTCAATGCTTTGCATTTGAGCAAAACAGAGTATCGTGATGAGGAGGGGACTTCTGGCAGGTGTGCCGCTGGAGGGTTGCTGGGCAGTGTGCCACTGAAGGGCTTGGCAGTGCGCCGCTGAAGGGCTTAGCAGGGTGCCGCTGAAATGGCTGACAAGGTGTGCCGCTGGAGGCACTTAGTGTGCCGCTGGAGGCCGTTTGGAGGTGTGCCGTTGGAGGCTTCTTAAGGCGCAGGTAGTGTGCCGTTGGAGGGCACGTTGAGGGTGTGCCGTTGAAGGGGGCACAAGTGTGCCGTTAGAGGAGCACTTGGAACTGTGCCGCTGGAGGGGCACTTGGAGTGTGCAACTGGAGACATTAAAGTAGTGTGCCGGTGAAGACATTTGGAGGGTATTTCTTTTCTTCTTTTCTTCTTTTCATCTTCTATTCTCTTCTTTATTCCCTGCACGTAAACATGGGGTGAGAATTTTTTAGTGTCCACATGGCCCTATCGACCGAACCCCCCATTCTTGTCGATCGACTTGGGTTTGAGATATGGGTTTGGCCCCAAAAATATACCGTATATCCCCATCGACTTGGATTTGTGATTCTAGGTGTCCATGGGTGATAGATTAGTAACTATAACAAAAAATATAATAAATAAAATAATAAGAACGAAAGAGAAGGGAAGAATTATAAGAGATCAAGGCCTACGCTTTGAAACAAAAACAACGTGAAATGTTGCAAGCCAAAACAATAAGAGAACATAAAAGAAAGGATATACGAACTATAAATGTGCAATAAGACTAAAACAAAAGAAAGTGTATGTAACCAAACTGAAATTAGAATGATAACAAAGAATCTCAATTAATGATGCCTACCTGAGAGCCCCTCATCCCCTAGACCCTATGTAAGGGGAACATAAAGAATGCCCTCACAGGCCAGGATTGGATGCCAGGGATCACCCCACCATGCCCAGAACCTGACCTTACCTCAGGCCGATAATCCTTCGAACCTGATCTGTCTTCACCGAAATTCACCTCGTTCTTTCACCATCACCAAACATCAAATTACGCAATGTCTCTAGCAAACATTTACTCGAAGATTGCTCATGACTTCATCGTGCTCTCGATCCAGAATGATCTCCGAACAAAAAATAAACGATGAATGAATGAGGTGGTTTAAGTACTCCCACCCCTGGCATGGAACGTCTCATCATGTTTCCAATCATTTCTTTTCCTTTAATAATTCTAATTTTAGGCTATACAGTCCTTTCTCCTGGCGACTAATAAAGGGTTTTCTCCACTTCGGAGAGATGTAATTTACACCATGACCTTTACAGGACAGCGGGTTCTCGTCTCGGCCCGATCTCCGCTATCGTCTGATCAGTCAGACGGCGTGCACTAACAACTCTGAGCCACTTCGGTCCTCGGAGTTCGAATAAATTATCACCTCGTAACTGGCATGCCCACGCACAAAAATAAATAAACTAAATGAAATAAATTACCAAATGATAATAATAATAATAATAATAATAATAATAATAATAAATGTGTTTCCACACCATCCTCATTATACTTAATCTTGTATATCTATTTTAAACTAATAGCTTCTTTATCTTTCGGTTGCACTACTAGATAGCATGTGTGATTTTTCTCAATCATATTCATTTCTTCGTCCATAGCTTTTATCTATTTCTTATCTTTAACTGTCTCCTCATATCTTTGTGATTCACAGTAAAAATAAGTTACATTATTTCTTTCATATATTTCTTTGAGAGAGCGTTCCTTTCGTCGTGGTATGTTTGAGTCATTACCTGACTCGCCTTACTCTCTAGACTTTGTGGAGGAGAAGGAGCTACTAATTCTACATCTTCTACTTCTTTTTCTTTCATAATATTAGGTACTTATTTTTCTTCTTCTTCTTCTCATTTCCATTAGACTATTTCATCAAGTATCACATCTCTAGAAATAACTAATTTATTTGTCTTAGGCTCAAGCAATCTGTATGCTTTTGATTCTTCACTATATCCAATGAATATGTACTTTTTCCCTTTATCATCAAAAATTTCTTCTCTAACTTGTGAAGGAATATGGCCATATGCAATGCATCCAAATATTCTAAAATGGCTTACGTTAGCCTTTCTCTTGAACCATGTCTCATATGGTATTTTGTTTGGAACTGCTTTTGTTGGAGACCTGTTTAAAATGTAAAGTGCGGTATGTATAGCCTCAGCCCAAAAACTATTAGAGAGATTTATACCTTTTAGCATACTCTGAGCCATCTTCACTATTGTCCTGTTCTTTTGCTCGACTACTCCATTTTGCTGAGATGTATATCTTGTTGTTAGCTCATTGTTTATTCCTTCATTCTTGTAATATTTTTAAAATTCTTTTGAAGTAAACTCTCCTCTACTACCAGTCCTTAAAATCTTGAGCTTTTACCACTTTATTTCTCGGCAAATACTTTGAACTATAAGAACATTGTAAATGCCTCTGATTTTTCTTTCAGAAAGTATATTCACATTATTTGACTATAATCATCTACAAATAGTAGAAAAGATCGTGAATCATTAAGTGAGACGATTTTTGTTGGATCACAAATGTCAGCATGTACCAATTGTAATGGTTTTTTAGCTCTCCATGATGTTTTAGTAAGTGGTAATCTATGCATCTAAATTTCCATAGATACATCCTTCACAAATTTTGTTTTCTTCTTCTTTAAGATATGACAATCCAATGATCATTCTCTTCTTCTTTCGTAGTATGAAACTTTTTATAATTCAAATGACCAAATCTCTTATGTCATATGAGAGAGTTATCTTCTCTTTCTATTTTTAGAGCCATATTTTCTAGTGACATTTTTAGTGGAAAGACTTTGTTAGGAGCCATCTTGATTTTCACCATAATCTTTTTACTTCTGTCTTTTATAATGATGCATTCATCTTTTCTAAAATTGGCTGAATAACGCTTTTGTATTAATTATCCAACACTTAATAAATTTTGAGTTAGGCTAAGAACATAAAGAACATTTGTGATAAACTACATCTTATCTCCCTTTGTATCCACTGCTATCACTCTCCTTCCTTTTACCTTGTGTAACTTGTCATCTCCAAGCTTCACTTGGGAATCTATCTCTTCATTCAATTTGATAAAGTTACTTTTATTTCCTGTCATATGATTGCTACAACCACTATCTAAATACCATGTATCGCTAAAATCTGAATGAACGGTAAAGCATGAATAAAATAGTTGACCCATCTCCGAATAATTAGCTTCATTTTTATGCTGATAATAATAGTCTCTTTGAGAGTGATTAGCATTTTTACAATTGATACATTTAAATCTATAATCTTTCATAAAATGTCTAAACTTTTTATAAATTTTGACACTTGGAAGTAGATGTATCTTTTAGATAATTTTTCTCATATCTTCTTCCTTTATCCTGACCTTATTTCATGAATTTTTTCTGCCTCGAATTGCCTTTCTTGGACTGTTGTTGTTGTGAAGAATAGCATTCTACGTTCTCCTTCTTTAACTTCCCTCTTTTATCTGATAATGATATCTTTGATTGAAATGCTTGCTCCACATTTTGATGAGAAAATCTGTTCATTCTTTACTCATACACCTTAAGAGAACCCATTAGTTCATGCATAGAAAACTTTGATAAATCTTTAGATTCTTCAATGGCAGCAATAATATGATCGAACTTGATCAGATCACTTCTCAAGATTTTTTTAACTATTTTTTTCTTTAAATTTATTTCCGTATCATTATAATTTGATTTATGATACCAACAACTCAAGTAAAAATGCTTGAATAGTTTCATTAGTTTTTTATCATAATATTATCAAACTCTGTCTATAATAATTGTAACTTAAGAAAGATTATCTTCGATGACCTTTGCAATTCTTGTTTTAGAAGACCCCGAGCATCTTTTGAAGTTGACGTCATAATATAGGGAAAGAAAGATTTGCTTACCCTTTGTTAGATGAATAATAATACATTTACATCTTTCTTCTTGTTTTCTTTATAATCCTTTTGCTTTGGCGATGTCCATGATGCAAGAGTTGTCGCGTCCTTCGGTACCTCATATCCTCCTTCAACGAGCTCCCAGAGATCTTGAGAGATGAAAAGAGTCTCCATTTAGATACTCCAAAAATCATAATTTTTTACATCAAAAATGAGGATAAGATTTTGGGAATAGTTAAAAAGAGTGGTCCTAGGTGCTGCCACGATTGAAACTTGAGGGAATGGAGACTATGGCTCTAATACTAAATTTGTTTGAGCAGCGGAAGTGAAATGAGCACACAAGTGAAGAAAGTAAAATTTTTATTGAAAAAAATGTTATAAGTACAAAAAGATCTTTTACAATGTACAGGAGAGATTGATACAAAACGAACGTATGGAAGGTGGAAGAGGAAAATGCTTGGGAAAGGCTTGAAAGGTTGGTGGAATGGGTTGAGACTTTTTGGCTCACTTCTTCACTTGCCTCCCGACTACCTCTCTAGTCTATTTATAGGCATAAAGATCGGTGGAGAAGACTTTTCACCATTATTCTAGACTCCTCCTTTTTACTGTCATTCTAGAAGGTTCTCGACCGTTCTTCTCTCTCTAGGTGTACAGATAAACTTCTCTGCATCATTCTAGAGTCTTCAACATAGCCATCTTTCTTCCACAATATGTTACATTTTTCTAGAGATTGTCTAGCACATTCAAATTATTTTAATAGGGTCTACCACCCTCGACACCGTCCTCACCTTGAGCGCCGAGAGCCTAGAGCTTGCTACAGCCGCCGACCGCCTCCCCCTACATCCCCATGTTCCCATTGTGTGCGTTCCACCACAAATAGAGCTGCAGAGTCCTTGCCCGCCATCACTACCTATGGCCAGCAGGGAAACCGCCTGCACGCTGCCACCCCAACCGGTACCCAACCCCACCAGATCAGCGTCGTTTTCACTGCCTAAGGCCGTAGACCCCTATAGTTGCCTCATGGCCCTACATCGGTGCCACCCTGGGCCGCCACCTGTGTTGTCGATCGTCGCACGCCGATGGTTGGCCAACTTGCTGTGCATAGCCAGGTGCTACTCCGGCGGTCTTCAAGCAGCAGGGATACTATTCACAGTCGGCCCAATCACGGTGTCATGCTAACGTTGGCCTAGCAGCCTGTCAACGCTTTGTCAGCCACCACCGCGCATCTCTGGCACCGGCCGCTTGTCGTACATCACACTGGTAATCTAACTCAGAATCAGTAGTTACTCATTTTAGAATTGAATCTCATCTTTGCTTTTGTTTCTCATCTAGTGATCACAAACTTAAGTCAGCGATCTTGTTTTTGCTTAGTTCAAGTCCGTGATTCCACAATTGGACTTTTATTTTAATCAGTTGAAAGATTACTGTACTACACATCAACTAATTAAATACCCTTAAAGGGGTGAAAACTTTGGATCCTCCGTGGGCAAAGAAGGCCCCGTCAATAACCAACAAGAGCATTAATTAATTAGTATAATCGTCGTCAGACAACTCCCCATGACACCATCACTGGCAACCCCCACCGATGCATGCCACCATGATCACCACCACTACCATATATATATTCCCGTTCTTTCACACTCCCTAAATGGAGAAAAGCTGCATGGCTACAAGCTACGAATCTTTTGTAGGGATAAAGTGAGATATGAAGAACTAGGAAGGGAAAGATTTTCGTCGATTTGCACTCACTTTGTGTGGAGAGAATCAGACAGCTCCATCCTAGCGAAGCCGACAACGGGAATCCAACCCTCACATGCGAGGACGGCCAAGAATAAGTACTCTCAGCTTGCTGCTCCAACTTCCTGTCTATAACTTTTGAGTCAACCCGGGACGCTATGCAGATAGAACACAGCAGCCAAGGGGAGATGAAGTGGACAAGAAGGGTCGGATGAGGAGGAAGCGGCGGGCATGTTGGAGAGTGAGGGAGTAACGCGTGGGAGGCTACGTGTGACTGGCGATTTGCGTGAAGATCGAGGCAGAGAGTTTAGTGAAGCGAAGGATGACTTGCCTGAACCCTTTGTCTCGGCCGGCAGCGGCGGCCCTAAACGGCGATCGACAGTACAGGCAGGTTGTTCTTGACATATCGTTCTCTCTTTCTCTCACGTTAGAGAGTCTCCTGAACACTGGGAAGTGGTTGGTTCGGGCCGGGGGCGGGGATGTTGTGATGAAATGGGTATTTCTGTGCTTGAGAAGCCAAACAGGGTACGCGAAGCCCTTTTTTTTTGGGTAAGAGAATATAAATATAATTTTGCAAATAGTGCTTTCGAGGTTTCAAGAATTGCCTTCTTAAATACATACCTTAACAGGCAAAGCCGTAGCTAGAACATCTAGTTTCATTAATTAGATGAAGACCATCTCAAGCTCACAAGCAAGTTCATATTAAAACGTCTAGATACCGCAGCAAGCTAGGATGAAATCATGATTAATTAGTAGTTACAAACAATGGCTGAAATCGGGTTTCCATATTGGAACCTTACTAATCAGCAGCAATTAATGGGGAATTCCATCGGAGGGCATAACACAGCACTGCCTCATACTGCATGTGCAAGGAAAAAAAAACATTATTATGGTGTCATATATATTTTTCATCACTTAATTCATCACTCTTTCTCTGCACTTGATTTGAAAATTCAATGACGGGAAAAGTTCAACTTGATGTTCAGTGCTGTCAAAGTTGAAGTTCTAAATTTGCTTCATCTCAATTGTTTGATCATATGATCATTCGACCAAGATAAGAATGACAAACTTATAAGTGGCAGAGAAAGTATGATTACCACATATTAACCAACTATATTTTTTCCCTCCTTTCTTCCCATAACAATATATCTGGTCATCAGTGGCAATGGGATATTGTAGCTAGCCCTTGCAAAGCCTGCAGTAGGCGAGTTTTATTTGAATTTTCTCGGAAAATCTATGTAATGGAAGGATATATGTATCGTGTTTATTGATAACATCTCCTGATAACAAGTTCAGTGAAGAAGAGACATCGATCAGACGGAGACGGCATTCTTATCATGCATGATTTTATTGGAAGGGAGCATTTTCAGTAAGAAATTAATGTAGCTAGGCGTACGTGAAAACGACGACGCCTGATCACCGGCGATATCTGTATTCCTCAAGCCACGACCTGCAGACCCAGCAGAGCCATGCCAATGCACATCAGAAGCGAATAAGCCAACAATATGAGAAAATTAATTTAAACACTTAACATTTGATTAATTAGCAAATAAGCTAGTGCTGAAAGCATTGCTCTGTAGAATGAAGCTTATCAGGATAAACGCAAGTTTTATTGGAGCTATGGAGATCTACATATTAAAAGTAATAAATTAGAACATGCCCACGTAAAAGTCATTGTCTTTTGTCTGACAATTACTTATGGGGAGTGGGGGAAGAAGTACGCAACAATATGATTTTGACATGAAAGCAAGAACAAGAAAATAGACAGTAGACAAAAAAAAAAAATCAATCATGGAAAATGGAAGACATGGCAGAGAAAGCTTTTTTTTTAAAAAAAAATGAAACAAATGAACATTGGAGAGGAATTTCAGAGCATAGAAGACAAAGAATGTATAAAAGTCATGATCATTTAAATTGTTTTCAGAATGACTTAGCCTTTAAGTAATGGATATGCATATATGTTATTAACTTTTATGAATATCAAGCAATTATTTTTTTTAAAAAAAGAATTAATAAAAAATGTGTTTCAGATTAAGCTTCAAAAGTCAAGATATAGTCTTTATATAGCAATTATGCGGAAATTTAAAATCCTGAGAATGATAAATTAAAAAAGGAAATTTATTTATAATTATAAAAATATAAATAAAAAGGAACAATTTACGAGGAATAATATCGTTATTAGATGAGCTTTTGGAATTAATGTTGGCAGGTTAATGTAAGGGTCTCCTTATATTTTGGCGAGTGGGCTTTTCCTTAAGAATTAATGGCAAACCTCTCTTGGTATTGGACCTTGACAACTTTAATAAATGAAGGGTTTTTTTTTCTTTTCTCCTAAGAACCCTGGCTAATTCCCCCATTTTCATCTCTATGTGCTATATCTACGTACATCTTTTCAGTTCGAGTAATTCGCTGTTCGATGGGCATTCCATGGGATCTCTCTAGTAATTTAGTGCTTTATAAATTTCTTAGCAGAATGAATCTTTAGTTTGAGTGGATTTAGTTCTCTCTCGACATTTAATTATCTTCACCCATGGGATCTGTCTAACTTAGCGCTATATATATATATATTTCTTCACAGAATGAATCTTTCGTTTGAGTGGATTTAGTTCTCTATCGACATTTAATTATCTTCACCCATATATGGGATCTGTCTAATTTAGCGCTATATATATATATATATATTTCTTCACAGAATTAATCTTTCGTTTGAGTGGATTTAGTTCTCTCTAATTTTGTGCTGTAGGTTGGGGTTCGATCAGAGAAACACTTAACTACACATATATGGTGTGCAGCAATTCTAGTACCTTTTCAATGCATGGGGGCTTGGAAGGTGAAAAAAATTGAACATTGTTAGACGGTGAGAAAGTTAAACTGGAAGAGCCTCTACTATTCCTAGACGTATATATACTTTGCAAACAGGTTAACCGGAAAAAGAAATGCAGAGAAAGGGAAAAGAATTGCAACTTTTCAAGGCCCTAAATCTAATTAGAAATGTACCTAGATCCGACAAGGAGAAGGGGGACATTTATGAGTAGGGAAAGTAGAAGGGTTTAAATGCTTTTGGTTAAAAATTTTCTCGAAATATTTCATTGATGATGGCCACAAACCAATTAAGCGTTCCATGTACCATTTAGTGATTTTTTTTCTGAAAATCTGTAATATTATAACTACAACAATATCTCGTGTTTATCAAATTTCATGGCTAAATAAAAAATCGTTTGCTTGCTCCTCGTTCGGAACCGTACGTGTCATTTTCACACCCATTGATTGTCACAAAGCAGACCAGCTACGTACGCGAATGCAATCAGGATCAGATCTATTAATATTGCTTTGTTCATGCCAGATTAATAATTTCACAGGGTTTTGATTAACCAACTCGATCAGCTTCTTCAATATAGTAGAAATGATCGTACGTACGATGGCACCCTCTAGCTCCACTTAGCTATGCGGAGATCGATGGAGAATAACAATGTCGAGAACTGAGGAAGAGGGATCATTCGGCCCTCTCTTGTTAGATGTACGTGAATGATGATGATCCACGAAAGCCAGGCCTGATCAGAGATCTAGAGGCCCATCTCAAACACCGATCGACGAGACGCAGAAGGGCCATGCCGACACACAGCAGGCCTGAGACGGCGTGGCTGGTTGATCCGCACGTCGAGGGGCCATCGGCGGGGGCAGCAGCTGCTTGCTCGCTTCGTTGAACCACCCCAGCGAAAGCCTTCTCCGTGGTCTCCGGCTGCGCCGGCAGCACCGCGACATGTAGCTTCAGGCCACACTCGCAGCTCTCCTTCCCGCCGCCCGCGAAGTAGCGGGACCCTTCCTCGTCGAGAGCAACCTCGTTCACCCCTTGCGTGTACGTTTTGATCGGGTTGCTGAGGTCGCAGGCTTCCAACTCCTCCAGGCTCCCCAGCTCCACCACGCTCTCGCCCGTCGCTGAGTACTTAAACCCTAGAATTTCCCCAAACATCGTACAAATTATATATATTCAAAATGATGATAACAAGCAGATGCTAATTATAATTAAAGATATATATAGAGAGAGAGAGAGGAGAGAGATCAGGTGACCCACAGATGCTGTCGCCAACCCTAAACACCTTCCCGAGAGACCACTCGGCGATGCCGGAGCCGATATCCCAGCCCCGCTTCCCGCCAACCACATGATGGCACGGTCCTTCAGCTGCCGCCGCCGCGGGTGGCGGCACCATTACCAGCGCAAGCGCCAGACCCACCATAACCCCGGCATGGCCCCGGAGGGAACCAGCTGCCATTACAGCTTTAACAATATACAGCTAAGAGTACTACGTAACACTGTTAGGTCTCTAGCTCTACAGTGTCCACACCCTGAACTCTGCACCGCGAAAACTTTTTGGTTTGTGGAACCATCGTGGAATTATATCTTTTTGGATGCACAATGAATGACTCTCGCGCTGCGACTAAGATAATTCCTCGTACCTCTTTCGCCATCAGGCGGATCATTCTCTAAGGAAGGCGACGCCATCATGAATGCTGGCGGGTTTTATATGCCAATCAACTGAAACCTTAATTAGACGCAAGCATCGATACATCGGATAATTTCTTGAGGATCACAGCGCGCACGGCCACAATACGTTCGAATATATTGGTTTAGTTATATCTCGGAAAGGGTTTCTCATATATATATATAGACCTAGCAAACCTAATTATGTCTGCCCAATGTATATATGTAGCATTTACCGAAAATAATTCACGATTCTACGTTTAATATATAAATCGAGGAATCCTCTTTTCAAGGGAAAATTTTAAATTTAAGTTGTTTAATCGATCGATCTTATACCAGTTTGCAGTTTCATGGTCTTTCATAATCCGATTGTTCCAAGATTGTAGAAGAACGGACATATGTAATATTTTCATCATGTTCACCCTTTTGCATGCGTACTTCAGGTTCCCATCGAACAAATTCTCAATACTTAACTCTAGGAAATAAATTAATGATGAAATGGTTCATTCATAAGTCATATGAGAACATAAGCTAGCCTTGCGGACTACTGAGAAGCACTAAACAAGATGAATAATTTGGCCATCCCCAAATAAAATGGACATACGATGAATTTGACGATGACCGGGTAATTAAAATTGACATCTTTTTATCCGTCGGATGCTTATATATGGAACGTGTGGATATGACACTAATTTCGACGTTACTTTGATATGAAAGCATGAACAAGAAAAATCATGCATGTCAAAATAAATTGATCTGTCCTGAAAATTGAAAGAGACTGCAGAGAAAAAAAAATATCAAAAAATAAACGAAATAAATGGACTCAATTTGAGATGGAATTTTGTGTGTACCCGGAAGGCAAATAATGCAAGCAATCTCATTGTATTTTTCAAAATGAGTTATCCTCTAAGTACCTATGCAGCTTAACAATATTTATGAATTAATTCCAAAGATTTAGATATCAATCTCAAAACAATTACAGTAGGTTATTTATACTTGTGCAAACATCAAACGCTTGGAAATTAAGAAATTTAAGCTAGCTCTTGGTTTTTTATTTGAATGATCCAATAAAAAGGAATAACGTATAATTTTATAACTTTATATTAATGGAATTTAATACCGGCAAGTTCCCTTACATGCTCTTTGCTCTGCTGTGAAACATCACAATCTCCAACTTTGAAATAAGCAGTTTTAAAAACATTGGATTTTTGCAGTAATCTCAAAATTGGGACATCTGTAACCGCACACATGATAAACCAGATTTCCATTTCAGTTTTTGATAACTTTTAGTTGGAAAGTAAAAGCAAGAAAGAGAAACTGTGTGAAGCGGATGGACAGGGATTTTGAAACCCAACAATTATAACACTCAAAATGTAAAGAAAACAACATAAAATAATATTTTGCCTAATATCAGACATCCATTATCTTTGGTGAATCAAGGGATTCTCTCCTAGTTAGAACCATCTATAGTTAATGTCAGAGCCACAGCCCGGTTGCCATCTCTATCTCTCCCTCTCATCTTAATCTATCTCTTTGGATATGTATCACGATGGATAGCCCCCTCCCTTTCATCGGCAGTCCATGGATATATACTCCATTGGATCTGTCAGGCCTCACATCGTCTTCCCAGTTGCATTCCATCACTCCACTGCTGTGTTTCTGCAATTCACTTTCAGAGGTCCAACAATGACAACAATAATCTCTTCTTGATTTATGTTTTGTCGTCGGGTCATCTGTACTACAAATGATCACGTTTCGGCTCGATCGATTACATAGTAAAAGAAAAGAGGTCTAAATTCCACCGTCTTTCTCCTTGTTCTTGTTGATCGTGTTGGTGACTAGCTATAGATATTGTAAGGGGCGAGCCTACCGCGCTAGCTCCCATCAGATGGATGCCCTTTTATGCTTAATTGTGGTTGTTGACGTTGGAGCAACGGAAGTGAAATGGGCACAAAATCGAAAAGGAACTTGTATTGAAAGATGAATATCAATATGATTTCTTACAAAATGTATTAGGGATCAATACGTTAAATGGAGGAGTATACAAGAGGAATGAGCATTAAATGCTCACACATGAAAGGTGAAGGGAAGGCTCGATAGATGGCTTTACTCACGGAAGAAAAGATGTCTTTTTTATGTGTAGGCTCAAGAGTGGGAGTGGATGACTCACTAGTGAGCTTTTAATCGATGAGGCTACCTTGATGTAGATGTTTATATCTACCGGTCCCAAACTAAACAAATATGCAATATACATGAAAGCATGAAAATACAAAGGGCAATGAAGATGAATAAACTAACCGTGATCGCCACCAAGGCTAACAACGCCTAAAGTATAGGAAGAAGATGCAACGGCGCTGTGTACCTTGGAAAGTAAGGATGAAGACTTGATCGCGCTTGATGAACGGGTGCGGGAAAGGATGTGGAATCAAACCTCCTTACCTTCTAGCCGGCTAGAAGAAGAGGGCCTCACGTTGTACTTGCTCTCCTGCAAAACAAAGACAAAGATAAGGATGAAAACTCATTAGAAACCGAAGTGCAGCATCTATCCCGAATGTATAAAAGAGCATGAATAAAAGGGGAAGAACACACCGGGAGGAGGTTTTTAACCCCTGTAAACGTGTGGAAAAGGTAGGTGTGTGTATTATGATGAGAATAGAACGAAAAGGAGGATTTAACACGCATTATAACTGCAGAAAACGTGCATGCAATATGGAGAAAAATGCAGAAACGTGCAAACTGTGATGAAATCCGAAAAGTAGGAGGATAGAACTAGCAATAGGAATGAAGAAAAAAAGTCTTGAGCGTGGAAATTGAAGCCAATACTTCCTCAGTATGTTGGGGTCGGAGAAACGAGATGGCGATGCGGCATGGCTTCGCCCCGAACCGAAGAAGAAGAGCCCCCTTTCGCGCACTGTGAACTGGGTGCTATTTATAGAATGCAGAAACCTTGAGCCCGATTTTGGAGATAATACTTTGAAATAGGAGTCCTAGATTGATAAAACATGGAGATAATAGCGAGATAAAGCCCCCATGCGGGATAGAATTCAATAGGCGGGATAGAATTCAATCTAAGATGATTATCTAGGAGAAAATGGCCCAAATAAGGACTCCCGGACACTCGGGCGAAGAAATCGGAGTTCAGGAGATTCGGTACTCTATTCCGAATGTTGTGTCCCTGTGGTTTTGATGATTTCCAATACTATGAGTCATTAATATTTTCATCCTTTGATTGTTGACATTGTTGATATTTTCATAACAGATAAGCCCAATGAGTCATAAGAGATGGCAAGAGATGAAGCCTAATGCACGCGCCCAAGATAAATCAAAATATCTCTCAAATGAAATTTTCATAATAGTAGTGTCGACCTCACAGCAAAGACAGGTGGACCTCACAGTGTTGAGCAGCCATGCGTTCAAAGAAGCATGGAAGAATGGCGTCGACCTCACCAAGAAGTCAGGCTGACCTTACCAGTAAAGGCAGCCAAGCATATGCAGAAACGCATTTGATGGTGTCGACCTGCCATGTAGCGACCCAGGATCCTAGTACCGGAAAGGAACCAACGCGTCTAGAATCTCGGCCCGCCACCCACGAGCCCGAAGACTCGGAAGGGTTAAAAGGATGATGTGGGAATAGAAGAGAAGCTGAAATAACTGCAGAGATAGCACAATTAATCTAAAATAAAATGCACAAAATAAAATAAATAAATAAGCTACTACAAGGTCCAGTGTATCTCATGTCCAAATTAAGTACAGTCAATAGAAAGAAAAGTACAAATACACGGGGCATACCTCGGCTCTGGCAAGCTGGCGACTAACCCTGGATAGAGGAACCACGCTGAAACTCTGCCGCGCCTCTCGACGACCCCGCCTCACCTGAAAAGCAAGGGTGAGCCTCATTTCATTGGCCCAGTAGGGATCCCTCGGAACACGCTCAACGCACTGGTACAGTCTCGGAGGAGGAGAACGCAACGGTTCGCCCGCTATGGCGTTCCGCATGTCGTCAGGGAAAAATACGTGTAAACCACAAAATAAGCTCCGGGACCCCCAAAAGTGATCCGAAACTCGCGGATACAGATCCGAAAAATGTCCGAAAAACTCGGGACATTACAGCCCTCCCCCCTTAAATAAATTTCATCCTCGAAATTAAGGACAAGGCACAGGGATAGAGGAGAAGACTCACCCGAATAAATAAGGATACTGCTGCTACATCTCATCCTCACGCTCCCACGACGCCTCACCATCAGAGTGACGTTGCTAGACTACCTTAACTAGAGAGATAACCTTGTTCTGCAGGCGCTGCTCACGCCGATCCTCGATGCGGATAGGGTACCTCGGAAGGGACAAGTTTGGGGTCACCTCGGGACAAACGGCATCCTCCAGAACGTGGGAATCATCGAGCATATACTTCCACAGCATAGACACATGGAACACATCATGCACCGAGGATAGCTCCGGGGGTAACTGCAACCGATAAGTAACTTCACCAATACGCTCGATAATAAGAAAAGGACCAATGTAGCGGGGACTCAACTTCCCACGCCTACTGAAGTGCATTACACCCTTCATGGGGGAAACTCGCAAAAACACCCAATCTCCCATAGCAAAGCTGAGGGGCTGCCTCCTCCAATCGGCATAACTCTTCTGTCGGCTCTGCGCTGCCAACATCTTCTGCCGAACTAGATGCACCACCTCAGTACACTGCTGTACTAAATCTGGTCCTGTCAGGACATGCTCACCCACCTTAAACCAATCAAGCGGAGTCCGACAAGGTCGCCCGTACAACGCTTCGTACGGATCCATACCAATGCTCGAATGATAGCCATTATTGTAGGCAAACTCCACTAATGGTAAATTATGAATTCAACTCCCTTTTCACTCCAGGCAACAAGACCTCAACATATCCTCTAACGTCTGGATGGTCCTCTCAGACTGACCGTCCGATTGAGGATGGTACACCGAGCTAAATGCTAGCTCGGTGCCCAGAGCTCTCTGAAAGCTCCTCTAAAATCCCAAAGTGAAGTGCGGATCACGATTAGACACAATGGAGATAGGAACTCCATGCAACAGGACGATCCGCTCCACATACAGACGGGCCAAACGATGCACACTCCAACTGACCTTGATCGGTAACAACCAAGCCGTCTTCGTCAGTCTATCCACCAGTAACCAGATACTATCATTCCCACTAGACGTCCTCGGCAATCCAACCACGAAATCAGTGGTCACGTGGTCCCACTTCCATGCGGGGATCTCCAAGGGCTGAAGTGTACCACCCGGTCACTGGTGTTCTGCCTTCACCTGCTGACAGATCAGACATCTGGCCACAAACTCCGCAACATCTCTCTTCATCCCAGGCCACCAAAACTACCTCTTCAGGTTCTAGTACATCTTAGCCGATCCAAGGTGCACGGCATACCGTCTCCCATGAGCCTCTCGTAGTACCGCGCGCCTCACCTGCTCCTCAGCTAGGACGTACAACCTACCTCGAAACCGCACAGCTCCATCCTCACCAAACTCCACCTCGGCCATCGACAGAATACGGGGCAGCTCGGGGTCCGCACGCTAAGCCTCAGTCACCTCACGACAAATAGCTGACATGATAGTCAAGCTTGCGAGAACAGCCGAACCCTGATCCCGAGGGACTTTGAGCCTAAATGTCATGGCCGGCACCTGCTCCCATAACCTCCACCTCCTCAACAGCATCTGACTGACCACCACCTTCCTACTCAAGACATCAGCCACGACATTCACCCTGCCAGGCTGATACGTCAGAGTAAAATCATAGTCCTTCATGTACTCCATCCACCTCCTCTGCTTGAGGTTAAGATCCTTCTCAATAAACACATACCTCAAACTCTGATGGTCAGTGAATATCTCAAACTTCTCGTCGTACAGATAGTACCTCTAGATCTTCAGAGCGAAAATCACCGCCGCCAACTCAAGATCATGAGTAGGGTAGTTCACCTCATGTGGCTTCAACTGTCGAGAGGCATACGCCACAACTCGAATGTGCTGCATCAACACAGTACCAAGACCTACCCCGGAAGCATCCTTACACACCATGAAACCTCCCGATCCTGAAGGCAACACTAACACCGGAGCGGCAGTGAGCAATCTCTTCAGCTCCATGAAGCTCTGCTCACACTCCTCTGTCCAGACAAACAGCACATCCTTCCGCGTAAACCTGGTCACTGCGGCCGCAATATGAGCAAAATGCTAAATGAATCTCCTATAATATATAGCCTGCAAGCCCCAAAAAGCTCTAAATCTCCGTGACAGAACTCAGCCTCAGCCACTGCACCACAGCCTCGACCTTGGCCGGGTCCACGAAAACACCATCACCAGAAATCACATGCCCCAAAAAATTCACCTCACCCAGCCAAAACTCACACTTGCTGAGCTTGGCATACAGCTGGTGATCCTGCAAGGTCTACAACACCACCCTCAAATGATGCACATCCTCCTCAGCAGACCGCAAATACACAAGGATGTCATCCACAAACACGACCACGAACTGGTCTAGATACGGACGGAACACCCTATGCATTAAATCCATAAATGTCGCGGGGGCATTGGTGAGCCCAAACAGCATCACCAGGAACTCACAATGCCCATACCTCGAGCATAATGCGGTCTTCTCGACATCAGACTCTCGAATCCGCAGCTGGTAATAACCTAATCTCAAATCGATCCGCGAAAACACACGGGTAGACTGAAGCTGATCAAACAAGTCATCAATCCGAGGCAACGGATACTTGTTCTTAACAGTCGCCTGGTTCAACTGTCGGTAGTCGATGCTTAGCCTCAAACTATCATCCTTCTTCTTCACGAACAACATCGGCGCACCCCAAGGGGAAAAGTTAGGACTAATGTACCCCATGGTCAGCAACTCCTGCAACTGCCCCTTCAGCTCTCTCAACTCCGCCGACGCCATACGATAAGGGGCCTTCAACATAGGCGCCGTACCTAGTACCACCTCAATCAAGAAATCAATCTCTCGCTGCGGTGGCAACCCTTGTAACTCCTCAGGAAAAACATCAAAAAACTCACACACGATTGGAATATCCTCCACATCCGAACACCGCCGATTGACCAAAACCACAGAAGCGAGAAAACCTTGACAACCCGTGTCAAGCAATCTACGAGCCTTAATGGCCGAAATAAGAAAACGGGAGGAGGAAGATCTGATACCTTGGAAATAGAAGGTGGGTCCACGAAGCTGCCGGAAGTATGCCCTCTTCGAGCCGCAATCTACCAGGCCATGATGGGCCTCGAGCCAATCCATGCCCAAGATCACATCAAAGTCCTGAAGCGGCGATGCATAAAGCCTGGCCGGTAAGTTCCGCCCATCCACCCACACAGGCACCTTCTCAAGGAAATACGGGGTGAGCATGAAATCACCGGTAGGCAACTCCACAGCCAGATCACAAGACACCTCAGTAGCCGACTCCTCGACACTCTAAGAAAAATCCTCCGAAATGAAAGAATGGGACGCACTAGAATCAAACAAAACTAGAGCCGCACAACCCATAATCAGAATAGTACCTTCCACCAACTGTGATGCCTCAGCCTCTGCTCTGGTCATGTGAGTAACTCTGCCTCGGGATCTCTGTGATGGGAATCGACGCCGAGCATGTACATTTTCTTTTCCATTTATGTCCTTTTAGTTTGTGTTCATATCCTTGGGAAAGTATGTACGCAAATGTATGGCTTTGTAAGCCAATGTGTCATTCCCTTGGATTGTGTGGGTTTTTGTGCAATTGTGTAGTAGGTCCAGCTAGGGAGCCCTCAGCCCTTTCCCATTGGTCCATGTCACCTATGTGGGACTGGTCAACCATCCTAGGTGGCCATCTAGAAGGTTGAAATGTCAATTGACCACATGGTAGACAAGTGGTTAACATTTTCCATGGTAGGCTACCTACCATTCAACCCTTTCATTCAACCCATTCATCTAGTCAATAGGCCGCGCCCCCCCTTGATTATTTTATGTTTTTTTGTGTGTTGTTCATCATTTAATCCCAGCCCTCCATTCCCCATCCCTAGATCCAAGGGTGTACATTTGATTTGATGAGAATCATATAAAACCTTGTATTTTCATTTGGAAATTAATGAAAAGATAGAAAATTGCATTGTGCAAGAGTGAGATTTGCACCCCCTTCCTCTCTCATGGAGTTCTCCCCTCAACCCCTCTGTAATTCTAGGGTGGATATACCTTCTATCTCCTCCTCTCAACCTCTGATCTTCATCGGTGCCGCGGCCGCTGCCGTTCGTGCCGCCAACGAGCTGCCATCGAACCACCGTCGAAGTGCTGTCTTCAGCCAACAGAAGCTCCTTCTCGGAATTCCTGCTATCAACCACGACATCTTCTTGGTCTGACAATTTTATGGTGTTTTCTATCTTCAATCCCCACTTCCACAAAAAAAATCCCGTCAAAATTCTATCATTTACTATTTTTCAAATTTCGTGTATTTATGTCTCCCAGTTCTGTCCAGTTTCAGATCTGTGTGGCAGCACCCCTGTAAATCCCCCCTCCGACCATCTTTTTGATTTTTCCAAGAACCCCCAATTTTATTGGATGTTCTAACCACCGTCCCCTCACTCCATGATTTTTCCAGATTTTTGATCATCCATCCACCTATTTTATAAAAATAGTTTTCAGAGCCATCTACAGTGCTGTCTACCAGTTTCCAGATCCGACCACCCTCCAGTGTTAAAATCCTAACAAATCATAGCCTCCTCCAATCCATTCATACAAATTATTGACGTCTTCCTTGTTCAAATCCCTACAACTTTGGTGAAGAGTCCAAGAGCTGAATCGAACGTCTTCCTGGCGGTCAATGGCAGTTCTCAGACAACTCACCTGTAGATCTGAAAGTTCGGGTACTGTATATCAAGATATTCAAAATTCAATAACATACAGATCCGCGAAGATCCAGATCCTCTCTCAGGGTCTCGATTGTAGTATTTCAAGAGAGCTTTCCAACGATAGCTCATGTGCTCCGATCCGACATCGGGATTGATCGCAGCGTCCGTTCTCGCCGGAGCGCGCGCCTGAAAACAGAACCGGCAGATCCGTGGCCGGTGATTCCGACCGGTGCCGAACGGAGCCGCCCGGCCTCCGGTCGACGAACCAGCGTGCCGCCATCCCGGGGAGCGCTTCCCCAAGTGTCCCCACTACAGCTGTGCCATCGGGTCCCACACGGCCCTTCCAGACAGCACGTGAGCCCCACGGTTGCGAGTACGGGTGCGGCCGAAGCTACACGTGAAGCCGCCTGTCAACCCAGAATCAGTCCTCTCGGGCCCATTTGTGTAGCCATTTACCTCCCTGCCTGGAGTGGGCAGTGATTCATTTCTGTAGCATTTGTGTGTTAACCGTCACGGGAGTACGAGTTCGGCCGGGTCCGTGGTCCCCACGCCGAGAGCGTGGAGGTATCGTATTCGCTCTTACACTCGGCATTTTGCTTATTTCCTTATATGCTTTATATGTCGCTGCTAGAGAGCATGTGTAGGGCCGTTAGCTCGTAATATTTATTTCACCGCTGCTGCGAGAGAGAGAGCGTGACCGTCCCGTGACCCGATCTGGGCACAAAAGAGAATTGACCACCCTAGCTCTTGCTGGTTTCTCAACCGTGCACGTCCGACGCTTCCCTCGTTAAGGGACAATCACGAGCTCACCTAGAGTCCGAGGACTGCATTCCTCATTCGAGTCATGTCCGTGGTCTCGTCCCGCATCAATTTGGTATCAGAGACAATTGAGTCTATGGTGTCCAAAATAAAAAAAAAAGAGTGTCATTTAAGTCTAAGTGTCTAAGTTGGTTTTAGGAGCTGCATTTGCATACCATTAGTCGATATTTCAAAAGGTGTTGTCTGAACGTTAGGCTACGCCTATCGGGAAGGCCGCACACTTGCGCGAGTGATCTTCGGATCGATTAGCACCGCCACGTACCGAGTCTTGGTTTACGTCTAGAGTCCTTAGTGTGCATGCATTCCAAACTTGCATAGTCGGTCTAGTGTCTTGTCACCGTGTGTATGCATGTCCATGTCCTCTACCCATGGCCGTTCCCAAAGACCATGCGTCCGAAGGGACATCCTTTGTGGTCCAATCCAATGCCTTCATGGCCCGACCATTAGCTTTCACTCATCTCGTTACTAAAGCTACTTTACCCAATGGGTCCACAACGAGACTCCATTTCGCTCATAAGGATTCAGATAATTGGGTTTCTCTTGATATCGTGGAGTCCCTCTCCAAGGTGGGTAAGATTATCCGCGATGGGGATTTTGCTTTTGTCGAGTTTGAAAGGATGATCGGCTCCACTCTTTACTGCGATGGTGCATGGTGCAACCTTGGTACGCTAACAGGCCCATACATTATGTTAGGGCGACCTTGGTTGGAAGAGAGGAGAGTGATCTTTGACCGAGATACGAGGACCTGCACCTTATATCCACCTCACGTACCCGGCAAGTTCGTCTTCCACGACATCCTTCGGCCGACCATCTCCGTGTCACCACCCGTCCACTCGTATCAGTCCGCTCCGCCTACGGACCCATTCTCACCACCCTTTCTTTCCGAACTTGCTTCGGAACCCTCTCATTTGGAACCATCCAAGCCCGAGCCACCCATTTTTCTGACGGGTACGCTTTTCATAGCCGAGCCGCTTCTTAGTTGACTCAAGGATGGCTTGGTCCCACATCCCTTCCCCTTCAGGGACCCCACCTTACCTTTAGTGCCGGTCAACTCCTTCCATACCATATTTCGATCTAGTCACCATGTTGATACGTTGGATGATCTTATCATGGGATTAGACTCACAATGGAAGTTGACGAATCTATTGGCCTGAGGCTTTGACCAACCCACTAGTCTTAGCCTCACTCATCCGACCTTAGGGTCTATTACCTCCGAGTGCACCGTGGGTTGTGTCACCACGAAGGTCATCTTACTTCTTCCCTTACCGGCCAAGCCCGAATTCATACCCTTTTGTCCGAGGGAGGAATCATACTTCTTGCCTACGGTCCCCGTCCCACCCGTCACAATGCAAGAAGGTGACTATCCACACCTTCACAACTTCTACATGTGGGACTGTGACTTGTGGGAACCCACCACAAGGGGTCATACCTTCTTTGATCCCTTTGACCCATTCCTTAGTGGACCCCATGACCCACCTTATATACTTCATTTCTTAGAGGGAGTCCACTATCACACTCCTACCCCACGGGCCGGGTCATCTACGCCCACCAAGCCCGTACACCTACAAGATTCACCATCATCTAGGGGAAATACTCTTGGTCCTCCCACATCCACATCCCATATGCATGCATGGCCCACCTTAGGAGGTCTAGGATCTCCGCATGATGTCAACCACCGGTTACGTCAGATGCATGCATGGCATACGTTCGGGTGTCCTGGTCCGCCGTCATCCATGTACGAGTCGTACTAACCATAGATTTGTCTAGAGTCATGCATGAGTCTGTTTCCTAGTTGTGTGGTTTGCATATGTGTGTTAGTATATGGTGAGTCTGCATGCGTCTTGTGTAAGCTCGTTGTCGATCTCTTATGAGTAAGAGGCGAGTGGACTCGCTCGATGAGTATGCGATCAGTTCTATATCTACCCCCGGATCTAGTCACCTATAGGGACTCAGCGGTGATTCCTAGTGAGTCTTCGAGCCGCCACCACCCCTTTTGAGAGTGCCCCATTCGGAGTGCCCACCTCTAGCCCATAGCAGCTTGTGCATATCGAGTATATATGGAATGAGCAGGTGATAGTCACTTGGAGTGGAGCATACCCGTGTTACTTGGCACAGTGACGGATCCGTCGGAGTACCCGAGCAGCCGCACCTCTTACTCGACGGAGTCGAGTTCCTCCCACCCGGGGAGAGTTGATGGGAATCGACGTCGAGCATGTACATTTTCTTTTCCATTTATGTCCTTTTAGTTTGTGTTCATATCCTTGGGAAAGTATGTACGCAAATGTATGGCTTTGTAAGCCAATGCGTCATTCCCTTGGATTGTGTGGGTTTTTGTGTAATTGTGTAGTAGGTCCAGCTAGGGGGCCCTCAGCCCTTTCCCATTGGTCCATGTCACCTATGTGGGGCTGGTCAACCATCCTAGGTGGCCATCTAGAAGGTTGGAATGCCAATTGACCACATGGTAGACAAGTGGTTAACATTTTCCATGGTAGGCTACCTACCATTCAACCCTTTCATTCAACCCATTCATCTAGTCAATAGGCTGCCCCCCCTTGATTATTTTATGTTTTTTTTGTGCTGTTCACATTTAATCCCAGCCCTCCATTCCTCATCCCTAGATCCAAGGGTGTACATTTGATTTGATGAGAATCATATAAAACCTTGTATTTTCATTTGGAAATTAATGAAAAGATAGAAATTTGCATTGTGCAAGAGTGAGATTTGCGCCCCCTTCCTCTCTCCTGGAGTTCTTCCCTCAACCCCTCTGCAATTCTAGAGTGGATATACCTTCTATCTCCTCCTTTCAACCTCTGATCTTCATCGGTGCCGCCGTCGCCGCCGTTCGTGCCGCCAACGAGCTGCCATCGAACCACCATCGAAGTGCTGTCTTCAGCCAACAGAAGCTCCTTCTCGGAATTCCTGCTATCAACCACGACATCTTCTTGGTCTGACAATTTTATGGTGTGTTCCTATCTTCAATCTCCACTTCCACAAAAAAAAATCCTGTCCACATTCCATCATTTACTATTTTTCAAATTTCGTGTCTTTTTGTCTCCCAGTTCTGTCCAGTTTCAGATCTGTGTGGTAGCACCCCTATAAATCCCCCCTCCTACCATCTTTTTGATTTTTCCAAGAACCCCCAATTTTATTGGATGTTCTAACCACCGTCCCCTCACTCTATTATTTTTTCCGATTTTTTATCAGCCATCCACCTATTTTATAAAAATACTTTTCAGAGCCATCTACAGTGCTGCCTACCAGTTTCCAGATCCGACCACTCTTCAGTGTTAAAATCCTAACAAATCATAGCCTCCTCTAATCCGTTCACACGAATTATTTCTGTCTTTCTTGTTCAAATCCCTACATCTTTGGTGAAGAGCCCAAGAGCTGAATCGAACGTCTTCCTGGCGGTCAATGGCAGTTCTCAGACAACTCACCTGCAGATCTGAAAGTTTGGGTACTGTATACCAGGAGCTTCAAAATTAAATAACATCCAGATCCGCACAGATCTACATCCTCTCTCATGATCTAGATTGTAGGATTTCAAGATAGCTTTCCAACGATAGCTCATGTGCCCCGATCCAACATCAGGATTGATCGCAGCGTCCGTTCTCGCCGGAGCGCGCGCCTGAAAACAGAACCGGCAGATCCGTGGCCGGTGATTCCGACCGGTGCCGAACGGAGCCGCCCGGCCTCCGGTCGACGAACCAGCGTGCCGCCATCCCGGGGAGCGCTTCCCCAAGTTTCCCCACTATAGAGGTGCCACCGGGTCCCACACGGCCCTTCCGGACAGCACGTGGGCCCCACGGTTGCGAGTACGGGTGCGGCCGAAGCTACGCGTGAAGTCGCCCGTCAACTCGGAATCGGTCCTCCCAGGCCCATTTGTGTAGCCATTTACCTCCCTGCATGGAGTGGGAAGTGATTCATTTCTGTAGCATTTGTGTGTTAACCATCCCGAGAGTACGAGTTCGGCCGGGTCCGTCGTCCCCACGCCGAGAGCGTGGAGGTATCGTATTCGCTCTTACACTCGGCATTTCGCTTATTTCCTTATATGCTTTATATGCCGCTGGTAGAGAGCATGTGTAGGGCCGTTAGCTCGTAATATTTATTTCACCGCTGCTGCGAGAGAGAGAGCGTGACCGTCCCGTGACCCGATCTGGGCACAAAAGAGAATTAACCACCCTAGCTCTTGTCAGTTTCTCAACCGTGCACGTCTGACGCTTCCCTCGTTAAGGGATAATCACGAGCTCACCTAGAGTCCGAGGACTGCATTCCTCATTCGAGTCGTGTCCGTGGTCTCGTCTCGCATCACTCTGCCTCCTTACGGTAGCTGACCGAGTCAACTGAGGAAACTGACCCTACTGCTGGTACTGCTGCGGCTGCGATGACATCTGCTGTGGCTGAAACTGATGTTGCTGCCGAGACTCGTGCGGCTGACGCGGTCTCTGCCGACAGTCACGTGCCATGTGCCCTGGCTGGTCGCACCTGAAACAAACCACGGGCGCCAAGCACTGCCTGCCTAGATGAGAGTAGTCGCACTGAGAACACCCGCCCCGAGAACCACTCACTGAACCGTGGCGCTGGAACAGAGTAGGCAGCTGAACATTGCTCGCTGACTGTTACCTCGGATCCCTGTGATCCTGACGCCACCTGATAAAACCTGCTTCTTTAAACAGCCTCTTGATCTTCGATCCAATGAAAGATGAATCTGCCGCTGACGCCACAGAAGGAGATGTCCCTAAACCACCTACTGAAGGCTGAATGGTACTCTGATGCTACACATCCATCGACTGGCTAAGACCCGTCTGCGACTGACCTGCACTACCCTGACCTTGAGTCTTCTGTAAATCTCTCTCCAACGCCGCTGCTGCTCTACAAGCCGCATCCAGGTTGGTCAAGCCCGATGCAAGCAAGGGATGCCTCAGCTCTAACCTCAAACCTCTGACAAACTGCTCGGTTCGCACCATCTCATCTGCCACAATGTGCGGTGCATAACGGCCCAGTTCAATATACTCGGATCTATACTGCATCACGGTCATATCACCCTGGACCAGCTCTAGAAACTCGCGCAGCTTCTGCGACCTGAGGAAGGATGGACAAAAAGCACGCTCGAAAGCCGGGACAAACTCCTGCCACATGATCTACCGAAGAGGACGGGACTGAAACACTGCCCCCCACTCTGACGTCCACCAAGTCTGGGCTGGCCCCTGCAATCGATGCGTAGCCAACACCACCTTCTCCTCCTCGGGACACTCCATCAAACTGAACACTCGCTCCAGGTCATCTAACCACTCCCTGGCCACCTCTGGATATGGCTGCCAGCTGAAAAGAGACGCCTGGAACTGAAAAAAATTCCTCAACATGCGGCCAGGACCACCTCGAGACGATGAACCGTCACCAACCTCACCGCCCTGCTGCTACCGCAGATGTTGCTGCTGCTGAAGAATATACTGATACATGCCCCGGAAGAACTCCTCTAGTCTAGGAACTCTTGCCTCTCCAGCTGCATCATCCGGAAGCACTGCTCTACTCTGCCCTTCCTGGCCCCCACCCGATTCTCCCTGTTGGGAACGAGTCGCTCTCTTGGGTGCCCTAACTCCTGCTAACAGAAACAAACAGCAGAATTAATAAAACACACGGGGCCCTACGCTAGTCGCTGACTGTACAGGACATTCATGGACCTTCTAGACCACTGCAATCACTTCAGCTTCTTATGTACCTCCACAACCTACGCTCTGATACCAACTATAACGACTCGGGATCCGAGTACCGGAAAGGAACCGGCGCGTCTCGAATCTTGGCCCACCACCCACGAGCCCAAAGACTCGGAAGGGTTAAAAGGATGGTGTGGGAATACAAGCGAAGTTCAAATAACTGCAGAGATAGCATGATTAATCTAAAATAAAATGCATAAAATAAAATAAATAAGTAAACTGCTACAAGGTCCAGTGTATCTCATGTCCAAATTAAGTACAGTCAACAGAAATAAAAATACAAGTACACGGGGCATACCCCGGCTCTGGCAAGCTGACGACTAACCTTCGTTAGAGGAACCATGCGGAAACTCTGTCGCGTCTCTCGATGACCCCGCCTCATCTGAAAAGTAGGGGTGAGCCTCATTTCATTGGCCCAGTAGGGATCCCTCGGAACACGCTCTATAGTGCCCCAAAATTTATATAAGTAATTTCTGTATTTGTTTAATAAATTTTCTGAAATTTATAAAGGCTTAAATAAATTAATAAATGAGTTATTAGATTAATAAGTCATTATAAGGCCCAATTGTG
Source organism: Amorphophallus konjac (assembly GCA_022559845.1). Lineage (NCBI taxonomy): Eukaryota > Viridiplantae > Streptophyta > Magnoliopsida > Alismatales > Araceae > Amorphophallus > Amorphophallus konjac. The sequence continues at coordinate 212,044,712 of CM040127.1, forward strand.
TTAAAATAATTAACCTAGCCTATCTAAATATGATCCAAAAGGGTTAAGGACCAAGCCCATTAAGTTTGGCTCATATTCTAGAAGGTTATTGAGCCTATTCACGTATTTTAGGGATAAATATTATTTTTATAGATAAGTATATAGATAAAACGAATAAAAGAGTTTTAATAAATTGAAACTCTATACACGTTTGATGTAACGGTCTATCGGGAGACCGCCACAGCTATGTAACGCACTAGTCTGGATGCATTACACCCTGTCAGTTCCGTGAATGAGAGAACGAGCAAAAAGATTGGATCTTTGAGATCCTATCTGCAAGTGATCTAATTAGAAGGATGTGTAAGGTTACTAGGGTCTCTTAGGGATCAGGTTTTGGCCAACTAAGGACTCTAGAATCGATCTAATCCTTGAACCCTAGCCAAAATCTTATAAATAGGACCTATTTCTGAACTGAGCGACCCTTACTTTTACTCGCGTGGAATAAAGGTAAGGAGATAGAATCTCAGGTAAGTCCTTAAGAGTGATTTGTTCCTAATACTTTAGACAAATAGCTCTCTAAATTTCGTGCTGGGAGATCAACCAACCAAGGAGATTGAAGCTTCCAAGGTTGCTGATCGGACCTTAGCAACCCAGGAAACTGAACGCAAGTCCTCTGAAGATCTGGAGATTAGGACATCTAAATGAGGTAATTATAGTTCGGTTATTTAGAACTTTTTGTTCTCAATGGTTTCATCTTATTAACCTCAAAATTTCATGTCCTTAGGTCAAGAGGCTGAAGAGCTAGAGCAGCGAGAAGTTGCTGGAAACTCACTGCAAAGGGGAAACTAGGGCTCGTCTTTCAGACTAAAATTAGAAGTTTAAAGTCCAGTTAAGTTGTAGGTCATCTCATGATTGGCAAAAATATCTTGTTAGGGATAAAAGTCTTCTGATTTGACTTGATTTCATGCACTATAGATCATGGATTTCATGTTTTAGTAGAGTCATGCATACATGTGTATTCTTAGCCCTAACTAAGTTAAAAGGAACTTTCTTGTCAAATTCACAGAAAACCCATGCATGCTATTAGTTTATCCTTCATTTATCATATGAAAGTTTATATATGATTTTCAGACAAGATGTAAGTTGAAACCATAGATCTGTTTATTTATTGTTGTCAGCAGAAGCTCTGACGGATTAAGGTAGGACCGTCACATGACTGTAACGGCCTTACGATAAACCTGTCACACTCTCTGTTGTGTTTAAACTGTTCTGTTGTCTCTAACGCACCATAGCAGGAGCGTTACAATATTGTAACGGCCCCTCGACAGACGTCACACGTCTGTAACGCACCTATGCTAGACCGTTAGAACACTGTTTTCTGTCAACTCGAGACGGAATGGAAATTAGTCAAGTCTATTTATAAATAAGCCTAGTTATCTAAGTTTTAACCTTATTTCATGACTTGAAGTTTACTTATTGATTCATGATAGGAATTTCGTGTTTTTAGCATTTTTGAGTTATTTTAAAGCATATGTTAATTTCTTGCCTAAAACTCTATAGTTTGTATTTAAACATGATTTTAATTGTTGTATTGACAGAGTTTTATCATGATTTCACATCATTACACATTCTTTCCTATCCATAGAGTCAATTTCTTTAAGTACATGGCGCATATTCCGGTATGTTGTCTATTAGTTCACACGTTGCACTATAGGAACATATTCTTGGACATGAGGACCTCTCTATTGGATATTCCTTCCAATGGACTAGGAAATCTTGTTTCAAGGCCTCCGTAATTCTCCGCGAGCCTGGGATTCCCACTAGGACGTCGAGTTGGTTGTACCATTAAAGCCCACTAATTAGATTACACTATCGACGTTTTCTGGTTCTAGCAATGTAACGGATCTAGATTGGACCGTCAGGCTCGTCTAACGGCCCAATATATGACCGTCACATTTTACTGAGTCTATTCTATTGTTCTGGATTCAAATCAATGTAACGGCCCAATACTGGAGCGTCACGTTAATGTAGCGGCCCAATCTTTGACCGTCACAATGCTTGAGTGTTTTAACCCGAGGTTTGACCCAAGGGTTGATTTTCCAAGGTTCTAGATGGCTTGATAATAGTCTAGGACTTATCATATCGATCAAGGAACTTAATATAATGAATGGAAGTTAAGAAATGTACCGTTATGCTGCCGATTTATTTCTATGGGCATAACATAGTATAAGTCATTCCTGATCTCACATATTCTAAATTGAAGCGTTCATCCATTGATTATTGTTATCATGAACTTATTGAACTTATTACATTCTTGGCCATACTTTATTGTTACATGCGTGGAAGTAACTTGATTTATACTTGAAGATGCGATCGAGCACTGATTGTGTTCAAGGGCTCTATGCTAGTCCCCTCGGCTGATTGTCGGAAACATACTATTATAAATCATGGGGTATGATGCTACTGGCGTCGCATTGCGCTGGGATTACTTCTTTATAAATAAGTGAAAATTCACGTCACGACATGACATTCTAGTACATGACTTTCTTGCTTGATATTCCACAGAAATTCATGAAGTACTTGCTCATAAGTAAAAGATACTAGAGTGATGATTATGTGGCTTGCTAGTACATTCTCGATATATTCTTGTTCATGAAAGGCCAATATCATGTACTTGTTACATTCTTGCTAGTTCCTTCTTGCTCTCATTCTATCTTATATGATCGTCTTGTTACTTTGGTTACTCGCATGATTGATCGCATTCGCATGATTTTACCTATATTCTTTAGAGCTAAAATGCTAATTACTTTAATAGTGCTAATCATGTTGATGCGAAGATACCTACTGGGCAAGTGTGCTCATTACCTATCTCCAATCTTTTTCAGGAAATGGAAGTGATTCGAATTCGGATTCGGGTTATACAAGTAGCGGGTCCGAGAGCGAATGAAAGTCATATCAAACTGAGAGTGAAGACTTAGGAAAGTCTACATTGTTTAGATTGAGTCTATGTAATTTTCCTATTTATTGAGTCTAGTTTGATGGAAGTTGAATTAGTGGTTGTACTTGAATACTTGATTATTAATGAAATAAAAGGTTGAAGTTGAGTAATTATTGTGCAATTGCCTTATGTGTGATTGTCTTGCGCTCAGATCGTTCTTGCTTGCAAGAGGCTTACCATGCCGACTGTTCGTGCTCCCCAAGTTAGTCTTCCGCTGTATTAAAGGCTCGAGACGTGACAGTTAAGTTGGTATCAGAGCCTAAGTCTCAGGATTTAGGGAAAGGAATCGTGTCATAGGATAAGTCCAAGGTTTAAGGACCCCTACCTATGAACTAAGGAAGAAATTTCCATACCCATGTGAGAATTATGTAGAGCCCGGGATAAGATAGTTAATTAACTTTAAAATTATTTTCTCACAATTCCATGAGAAATAACAAGTTGTCATATTTCTCTCAGGTACCTCATTATTATAATGGCTCATCGCGTAGATTGGGATGGCATGCAACAAACGGTTGCCGGCCTTACTCAGGCATTAAAAACCATGGTGCAAGGTGGCGTAGGGGCAATGGCTGGTGACTTACATCGTAATTTCTGGAGTTTAAACCCTCCACGTTTCTATGGTTCTTCTAATCCAGACAAAGCAGAGAACTGGATTGACGAGATGAATCGTATATTTGACGTCATCCAATGCATTGATCAAGAGAAGGTGTGTCTTTCAACTTTCCAACTCAACAAGGATGCCCGTACATGGTGGAAGTCAGTTTCGGCACCTCCGGCCGATGCACCGCATACGTGGGATGGTTTTCTCACTTTATTCCGTGCTAAGTACTTCTCTGAGCATGTGAAAGAAAGAAAGGCTATGGAGTTCGCCTCTCTTCGACAAGGAATGATGACAGTAGCAGAATATGAATTGCAATTCTCAAGGCTAGCACCTTATGCACCACATCTAATCAGTACCGATCTACTGAAGGTAAACCGGTTTATGGATGGGTTACGACTCGGCTTCATTCAGCAGCTCGGGACCCAAAACATCCGTACCTATGCGGAGATGGTTCAACAGGCCTATTTATGTGAAAGGACCTTAGAAAAGGTCGAGAAATTGAAAGGAAAAGGAGAAGAGTCCAGTCGACGATCTGATCGGCATTATAAGAAAGAAAAGTTCAGTATCACGGAGCCTCATAAGAGCCATGATAGTAAGAAAAGATCTAGGAGCGGGAATGGTGGAAGCTCCCAGAAGAATAAGAAAGTCAAGAAGGAGAAGGAGCAAGTCGCCACGACTTGTACGTTTTGTGAGAAGTTCGGCCATTCGGCTGAAGAGTGCTGGAAGCACCTTGGTGCTTGTTTAAGATGTGGCAGCCGGGAGCATCGCATGCCAGACTATCCTCTCATGAAGGACCAGTCATCTGGTGGTGGACGCAGGAGGCAGGCTCGCCTCAATGCCGTTATAGAAGAAGAGGAAGCGCCCAGGGATGATGGGCTTATGGAAGGTACTCTTCAAATTTGTTCTCATCCTGCATTTGTGCTATTTGATACTGGTGCCTCTCATTCTTTTATCTCCACTACCTTTGCAAAAATATTACCAATCGCATCAGTTCCCTTACCTTCAGATCTTGCTATTACCACACCCTTAGGTTCTGGAACAAAGCTTACCGACTATTATCCTAATAGCGAAGTAATAGTAGAAGGTCACAATCTCCCCGTAAACTTAGTATGCCTTGACATGAAAGGTTATAATGCCATTTTAGGGGTAGATTGGCTTGTAGATCATGATGCTTATATCAATTGCCGAAACAACATTATATCCTTCCGAAAACCCGGTCTTCCAAAATTCTCTTTCCTTGGCATTAAATACAAGAAACACCCCACTATCATATCCTCACTTCACGCTTGCAAACTTATCTCGCACGGATGTGAAGCTTTTCTTTCTTCTGTCGTTATTACGGAGTCCAAGGAAATTACTATAGCAGACATCCCTATTGTAAATGAGTTCCCAGATGTGTTTCCTACGGACTTACCAAATTTACCACCCGAGAGGGAAGTAAACTTCACCATCGAACTCATTCCAGGAGCAGCACTTGTTTCTATAGCCCCTTACAGGATGTCCCCCATGGAACTTAAGGAACTAAAGAGACAATTGTAAGAATTGCTAGATAAGGGTTTCATCAGACCTAGCACATCCCCCTGGGGTGCGCCGGTTCTTTTTGTCAAGAAGAAGGATGGCTCTCTCAGGTTATGCATCGATTACCAGCGACTGAATCAACTTATATTTAAGAACAAGTATCCATTGCCGCGTATTGATGAGCTCTTCGATAAGCTTTCAGGAGAAGAATATTTCTCTAAGATTGACCTCAGATCAGGTTATCATCAGCTTAGAATCAAAGAAGAAGATATTTATAAATCGACTTTTCGAAGTCGTTATGGCCACTATGAATTCGTGGTAATGCCGTTTGGGTTAACAAATGCCCCAGTAGCATTTATGCAACTCATGAACAAAGTTTTCCAGCCATATCTGGACCAGTTTATTGTCATCTTCATTGATGATATCTTGATATATTCCAAGACAAAAGAAGAACATGAAGAACATTTGAGGATAGCTTTGCAAACACTTAGAGAACACAAGCTCTATGCCAAGCTCAATAAGTGTGAATTCTGGCTCAAGGAAGTATCATTCCTAGGCCACATTATTTCAAAAGAAGGTATCGATGTGGATCCTTCTAAGGTAGAAGCTGTCAGAAATCAGGGCCGACCAACGACTGTATCAGAAGTAAGAAGCTTTCTAGGTTTAGCTGGTTATTATAGGAGATTCATTAAGGACTTCTCAAAAATTACGGTTCCTTTAACTAGACTTACTAGAAAAGAAAATCCCTTTGTCTGGTCAAAGGACTGTGAAAAGAGCTTTCAAAATCTTAAGAATCATCTTACTACAGCTCCTATTTTGTCACTACCAGTGGAGGGTGGTGGATTCGAAGTGTATACGGATGCGTCTGGTATTGGCTTAGGATGTGTCCTCATGCAGAATGGAAAGGTAATATGTTATTCTTCAAGACAATTGAAATGGCACGAGGAAAATTATCATGTGCATGATTTGGAATTGGCAGTTGTTATCTTCGCCTTAAAAATCTGGCGTCATTATCTTTATGGAGAAAAGTTCACGGTATACTCGGACCACAAAAGCTTGAAATACTTATTCTCTCAAAAGGAGCTTAATATGAGGCAGAGGAGGTGGTTAGAATATCTCAAGGACTTTGATTTTACTATTCAATATCATCCTGGCAAGGCTAATGCTGTAGCAGATGCCCTCAGCAGAAAATCAATGGTATGCTATCAAGTCTTATGATTAGTGTGACTAACCTTATTCCTCAATTTGCGCAGTTGAACTTAGATATTGACATAAAGGAAGAAGATTGTTTCATAGCTAATATCCGAGCTCAACCTACATTAATAGAGGATCTGGTCAAGTTGCAAGATGATGATCCGATTTTACTGGAAATAAAGGCCAATATTGAACAAAGGCCGGATTTTTCTATTTCCAATAACGGAAGATTGTTATTCAAGGGCCGAATATGTGTACCAGATCATGAGGCTACAAAAAAACTGATCCTAGATGAAGCACATAATTCCAAGTACACCATTCATCCAGGATGTACAAAGATGTATCAAGATCTCAAAAGAAATTTCTGGTGGTCCAATATGAAGAGGGAAATAGCTGACTTCGTGTCCCGCTGTCTCACCTGCCAACAAGTTAAAGCCAAACATTTTAGACTCGCAGGTAAATTACATCCCTTGAATATTCCCGAATGGAAATGGGAGAGTATAGGGATGGATTTCATTATGGGTTTACCCAAGACCAGAGGAAGACATGACGGAATATGGGTAATCATAGACTGATTGACTAAATCCGCACACTTCATACCAATAAAAAGTCGATGGTCTGTGGATATCCTAGCAACAATATACATGAGGGAAATTGTCAAATTACATGGTGTCCCTCTCACTATTGTATCTGATAGAGATCCTGGATTCACATCACAGTTCTGGAAGGGTCTACGACATTCATTAGGGACTAGATTGAATTTCAGCACAGTCTTTCATCCACAAACTGATGGTCAGACGAAGAGAACAAATCAGGTAGTACAAGATATGCTCAGGACTTGTGCTATCGACTTTGGAGGTAGTTGGCATGATCACTTGCCTCCGGTAGAATTTGCATATAACAATAGTTATCATGCTAGCATACGAATGGCACCTTTTGAAGCGTTATATGGGAAAAGCTGTAGATCACCCATATGTTAGAATGAAATAGGGGGAAAAGCAATTTCTAGGCCCCGACCTTATCAGGGATTCTACAGAGAAGATCAAGCTCATTCAAGAAAGAATGAAAATGGCGCAAGATAGGTAAAAGTCTTATGCCGACAATCGAAGACGTGACTTGGAGTTTCAGGTGGGAGATCATGTATATCTGAAGGTTTCTCCAGGTCGTGGCATTCGAAGATTTGGCATCAAAGGAAAGCTAACTCCAAGGTTCATTGGCCCATTTGAAATTCTCGAAAGAGTCGGTGAGGTGGCCTATAAACTGGCTTTACCTCCACAATTAGCAGGAGTTCATGACGTATTTCACGTCTCCATGGTGAAGAAGTATGTATATGATCCAGACCATATTATCACTTATGACAATCTGGAGATTCAGAAGGACATGACATACGAGCAAACGTCAATAAAGATTCTGGAACGGGAAGTGCGTCAACTAAAAAATAAAGTTATTCTTATGGTCAAGATTCAATGGAAGAAAATATGGCCATATGAAGCAACATGGGAAACTGAAGCAGCCATGCGGAAAAGATTTCCAGAATTATTTAATTGTAAGTACGCTCTCCATAATCCATATATTGAATTTGGGGACCAAATTTTCTAAGTGGGGGAGGATGTAGTGCCCCAAAATTTATATAAGTAATTTCTGTATTTTTTTAATAAATTTTTGGGAATTTATAAAGGCTTAAATAAACTAATAAATGGGTTATTGGATTAATAAGTCATTATAATGCCCAATTGTGTTAAAATAATTAACCTAGCCTATCTAAATATGATCCAAAAGGGTTAAGGACAAAGCCCAATAAGTTTGGCCCATATTCTAGAAGGCTATTGAACCTATTCACGTATTTTAGGGATAAATATTATTTTTATAGATAAGTATATAGATAAAACGAATAAAAGAGTTTTAATAAATTAAAACTCTATACATGTTTGATGTAACGGTCTATCGGGAGACTGCCACAGCTATGTAACGCACTAGTCTGGATACGTTACACCCTGTCAGTTCCGTGAATGAGAGAACGAGCAAAAAGATTGGATCTTTGGGATCCTATCTGCAAGAGACCTAATTAGAAGGATGTGTAAAGTTACTAAGGTCTCTTAGGGATCAGGTTTTGGCCAACTAAGGACTCTAGAATCGATCTAATCCTTGAACCCTAGCCAAAATCCTATAAATAGGACCTAGTTCTGAACTAAGTAACCCTTACTTTTGCTCGCGTGGAATCACGGTAAGGAGATAGAATCTCGGGTAAGTCCTTAAGAGTGATTTGTTCCTAATACTTTAGACTAATAGCTCTCCAAATTTCATGTTAGGAGATCAACCAACCAAGGAGATTGAAGCTTCCAAGGTTGCTGGTCGGACCTTAGCAACCTAGGAAACTAAACGTAAGTCCTCTGAAGATCAGGAGATTAGGACATCTAAACGAGGTAATTAGATTTCGGTTATTTAGAACTTTTTGTTTCTAATGGTTTCATCTTCTTAACCTCAAAGTTTCACGTCCTTAGGCTAAGAGGCTGAAGAGCTAGAGCAGCGAGAAGTTGCTGGAAACTCACTAGAAAGGGGAAAATAGGGCTCGTCTTTCAGACTGAAATTAGAAGTTTAAAGTCCAGTTAAGCGATAGGTCATCTCATGATTGGAAAAAATATCTTGTTAGGTATAAAAGCCCTCTGATTTGACTTGATTTCATGCACTATAGATCATGGATTTCATGTTTTAGTAGAGTCATGCATACATGTGTATTCTTAGCCCTAACTAAGTTAAAAGGAACTTTCTTGTCAAATTCACAGAAAACCCATGCATGCTATTAGTTTAGCCTTCATTTTATCATATGGAAGTTTATATATGATTTTCAGACATGATGTAAGTTGAAACCTTAGATCTGTTTATTTATTGTTGTCAGCAGAAGCTCTGACGGATTAAGGTAGGACCGTCACATGACTGTAACGGCCTTACGATAAACCGTCACACTCTCTGTTGTGTTTAAACTGTTCTGTTGTCTCTAACGCACCATAGCAGGAGCGTTACAATATTGTAACGGCCCCTCGACAGATCGTCACATGTCTGTAACGTACCTATGCTAGACCGTTAGAACACTGTTTTCTTTCAACTCGAGACGGAATGGAAATTAGTCATGTCTATTTATAAATAAGACTAGTTATCTATGTTTTGACCTTATTTCATGACTTGAAGTTTACTTATTGATTCATGATAGGAATTTCGTGTTTTTAGCATTTTAGAGTTATTTTAAAGCATATGTTAGTTTCTTGCCTAAAACTCTATAGTTTGTATTTAAACATGATTTTAATTATTGTATTGACAGAGTTTTATCGTGATTTCACATCATTACACATTCTTTCCTATCCATAGAGTCAATTTCTTTAAGTACATGTCACATATTCCAGTATGTTGTCCATTAGTTCACACGTTGCACTATAGGAACATATTCTTGGACATGAGGACCTCTCTATTGGATATTCCTTCCAATAGACTAGGAAATCTTGTTTAAGGCTTCCGTAATTCTCCGCGAGCCTGGGATTCCCACTAAGACGTCGAGTTGGTTGTACCATTAAAGCCCACTAATTAGATTGCACTATCGACATTTTCTGGTTCTAGCAATGTAACGGATCTAGATTGGACTGTCAGGCTCGTCTAAAGGCCCAATATATGACCGTCACATTTTACTGAGTCTATTCTACTATTTTGGATTCAAATCAATGTAACGGCCCAATACTGGAGCATCACGTTAATGTAGCAGCCCAGTCTTTGACCGTCACAATGCTTGAGTGTTTTAACCGGAGGTTTGACCCAAGGGTTGATTTTCCAAGGTTCTAGATGGCTTGATAATGGTCTAGGACTTATCATATCGATCAAGGAACTTAATATAATGAATGGAAGTTAAGAAATGTACCGTTATGCTGTCGATTTATTTCTATGGGCATAACATAGTATAAGTCATTCTTGATCTCACATATTCTAAATTGAAGTGTTCATCCATTGATTATTATTATCATGAACTTATTGAACTTATTACATTCTTGGCCATACTTTATTGTTACATGCGTGGAAGTAACTTGATTTATACTTGAAGATGCAATCGAGCACTGATTGTGTTCAAGGGCTCTATGCTAGTCCCCTCGGCTGATTGTCAGAAACATACTATTACAAACCATGGGGTATGATACTGCTGGCGTCGCATTGCGCTGGGAGTACTTTCTTTATAAATAAGTGAAAATTCACGGCACGACATGACATTCTTGTACGTGACTTTCTTGCTTGATATTCCACATAAATTCACGAAGTACTTGCTCATAAGCAAAAGATACTAGAGTGATGATTATGTGGCTTGCTAGTACATTCTCGATATATTCTTATTCATGAAAGGCCAATATCATGTACTTGTTACATTCTTGCTAGTTCCTTCTTGCTCTCATTCTATCTTATATGATCGTCTTGTTACTTTGGTTACTCGCATGATTGATCGTATTCGCATGATTTTACCTATATTCTTCAGAGCTAAAATGCTAATTACTTTAATAGTGCTAATCATGTTGATGCGAAGATACCTACTGGGTAAGTGTATTCATTACCTATCTCCAATCTTTTTCAGGAAATGGAAGTGATTCGAATTCGGATTCGGGTTATACAAGTAGCGGGTCCGAGAGCGAATGAAAGTCATATCAAACTGAGAGTGAAGACTTAGGAAAGTCTACATTGTTTAGATTGAGTCTATGTAATTTTCCTATTTATTGAGTCTAGTATGATGGAAGTTGAATTAGTGGTTGTACTTGAATACTTGATTATTAATGATATAAAAGGTTGAAATTGAGTAGTTATTATGCAATTGCCTTATGTGTGATTGTCTTGCGCTCTGATCGTTCTTGCTTGCAAGAGGCTTACCATGTCGGCTGTTCGCGCTCCCCGAGTTAGTCTTCCGCTGTATTAAAGGTTGGGGGCGTGACACGCTCAACGCACTGGTACAATCCCGGAGTAGGAGAATGCAACGGTTCGCCCGCTATGGCGTTCCGCAGGTCCGTTAGAAAAAAATATGTGTAAACCACAAAACAAGCTCCGGGACCCCCAAAACTGATCCAAAAAGAACTCAAATAAGGACTAGATGGGGTCGCGCTCGTCAGCACGGGTCCTCTGCTAAGGTTAGTCGCCAGTTTGCCAGAGCCGGGGTATGCCGCGTGTACTTGTACTTTTCTTTCTGTTGACTGTACTTAATTTGGACATGAGATACACTGGACCTTGTAACAATTTATTTATTTATCTAATTTTATGCATTTTATTTCGATTATTGTGCTATCTCTACAGTTATTTCAACTTCTCTTGTATTCCCACACCATCCTTTTAACCCTTTCGAGTCTTCGGGCTCGTGGGTGACGGGCCGAGATTCGAGACGCGTCGATTCCTTTCTGGTACTCGGATCCCGAGTCGTTACATGCCATCTCAGGAGGTCGACATGTTCAGCTAACAGAAAGCATTATAAACACTTCTACGTCCAGCAGTGTCGACCTGCGTATCACAGGAGGTCGACCTGCCTGCCTCCCAGAGAGCGTTATAAATGTCCTTTTATCAAGATAGATTGACCTCACCGATCAGACAAGTCAACCTCATGGCTTTCAGTTGCAACTGCACGGGGGTTCCTTCAACAGCAGTGTCGACCTTATGCCAAAGACAGGTCGACACCATAGTTCTCAGAGAAGAAATTCAAGCCAGTTTTCTATCAAATCAAAGGGAAATCCAGAGAGCAAAAAGTCATACCGCAAATCCCCAAAATCATGAATTTCAAGGCCTGGAGGAATGTTCCAAGTCTGTCACATGTCCTAGCCATCATCACCTCATCAGAAAACACCTTTTGGAGGCTGCTGTGACAGGGTTCAAATATGGGAAATGTCTGCTGCCTTTTTGCAGCCAAACAATGGGAGATGCTCTTAGAAAGGTACACTATCCTGAAAAGTAACTAGAGCCAATGGGAATAAAGGCTGCAAGATCTCTTACCTGAGCGTCATTAAATGCCCAGATCTGGAGTAAAAGAAATGGGTCTCTCTCTCTCTCTCTCTCATAATTTCTTCCAAGGCACTCAAAGAAAATCCAGTCAGAAAAATGCATCTTTTCTGCCCCTGTTAGACCAATCAGTGGACAAGATTTTTTGGAGGGAAAGCTCCCCTTGCTTGGCCATCTGAGTGGCTCAATTACATGCACATAGGGAGCTGTGCAAGCGCCTAAAACTGGTGGTTAGCTGCTGCTATTCAATGTGTGTGGAATAGAGAGACATAAAAGCAGAAGAAGAGAGCTGTTGTTGGAGTTGCCTGCAACCCTTGAAGAAAAGAAGAAGAAGAACCACGCAAGTGGAGAGCTGCGACCAGAGCTCAAGGAGAAGAAGGAAGGAGAAAGAGAAAATGACAAGATCTCCAAGCAGCTTGTGTGGATCGAGTCCAAGGCCTCAAGCTGCCCATCCACCTGCTCGTTGCCGTGTAAGGAAAAGTCTTCGCCATAGAATCAATGAACATCGACGCAGCAAATCAAGCTCTCTACACCTTAGACAAGACCATTTGCTCTTATCACTGAACTCCACTCTTCTTGTCTGAGCTTTTACAATTGTTCCTTTTCTTTTGTTCTTGTCCAAACTGTGATCCATCCCTACCGGGTGTTGTAGGAAAATAGATGGTGGTGTTCTTCGTCTATGGTGTTTCAGTCCCTACTTGGTACTGTAGGAAGACAGATCGAGCGTGTCTCAGGTCTATGGTAGACCGTTGTGCCGTTTGTTGTGTTTACAGCGTTTTAGTGCGGTGGCACTAGTGAAGCCTTACTTAGTTTAAGTGAGGGGTGGACGCAGGACTCGGGTTTGAGTCCGAACCACCTTAAAATCCTTTGTCTTTGTGGTTTGTTTATGTGATTGCCTTGCATTAGATGCTTGATTAGGCACATTGTCCATTTCATTTATCTATCTCGCTAGCAAGCTCTTGAGTTTATCTCTAGACATTTTTATTCCGCTGTAACTAGTTTTATTTCTAAAAAAAGAGGGGCAGATCTATTCACCCCTCCCCTCTAGATCAGCCAATCCCACACAACACATGGTATCAGAGCCAATCTCTCATCCAACGACCACGAGAGAAATGGTGGAATGGCATCCAAGGGACTTATGCCGAAGGACATTCTGTTAACAGACCGCCCTTCTTCATTGGATCTAACTATCCTTACTGGAAAAACCGTATGCAGGTGTTCGTCCACGTCCAAGACTATGAGCTCTGGCGAGTTGTTAGCAAGGGTTCCTATGAGCTTCCAGAAGATGAGGACACTTGGACAAAGGAGCAGATAGGGAGATCTACAGTCAATTGCAGTGATAGGCACATTATGTAGTGCTCTCTTCATCCAGTGGAATTCGCAAGAGTATCAACATGTGCAACAGCCAAAGAGATGTGGGATCGCTTAGAGGCAATATACGAAGACACATCTCAGGTGCGTGAAACCAAAGCCAATATGTTAATTTCTGAATATGAAATGTTCAGAATGAAGCCTGATGAGTCCATTCAAGATATGTATGCTGGTTTAACTATGCTCACAAACAGCTTAACTGATCTGGGAATGAAATATATAGAGTAGGACATAGTGAGAAAAATCCTCCGATCATTAACCCCTGCTTGGCATACCAAAGCAACAGTGGTTGAAGAGTCCAGAGATCTGTCAACCACCAAGGTAGAAGAACTCATAGGGCCCCTTATGACCTATGAGATCAACTTGAAGAACAAGGAGGTTGAGGTAACTAAGAAGAAGCCTCTGGCTTTAAAGGCTGGACCCAGTGGTCAAGCAACCTCTGATGAAGGTGAAACTTCTACAAGTGAGCAAGATGAGGATCAAGTGGCCATGCTCACACGTAAGTTCAGAAAATTTCTGAGAAAAGAAGGTAAAAGCTTCATGAAAAGGAAGCCACAGGTAAAGAATGGTTACAGATCAAATTCTAAAAATTTTAAGATAACTGACAAGATTATTTGTAACTAGGGCATGTCAAGATTGAGTGTCCTGAAAAATTGAAAAATACTACCAAATGGAAAGGGAAAAGGAAGAACAAGGCCATGGTTTGCACTTGAAGTGATGAAGAAGAAGATGATGATGAAACAAGCTCCACGGAGAAAGAAAAGGAAGACTTCTACCTTATGGCCAAGGGAGATGAAGAATCTGAGGTACATTCTCCTTTCGAGGACTTTAATGTTAGTGATTGGGAAGAAGCTACACGGAGCTTATGGGTAGGTATGATGTGTACAAAAAGGAAAACAAGGCCCTGAAAAAGAAAATTAACTCAATTGTGCATGATAATAGCATGAATGATAAAATTGTCTCCCTTGAATCTGAAATTGAAGATCTAAAGAAAATGATAGAAGATTTGGAAAATGGAAGAAAAGAAATGGCTGACTTGGAAGTTGAAAATGAATATCTAAGAAATGAAATTGATAATATGAGGCTAAGAATGCAAAGCTATGAAAGTGACAATAAAGTGTGTAATGAAAAATATGAAGCTATCAAACATGTCAATTCTCAACTTCTTGGAAATATTGAAAATCTGCAAAAAGAACTGAATGACAAATAACAATCTTTGGAAACGTTTGTAGATGACAAGGAAAACCTAGATGCATTGCTAGGCACAAAAATAAATTTCAACAAGGAAGGGTTGGGTTTTAATCTCACAAACAAAAAGCAAGTTGGGCTAAAAACTGTTACTTTTGTACCCTCTACAGGTGCTTCCACCTCAAATACAAAACCCATTCAAAACCAACAAAAACAAAGTAACAAAGGAAAAGAAAAGGTTGAAGATAAAACTTCTGAAATTCCCAAGAAAATTGCTCAAAAAATCCAGACAGGTCGACCTTTCCCACAGCACAATTCTGCACACCATAAGGGTAAAAATGGGTTAAAGGGTAGTGTAGGTCAACACTATGCACATCCCAAGTATGCACATATACAAAGTAGAAATGGCCCTGGTCAACACCTCAACCAGCCCAGGTCGACACGCCCATGGTTATCACCCATCCAGGCCGCTAGATACTATCCATCAGGTCGACATTCCATTCATAGGAGGTTGACTCTTCAACCAGGCTGAAGCCATTATAACTGGGGAAAACAAAGCACAGGTCGACACTTCAGTCATCTAGAGGCAGTTATAAGTGGGTAGCACAAAGAATAGGTCAACACTTCCACGCACCCAGGTCGACACCATTATATTGTTGGCCCCACTATGCCTCACACACACACTGGCTTAGTCAAGATCATTTTCCCATAAACCATAACACCTTCCATCAATTGAAAACAAGTCATTGGAACCAAAAATAATCCTTTTCACACATCCATCACAAATCAAGAAGTGAGAAACAAAGGAATAATGTTAAAATGGACAATAAGAACATAAATATGGCAGCAAGTAAGAAAATCAAAAATGAGAAAAAAAAAATTAGATTCCAAAGAATATGGTATCTTGCTTTGAAGAGTTGAAGGGCTGGATGGGACCCAAATTATGTTGGGTTCCAAACATTGTCACTTATTTTTTTGTGCAAGAGTGTCTTGCAGCCGTGCATAATCAATGATACCTAGATAGTGGCTGCTCAAGACACATGACTAGGGACAGAACCAAATTCTATCTTCTGGTGGAGAAAGGAAGTGGACATGTAACATTTAGAGGGAATAACACATGAAAAATCATCGGTACAGGTAATGTAGGTAAGAATATCTCCAACTCTATTGAAAATGTCTTGTTAGTTGAGAGTCCAGAATACAACTTGCAGAGCATAAGTGAACTGTGTGATAAAGGTCATAGATTAATAATTGACTCTCATGAATGCAAAATTATGGAGTCAAAATCTGAGAAAGTAAAATTATCTGGTAAGAGAGTCAATAATGTATATATGATTGACTTTGATGATCCTGCACATTTAAATCTATGTCTTGCTGTACCAAAATCTGAACTTGCATGGTTATGGCATCGTAGACTAATATATGTTAGCTACAATGTCTCAAATAAACTCATGAAACATTCAATGGTGAAAGGGCTACCTGAACTCTCTTTTAAGCAAGATAATAAAATCTGTGATGCATGTGCCCTAGGGAAACAAACAAGAAAATCATTCAAAAATATATCTGAAAATCTATCATATAAACCACTTGAACTAATTCACATGGACTTATTTGGGCCAACAAGAACTGCTAGTCTAAGTGGTAGAAGATATGGATATATATGAGTGGATCATTTCTCTAGGTTCACATCGGTATACTTTCTTACACATAAGAATGATGTTTTTGATGAGTTTCACGCACTCTACATGAAGATAAAGCAAGATGGTGAGTTTAAGATTTCCAACATTCAATCTGACCATGATGGTGAATTTGGCAATGCTGAATTCAATGAATTTTGTAGGGCTGAAAGAATTTCACACGGGTTTTCATTACCAAGAACCCCTGAGCAAAATGGGGTGGTCGAAAGAAGAAACCGAACACTTATAGAGATGGCTAGAACGATGCTTGCTGAACGACAACTTCAAAGGAAATTTTATGCTGAAGCGGTAAACACAGCCTGCGACATCATAAACTGCTCCATGGTAAGGCCACATACCAAAAAGACTCCTTACGAGTTGCTCAAAGGTAAAAAGCCCTCTCTCACACACATGAAAGTGTTCGGGTCTAAATGTTTCATTCATAACAATGATAAAAGAGAGTTAGATAAGTTTGAGCCCAAGAGTGATGAAGGTATATTCCTTAACTATTCTGATCGTTCTAGGGCTTACAGAATTTACAATATCAAAACTCAAGTTGTGGAAGAATCCCCATGTCACTTTTGATTAATTCAATGATGACACTAAAAATGACAATCTTTGCAGGAAAAATGATGAAGATGGGGAATTCTTGACCACAAGAGAAAAACATGATCATCCACAAGAAGAGTCAAGAGGAAATGTTGACTTGGGAGAATCAAGCAATGCAAGGGATCAAGCTACCGGTGAAGGTAATGACATTACTGATATTAGAATTCTTAAAGATCATCCTTTGGAAAATGTCATCGGCAGCTTAAGTGATCCACCAAGAACCAAGTCACATTTTAAAATTGTCGAAGAATTAGTCCAACTTGCTCTTGTCTCTCAAATTGAACCAAGAAATATTGAGGAAGCATTGAAAGATGAAAACTGGATAAATTCCATGCACGATGAATTAAACTAGTTTGAAAGAAACAAAGTATGGCATCTTGTTCCCAGACCATCATCAAAATCCGTCATTGGCACCAA
This sequence comes from Amorphophallus konjac, assembly GCA_022559845.1. Lineage (NCBI taxonomy): Eukaryota > Viridiplantae > Streptophyta > Magnoliopsida > Alismatales > Araceae > Amorphophallus > Amorphophallus konjac. The sequence goes on from CM040127.1 coordinate 212,062,266, forward strand.
ATGGATCTTTAAGAACAAGCTTAGTGAAGATGGCAATATAATAAGGAATAAGGCCAAATTGGTGGCTCAAGGGTACAATAAAGAATTTGGGGTAGATTTTGAAGAATCCTTTGCCCCAGTAGCTAGACTTGAAGCCATTAGGATTTTACTTGCATTTGCATGTTCACACAAAATAAAACTGCAACAAATAGATGTGAAGAGTGCGTTCTTAAATGGCTTAATAAATGAGGAAGTTTATGTAGAGCAGCCCCCTAGTTTTGAAAGTTCTAATCATGAAGATTATGTGTATAAACTAGATAGGGCACTTTATGGCTTGAAGTAAGCACCAAGAGTTTGGTATGATAGACTAAGCTCATTCCTCACCGAGAAAGGGTATACAAGAGTTAAAGTGATGGGGACATCGAAGCAAGACCATCCGTATTTTTTTTACATTTATGTCCTTTTATATTTGTATGTATACCCTTGTGTTATATGGGTACGCAATTGTAAGTCTTAGTGAGTTTATATGCAAAATTCCAGTAGGCCCAAGCAAGGGGGCCCCCAGCCCTTTCCCATTGGTCCATGTCACCCATGTGAGGCTGGTCAAACCATCCTAGGTGGCATCTAGAAGGTTTGAATGGCAATTAGACACATGGGAGACAAGGGTTACAAAATTTCAAAGGGTAGGCTACCTACCCATTCCCATGGTCAAGGGGGCGCCCCCTTCCACTAGAAGTAATTAGGATTTTTTATTTTGTTTGAAACACTTATTTTATTCTAAATCCTAGGTCTAAGGGCAATTTGACTCATTTGGCCATTTCATATATATACTTGTATTTTCCCATTTGGAATAATTAATGATAGAAGAATTGTTGAAATTTCTTGGAGAGCCCAAGAGCTTGGTGCGCCCCTCTCCCTCCCCCTCTGGTTTCATCTTCCCCAACCCAATTTCTAGAGTGGTATCCCTTCTATCCCCTCCCCTCTATCTCAGATTTTGATCTGCGCCGCCGCCGCTACCGTTCGTGCCACCATCGAGCCGCCGCGAAGCCTTTGTCGGAGTTCAGTCCATTCAGGACAGTATCATCTTCCAGGAATTTCTGCTCACATCTCCAAGATCTTCTTGAGCTGGGATTTTTAGGGTGTGTTCCAGAGGTTCCCACCTCCCTCCAGAAAAATTGGTTTGGCCTCTAGTCTCCGAAATCTATTTTTACATTTTCGTCCAACCTTTCATTCCAGTTCTACCAGGTTTCTGTCTATAGTGACAGCAATCCTGAGTTTTCCATCTCCCGACCACTTTGTGATTTTTCCAGGAGCTCCCAAATTTACTGGACGTTTTGTCCATCGTCCCCTATCACCACGAATTTTATTGATTTTTCTTCAGCTATCCACATATTTTCTAAAATTTTCCCAAGTTCCCAAATCTGTTTTTTCTGCCTCAGTACACATCCGACCCTTCGCCAGTATAAACTCTCTAGAAAATCCAAACTTCCATATTTTCAAGATCTAAAAATATCCCTGGTTTCCTCTCTTGAACCTATACAACGTTGCTGAAGAACCCAACTTCCGATTCGGAGGTCTACCTACCAGTCAACGCCAACTCTCAGGAAAATCAGTTTTTGTCTAAGCAGATCTGAAATGGGGAACGGCAGCCTTCAAAATTCGTCCACTAGAAATACAGAGCTGGTGATTTTTCTGTGATCCCATAGGATCGAATCCCTTCAAAGAGTCTTTCCAACGGTGGCAGTTTCGTCGCATTCCGACATCGGTGCTGGTCAAAGTGAGCGATCTCGCCAAGTCACGCGCCTGAAAACAGCAAGTGCAGGTCCGTGGCCGGTTATTCCGGCGGGTGACGATTGGAGCCGCCCGGCTTCCGACCGACGTTCCAGCGTGCCGCCACCCTAGGGGAGCACTCCTCCAGATGTCCCCACCACAGCGGTGCCGCCCGGTCCCACACGGCCCCTCCGACCAGTACGTGGGCCCCACGGTAGCGAGTACGTGTGCTGCCGAAACGTCGCAAGAAGCTGCCCGTCAATCCGGAATCGGTCCTCCCAGGCCCACTTGTGTAGTCCTTTACCTCCCTGTGTGGAGTGGGCAGTAGTTCTTTGCTGTAACCTTTGTGTATTAATTGTCCCGGGAGTACGAGTTCGGCTGGGTTCGTCTTCCCCACGCCGAGAGCGTGGAGGTATCGTGTTCGCTCCTATACTTGGCATTTACTTTATTCATATATACTTGTTTATGCCGCTGCTAGATATCATGCTAGGATCATAGCTCGCTATATTATGTGATATCACCGCTGCTGCGAGAGAGAGCGTAACCATCCCGTGACCCGATCCGGGCACAAGAGAGAACCGACCACCCTAGCTCACTGCCGGTTTCTCAACCGCGCACGTCCGACGCTTCCCTCGAAAAGGGACAATCACGAGCTTGTTTAGAGTCTGAGGATTGCATATCCATTTGGAGTCGAGTCCGTGGTCCATCCAGCATCAATTTGGTATCAGAGCCTGGTTGAGCCTAGGGTGTCTAATCAAAAAAAAAGTGTCATTTACGTCTAGTCATCGTCTAAGTCGGTCTTAGGAATTGCATTTGCATACCATTAATCGGTATATAAAAAGGTGTTGTCCGAATGTTAGGCTACGCCTATCGGGAATGCCGCACACATGCGCGAGTGATCTTCAGATCTATTAGCTCCGTCACGTACCGAGTCTTGGTTTACGTCTAGGGTCCTTAGTGTGCATGCATTCCAACCTTGCATAGTCGGTCTAGTGTCTTGTCACCGTGTGTATGCATGTCCATGTCCGCTACCCATGGCCGTTCCCCAAGACCATACGTCCGAGTGGTCATCCTTTGTGGCCCAATTCAATACCATCATGGCCCGAGTCTTTGGTTTTACCTTTGCTCCATACCATCAAAGTGGCCGAGCATACCTTTGCTCCATTTATCCCGAGGGAGGAACCATATCTTCTATACATGGTCCCATCTACCACGATGGATGGAGGTGACCATCACCTTCATGAATTTCAAACATGGGACTATGTAACGGAGGAACCGAGGGGTCATACATTCTTTGACCCATTCGACCCCTTCCCTAGTGGGCTTCGTGACCATTCACTTCCTTCATACCTTGTTGGGGAAGTCCACTTTCACACCCCTTTCCCACAGGTCGGGCCATCTACACCCACCAAGCCCGTCCATGATACACCAACATCCGGTTCTTCTAGCCCTCTCAAGTCTCCCAAATCCAAAGGGCTGTCCATGTGTGACTGGGTCATACTTGGATGTTTAGATGTTCCCCATGCCACCCATCTCCGGTTACATAACATGCATGCATGGCACACATTCGAGTGCCCTGGTCCGCCGTCACCCATGTACGGGTCGGACTAACAATAGGTTTGTCTAGAGTCATGCATGAGTCCATTTCTTGTTTGTACGGTTTGCATACGTATGTTAGTGCATTGTGAGTCTGCATGTGTCTTGTGCAAGCTCGTTGTCGATCTCTTATGAGTAAGAGGCGAGTGGACTCGCTCGATGAGTATGGGATCGGTTCTATATCTATACCCGGATCTAGTCACCTACAGGGACCCAGCGGTGATTCCTAGTGAGTCTTCGAGCCGTCTCCTCCCCTTTGAGAGTGCCCCACCCGGAGTGTCCACCTCTAGCCCATAGTAGCTTGTGCATATCGAGTATATATGGAATGAGCAAGTGACAGTCACTTGGAGTGGAGCATACCCGCGTTACTTGGCACGGTGACGGATCCACCGGAGTACTCGAGCATCCATACCCCTACTCGACGGGGTCGAGTTCCTCCCACCCGGGGAGAATTGATGGGGACATCGAAGCAAGACCGTCCGCATTTTGTTTGCATTTATGTCCTTTTATATTTGTATGTATACCCTTGTGTTATATGGGTATGCAATTGTAAGTCTCAGTGGGTGTATATGCAAAATTCCAGTAGGCCCAAGCAAGGGGGCCCCCAGCCCTTTCCCGTTGGTCCATGTCACCCATGTGGGGTTGGTCAAACCATCCTAGGTGGCATCTAGAAGGTTTGAATGGCAATTAGACACATGGGAGACAAGGGTTACAAAATTTCAAAGGGTAGGCTACCTACCCATTCCCATGGTCAAGGGGGCGCCCCCTTCCACTAGAAGTAATTAGGATTTTTTATTTTGTTTGAAACACTTATTTTATTCTAAATCCTAGGTCTAAGGGCAATTTGACTCATTTGGCCATTTCATATATATACTTGTATTTTCCCATTTGGAACAATTAATGATAGAAGAATTGTTGAAATTTCTTGGAGAGCCCAAGAGCTTGGTGCGCCCCTCTCCCTCCCCCTCTAGTTTCATCTTCCCCAACCCAATTTCTAGACTGGTATCCCTTCTATCCCCTCCCCTCTATCTCAGATTTTGATCTGTGCCGCCGCCACTCCCGTTCGTGCCGCCATCGAGCCGCCGCGAAGCCTTCGTCGGAGTTCAGTCCATTCAGGATAGTATTATCTTCCACGAATTTCTGCTCACACCTCCGAGATCTTCTTGAGCTGGGATTTTTAGGGTGTGTTCCAGAGGTTCCCACCTCCCTCCATAAAAATTGGTTTGGCCTCTAGTCTCCGAAATCTATTTTTACATTTTCGTCCAACCTTTCATTCCAGTTCTGCCAGATTTCTGTCTACAGTGATAGCAATCTTCAGTTTTCCATCTCCCGACAACTTTGTGATTTTTCCAGGAGCTCTGAAATTTACTGGACGTTTTGTCCACGTTCCCCTATCCTCACGAATTTTATTGATTTTTCTTCAGCCATCCACATAGTTTCTAAAATTCTCCCAAGTTCCCAAATCTGTTCTGTCTGCCTCAGTACAGATCCGACCCTTTGCTAGTATAAACTCTCTAGAAAATCCAAACTTCCATATTTTCCATATCTAAAAATATCCCTGGTTTCCTCTCTTGAACCTCTACAACGTTGCTGAAGAACCCAACTTCCGATTCGGAGGTCTCCCTACCGGTCAACGCCAACTCTCAGGAAAATCTGTTTCTGCCTGAGCAGATCTAAAATGGGGAATGGCAGCCTTCAAAATTCGTCCACCAGAAATATAGAGCTGGTGATTTTTCTGTGATCCCATAGGATCGAATCCCTTTTAAGCATCTTTCCAATGACGCCAGTTTCGTCGCATTCTGACATCGGTGCTGGTCACAGTGAGCTATCTCGCCGAGTCGCGCGCCTGAAAACAGCAAGTGCTGGTCCATGGCCGGTTATTCCGGCGGGTGACGATCGGAGTCGCTCAGCTTCCGACCGACGTTCCAGCGCGCCGCCACCCTAGGGGAGCCCTCCTCCAGGCGTCCCCACTACAGCGGTGCCGCCCGGTCCCACACAGCACCTCCGACCAGTACGTGGGCCCCACGGTAGCGAGTACGTGTGCTGCCGAAACGTCGCAAGAAGCTGCCCGTCATCGGTCCTCCTGGGCCCACTTGTGTAGTCCTTTACCTCCCTGCGTGGAGTGGGCAGTAGTTCTTTGCTGTAACCTTTGTGTATTAATTGTCCCGGGAGTACGAGTTCGGCTGGGTCCGTCTTCCCCACGCCGAGAGCGTGTAGGTATCGTGTTCGCTCCTATACTTGGCATTTGCTTTATTCATATATACTTGTTTATGCCGCTACTAGATATCATGCTAGGATCATAGCTCGCTATATTTTATGATATCACCGCTGTTGCGAGAGAGAGCGTGACCATCTTGTGACACGATCTGGGCACAAGAGAGAACTGACCACCCTAGCTCACTGTCGGTTTCTCAACCGCACACGTCCGACGCTTCCCTCGAAAAGAGACAATCACGAGCTTGTTTAGAGTCCGAGGATTAAATATCCATTTGGAGTCGAGTCTGTGGTCCATCCAGCATCAATTTGGTATCAGAGCCTGGTTGAGTCTAGGGTGTCTAATCAAAAAAAAGAAAAGTGTCATTTACGTCTAGTCATCGTCTAAGTCAGTCATAGGAATTGCATTTGCATACCATTAATTGGTATATAAAAAGGTGTTGTCCGAACGTTAGCCTACGCCTATCGGGAACGCCACACACTTGCGCGAGTGATCTTCGGATCTATTAGCTCCGCCACGTACCGAGTCTTGGTTTACGTCTAGGGTCATTAGTGTGCATGCATTCCAACCTTGCATAGTCGATCTAGTGTCTTGTCACCGTGTGTATGCATGTCCATGTCCGCTACCCATGGTCGTTCCCCAAGACCATACGTCCGAGTGGTCATCATTTGTGGCCCAATTCAATACCATCATGGCCCGAGCCTTTGGTTTTACCCCTCTCATTACTAAAGCCACTCTACCCAATGGATCCACAACGGAACTCCATTTCACCGATAGGGAGTCGGATAATTGGGTTTCTCTTGATATCGTGGAGTCCCTCTCCAAGACAGGCGAGATTGTCCGCGATGGTGATTTTGCTTGTGTCGAGTTCCAAAGGAAGATCGGCTCTGTTTTTTACTCCGATGGCGCATGGTGCAGGATCGGCACACTTGCTGGCCCATGCATCATTTTAGGGAAAACGTGGTTAGGAGAGAGAAAAGCCAATCTTGACTGGGACAAGAGGAGTTGCACCTTATGCCCACCTTACCTACCCGGCAAGATCATCCTTAAGCATAGGGCTCAGTCGAGCACCCCCGTATTTCCAGCCACCCAACCCCAGTGGCCCACTCCACCTTCGGATTCACACTTGGAGCCACCTCATCCCGAGCCGCCCGTGTTTCTTACATGTATGCTATACATAGCCGAGCCACTTCTTAGTTGGCTCAAGGATGGCTTGGTCCCACCTCCATATCCATCTATGGACCCTACCCTACCTATAGTGCCCGTCAACTCCTACCACACTACATTCCGCTCTAGTCACCATGTTGACACATTGGGTGACCTTATTTTGTGATTAGATTCACAATGTAAGTTGACGCAGTTATTGGCCCGAAGCTTCGACCAACCCACTAGTCTTAGCTTCACCCATCCGGCCTTAGGGTCTATTACCTCCGTATGCACCATGGGTTGTGTCACCACGGAGATTCTCTTGTTCCTTCCCTTATCGGCCGAGCATACCTTTGCTCCATTTATCCCGAGGGAGGAACCATATCTTCTATACACGGTCCCATCTACCACGATGGATGGAGGTGACCATCACCTTCATGAATTTCAAACATGGGACTATGTAACGGAGGAACCGAGGGTCACACATTCTTTGACCCATTCGACCCCTTCCCTAGTGGGCTTCGTGACCATTCACTTCCTTCATATCTTGTCAGGGAAGTCCACTTTCACACCCCTTTCCCACAGGTCGGGCCATCTACACCCACCAAGCCCGTCCATGATACACCAACATTCGGTTCTTCTAGCCCTCTCAAGTCTCCCAAATCCAAAGGGCCGTCCATGCGTGACTGGGTCATACTTGGACATTTAGATGTTCCCCATGCCACCCATCTCCGGTTACATAACATGCATGCATGGCACACATTCGAGTGTCCTGGTCTGCCGTCACCCATGTACGGGTCGGACTAACAATAGGTTTGTCTAGAGTCATGCATGAGTCCGTTTCTTGTTTGTACAGTTTGCATACGTATGTTAGTGCATGGTGAGTCTGCATGTGTCTTGTGCAAGCTCGTTGTCGATCTATTATGAGTAAGAGGCGTGTGGACTCGCTCGATGAGTATGGGATCGATTCTATATCTATACCCGGATCTAGTCACCTACAGGGACCCAGCGGTGATTCCTAGTGAGTCTTCGAGCCGTCTCCTCCCCTTTGAGAGTGCCCCACCCGGAGTGTCCACCTCTAGCCTGTAGCAGCTTGTGCATATCGAGTATATATGGAATGAGCAGGTGACAGTCACTTGGAGTGGAGCATACCCGCGTTACTTGGCACGGTGACGGATCCGTCGAGTACTCGAGCATCCATACCCCTACTCGACGGGGTCGAGTTCCTCCCACCCGGGAGAATTGATGGGGACATCGAAGCAAGACCATCTGCATTTTGTTTGCATTTATGTCTTTTATATTTGTACGTATACCCTTGTGTTATATGGGTACGTAATTGTAAGTCTTAGTGGGTTTATATGCAAAATTCCAGTAGGCCCAAGCAAGGGGGCCCCCAGCCCTTTCCCATTGGTCCATGTCACCCATGTGGGGCTGGTCAAACCATCCTAGGTGGCATCTAGAAGGTTTGAATGGCAATTAGACACATGGGAGACAAGGGTTACAAAATTTCAAAGGGTAGGCTACCTACCCATTCCCATGGTCAAGGGGGCACCCCCTTCCACTAGAAGTAATTAGGATTTTTTATTTTGTTTGAAACACTTATTTTATTCTAAATCCTAGGTCTAAGGGCAATTTGAGTCATTTGGCCATTTCATATATATACTTGTATTTTCCCATTTGGAACAATTAATGATAGAAGAATTGTTGAAATTTCTTGGAGAGCCCAAGAGCTTGGTGCGCCCCTCTCCCTCCCCCTCTGGTTTCATCTTCCCCAACCCCATTTCTAGAGTGGTATCCCTTCTATCCCCTCCCCTCTATCTCAGGTTTTGATCTGTGCCGCCGCCGTTCGTGCCGCCATCTAGCCGCCGCGAAGCCTTCGTCGGAGTTCTATCCATTCAGGATAGTATCATCTTCCACGAATTTCTGCTCAAACCTCCGAGATCTTCTTGAGTTGTGATTTTTACGGTGTGTTCCAGAGGTTCCCACCTCCCTCCAAAAAAATTGGTTTGGCCTCTAGTCTCCGAAATCTATTTTTACATTTTCGTCCAACCTTTCATTCCAGTTTTGCCAGGTTTCTATCTACAGTGACAGCAACCCTGCGTTTTCCATCTCCAGACCACTTTTTGATTTTTTCAAGAGCTCCCAAATTTACTGAAAGTTCTATCCACCTTCCCCTATCACCACGAATTTTCTTGATTTTTCTTTAGCCCTCCACATATTTTCTAAAATTCTCCCAAGTTCCCAAATCTGTTCTGTCTACCTCAGTACAGATCCGACCCTTCGCCAGTATAAACTCTCTAGAAAATCCAAACATTTACGTGAAACAAGTAAGCAAGCAAGCCATGTTATGCTCATTTTTTTCTCTTCTTTTTTTCTTTCTCTTTTTTTCTATTTTTCTTTTCTTTTTTTTCTCTCTCTCTCTTTTCCTTTTTTTCTCTCTTTTTTATATATGGGGCTTAATAGGCGCACCCGCAGGTCGACAATTTGAGAGGTAGGTGGCTGATGCCACGACAATGGAGAGAAGATGTTATATGTTGTTGTGAATCCCGAGAGGGGTCAGGAGTTGGTGTGAAACTGAGGGAGGGGTCTTTTCGTTCATTGGTTCGGACTGCGATTTCGAGCCAATAATAAGGTGGTGATCAGCCTCGATTGAAGGTCGTGACACCGAAAGACTTGGCTTGGATGTAAAGCCGTAATGCCAAGGTAGAAGGGTCTTTTTGTTCATTGGGTTGGATGATAGTTTCCAGGCCAATGATAAGATGACTGTCGGCTTAGACAAAAGGTCATGACGCAGAATGACTTGGCTTAGGCGTAAGGCCATGATGCGAAGAGAGAGCATTCGCCAGCTTAGGTAAGGAGCCATGACGCCGAACCACTTGGCCTAGACGGAAGGTCATGATGCCAAGGGAGAAATATTTACCAGCTTAGGCACAGAGCCATGATGCCAGACAACTTGGCCGAGACGGTGTGTCATGTTGCCAAGGTAGAATATTCACCGGCTTAGGCGGAAAGCCATGACGCCGGACAGCTTGGCTTAGGCGGAAAGCCATGACGCCAAGATATAATATTTATCGGCTTAGGCGGAAGGTCATGACGCCGGATAAGGATATTTAACGGCTTAGACATAAAGTCATGACGTCGTACAACTTGACTTAGGTGGAAGGCCATGACGCCAAGGTAGAATATTTATCGGCTTAGGCGATAAGCCATGACGCCGGACAATGATATTTCACGGCTTAGACATAGAGTCATGACGCCGTACAACTTGGCTTAGGTGGGAGGCCACGATGCCAAGATATAATATTTACCGACTTAGGCGAGAAGCCATGACGCCGGACAAGGATGTTTAACGGCTTAGACATAAAGTCATGATGCCATACAGCTTAGCTTAGGCGGAAGGCCATGACGCCAAGATAAAATATTTACCAGCTTAGGCGGAAGGCCATGATGCCGGACAAGGATACTTAATGGCTTAGACATAAAGTCATGACGCCATACAGCTTTGCTTAGGCGAAAGGCTATGACGCCAAGATAGAATATTTATCGGCTTAGGCGGAAGGCCATGACGCCGGACAAAGATATTTAACGGCTTAGACATAAAGTCATGACGCCATACAGCTTGGCTTAGGTGAAAGGCCATGATGCTAAGATAAAATATTTACCAGCTTAGGCAGAAGGCCATGACGCCGGACAAGGATATTTAACGGCTTAGATGTAAAGTCATGACGCCGTACAACTTGACTTAGGCGGAAGGCCATGACGCCAGACCGGCTTAGGTGGAAAGTCATGACGCCAAGATAAAATATTTACCGGCTTAGGCGGAAAGAGCCATGGCGCCGGACAAGGATATTTGACGGCTTAGACATAAAGTCATGACGCCGTGCAGCTTGGCTTAGGCGGAAGGCCATGACGCCAAGATATAATATTTACCGGCTTAGGAGGAAGAAGCCATGACATCGGATAAAAATATTTAACGGCTTAGACGTAAAGTCATGACGCCGTGTAGCTTGGCTTAGGCAGAAAGGCCATGACGTCAAGATAAAATTTTTACCGGCTTAGGCAGAAGAAGCCATGACACCGAACAAAAATATTTAACGGCTTAGAAGTAAAGTCATGACACCGTGCAGCTTGGCTTAGGCGGAAGGCCATGACACCAAGATATAATATTTACCGACTTAGGAGGAAGGCCATGATGCCGGACAACTTGGCTTAGGTGGAAAGGCATAACACCAAGATACAATATTTATCGGCGTAGGCGGAAGGAGCCATGACGCCGGACAATGATGTTTAACGGCTTAGACGTAAAGTCATGACGCCGTGCAGCTTGGCTTAGGCGGAAGGCCATGACGCCAAGATAAATTTTTTATCGGCTTAGGCAGAAGAAGCCATGACACCAGACAAAAATAGTTAACGGCTTAGACGTAAAGTCATGACACCGTGCATCTTGGCTTAGGCAGAAGGCCATGACGCCAAGATATAATATTTACTAGCTTAGGCGGAAGGCCATGATGCCGGACAGCTTGGCTTAGGCGAAAAGCCACAACGCCAAGATACAATATTTACCGGCTTAGGCGGCAGGAGCCATGACGCCAGACAATGATGTTTAACGACTTAGACGTAAAGTCATGCTGCCGTACAGCTTGGCTTAGGCGGAAGGCCATGATGTCAAGATAAAAAAATTTCCAGCTTAGGCGGAAGAAGCCATGACGCCGGACAAAAATATTTAACGGCTTAGACGTAAAGTCATGACACCGTGCAACTTGGCTTAGGCGGAAGGCCATGATGCCAAGATAAATTTTTTACCGGCTTAGGCGGAAGGAGCCATGACGCCGGACAAAGATACTTAACGGCTTAGACGTAAAGTCATGAAGTCGTGCAACTTGGCTTAGGTGAAAGGCCATGACGCCAAGATATAATATTTACCGGCTTAGGCAAAAGGCCATGACACCGGACAGCTTAACTTAGGCGGAAAGCCATGATGCCAAGATATAATATTTACCAGCTTAGGCGGAAGGAGCCATAATGCCGGATAAGGGTATTTTTTTATTGGTTCACGTGCCAGCCTATATGAAAGGTCATGATGCTGGTGGTAGAAGGGGTCTTTTTGTTCTTTAACTAGATGGAAGGGCATAGCCATAGTAAAAAAGGTCTTTTTGTTTCCTGGCCAGGCTGAAGGCCCGAGCCGAAGGTGAAGGAGTCTTTTTGTTGTCTGGCTAGACGAAAGGTTTGAGCCAAAGGTAAAAGGGTCTTTTTGTTCCCGGCTGAACAAAAAGGGCCGAACCAAATGTCAAGGGGTCTTTTTATTATGGGATCAGACAGAAGGTCCGAACCAAAGGTGAAAGGGGTCTTTTTGTTGACTGGCTGGATAAAAGGTCTCAGCCAAAGGTAAAAGGGTCTTTTTGTTCTATGGTCGGACGGAAGGTCCAAGCCAAAGGTGAAAGGGTCTTTTTGTTGTCTGGCTGGACAAAAGGTCTGAGCCAAAGGTAAATGGGTCTTTTTGTTGTCTGGTCGAACAAAAAGGTCCGAACCAAATGTCAAGGGGTCTTTTTGTTATGGGGTCAGACGAAAGGTCTGAACCAAAGGTGAAAGAGGTCTTTTTGTTAATTGGCTGGACAAAAAGTCTGAGCTAGAGGTAGAAGAAGGGTCTTTTTGTTGTCTGGCTGGACTAAAGGTCCGAGCCAGAGGTAGAAGAAGGGTCTTTTTGTTCTCTGACCAGATGGAAGGTCCGAACCAAAAGTGAAATACAGACGTTGACCCAACGGGATGTCAGAGTCAACAAACCTTGCTTAGACGGTATGTCTAAGGCAAGGGCAAACATGAAACACTATTGTCACCTCGACGTCATGTCGAAAATGACCAACCTGGGAGAGACATTGGGTCTGGGCCAGGGCAGAATGTGGTCGTTGACTTGACAGACTTTTCGAAGTCAACCGACTTGGCAAAGACGTTAGGTCTAGGCCAAGGGAAGAATACGGAATGGATGTTGACTCGACGTCCTGTCGAAGCCAATGAACTTGGCAGAGGCATGAGGCTTAAGCCAAGGGCAGAATATAGAATGGGTGTTGATTTGACATCTTGTCAAAGTCAACGAACTTGGCAGAGGCGTGAGACCTAAGCCAAGGGTAGAATATAGGGTATAAATGTTGACCCGACATCATGTCGAAGTCAACGGGCCCCGCTCCGATAAAAGGTTTGGGGTGAGGGTAGACTAGATTGTAGGCATATGAGAGGAACAGACCCAGGGCTTAATATTGATGTCAACCCGACGAAATACCGGAGTCATCCAACCTTACTCAGACAGAAAGTCTAAAATAAGGGTAGAATGTGCAGATGAGGATGTCAGCCCCACGTCATGTCGAAGTTGACCAGAGCAGAGACGTGAGGTCTAAGCCAGGATAGAATATGGACGTTGACCCATGGAGATGTCGGGATCAACAAACTTTGCCCAGACAGAAGGTCTGAGACAAAGCGAAGAGGTCTTTTATGGGTTTATTTGTTCGGATTGGTTGAGTTTATTGAATTTATTAGGTTTATTGGGCTTATTGGATTTATTGGTTTTGTTGGATTTGTTGAGTTTATTGAGTTTATTGGTTGAGTTCATTGGATTTATTGGGTTCATTGAATTTGTTGAGTTTATTGAATTTATTGGTTGAGTTTATTAAGATTTATTTGATTTATTGGGCTTATTGATTCATTGAGTTTGTTGAACTTATTGGGTTTATTAGACATTGTCAATTCCATTGGGTTTATTGGTTTCATTACGTTTAACAAGTTTACTGATTTATCGGGTTGATTGATTTATTTTGGTGATTAATTTTTTTATGCTTATTGGATTTATTGAGTTTGCTAAATCTATTGAATTTATTGGTTTTGTTGGACTTGTTGAGTTTGTTCATTCATTGAGTTTATTTTAAATCATCATCTTCGTTTCTTCATTTTTTATTTATTTCTTTCTTCCTTTTGTTTCTTTTTTGTTGTGCTTTTTATGTTTTGGTCTCCCTGGCACAAACTCGTTTGCGGTGCGGGACATTTTGTTCGGTGGGACTATTGGTGAATTTCATTGTTTATTACACCGGTGGGGCTAGGGATCAATGTCCAAGAGTCCAACCAAGACGGGGTGCCTCGATCCGGGAAGGAAGGGGTTCAAGGGCCCAGTTCCGTGAGGCTAGGGACAGTTTTCGTGCTCGGCGAGGGCGGAGCACCTCAAGCCGAGAAAAGGGCTTTATGAACCCAGCCCAGTGGGACATAGGGTAATTTTATGGCTCGGCGAGGGCGGAGTGCCTCGGGCCAAGGAAAAGTTTTGTTGACCCAACCCGATGGGACAAAAGGTTATTTTCGAGCTCGACGAGGGCGGAGCACCTCAGGCCAAGGAAAAAGATTTTGTGGACCCAGTCCGACGGGACTGATGGGCAAAGATTTTTGAAGGTTGACAAGGGCATAATGCCTTATGCCGAGAAAAGGGAGATTTTATTGGGCTGACATTGGGCAAAGGGGTCCGAGCCAGTAGTGGTGGGAAAGTCCCGTGAGATAAATATGGCATCTCTTGGTGTATCTAAATCATTATTGGCTGAACGTCAGGAGACAACGAGAATACGTTAGCCGGGGACATAGGTCTCAAATCAAGGGTAGAGGGTTAGTCCCGGTGGGACAAGTGGGGAGTACCCCCGTAGGATGAGGTGTCGGTACGGCCTATTCTTTCCATTCCCCTCAACGGGCACGGATCCATATTTGAAACGGGAGGCCTAGTCGCCAATGAGGGCTCTTTAGCGTTGGTGGGATCGTTGATTAACGTGGTCCCCTTTGGGGTATTTAATGACAGCTATGCATCAGATCAACATCTATCTTCTTTTGTCATTGATTTCTTCAAGAGATGCTCCGAGTAGCTTCGACTCGGGCTTCCGGTGTTTGCGCCAAGTGTCATCATCTTGACCCTTTTTCTTAGAAGTTGTGGTTGCAGGGCCTTCCTACCTCCACAGATGGCATAGTCATTTTATTTTCCCTTGGCATTTACCATACGATGCTACTGAGGAGTCTGCTGCCCACGGGGTAGATGGCGAGGCCCTGTTGACCTCATAATTTCCCTTTCTTCATCATTTTTTTTAAACAGACCAAGGCGGGTGCATAGGAGAGTGCTCACCTCCTCAGAGAGGGGCTGAGTGGTTCACTCCACCATACCAATCCCACAATGGTAGTTTCTTATTCGACACGGACCAAGTCATGAGGGGAGTGATATTTCCCCTAGCAGATGCAGCCATCAAGGCCTCATTCATTCATTTTTTTTGTTTATTTTTGGAAGAACCCAACCTCTGAGAGATGGCATCTCAGATTTAGTAGGCGGATCCTTATATATATGGAAATTTCATTCACCCTCCTATTTTGCTCATTTTTCCCCTTTTCTTTTGATGCATGCCCTAGAACACGCCCTTTCCTTCTTCTTTTTTTCATTTTTTCTTCTTCTTCTTTTTTACAAATATCCGCATTCAAGTTGCAGGGTGATACTAAATGCTGGCTTCAGCCAAATCTATGAGGAGCAGCTGGGGCAATGATGCTGCGTGGGGCTGCTCTCTTGAAGAAGGGCCTTCGATGTTGGCACGGTGGGTCCACCTTATACTCACCCATCTGCAGTTCCCTTTTCGGATCAGACCTTCAATAATGTCCTTGAACACATAGCAATCCTCAATGGGATGCCCCACCATTTGGTGATAAGGACAGAAGCATGGATCACCTTTTCTGGTGGAATCCCCTAGTTTCTTCGGCTGCGAGAGCACCACTTTGCCACATTCACAGGCCCACTCAAAAAGAGCCTTAGTCTTATTCTTCGGAAAGGAGTATGGTTTAATCATTCTACCCCTTAATGAGGACCCTTGTTTCGCCGACTCGGCGGAAGAAAGGCTAGCCGCCTCTTTCAATTTCTTCTTCTGTTGCTCGAGGGCTTCAAATTTTATGGCGTAAATTTCTTCCTGCGCCGGGCATTTACCGGTTAGTTTATTCTTCTGGCTCGAGGCTGTAGAAGCCGGACAAAGCTTTGCCAGAACTGCTTCGACATCAGCCACAATGTCACTTAACTGCTCAAAGGTCGTGACTTTAATGTCAATGACCCATCGTAGAATTTCTATTTTTAAATTTTCTTTACAGATTTGAATAGAGTCCCCGTAGCTTGGCGGAAGCTAACACCTTTCACGGAGATTCCTCCACCTTCTTGTGTAGTCCATGGCGGACTCATTATCTTTTTGTTTGGTTGCTTGTAGTTCGGTGATGGGAATCGACACCAAAAGCACTAACATTTTATTTACATTTGTGTCCTTTAGTTTGCTTTTATATTCTTGGGAAAGTATGTTCACAATTGTAAGACTTTGTAAGCCAATGTGTCATTCCCTATGATTGTTTAGGTTTTTATGCAAATTATCAGTAGGTCCAGCAAGGGGGCCCTCACCCCTTCCCCATTGGTCCACCTAAGCTATTTGGGTCCATGTGGGGCTGGTCAACCATCCTAGGTGGCTTCTAGATGCTTGGACTTTCAAAGGGAGACAAATGGACTAAATAGTCCAAGATGCCACCTACCATGGCCCCTTGGTCAAGGGGGCGCCCCCCTCCCTTTTAGTATTTTTTTTTTCAAAATTCACATGTTAGAACTAATTAGTTCTATCCCTTATTTACCCTCCCTAATTCTAGATCTAGGGTCATTTAGTGTCTTTTTACAATTATTATAAATGACTTGTATTTCCATTTTACTAGAATTAATGAAGTGAAAAATCAGAATTTTGTTTGGAATTCCCTAAGGAGGGTGCGCCCCTCTCCTCTCTCTCTCTGGTTTCTCTCTTCCTCCTCCAGCATTCCAGGGTGTGAGACCCTTTCTACCTCTCCCTCTCATCCTCTGAGTTCTATTTCTGCCACCGCCGCCGCCGCCATCGCACCGCCGTCGTGCCACCGCCACCATCGCCGGAATTCTCTCCAAATCAGGATAAAACCTCAACTCCAAAATTTTATCTTTTGTTCTTGTTATCTGATCAAGCCCAAACTTTGAGGACTTGTTCTACCTCTCTCCCCTAGTCTCCAGTTTAAATTTCGTGTCATTTGGCTTAAGTTTGGTATTTTCCCCTTATTTCTTGTTCCCCCCCTGTAATCTGCCATTCTGCAGATCCACGGGACAGTGTCACCTGTTCGTATTTTTTCCACCCCCTTATCAATTTTCAGAAAATCCACAAAACTTCCTCAGTGTTCCTCACATATACCCCCTTCCACCATAATTTTCGTGGAGTCTAGAAATTTCATTTTCCCCTCGGTCAAAGATCAGTTTCAGGCAGATCCATCTTTGTCCTGAGTGTTAGTAACCTGATCCACAGGAAAACCCATAGTTTGCATAGTTTTTCATTTCTAATCCCTTCTTTGGATCAACGGGAAAAAAATATATGTTGTAGTTCTGTGAGTGCTCTTTCCAACGGTATCAGCCACACCTCGATCGGTGTCACGCCCCGAACCGATAGCAGCGGAACGTGTCGTTTGCTCGGAACGTGGCAGTTAAACAGTCGTCAATGATCAAGAGCAATGGCATGAGACCAAATAATTTGGAACAACAATAAAAATTTTATTTCAAATATAAATCTCTTACAAGAACTTGAAGACTCAACTACGTCACTATGAAAGAAAAGGAGATGACGCACTAATAGACTTAGACAATATAACTAAATAAGAGACATCATGCTAGACTCAAGAAAGATAAAAGACTCGGGTTCACTAATTTCCAAAGCTCGCTTGCACACTTGTCCCTCCCATGTGAGTCTCGGTCTCGCTAGTCACCTGATTACCTGAAAAATGTTGGCACAAACTGAGTGAGCAAAAGCTCAGTAGGAATTATATCTCAAGAACTAGCAATTGGTTTAAGTAATTACCTCTTCCAAATGAAAATGCAAGTCTAGCATGTCAATCATGTAAAATAGAACGCTATGGAATCGAACACGATAACGAGAGGAAATAACACGTACTATCGATCCAAGATAGGGAATTTCAAGTATTCAAGATTTCAAGTATTTGAACAAGTACCGAGTATATCAATAAAGTTTTTCATGTCATGAGATAATGGCTATTAACAAGCAAGTACTTTACCCATTCCGGGCCACGCAAGTCATGTCAATTCAATCAAGTCAAGCACGCGAGAGAGAGAGATAGTGCAGTGTCGTAGATTCAAGCAAGTACTTCGGTGCAATGCCACACCGTGATCAATATAACTCCCATAGGCACAAGTACTTTCGGGTGCTCCTCCTAGGACCAGATCGGGCCCTATATGCGCGGACATTGTTACATGTAATATCTAGACAACCACTTTAGTGATAGCCATGAAATTCCAAGAACAAACTCATGTAGGATATCAAGGTAGATTCGTGGATAGGTTCCATAAAATTCAAGGAAGAACATTAGATGGACAGTGTCAAAACCAACGAGAACCATAACATGTCGATAACCTGGGTAGAATTGGTACCTTAACGAGGTAGCCGTGATAACTTGAGTGGATGACTAAACCCGTCACCAATCAAGGGACATGAATCGAGCTGAAAGATTGACCCCAACTATAAGGGACCCAATCCAAGACACCGCCTAGTGGAATGTCATCATTCCACCAGCTAGGATTATTCTCTTATGGACCAAGATGGCACCATGAGAGGGCCGGTTTACCACATGACGTGGTAATCAAAAAGGTACAAGGTGTTTAAGGTACAACCAGCTTAGTCGGCCTTGAGGGAATCCAAGGCTACGAGGAGACTTACGGAGGTCCCAATGACTAACTTGCCAGTCCAAAGGAACGGAATGTCCAATGGAGGGCTTGTATGTCACCGAGAGTTGAGGTGTATGCGTAAACTAATCATGAAACAGGGACTCCATCTACGGACGTGAGATGAGAGTGCCAGAAGACCCGCGGTATGGGTCAAAATCGGAAGAAAACTGTGAGAACATGAATGTCTTAATTATAGAATTCATGTCCATCCAATTCTATAATTAACTATAATTAAATAAACTTATATTATTGGACGCCCGTGGGTGGCGTCATTTATTAATTAGCGTCCTCTTGGAGGGACGTTAATTTTATGATTTTTAACTTAATTTATTTAACAAGAATTCACGTCAATATCTATTTAAATGAATAATTTCAAAAATATACATTCAAAGAGACAATAATTTATATAAAATAATTTAGAAAAATAGAATATATGATAATTAGGAGAAACATTCAAGGATTCCAAAAATATAATTTTTATAATTTTTTGTAACATATTTTCATAGATATCAATTTTTAAAGATATTGTTACAAGAAATATATATATATATATATATATATATAATTTGACGACATGTGTTACGTCGTCAAAAGATTTGACGACAATTCTTATTGTCGTCATTTCTTTACAAATTATCTCAACTTTAGTCCTCTCGTTTTTCGACGTAACTACGTTGGAATCGAGCCTATGATATACCGAAATGACAGGTTAAAAAATTCTACTTAACTGGATATTCAAAATAATTTTTCGTTGAGAGATGGGGGATCTTGAGATAGGGGGCACGAAAAAATGGTGCAACCACTCTCACTACCTCGGTCTCCATCCCACTAGTACGACCATAAATTTTCATAGCCAAAGGAGACTCCAATACCCACGTACAAGTTATTAAGGCGAAAACTCCATAACTAACTTCTATAGTATTAAACCAAAACACGAAAGAAATCATGTAATAAAAATCATGCCGAAATATCATGTGAGGTTTAATCTAATTATAATCTTTGGCATGAAGAGAGAACACCTACAATGATGAATTAATTTTTGTTTGGGCTACGAAACTTGAGAAAACCTACCTTAAGTGGAGATTTCTATGATGAATTGTAAAGAAAACTTGCTGGAATGATACTATGTTCGAAATAGAGTATGAGATGACCGCCTCCTTGTGCAACAGGAGGAAGATGAAGGGAAGAAGACTCCCTTCCCTGGTGGCTTTACGCATGGCCCTCAGTTCTCTGCAAGTGATGAAGCAGAGGGTGAGAGGGGTGTTGTTTCTTTTTCGTCAAAACAACAACAACCGCAACAAGAAAGAGGAATGAAGGAGCATGGCTTCTTTACGTGCTGACGCCGCGGATGCTTGCAGGAGGAAAAAGGATCAGCTGCAGGACGACGAGGACGCAGATCGGCAAGTAGAAGTGCACCTTAGGCTGTTACGATCGACGGGGTGGTGGTTTTATAAGACTTTCAATGTTCTGGAGGGTTCTATTGTTCGAAATTGGAAGGTTTTACGTGTGAAATTGGCAGGGTCTTAAACCTACTATGCATGGTCGCCTCCCTTCCGGTTAAACAGCCGCCTGCTAAGTTTCGTACATGAAACCCTAAAGCTAAACCATGCATGCACAAGTGTGCACGTGAGTGGTTATTGGGTTGAAAACGTTGGTGACCGTGGATTGGGCTGGCCTTGTAAGAAGGCTCACGTGGGTTCTTGGGTAGGCTTTAATACTTATGTATATCTATATAGGTTGGACCTAGCTGTGTAAGGGCATGTATACCCACCTTGTGGGTTTGCTGGTACGTGGATGGCAAAACCCTCCATTAAATATGATATCTATAATGTGCATATGGGCTGAAGGCCTCATGGGTTTATATATATAGGTGTATATATATCTATATTTCTATGGTTAGACTTGTTAGGTGTTTGGGTAGCATATACGTGAGTTTGGGTTATAACAAGGGTTTTAGTTTTGGTTTGGGCTTGGTGAAAGCTCACGTGAGCTTGCCGTGAGTGTGTGGAGTGGGCTTTACATTTATATATTATGTATTTATAAGTGGGTTTACTTATATGCATTGTAATATATTTGGGGTTTATACAGACACGTACGGGGGTCTCTTTTAAGCACATAATACATTATTGTTTTAGGTATGTGTTCATATATATGTGGGTATATATTTATCTATATATATTGTTTATATAGTTGTACACACATATATATATATATGGATAATATATATATGAGTGACTTATATGTATTGTAATGAATATTATATATATACAGATTTGTGTGGGTTTAAAGGTTATTTAAGGTTCACTTATACTGTAAGACTCTTAAAGGTGAGCATAAGGCCCATTAAAGATTTCTACCTTGAGATTGTATATGGTTAAGGCTCCTTTATGTTTCAAGGGCCCATGTGAGTTCCATCTCTAGCGGAAAGCCCATTTAGGTGTGGGTTATAATATGCATGTATATATATATGGGGTTGATATATATATATATATATATATATATATATATATATGTGTGTGTGTGTGTGTGTGTGTGTGTGTGTGTGTGTGTGTGTGTTTAACATATATCTTATTGTATTATAAATATGCACATACAGATATATATATATGGGTAGTTTCTTCACAGTGGCTTAAGACTTGGCATGCATAATATATTATATATGTATATAATTTTTAAAGCTTGTACAATGGGTTTTTGGATTAAGGCCCATTAAGTTATACATGTATTATATCTATATATCTACGTATTTATATATATATGAGGCTCTTCTGCCTTAAGCTAGTTTCACGTGCAAGGCTCTTACGGCTATCTCTTAAATTCAGTGTGGCCGGTCACAATTATACACTAGGGTCTTTATCGATTAAGAGTTTAATTAAGGTAGTACTTTATATAGGGATTTTTACTTTTCATAATTTTATTTACTTTAATTACCATATTAATCATTCTTGGGTATCAGAGATAGGTTCGATCCTAGGAAAAATATTCACTTTTATTTAAAAAGGGGATTTAACTAGCCACCAATTTATTTATTCTAAAACAATATACCCACATTCTTATTCATTCAATATTATGAACTATTTAATAGAATATGGAAATACCATCGTGTATAGGCTAAATCTATATATATATATTTATATTTATTCCTTTTCAGCCTTCGAATTTACCGGGTGTTACAATCGGCCTCCAGATTTGAGCACCATAATTCTTGCAGCCGAGACGTGCAGATCTGTTCCCTGTGCAGGTCTGAAATTATAGTCCGGGAATAATTCGTGAAAAATTATCAAAAGTCAACTTCTGGAACCGCCACTTCAGGGAGTCGATCAGGGACGTCCCGCCATCGTCCCAGCCAAGCGGCGCCTTCAGAAGACCTCAGGAGGGAGACGTTCCTTTGGAAATCGTGTCTTGCTGTCTAGCGAGTCAGAACTGAGTTGGCGCAGTACCGAGTCAGCGCAGGACCGAGTCAGACCAGTAGGCCGAGTTCGACCCGAACGCACCTCCAGATTGCTGCCCATCAACCCAGGGTCGTTCCTCCCGGGCCCCACTTGTAGCCCTTTACCTCCCTACGTGGAGTGGGCAATAAAATTCACTGTTGTAACTAAGTTTTTACCGTTGTTACCGGGAGTTATCGTACTTGGCCGGGATCATCTTCCCCACACCCGGAGCGTGGAGGTAAACTCGCCCTCACTCTTTATCGCATTTTTCTTAGTTCGTATTCATTCGTATATGCCGCTGCGAGTGTAGGTTCCTAGCTTGATATATTGTTATCACCGCTGCAAGAGTGAGTGAGTGTACCGTCCCGTGACTCGATCCTAGTTAACGCAGAAAGGTCGATACCCGAGACTCACGGCCCGTTTCTCAACTGTGCACGGTCCCACGTCTTCCCTCGCTTAGGGACGATCACGAGCTAGAGTCCCAGTTCGCGTGTCCGTCCCGCATCAATTTGGTATCAGTGCGCCAGTTGAGTCTAGAGTAGTCATTTGCAAAACTCTAAAAAAAAAGAGTCGTTTAAGTCGAGTCTAAGTCTAAGTCGGTCTAAGTGTCACATTTGCATACCATTAATCGGTATATCAAAAGGTGTTGTCCGAACGTTAGGCTACGCCTATCGGGAAGGCCGCACACTTGCGCGAGTGATCTTCGGATCGATTAACACCGCCATATACCGAGTCTTGGTTTAAGTCTTGGGTCCTTAGTGTGCATTAGTTAGTGCATTCCAACTTTGCATTTGCATCGCATTCTAAGTCGTGTCTAGGTGCTTGCATTAGTTGGCATAACATTTTGCTTATAAAACAAAAACAAAAAAAAATGGCCTTGCATATCCATTCCTAGGAATCCATTCCCATCTTTTTGGCACCTATGGCCAACCCATGCCGACCCGTCCAAGGTGATAGGTCCGTGTCCGAGTACATTCGGGACTATGATAAGTACCGGGTGGAATATGGAGTTGGAGAGGAGAGCACCATGACTGCCTTTCAGTTTCGGAGAGGTTTGCACCTTCACTTCCAAATTGAATGGCTTATCCACGACGCATTCTCTCTGGCATAGTCCTATAAAGTCGCTCTGGAGGTCGAACCATTTGAGTCCCGATTTTCTTGATTTAAAGGTGCCCTTCGGTAAGCATCTACCTCCCAGCTGAGTCCCGATCCGGTCGGACCGCCTACACCACAGCCTTCCCCACCTCAGTCGGGGAACCCCTTCCCTTGAGCTCCATTGTCATCTACTTCTGATCTTTATTCGGAACCATCTCATTTGGAGCCACTTCATCCCGAGCCACCCGTGTTTCTAACGGGTACGCTTTTCATAGCCGAGCCGCTTCTTAGTTGGCTCAAGGATGGCTTGGTCCCACCTCCTTACCTATCCATGGACCCCAACTTACCTCTAGTGCCCGTCAACTCCTACCACACGACATTCCGGTCTAGTCACCATGTTGATTCCTTGGGTGACCTTATTATGGGTTTACACCGGCAATGGACGTTGACGCACTTATTGGCCCGAGGCTTCGACCAACCCACTAGTCGTAGCTTCACTCATCCGACCTTAGGGTCCATTACCTCTGTGTGCACCGTGGGTTGTGTCACCACGGAGATTCTCTTATTCTTTCCCTTGCCGGTCGAGCCCGAATTCATACCCTTTTGTTCGAGGGAGGAATCATACTTCTTACCTACGATCACCGTCCCACCCGCCACAATGCATGAAGGTGACCATCCACACCTTCAAGACTTCTACATATGGGACCGTGACTTGTGGGAACCCACCACAAGGGGTCATATCTTCTTTGATCCCTTTGACCCATTCCCTAGTTGGCCACTTGACCCACCATATATACTTCAATTCTTCAAGGGAGTCCAATACCATACCCCTTCCCTACGGGCCGGGTCGTCTACACCCACCAAGCCCATTCACTTGCGCGATACACCATCATCTAGGGGAAAGAAAGAAGATGCATTTGGTACCCCTGGCCCTCCCACATCTAAGTCTACTATGCATGCATGGTCCATTTTAGGAGGTCTAGGAATTCCCCATGACGTCAACCTCCGGTTACGTCAGATGCATGCATGCCACACATTCGGGTGTCCTGGTCCACCGTCACACACGTACGAGTCGGACTAACATTAGGTTTGTTTAGGGTCTTTGTGAGTCTTTGTTTCGTTTGTCTGTCGTATGTCTATGCATACATCGAGTCGAGTCAGTTTTGCACGCTCACGTTGTTAGTACCTTTCGAGTGCGACTTGTCGGACTTTGGGATCGGTTCTACGTCACATATCGGATCTAGTCACATAAGAGATAAGCAGTGATTCCTAGTGAGCCTTTGAGCCGCCTCCCTTCCTTTGAGAGTGACCCCACCCCGGAGTGTCCACCTCTAGCCTCACTCCCCAGCAGCGTGTGCATATCAAATCTATACGGGATGAGCATGTGTCGATTACTTGGAGTAGAGTGTACTCTGCGCTTCCAGGTTCGGTGACGCATCCGCAGAGCTACTCGAGCAGTCGCACCCCTTACTCGACGGGGTCGAGTTCTTCCCACCCGGGGAGAGTTGATGGGAATCAACGCCAAGAGCACTAACATTTTATTTACATTTGTGTCCTTTAGTTTGCTTTTATATCCTTGGGAAAGTATGTTCACAATTGTAAGGCTTTATAAGCCAATGTGTCATTCCCTAGGATTGTTTAGGTTCTTGTGCAAATTGTTAGTAAGTCCAGCAAGGGGGTCCTCACCCCTTCCCCATTGGTCCACCTAAGCCATTTGGGTCCATGTGGGGCTGGTCAACCATCCTAGGTGGCTTCTAGATGCTTGTACTTTCAAAGGGAGACAAATGGACTAAATAGTCCAAGATGTCACCTACCATGGCCCCTTGGTCAAGGGGGCGCCCCCCTCCCTTTTAGTATTTTATTTTTTTTCAAAATTCACATGTTAGAACGAATAAGTTCTATCCCTTATTTACCCTCCCTAATTCTAGATCTAGGGTCATTTAGTGTCTTTTTACAATTATTATAAATGGCTTGTATTTCCATTTTACTAGAATTAATGAAGTGAAAAATTAGAATTTTTGTTGGAATTCCCCAAGGAGGGTGTGCCCCTCTCCCCTCTCTCTCTGGTTTCTCTCTTCCTCCTCCAGCATTCCAGGGTGTGAGACCCTTTCTACCTCTCCCTCTCATCCTCTGAGTTCTATTTCCGCCGCCGCCACCGCCGCCATCGCACCGCCATCGTGCCGCCGCCACCATCGCCGGAATTCTGTCCAAATCAGGACATAACCTCAACTCCGGAATTTTATCTTTTGTTATTGTTGTCTGATCAAGCCCAAACTTTGAGGACTTGTTCTACCTGTCTCCCCTAGTCTCCAGTTTAAATTTCGTGCCATTTGTCTTAAGTTTGGTATTTTTCCCTTATTTCTTATTTCCCCCCTGTAATCTGCCATTCTGCAGATCCACGGGACAATGTCACCTGTTCATATTTTTCTCACACCCTTATCAATTTCCAAAAAATCCACAAAACCTTCTCAGTGTTCCTCACATATACCCCCTTCCACCATAATTTTCGTGGAGTCTAGAAAATTCATTTTCCCCTCGGTCAAAGGTCAGTTTCAGGCAGATCCCTCTCTGTCCTGAGTGTCAGTAACCTGATCCACAGGAAAACCCGTAGTTTGCAGAGTTTTTCATTTTTAATCCCTTCTCTGGATCGATGCAAAAAAATATATGTTGTAGTTCTGTGAGTGCTATTTCCAACGGTACCAGCCACGCCTCAAGCGGCCTCCGGATCTGAGCACCATAATTCTTGCAGCCGAGACGTGCAGATATGTTCCCTTTGCAGGTCTGAAATTGTAGTCCGGGAATAATTCGTGCAAAATTATCAAAAGTCAACTTATGGAACCGCCACTTCAGGGAGTCAATCAGAGACGTCCCGCCATCGTCCCAGCCAAGCGGCGCCTTTAGAAGACCTCAAGAGGGTGACGTTCCTTTGGAAACCGTGCCTTGCTATCTAGTGAGTCAGAACTGAGTTGGCGCAGTACAGAGTCGGCGCAGGACCGAGTCAGACCAGCATGCCGAGTTTGACCCGAACGCACTTCCAGATTGCTGCCCGTCAACCCAGGGTCGGTCCTCTTGGGCCCCACTTGTAGCCCTTTACCTCCCTGCGTGTAGTGAGTAATAAATTTCACTATTGTAACTAAGTTTTTACCGTTGTTACCGGGAGTTACCGTACTTGGCCGGGATCGTCTTCCCCACGCCCGGAGCGTGGAGGTAAACTCGCCCTCACTCTTTATCGCATTTTTCTTAGTTCATATTCATTCGTATATGCCGCTGCGAGTGTAGGTTCCTAGCTTGATATATTGTTATCACCGCAGCGAGAGTGAGTGAGTGTACCGTCTTGTGACTCAATCCGAGTTAACATGGAAAGGCCGATACCTGAGACTCATGGCCGGTTTCTCAATCGCGCACGGTCCCACGTCTTCCCTCGCTTAGGGACGATCGTGAGCTAGAGTCCCAGGTCGTGTGTCCGTCCCGCATCATTCGGCCTCAGTGACTTCTTCTTTTGGCCATATTCATTGTTCGCTCTGCCCTTGGTTTGTTTATTGTCGCCAGACTCGCTGAGCTCGGGTATAAGACAGTTGGCTACATATGCGTCCCTATTGGCACCATCGTCTGAGACACTTTGATTGCCCCCTAACATGCCTGGGGGACTGGATATTGGAATGGCTGAGGGGGAATGCCCCCTGTGTGATTAGGCATCATTCGGAGCATGGCTGGCTGTGTTGAGGCTTTAGGTGAGCCTACACCAAGCTTGTGCCGCTTCCTGTAGATGTCTTGCCGATCGAGGCGTGGATGCACTTACATTCATCTCATCTAGCTATCTCTATAGCATTTCAATCTCTTGATGTTTTTGGTGTAGTAGCACCACCAAGGCAGAGTCTTGTAAGAAGGGGTCAGGAGTGCTACTGCCTTCCGCCTCTGGTTTGTATAAGATGTTTGGCATCCTGCCATCATTATCGACTATAGGTAGCTCCTTCAAGACGAACTCCTTGTGTTTTATGCCTCCGGGTGTAAGAGGAATGTGGTATTGAACCCCCTTATTAGCTGACGGGCATTGTTTTGACATTTTTATGGACCCAGTAGATGAGTGGGAGGAGGAAGCTTCAGCTTGAATTATTCCCTTCGGCATGAAATAGATTTCTTCATCTTCCTCATCAGCGGTTTGCACCCCGCCAGACGAGGTTGACAATGTGTTGCAGGAGAGAGCCATATATCTCCTTTCAGCCTTTGTGTGCTTCTTTTTCTTCCCCTCTAGGGTTGGCATCTGCCCCCATAGTAGGTTGCTTGGTGCATTCAGCATCTTTACCTTTTCTTCAGTTCTTTTTGTTAGCCAGTGGAACTCATTGCATTTTTGAGGGCATTCTTCTTGAGCTGCATAGGTTGGCCCTTGGGCTGCTCATGCTTGTCTAACCCGTCTATAATGATTTGTAGCCATTCCTCGGCTGGGTTGATTTCTTCATGCATCTCCAGAGCCGGAAGAGGTGCCGGTCTTGTTCTCTTTCTTGTCGGCACTGCTCGCCGATTTCCTTGTTTTTCTTTGGGTGCTCTGAGACGGCCTTCATTGGTGCGCTGGTTGCAAGCCTCTGGCACTTCTTTAGGCAACTATTAATATATGGATATCATGTTGATTGATGCCCGTAGATTATGCATTTCATGAGGGCGTAGAGGGTCGACTTTGTGCTCCCCAATTTGTAATTCCCCTATTTTAATTAGGCCATGGGCAATGTCCTTGAATATTTGGTAATCCTCACTAGGATGTCCATGGATTTGATGGTAAGGGCAGAAGCAAGGGTCATCTCTTCGCCTGAGATCATCAGGCTTCGTTGGCTTCGGAAGAGTAATCTTGTTATACTTGATAGCCCATTCGAACAATGCTCGAGTCCTGTCCCTAGGGAAAGCATAGAACTTCTTTTCTTTATTCTGTCGAAGAGGCCTTTCTTGACATTCAGCAAGTTCATTTGGGGGAGGATTGTGCACCCACTTGTGCCTTTTCGCCTTGAGGCTAACAGCATGGTCCGCTTTCAGCATCAGCCGCTTATTAACCTTCCTGGCTTGGTGACTTGAGTCAGTAGGAAGTGAGGGGTATTTCTCGAAGAAGTCGTCAACTTCTGTGGCAACATCCATTAATCGGTCAAAAGATCGGATTTCTATTCCAATTGTCTTTTCCAAGATCTCTTTCCTCAGATTTTTTTTACACATCTGTATTGCATCTTCTGGATGCGGAGGATGCCGGCACCTCATGCTGAGATCCCTCCATCTCTTGATATATTCTGCAGTAGGTTCATCATCTTTTTGCTTGATCGCCATTAGCTCGACCATGGTCACCTCCGCCTCGGTGATGTGAAATCTTTCAGTGAATTTATGCTGCATATTGTTGAGTTATGGTTTTGATGATTGTTGTGATTGTTAAGTTATGGTTTTGATGATAACTAAACTTAATGTGTGATTAAGTGATGATAACTACACTTGTGGTTGATTACTCATACTCCTGTTATCTATGTATGGCTGAGATGTCAAATGGCAACGGTTACATGGTTTTGATCCTTGGTTTGCATATGTTGATTTTACAAGAGGCAAGAGGTTTCATAACCTCTTTAATGTGAACAAGTATGGTATTAACCCTGACTATCTTGCTTGCAGGATTCAACTCATGGCCGACACCTGATGAACCAAACGTGTGGATACTCACCCTACTCCTCTACAATCCAAAACAGGTGGTATATGTCATTACAATGTCAAGAACCATTGGTGAGACTCTTACCTTATCTTAGCATCGATCTCACCATGTGTATCTCATATACCTCTCCTTAATACACCTCATTCATGCATATTAAACATGAAACCCTTCTGGCCATCGTGCGCCCTCACCCGCGGATCGACCTGCGGGGGTTTCCGGGGGCGGAGCCCCCGGAACAAAATTTAGAAATGCTCTAATGGTTTAGACGTTTCAAATGCATAAACCAAGTGAATCTAACCCCAAAATGCATGGATTTGATATGGACATATTTCTTTGAGCTAACACTTCATTTTTGCAGGTATAGGTCTTTCCGGTCGACCAACATACCTTGGCCGGTTGACCAGATTTGCCAGAGCCTAAGAACTCCACGTTTTACAGGTTTCGGTCGACCGCCCCTACCTTTCCGGTCGACCGGTTCTTCCAGAAACAAAACACTCCAGGATTTACAGGTTTTGGTCGACCGCCCCTACTTTTCCGGTCGACCGATTCTCCCAGAACCGAAAAGATGGAGATTTTGCAGGTTCCGGTCGACCGCCCCATGCCTTCCGGTCGACCGCCAGCCCCGAGGCCCCCTTTTGTTGACTCTTGGTTCAAGCTCGAGGAAAGGTCTTTCTACCCATTTGTTTAATCCCAATGACCCCAATTACACCATGATTTTACTGAATGAACAAGAACATGTTATCGCAAATTTTGCTGAGGTTTTATATCGCTGGGCCTGTCATGGGGAGGGGACAATTCCCTATTCACCGTCTTTTTTTATTCACTAACTTGAACTCCTCCGGGTTCTAGGGGGTCTACCATGTCATGGTATGTTCCCCTAGAAGTCCCTCTCATGGAGTAGAATATGAATGCCAATCAAATGGCAACATTGACAGTCCCTTGTCCAACCGCGGGTATGTGGAGTTCCCTTGTAGGCTAGCCCTCGGGATGCCTCCCTACCCAATTTGGGGATCATAGAGCAGCCTGCTGTGGCTTTCTCTGTTTTAGAAGTCATCCTGGTATACCCATGGATGCACTTCACTTTTCACCCCAAAATGCTCGGTCCGGGGAGATGCTGCCAAAAATTTCCCAGGATTTGACACTTAAAAAAATATGGAAACCAAGTGTGACAACATGAATAAACATCACAATTTCTTAATGGCAATCACAAAGGAATGAGAGGAATGAAACAAAGAAGAAAACATCGAAATTGATGAAATGAACCATGAGCTAGCCTTCATCTCATTGCTGAACTATTGGGAATTAAACTAGTAGCTCCTTCTCATTTGCCGAACATTTGAGCACACTAAGGATCTCCCTTTCTCATTCACACATAACTCCATAACCATCATGAGTTTCATTAAACCTGTCTCCGTGCATCTAATTGGCACGAGATCCTTGCTGGCCGGCTTTGAACAGAAATAAAGGAATTCTGCTGGTAGAACAGTGGAATGCTTGCACCCTTCATCCATCTTCTTTAATTGCATTTTAAAGCAAGAGAAACAGTAATTTGTGTGAACCCAGCATGGCTGCATGTGTGCATAGCTGCATGTGTGCATATACTACACCTAATCAGACTCCACTGCATGAGGTAAAGTGGCCTAAGAATCTCTGGACATCTACACTAATGATATATGAAACAAATTCAAGCCTCATCTCATCTGCACATTCATGTGAAATATGCATATTCATGCATGAAGGGCCATGGCTGACTAATGGGTTCAGTGGAGCCAACAAATTTCCCATTGGAGCAGAACTCTTCATTGCAGCAGAATATTGAAGTCAACAAGGCTTAATTCTAAGGCCTAGGGGTCGACCCCTTCGACAGTAATAAAAGAAGCCACTTCAAAGAAATGAGAAAAGGAAGACATGAGAATGAAAGAGAGTCAATCAAATAATCGACAGATTAAGAAAAGAGAGGAGAGGGTTTAACAGAGTTGAATTTTAATCAAGACTGTTGCAAGCAACACTGGGCTGCTGCACTGGGACAGAGCTATAAACAAGGGACAGAATGTACATTAGCAGAGCTGTATATTCAGATTGAACCTAAATGCATCCGTTGAATATTTCTGCCGCTACATTGCTTTGAACCAAAGGCAAAGAAAAAAGAAAAACTCTCTGCACTCTGGAAGCAAAATCACCAGCTTTCGAAAATCTGAAGCTTCTACTTGGGCATTCAGAATTCGTTGCTACCATCCTTTGGAATGACCACAACTTGGACATGTCTAGGTCCATTAATTCTAGGACATTGTTACAGCCACTGTCTGCTATTTCTTGGTACCTGGCGATTAGTCAAAAAGGAAGATGTATGCAGCTGATGTCGTGTGTGATGGCGCACTACGAGTGGGGGAAAATAGTCTGGCTGGCAAGCATTCAGCACATTCAAATATTAGTGATGATTTAACAAAACAATTAGGATTTCTATCACTGTGCTCCGTATCCTTGGCTGGTGATGAATTGACCAAAGATGTGCCATAATTAGCAGATTGTTGCAATGCAAAGAAGAACCACTGGAGCTGAGTCTTCTTCAGCAGCAGCCTGATCGTTCACTATATGGGACACCTGCTTCCAGTTACTAAGTCATAGTAGCAAGACCCGCTGGCAACTAGACAAGGGTCGACCCCCCCTGCAGGCCCATGGGTCGACACCTCCCCCCATTCATACATTCTGAAAATCCTGATGACTGAAGTATTAGAATGGAGGTATTTAAGTGCTTGATCCAGTTTGCACAGAATTTTCCCAGCCTTACAGAAGCAGAGTTTGCTGTTGTTCCCCAGCCTCCATGGCAGACTTTTGTGTCATGCTTAAAAGTATATCAGTCAGCCTTAATCCAGGGCATTGATGATCCGTATTCAAGAGGGTTTGGTTCTGACGGTGCAAGAAAAAGTTTTGAGTCTTTTGCCATTCAGTTATCTGAACTCCTACTGACGGTTGTGGGAAACTCTTGGTTGTCAAAGATCGTTGGAAGGAATGTCAGAGAGCTGGTGTTTTACTCAATAACAGTCCTTCAAATTATAGAGGAACAAGTGCATACCTGGTCTACAGATGCCAACCGATATATGGCTGATGAGGATGATGTTGCTTATAATTGTCGTGTACCAGGATCTCTCTTGTTAGAGAAAAGCATCAATGCTTATGGCCAAAAACACAATGCTTCTGTGAAGCCAACAGACTATGGTCCTGCACGTTACTTAAGTCAACAACCTCGACGAGGATTCATGGAGAATAGTCGAGCACATTGGTTTAAGATTTCATCCCGTGTGAAGACAGATCTCAGCCAAGCTAGCTAGGGTTATTGGATAAATAATAGGACGATGGGGTGCAATTTGAAGAGAATGAATGAAAGCGTGACGGAATTTTCTTAGAATTAGCGGGCCTCAAGGGGACCAGCCACACTACAAGAAAATTGGCTTATAGCCATGAATTTTACCTACGCTTTCAAAAAACGTAGGTATAGGCAACATATTCTGATGTTTTAAAATTAACGTCGGTAAATTTCCTACGTTTTATTATAGTGTAGTTATATGGTCATGTAATTCCGACGGTTTTAAAATAAATGTAGGAAAAGATAATATATGACGACGTTTTTTAAGTAAATTTGATAATAGACTTTAGATATTGTTTCGCTTTTAAAAGAAACGTAAGAATAAATTGTTTCAATTTAAAAAAAATAAAAATAAAAAACGTAGGAAATGAGGTGACTTCGATGGCTGCAAAAATCCCGCCCGAGGTTTTATCATCCCGCTCGATTTCAACCCATCCTTGATCTCCCTCTATCTCTTCCTCCCCCACACCTTCCCCTCTGATCTTCTCCCTAGATCTCGTCTGTGGCTCCCATCTCCACCCTCTCCTTCTTCGCTCCCTTCCCCACTAAAACCCTAGTTGTGCTCTCAGTCGGCCTCACCCGACTGTAAGTTCGCGAGGGTGCGGGACCTGCCTGCGTACGGGCGGGAGGTGCCGCACCTGCACTGCCAGCGCAAGGTGTTCGAGGCATACATCCGACTGTGGCGGTTCCAGCAGGACCACTGGGAGGAGCTGGTGGAGGCCGGGATGCGGCGGTGGGAGATCGGGGAGGTGGCCCCCCGGATTGGGCAGCTCTACTACGGGCAGTACCTACACACCAGTGACTGGAGGTTCCTGCTGGAGGCGCACGTCTTCTACGAGGCCATCATGTGGGGGGATACTTCGAGAGGGACAAGGATGGGAGGGAGGGCGCGTACGGCCGGCCCCTCACGGGCAGGCATCAACAATAGTAGCTCCAGCTCTCGGATCTCGGGGTGAGGTGCAAG
Organism: Amorphophallus konjac; assembly: GCA_022559845.1. NCBI lineage: Eukaryota > Viridiplantae > Streptophyta > Magnoliopsida > Alismatales > Araceae > Amorphophallus > Amorphophallus konjac. The sequence continues at coordinate 212,095,270 of CM040127.1, forward strand.
GATTTGTGGTTCTACGCCTGGTTTGCACTCGTGGCGCTGCTGATGAACCGGAGGCAGATGGTCCCGACACTCGTGGACAAATTCAGAGCTCTGCTGGATGATTCTAGGGTCAGATTATCGGTAAGACTCCTGCAATCCCAATGTTTTATTTTTCTCCACCCGTCTCTCTAGATCTGTTAATTCTTTTTCTCCACTCATCTCACTAGATCAGACCCTTAATAGTGCAGAAAGGATCTGCCCAGGTAGGCAGATCTACCTCGGCTGCGCGCGGGTATCCAGGGATTGGGGGCTCCGGGTGAGCGCACCGGTGAAGGTGGCACCCCTGGAGGATGAAGGAGAGTATAAGAGGGTGCTGAGTGGTAGTAGTAGCAGCACGAGCAGCGAGGTGGAGGGGGAGTTTGATCCCAGGCTTCCCTTTGCAAAATCTAAGCTTGAGATCAATATTCCCTTTCTTGGTGCACAATTCATGTTTGTAATGGCTCATATGCATTGACTTAAGTGGAAAATAAAAAAATGAATATTTTTATGACATCTGTTGTCAACTAGTAATCTTGGTGAATGATAAATATATAATTCAAAGTGTTATCACTTTTGCTTCACTCTTTGCTTCTTGCTTTCCTTCTATCTTGGTAACTATGCTTTGCTGTTATTAATTTTTCAGGTCTTGATTTGAATACCAGTTGCTTTATTCTCCATGTTATTGGTTGGTCACTTTAGGAGAACTTGCTTCCATCACTTTACTGCACTACTGCATGATGCGGGATGGACAGCGGACTCGACTCCAAGTTGAGATGCGATCCTTGAACTCTAGACAAGCTCGCGATCGTCCCTTAACGAGGGAAGCGTACGGACGTGCGCGGTTGAGAAATCGATAGTGAGCTAGGGTGGTCGGCTCTCTCTCGTACCCGGATCGGGTCACGGGATGGGTCTCACTCTCTTTCTCGTAGCGGCGATATAAAAATATAACAAGCTAGGAATCTATCACTTGCAGCGGCATATACAAATAAATACGAGTAAAGAAAATGCCGAGTGAAGGAGCGGACACGATACCTCCACGCTCCGGGCCTGGGGAAGATGATCCCGGCCAAGTACGGTAACTCCTGGTAAAATAATTATTCAATAATTACAGAAGTTAATTTGCTGCCCACTCCACGTAGGGAGGTAAAGGGCTACAATGTGGGCCCGGGAGGACCGATCTTGGGTTGACGGGTAGCAATTTGGACACTCCGTCGGCACGGCTCGGATGGCACAAGCTGCTGGTTCTGGGACCCGCGTGCTAGTCGGTGGGGCCGAGTGGGCCCGGAGTGGCACCGCTGTGACGGGGACGCCTAGAGGAAAGCTCTCTGGGAAGGCGGCGCGGTGGTTCACCTTGTGGAAGGTGAGGCGGCTCCGATCTTCAAGTGCTGAACTTGCTGTCCACGGATCTAAACTTCTGTTTTATAGTGCGCGACCCGGCGAGAACAACTACTGCGATCAATCCCGATGTCGGATCGACGCGAAATTGGTGCCGTTGGAAAGCTGACTCAGAGAGATATGATCTATGGCTATAGTAAGAATTTTGACTCTCCTTTTGATGGCCTTGGTCGAATTTACAAGCTGCTGGTTCACAGAGCCAGATCTAGCAGGACATAATTGAATCTGCCTGAGAATTGGCGTTGACCGTGGCTAAGACTTCAGATCTTGGAGTTCGGCTCTTGATGAAAGTTGGAGAGGGGGAAGTAAGGAAGACGTGGATATTATTTGTGGATTTTCTAGAGGAGGTTTGGTTGGGAAAACAGATTTTCTAACACTGGTGGGTCGGATCTGGACTGCACAGGACAGAACATATTTTTGACTGAGTTTTAATTTTTCAGAGGAGAAAAAGAACTCCTAAATTCGTGAAAAAAATTATTGGAGATGGGCTGTGGTGGGCAGAATACCCAATACAAATTTGGACTCAATCAGAAAAGGGGAAGTGGGTCGAACAAAGGAAGAACTAGGTTGCTGTGACACAGGACATAACATAGACAGATCTGGAGGGCTGGGAATAACGGAATGGGAAAAATAGAAAACGAAGGGTAAAAATTATGAAAATTTTTATGGGACGTGGGATGGACCTCAGGAACTCACCCTCAAAATTTTGGATCTAGAAGATCACAGGGTGGGGAGCTAAAATTCGAACACTGGACCTCTGTCCTGATTTGGACAGATCTCCGGCGGGTTGGCGGTGGCGGTGCGGTGGCGGCTCGACGGCGGCGGCGGCGGAAGCGGCGGTGCTGAGCTTCACACTCAGGGAGGTGGTGGAGGAGAGGCTTCACACCTCTGAATACAGAGCTCTCACAGCTCTAGGGGAGGAGAGAGGGGTGCCCTTGGGCTATTGAGTAAATAATGGAAATTATCTTCATTAATGCTAAGTAATTCATAAATTACAAGGTTTATATAAGAAATGTAAAATGACCTAAACTAACCTCAGATCTAAATTAGGGGAGGGGTAAATGGGGGAGATCATATTTAATTCTCCCATGTGATTTGGAACCAAATAAAATAAAAATACAATCCTATTAAACAAATATAAAAGGGGGGCGCCCCCTTGACTTTCAAGGGCCTTCATTTTTGAATTGTTTAACCCTTTGTCCCCTTGAATGGTCAAGCAATGTAGAAGCCCACCTTGGACATTTGACCAGCCCCACATGGGCCCTAAGACTTAGGTGGACCAATAGGGAAGAAGGTGGGGGGCCCGAACTGGACCTACTGGACTTTTGCACATAAACCCACTAAAACCTAAAGACTCACATTTTGGCTTATACTTGCCATACAATTGCATACCCAATTATACAAGGGTATAAATGTAAATAAAAAGACACAAATGTAAAAGAAAATATTAGTGTTCGGTGTTGATTCCCATCAATTCTTCCCGGGTGAGAAGAACTCGACCCCATCGAGTAAGGGGTGAGGCTGCTCGAGTAGCTCCTGCGGATCCGTCACCGAACCTGGACGCGCGGAGTACCCTCCACTCCAAGTAATCAACACCTGCTCATCCCGTATAGATTCGATATGCTCACGCTGCTGGGGAATGAGGCTAGAGGCGGACACTCCGGGGTGGGGTCACTCTCAAAGGAGGGAGGCGGCTCAAAGACTCACTAGGAATCACCGGTGGGTCCCTATATGTGACGAGATCCAAGATAGAGAGTGGTCGAGCCGATCCCAAATGCCGGCAAGTCTACAACGTACGCAATAGATCCAACTTGCCTTATACTCGAATGGTACTGACAACGCGAGCGTACAAAAGACCGACTCAACTCGAGAACGTATACAGACTCCTTACAAACTAGACAAAGAAAACACACGGATGCACACACGACCCTAAATAAACCTACAGTTAGTCTGACCCATACATATGCAATGGTGGACTAGGACACCTGAATGTGTGCCATGCATGCATGTTATGTAACCGGAGGTTGACGTCATGGTGGACTCCAAGACACCCAAGTATAAACCAGTCTGGCAATGACGTCCTATTGGACTTGGGTGTGGGAGGTTCGAGTGGTTCGGGTGGTCTAGGTGGACTAGGGAAGCCAAATTCACTTTCTCCACTTCCCGAGTGAACTGAAGGACTAACCCATGAAGAAAGGGCGCGGATGGGAAGTGGTGGGTCACGGGGCTCCCTAGGGAAGGGGTCGAAAGGATCAAGGAAAGTGTGACCTACCGTGATGGATTCCCATGGGAAAGGGTCAAAAGGATCAAGAAGAGTTAGGGATCTAGTGATGTGGCTCCCTTTTGACCCCGGGTAGAAATCCCCAATGTAAGCCAACCCCTCGTCACCTGAGGGGATCAGGGAAGCAGCTGACTCCCTAGGATGTGTGGACTTCTCTATGAGAGAGAAGGGGTCATGGAAGGGAAAGTAGTGGAGCTCGTCTGGTAGAGGTAAGAGCAAGATGAGCTCACTGGTAATGGACCCACCGTGCAGACAGAGGTGATGGAACCCAAGGATGGGTATATGAAGCTAAGGCACCTAGGTGGGTCGGGCCTGAGAGCCAACAGACTGGTCAGCTCCATTTGCCTACTTAATCCCTTAAGCAGGTCATCCATGGTGTCCACGAAGTAAGAGGAATGGCAAGCGGAGCTAAAAGCTGTGGTGGACACTATCTGTAGGGTTGGTTCTATGGGAGGGTAGCAAGGGAGTGGGGTATCCAGAAATAAACCCTTCCTTAGCCAACTAGCTAATGGCTCCTCAATAATTACCTCACCCTTTAGGAGCATGAGGGGCTCCGTATGGAGTTCCATGGGTGAAGGCCGTGGTGAATTTTCGCCCTCGGATGGGGAGAGGACATCCTCCATGATGGGGAGAGGGCTTGGGGACTCCGTAGATGGGGCTGGGTTAAACCTACCGGTGATGACCTCCTTAGGCTCGGGTAGGCGTCCATCACTATGAGCACGTGTCCTATCCATCCTATCCAACCGGTCCAAAAACATTTTTAAGAGCTCGACAAAGGTGCGGGTTGGAGTAAGGGCATCGTGGTGGACTCGCTCATCGTCTCTCGGCCTGGGTGTGGACCTAGGCTCGACTACATGAGGGGCTTCTTGCCTCCAGATATGACCCACTTGGTTGGAAGTGATTTGGTGGGGTCGGTTGGAGGTGACTGGGTGGCACGGGTTGGAGGGGACCGGATGGGGAAGGTAGACCCTCCTAAGCTCTATCTTCATGTCCCACCATGATTCGATGGGCCATTGCCTCCTAACCTCTCTCAAGCCTTCGATGTCTCTCCACTTTTCGGCAGCCCCGTGGAGAAGCCTCTACTTGGAAAAATAGAATTGCCCGACCTCGGACATGGTATAACAATCAAAGTATTTGTTCATGGCAGCCTCCCACTTGAGGTAGTCGCTCGGGACCTTGGAGCCATAAAAGTCTGAGGCTTCGGGCCTACGGAAGTGGAGGGGATGGTTGCCCAACCCATGGGTGTCATGTAACCGGTGATATCGCCTGGGCGACTTGGAGTCCATTGGACACTTGGGAACTACACGATGGACATGCTGACACTTGGTGACACACCAAACTGACTCTAACTAATGCAAAGTTGGTATGCAAACTCGAATACACACCTAGACTCAACCAATAGACAGTACTTGGCGGAGTCACGGGATCCGAAGATCCTCTCTCGCAAGTGTGCGACCTTCCCGATAGGCGTAACCTAATGTTCGGGCAAGACCTTTTGATATACCGAATAATGGTATGCAAATGCAACCTTGGACCGACTAAAATGACCCTCTTTTTTTTAGTTTTTAAACAAGGACTAACCTAGACTCAAACCTGGCTCTGATACCAAACTGATGCGGGATGGACAGCGGACTCGACTCCAAGTTGAGATGCGATCTTTGGACACTAGACAAGCTCGCGATCGTCCCTTAACGAGGGAAGCGTACGGACGTGCGCGGTTGAGAAACCGACAGTGAGCTAGGGTGGTCGGCTCTCTCTCGTACCCGGATTGGGTCACGGGACGGGTCTCGCTCTCTTTCTCGCAGCAGCGATATAAAAATATAACAAGCTAGGAATCTATCACTCACAGCGGCATATACAAATAAATACGAGTAAAGCAAATGCCGAGTGAAGGAGCGGACACGATACCTCCACGCTCCGGGCGTGGGGAAGACGATCCCGGCCAAGTACGGTAACTCCTGGTAAAACAATTATTCAATAATTACAGAAGTTAATTTTCTGCCCACTCCACGCAGGGAGGTAAAGGGCTACAATGTGGGACCGGGAGGACCGATCTTGGGTTGACGGGTAGCAATTTGGACACTCCGTCGGCGCAGCTCGGATGGCGCAAGCTGCTGGTTGTGGGGTCCACGTGCTGGTCAGTTGGGCCGAGTGGGCCCGGAGTGGCACCGCTGTGACGGGGACGCCTGAAGGAATGCTCCCTGGGAAGGCGGTGCGCTGGTTCACCTTGTGGAAGGCGAGGCGGCTCCGATCTTCAAGTGTTGAACTTGCTGTCCACGGATCTGAACTTCTATTTTACAGTGTGCGACCCGGCGAGAACAGCTGCTGCGATCAATCCCAACGTCGGATTGACGCGAAATTGGTGCCGTTGGAAAGCTGACTCAGAGAGATACGACTTATGGCTAGATTAAGAATTTTGACTCTCCCTTTGATGGCCTTGGTCGAATTTACAAGCGACTGGTTCACAGAACCAGATCTGGCAGGAAATAATTGAATCTGCTTGAGAATTGGCATTCACCATGGCTAGGACATCGGATTTGGGAGTTGGGCACTTGATGAAAGTTGGAGAAGGGGAAGTAAGGAAGATGTGGATATTTTTTGTCGATTTTCTAGAGGAGGTTTGGTTGGGGAAACGGATTTTCTAACACTGGTGGGTCGGATCTGGACTGCACAGGACAGAACATATTTTTGACTGAGTTTTAATTTTTCAGAGGAGAAAAAGAACTTCTAAATTCGTGAAAAAATTATTGGAGATGGGCTTTGGTGGGAAGAATAGCCAATACAAAATTGGACTCAATCAGAAAAGGGGAAGTGGGTCGAACAATGGAAGAACTAGGTTGCTATGACACATGACATAACATAGACAGATCTGGAGGGCTGGGAATAACGGAATGGGAAAAATAGAAAACGAAGGGTAAAAATTATGAAAATTTTTATGGGACGTGGGATGGACCTCAGGAACTCACCCTCAAAATTTGGGATCCAGAAGATCACCGGGTGGGGAGCTAAAATTCGAACACTGGACCTCTGTCCTGATTTGGACAGATCTCCGACAGGTTGGCGGTGCGGTGGCGGTGGCGGCGGTGCGGTGGCGGCTCGACGGCAGCGGTGGTGGCAGTGCTGAGCTTCACACTCAGGAAGGTGGTGGAGGAGAGGCTTCACACCTCTGAATACAGAGCTCTCACAGCTCTAGGGAGGAGAGAGGGGCGCCCTTGGGCTATTGAGCAAATAATGGAAATTTTCTTCATTAATGCTAAGTAATTCATAAATTACAAGGTTTATATAAGAAATGTAAAATGACCTAAACTATCCTCAGATCTAAATTAGGAGAGGGACAAATGGGGAGATCATATTTAATTCTCCCATGTGGTTTGGAACCAAATAAAATAAAAATACAATCCTATTAAACAAATATAAAAGGGGGCGCCTCCTTGACTTTCAAGGGCCTTCATTTTTGAATTGTTTAACCCCTTGTCCCCCGGAATGGTCAAGCCATCTAGAAGCCCACCTTGGATATTTGACCAGCCCCACATGGGCCCTAAGGCTTAGGTGGACCAATAGGGAAGAAGGTGGGGGGCCCAGCTGGACTTACTGGACTTTTGCACATAAACCCACTAAAACCTAAAGACTCACATTTTGGCATATACTTGCCATACAATTGCGTACCCAATTATACAAGGGTATAAATGTAAATAAAAGGACACCAATGTAAAAGAAAATATTAGTGCCCGGTGTTCATTCCCATCACTGCATAACAAAGCAAAATAAAATTTGATCATCATATTCATATGCACCTCCATATGCTTCCCCATGTTTACTTGTGTTTGTCATATCAGGTCTACTGGTTGGAAATTCGGATGTGTTGCCTTGTTGATTTCTGAAGCTATGCTCGTCTGAGTCTATTTCATATGAGTCTTGTTTTCTATATTTGGCAGTATATTTTTGGATGTTGATCTTTAGTTTGGTAGAGAATCTAAGCTATAGAGTTTTCCAAAATTGGAATTACTACTTTGTTATTGTAATGATATTCATCTGCAGAGTGAGATTTTTCTCTAACTCCCTTTTTTATACTCCTGCAGTTTTAGCTCATTGAATAGAGAGATTCATCAAAATTTAGCATGTTGCTATGTCTATGATTACACTAATTGGGCTGTTTCCACACTCCTATTTCTTAAACTCCTCTTTAATCCCTTATGTTCTCTGCATTTCTCATCAGCACTTGGTCAGACGTTGAGGCTTTTGAGGGAGAGAAGATGATAGAATCCTAAATGCATAAGCATCTAGCTTTAACTGCGCTTACTCTAAATATGATGCCGACCTTTGACACGTCTGTCTTAAGTCTTCATCATCTGGGCATGACTAAATCTGTGGAGCTTTCAACTCATTGAAAACCTTTTGTTTATATTAATGTGTTTATTTATTTTATTGCAAGTTCTTTTGCAAATGCCCTTCCATGGTGCTGTAGTATTTATATGATGGTCATCTTTATTCTCCATAGCTCAGCATCTAATCATGTGGCTTAAGGTGATGTTGCCTGATTAATTTTCTCTGATTTTGCCACTATGCCAACATGCACTAAGATATTCATTTTTGCATTTCTTTCTAACTTTATTGGTATATCAAGCTCTGCAATTATACATCATTATATCTGGATCAGAATTCAGTTTCTAGGTGACATTTTGAAAAGATAGTTGTGCAATGTTCATTTGGTTGACTGTCAAGTCTCTCAATCCTTGGAGATGTTCAGAGGAATGGAGGAGTGTTGTACTACTATAATATTCCGCCATCTCTTGGAGAGAAGGCATACAAGCGATTGACAGTCAACTAGAAGGACCAAGCTCTTGCCCTGTGACTGAATTTTTCCACCTTCTACATTATTGTAGGTCCAGTTTCACAATTCTGACTTATGTAGTTCTTATACTTGTTGAATGTTAATTTTCTTATTTCAAGTTCCATGATTTTCTTATTTCTAACAACAAGATAAAGCTGCAAAACTAAACTTGTCTCATTTCTTTTTCCCCTTACTAAGTGACCATTTTATAACTATTGATTACTTGCTTTGACTAGGGTGAGTGAGCTGAGAGTTGTTGAGCTCTTGGATGATATGTGTGAGAAAATGCAAGATTACACCTTAGAAAAGGTAACCTTTCCCTTTTCAAGTCCATTCTGATGAGGACATCTCACGACACTCCCTTTGGCTCGGGTCGCCTGCACACTCTTGATGTGGATTGACTATGATCTACACTTATCTTCATTTCCTAAGTTTCATCTTATGTATTTTCCTTTTATTGAGTCCTATCTTATGTACTTTCTTTTATTGAGTCATGTTGTTCTAGTCTATTTCTCTTATTTTGTTTAATTGGGCCTTAGTACCTTAGTTTGGGCCTAATGGATTGAGTCTAGGACTTGTTGAGTCTTTTGTCTTAATGTCAGGGTCATTTTGGTCATGTAAAGAGTGGTTGCCTATAAATAGGCCCCATCTCTCTCCATGTAATCAACTTTTGATGAATCAATTTGAATAGAAATATTTCCCAAATCTCACTCCCCTTCACTAAATTTCTCTTCTCTCTCTCTCTCATTATCTCTCTCTCCCTCTCTCTCTTCAAGAAGGAGGCACACCATTCTCTCTCTCCTCCCTCCTCCCAACCACTCTCAACCCCCACCTACCTCCATTAACTCCACACAACTTCCCATAGCCCCTCTTTACTCCACATCTAGTTCCAAGAACCCTCCACCAATCTAAGCCCTACTTCCCAACCACCACCTACCCCCCTCCACTTCCCTAAGCACCCCACCACCTTCCCAAGTCTGAATTAACCTCTCCCAAAGCCCAAATTCGAAATTCCCTCCCCTCTCCCATCCCTCCCACACCCTAGGTCGACCCAAACCAGACCCCCCTTGGTCTGGTCGCCCTCCTCCTCCTCCTCTCCATCTCACCCTCTCCCTAGTGCACCTCCACCCCTATCACCACCTCCACCAGCTGCAGCCCCTTCACCCACCTCCTCCCTACTTCTCCAGCCAGCCCAACAGCCATCCATCAACCCCTAAACACCTCACATTCCCCTCCCATAGCCATTAGACACACCCTCCACCTCTTACCTTCTTGGCTATCCCCTTCCCCACACCTTCTTCTTCCCCTCATTCTGTCTCTGTTTCAGGCAGAATAGTTGCAGTGACTTGCAGAGGCAGCCACGACCGTCTCTCAAAGACTCAGGTGGCAAGGCCTACATTGCTGGAATCGTCTGCAAGTTAGCTTTCCAACCGTGGTGGTCTCGCCAGCTTCCGAGGTCGGAGCTGTTCGTAGGAGCAGATCTTGTCCGACTGCGTCTGTTGTCCCTGTCTGAGGACCTGAAGATGAAAGCTGGAGCCACCACGACCAGATCGGGACAGGTCTGGGCGCCATTTTCGGAGGGCAGGAACTACGTCCAGTTAGCTTTCATCTCCGAGAAGAAGGACCTCAATCGGCCACCGGAGCTATTAGTTACCATTTTCTTTGCCGGAGTGTGCAGTCTGCCACCTGTGGGTCCAGGTTTGACCTGTCTTCACTTATCTGGCCACCATTCTCCTCTCCGACCTCGGATTGTGCCCCCGTCAACTTCTGCTCGAAGCTACTTTGACCAAGATCGCGTCACCAGTTTCGTTCAATTTAGAGTTCGGGAGCGACCGCAGTGCCTTCTGCAATCCACTGCATCAGTTCTGCATCAGTCAGAGGCAGAGTGTCACTTTCCTGCTCCAGTCGCCGGTCCGATCAGCCCCGAGTTCCAGAGCTTTCCAAAAAATTCAGGCATCATTCTCGTCCAGTTGGGGAACTTTTGGCGCCAGTTTCATCAAATTTGGAGCTCGGTTGAGGCCATGGCGGCATCTTCATCGACAACCTGTTCAGCAAAACTGAAGAGTGGCAGAACCGACGAAGCTTGGAGAGTCGGCTTTCTCTTCATAGTTTCCCCACCCCGCTTGGCCGGCTGAAGGCCCCTCCCTGCGTGAAGGTAATTTTGGTTGTAATAAGTCTAACCCCCACCCCAAGAGCCCCCCTCCTGCGAGAGGCGTAGTTTTGTAATTCATTAAAATTTCAGGTCAAGCACTATCGCCGCAGCGTTCGGGTTCATACCCACGCTTCCCGATGCGCCCACGTCTTCGAACGGGATCGGTGTTTTCACACCGATCAGGTGAGTGACTGATACAACCCTTGCTGGCCTATATTTTTCAAGTTTAGTATCGCCTTCAATGCTTGTCGGACGGTGAGAGAGTGGCCATTTCCGCATATACTCAATTGTGTGCCCACCGCGGCTCGTGAGTGAGAGCTACCCAATCCCACGCCCCGGGCGTGCCGGCCTCCCACAAAGTTGGGAATCCCAGACCCTTTGGGGGTTAGCCTAAGCCGACTTAGCCACTTAGAATCATTGGGTCCCGCCTCGGACCCTCGCCATCATCCCCGGTGCCTTCGGGAGATTGCATGTGTCGTATGAGTGAGCCGCTAGTGTGAGTCCATTGCTCAATCTTGAATGCTTGTGGGTCTAGGTCCGAGGTCCATCAAGTCAACCGTAGTCAAACTTGGGCTGTGCCACATCAAGTGGTATCAGAGCAAGTTCACAACTTGTCTCTATCAAGTTGGTCCTAGGGCATGTTTTATGCATTTAGAGTCCTCGATTGCATCTTTTGGTCCCTAGCATGGCCATCTCTTACCGACCTCACCAATCGGTCCTCTCCATAAGTCCAAACCACCAAGGATGCCTACCACTAGCACACATAACCTCCCAGGCCATGTCAATTACCTCATGAAGGCCTTGACCCATGCCAATGAGCGGCTTGATAACATATTGGGTCGACTCAACCAACTTGGAGAAAATGGGCCCGCCCCAAAGACGGACAATAGAAGGGCATGTCCCCCACCTCCCATATTTGATGGAACTCAACCTATTGATTATTTAGATTGGGAAGTCTCGATAGACCATTACTTCACTTGGTATCCCATGTCCGAGGATGAGAATGTCCGATTTGCCAAATTGCAACTTACTAAACGGGCCCACACTCATTGGTTGAAAATTGATGGCTTAAGGATAATTAGAAGGGAAGCTCCCCTCACAACATGGGGGGACATGAAGGAACAACTTAGGGCTACATATATTTTTCCCTCCCATTCCGAACACCAAAGCCCAAAGAGCATTTCAACTCCTTCATTTCCCCTTGGACAACCCAAGACCCTAATCACACATTCCCCACCATTTCCCACCTCCCCTACTCCAACCGCAACATCTACATCCTACACCACAACCATATGTCCACATACCCAATTGGACCCCATGTCCACCCCTCCACCTAGGCCCATAATGGCCACACCCCCAAACCAAACTCCCCTCACCCAACCCACCTTCCACTTCCCACCCCAATCCTACCCCAATTTAGGCCTCCACTACTTCCACTCCCGAGTCCAACCCACGTCCGACCTTGCTCACCTCCTCGGGTGCACCATACATCGACTAACACCAACCCATCCACCATAGACCTTCCTACCCCATTGTCCTTAGGAGTTGCCACCCACACACCCACCCAAGTGGAGAGGGATACCAATCCGGATCCACCTCCCAAAATCGAGGAAATCCAAGGGCCACACAACTCACCCACCACTCCTAGCCTAGCTCCTCAAGAGCTACACACCCTTCCCCATGACACCGTCACCATAGATAAGTCCGTACTCCAATGGCTCAAGCGAGGCCTCACCATTCCTAGTTCACAACCAAGCCACCTACCCATGGGACATCAATCCCAAATCATTCCCACTCAGCATCATGTCACTTATCAAACCTCCTATTGTGTAGAAGATTTAGGAGACTTAGTGGCCTACCTACATTGGTAAGTCCACTTGACCGATATGCTAGCCATGAGGCCGTCGGAGTCTAGCACTATTAGCCTAGCTTACCCCACCGTTGGCTCCATCACTTCCATCTACACCAATAGCCAATTTACAAGTGAGATCATACTCCTTCCCATGGAGGAGGAACCCATCCTAGTCTACTCCCCAACCATTGAGATCCCAAGTGCTTTGATTGGCCAACCCATTAACAACCTTGGCCCAAATAATTTGGAGGAAGATGACTCACCATTTGAGGACCTTGAGAACATGGAGTACCCCTACCTAGGTAACCCTTACCATGATCCCTTTAACCCCTTCCTAAGGGAGCCTAGATCTCCATGTAACCCACTCCCCCTATTCACCACCCCCCTCACCCTACCCAAATCGCCCATGTTGACCCAAACTCCTCCCTTCCTAGAATCGGGTTACATCATGAGAGCATTGACCTTAGGCAACAAACACCTTGGGATTGATGAAATGCCCCACCCCATAACCACCTTCCTAGATCCCTTCGACCCATTCACATGGAAGTTCAAAAGTCATCCCACATCTATGCACATGGAAGTCACCTTTGGGATAAATATGCATGAGTCTAGGCTTACCACACCATTTGACATGATTCATAAGTCGGGTACATTCATTCACATCACCCACATGTCAAGTAGGAAGCATAAGTGGACCGTATTTGGATGTATTGGCCCACCTTCATTCATCATGAGTCTTAAGCATGAGAGGAGCATACATGGATGTCCGGGACCCCTGACATTTGTCACACCCATGCATAAAATGTTAATCTATGGATGTCCCGGCCCTCCTAAGTCTGTCACAGTCTTCATAGAATCAAAGTGTGATCGATCAACATTTGGCTGCCCAGGTCCACCTTTGCACACCATACTTTTCACACCAACATCACATCATAGTGCATGGCATACGCATTCTCGCAAGCATATAGGAAAGAGCAATGAGACTTACAAAAGGCGGGCAGATGCTCATCGGCGCCACTGCGAGTTCCAAGTGGGAGACTTGGTGATGGTGAGGACGGAGCGGCTCCTTCCGGGACCTACCTCCAAGTTGAGGGCACGGGATTCGAGACCCTTTCAAGTTCTGAGACGACTTGGTAGTAGTGCTTATGAGCTAGACCTACCTGAGAGTTTTGGGGTACACCCTACTTTCAATGTGGCGGACCTGGTACCCTACAAGGGCCCCACGGTGGAACCCAGTGAGGAGCTCGAGCCTTTACCCCCCCTTGAGAGAGACACTCCCGGTGGGACTCCACTTCATAGCTTGAGAGACCGACGAGAGCAGGTAGAGGCAATACTGGATGAGCAGAGTATCATTACTAGGCACAAGGTGTATCAGCGCTACCTGGTTAGGTGGAAGAACCGTCCCCCGACAGAGGATACTTAGGTGAGTCGGGAGGACCTGCTGCTCTTGGACCCCGATATTCTGGAGCGTTACTACAGCCAGGCGGACCCATACTCGACAGGGTCGAGTTCTCCCCACCCCGGGGGATTTGATGAGGACATCTCACGACACTCCCTTTGGCTCGGGTCGCCTGCACACTCTTGATGTGGATTGACTATGATCTACACTTATCTTCATTTCCTAAGTTTCATCTTATGTATTTTCCTTTTATTGAGTCCTATCTTATGTACTTTCTTTTATTGAGTCATGTTGTTCTAGTCTATTTCTCTTATTTTGTTTAATTGGGCCTTAGTACCTTAGTTTGGGCCTAATGGATTGAGTCTAGGACTTGTTGGGTTTTTTGTCTTAATGTCAGGGTCATTTTGGTCATGTAAAGAGTGGTTGCCTATAAATAGGCCCATCTCTCTCCATGTAATCAACTTTTGATGAATCAATTTGAATAGAAATATTTCCCAAGTCTCACTCCCCTCCACTAAATTTCTCTTCTCTCTCTCTCACTCTCATTATCTCTCTCTCCCTCTCTCTCTTCAAGAAGGGGGCGCACCATTCTCTCTCTCCTCCCTCCTCCCAACCACTCCCAACCCCCACCTACCTCCATTAACTCCACACAACTTCCCATAGCCCCTCTTTACTCCACATCTAGTTCTAAGAACCCTCCACCAATCTAAGCCCTACTTCCCAACCACCACCTACCCCCCTCCACTTCCCTAAGCACCCCACCACCTTCCCAAGGCTGAATTAACCTCTCCCAAAGCCCAAATTCAAAATTCCCTCCCCTCTCCCATCCCTCCCACACCCTAGGTCGACCCAAACCAGACCCCCCTTAGTCTGGTCGCCCTCCTCCTCCTCCTCTCCATCTCACACTCTCCCTAGTGCACCTCCACCCCTATCACCACCTCCACCAGCTTTAGCCCCTTCACCCACCTCCTCTCCTGCTCTCCAGCCAGCCAACAGCCATCCATCAACCCCTAAACACCTCACATTCCCCTCCCATAACCATTAGACACACCCTCCACCTCTTACCTTCTTGGCTATCCCCTTCCCCACACCTTCTTCTTCCCCTCATTCTGTCTCTGTTTCAGGCAGCATAGTTGCAGTGACTTGCAGAGGCAGCCACGACCGTCTCTCAAAGATTCAGGTGGCAAGGCCTACATTGCTGGAATGGTCTGCGAGTTAGCTTTCCAACCGTGGTGGTCTTGCCGGCTTCTGAGGTCGGAGCTGTTCGTAGGAGCAGATCTCGTCCGACTGCATCTGCTATCCCTGTCTGAGGACCTGAAGCTGAAAGCTGGAGCCACCACGACCAGCTCGTGACAGGTCTGGGCGCCTTTTTTGGAGGGCAGGAACTACGTCCAGTTACCTTTCATCTCCAAGAAGAAGGACCTCAATCGGCCACCGGAGCTATTAGTTACCATTTTCTTCGCCGGAGTGTGCAGTCTGCCACCTGTGGGTCCAGGTTTGACCTGTCTTCACTTATCTGGCCACCATTCTCCTCTCCGATTTCGGATTGTGCCCCCGTCAACTTTTGCTCGAAGCTACGCCGACCAAGATCGCGTCACCACCAGTTTCGTTCAATTTGGAGTTCAGGAGCAACCGCAGTGCCTTCTGCAATCCACTGCATCAGTTCTGCATCAGTCAGAGGCAGAGTGTTGCTGTCCTTCTCCAGTCGCCGGTACGATCAGCCCCGAGTTCCAGAGCTTCCCCAAAAATTCAGGCATCATCCTCGTCCAGTTGGGAAACTTTTGGCGCCAGTTTCATCAAATTTGGAGCTCGGTTGAGGCCGTGGCGGCATCTTCATCGACAACCTGTTCAGCAAAACTGAAGAGTGGCAGAACCGGCGAAGCTTGGAGAGTCAACTTTCTCTTCATAGTTTCCCCACCCCGCTTGGCCGGCTGAAGGCCCCTCCCTGCATGGAGGTAATTTTGGTTGTAATAAGCTTAATCCCTACCCCAAGATCACCCCTCCTGTGAGAGGTGTAGTGTTGTACTTCTTTCACTTTCAGGTCAAGCGACACCGCCGCGGCGATCGGGTATATACCCTCGCCTCCCGGCGCGCCCTCGTCTCCGAGCGGGATCGGTATTTTCACACCGATCAGGTGAGCCTCTGATACTACCCTTGATTGCCTTATTTCTGCGAGTTTAGTATTGCTTTGAATGCCCGTCGGACGGTGAGAAGAGAGCCCGTACTAGTATGCTACTTTGAAGGTGTCCACCGCGGACCGGGAGAGAGTGCCACCCGAACCCCGCCCTGTGGGCCAGCCGCCCACTAAGTTGGGAATCCTAGGCCCTTTGAGATCAGCCTAAGCCAACTAAGTCAATTAGAATCATTGGGTCTCGCCCCGGACCCTTGCTGTCACGCCCCGAACAAGGCGGAAATATCGGGACGTACAGTTAGAGACACGCTGGCAAGAGAGAGAACTAATCTAAAATAATACACAAGTGCTACAAGATGGAAATACTAAATGATCATTAACAAACCACAACTGATACAATAACCTCAAGTTCAACTTAATACAACTGGAATAATCAATCACTAAAGCTCAATAACATGACTGAGACTAAATGCTCTCCAAAACACAACTAAAAGTAAGATAACACACTACTAACACACTAGAACTGATACACTCAAGACATCACTCCTGCCCTTCCCCATCGGTAAGTGCGTCACCTGAACAGCCTGGAAAAGGGGGAAAACACAACTATGAGCTGACGCTCAGTAGGAAATAACAGACAGGTATAAGTGATTAACAGTTTAATTACATTTTAAAATGTCATGCTACAAATGATAAAACAATAAAAAGATAACGATGATATCACGAAACAAAATTCAAAGATCTTGCAAGGTCAAGAAATATAATGAATAGAATGGTAAGACAAGAATTTACTACAGGAGATAACGATAAAAAGTTGGCCATATCAAGACAATTCAAGTCATGTCAAGCACGTATGTAATTTCATTTCCACGTCCAAGTAATCAGCAAGTAAAGTAACAACAAGTAGAGTATAGAACAGTGAAGAGTGGAAAGTGAAAAGTAGTAGAAAGTAATGTAGAGAGTAGTGGACAGTCCTAGATTTAACACATGTCAAGTACTGGTGCCAAATGCCACACCTAGTCATTCACCTCCCCGGGGGTACACGTAGTGTTCGGGCGCTCTTCCCAGGACTAGACCGAGCCCTTAATTGTTTGCCAGGCATTGATTTCTTTGGATCAAAGATCCCACGAATCTAGACTTCCACAGTTTATGGCCAGAATTCCAAGGTTTAAACTAAGTAGCAATAACAACTTCAAGTAGGAAAGAGATTCATTTCCAGAATTTCAAGGTAAGTATAATCATCAAGGAGATCGAAACCAAGTCACAACAAGAGTTAATCGTGCTGCGCTACTGTAAAACAGCAGCAATCAAACAAGCTAATCAACATATTAATCCTAATCACCAAGTTAAGATATCATGATTAACCATTATCATTTGTATTAGCCAAAGTGCCAACAAGCTAGAACAAGTTGTCGAGGTAAAGAACAAGCTCTCACAGCGGTGAAATAGAATGCATTATCAGGGGTTTTAGTTACACCATTAATCATTAATTATGTGAGTTTCTATTTAACCAATGTAAGTGTTGTAATGGAGATGGTAAACATCGTGTTTTGTACTATGTTTGCAAGAAAGGACCAATGCAAATTTGAAATCAAGGGGGGTACATGAATAGGTCAATTGTTCTTCAAAAATATAATTTCAGTGGGTCTAAGTTAAATGGGTTGATTCCCCACTGATTCGGATCCATCTTCGGGTCGAAAAATGATGAAAATCGGGTTTCTGGTGTACGGGTCGACCCCTGGGGTCGACCCCTGAAAAACTGGGGTCTGGAAGCTGAATGGGTCGACCCCTGGGGTCGACCCCAGCAATTTCTGAAGATGGGTCGACCCCTGGGGTCGACCCCCACCATTTCCTTCAGATGGGTCGACCCCTGGGGTCGACCCCTACATTCCTGTGCAATGGGTCGACCCCTGGGGTCGACCCCCATGCAGGGAGCTGGATGGGTCGACCCTTGGGGTCGACCCCCATGCAGGAACAGGAGGGGACGACCCCTGGGGTCGACCCTCGGGCCTGCAGGGTTGCCCAGAAAACGGGTCGACCCCTGGGGTCGACCCCTGCAAGAACAGCAACGATGTTGCCTTCCGGAAACCACATAAACTCATCCAAATGGGGTCCAATTGAGTTGAAATCAAAACCACATGATCTAGGAATATTAATAGACATTCTAGGGTCATAAAACTACAATTTTGAAACACGAATTGTTACAGAAATTGATTGAATCTCAACTTATATATGGTAATTTCATGAAAACCCTAGTTCCTGACCCACTTCTACTAAATCATGCAATTCTCTTAACATACACAACGGAATTTAGGGCTTTTGGTGTCAAAAGAAAGCTGACTCGATTATGAATCCAACCATGTATGGTATGCTACATGAAGATCAAGTTACAGGGCTCAAAATTAGCCCGAAATCAAGCTCTGACTTAAAGGAACACTATATGAAACATGTTCTAGATATGCTCTTACAAAAATTCAAAATTCACGAGGCATGCTCAATGGAATTTGGGGCTTTCTACGTTAAATGAAAGATAATAACATGCTGATTACTTCATGTAAGTTAATTAGAGTTTGGTTGTTAGATCCTACCTCAAATCGGAGAGAGAAAACTCAAACCCTAGGATGAAGAACACTTGGACAGCACCTTAGAAAACCCGTGATAACTCACTCCACACCTGATGAAAATTGGGGCTTTCAGTCCCAATGGATAGATCTCGACGAGATGCACAACTTGCTATACTCATGATCAAAATTTGGTTGAGAATTCCTACCTCAATCGATGGATCAAAGAAGGATGAAGGGAAGCCAACGGCCTGCTGACCCACCTCCACAAATCGAGCTAGATCTCCCCAGATCTGAAACTTCAGCGAACCCCACAGCAGCCAAATGAAAGAAGACTCGTAGGGCTTCATTTTGATAGCTCATAGAGCTTCTGGAGCCTTCGGAGTTGGGAGTATTCGCTGCTGCAAGCTACGTGTTTAGAAACGGCGCCGAAATCCTTGACTTGACCAAACTATGTCGGCAGCACGTTTTGGGGCTAGGTTTACCTCAAATTGATTGAGGGTAAATGTTCCTTACATTGTGGCCTTCCATTTGCCACTGATTTCAGTTCATTTGGTTGAGTATTCAGGTCGAATTTCGTGTTTTAATCTAAGGGTTAGGTATGGGTCAAAAGTGTGCACTTTTGGGTTTAAACTCTAAATAGATCTTACCACGGATTTACAATGGCTTAATGCCAGAAGGAAAAGTTGTTATCTACCTCGACCTTAACATATTTACTATTTTTACAGATTTTTCTAAGGTAGTCGAATTTTCACTCATACTATTTCTAACGAATTAAATATTAATAAATCTGAAATTCAATTATTAATTCAATAAAATTCTATTCTCAATTAATAAAAGCTAAATAAGAAATATTGGGCTCAATTAAATAATTTGGGGTCTTACACCCTCCCCTACTTAAAGGAATTTGGTCCTCCAAATTCACTGCACTAAAACTGAGAGTAGAAAAAGATCGCTCACCTAGAATAGATCGGGATACCGCTTTCGCATAGTCTCTTCAGACTCCCATGTAGCTTCTTCGGTCCCACGCCGACTCCACTGAATCTTGACCATCGGTATCGAACGATTCCGGAGTTGCTGTTGCTTCCGGTCCAGAATCTTGACAGGTCTTTCCTCATAGGTCAAATCTTCCTTCAGTTCAAAATCCACTTGCTGAATGATATGAGTGGGATCGTACACATATTTCCGCAACATAGACACATGGAAAACATTGTGTACGCCAGACAAATGCGGTGGTAAAGCCAGTCTGTATGCCACCTCTCCCACTCTATCTAGAATCTCAAATGGACCAATGTACCTCGGACTCAGCTTGCCATGAATGCCAAATCTTCGGATCCCTCTCGTCGGAGAGACCTTTAAGAACACATGCTCGCCAACCTGAAATTCCAATGCTCTTCTCCTGTTGTCGGCATAACTCTTCTGTCTTGACTGGGCTACTTGTAACCGGTCTCGGATAACACGGATGTTCTGTGATGATTCCGAAACAAGATCTGGTCCAAGCCACTGTTTCTCACCTACCTCGTCCCAACACAACGGGGAACGACAACTTCTACCATATAGTGCTTCAAAAGGAGCCATCTGAATACTAGACTGATAGCTGTTATTGTAGGCGAATTCAATTAATGCCAAATGCTCACTCCAATTACCACCGAAATCAATCATGCAAGCTCGCAGCATATCTTCCACTATCTGATTGGTTCTTTCAGTCTGTCCATCTGTCTGTGGATGAAAAGCAGTACTAAAATTCAGACGAGTACCCAAAGACTCTTGCAGTCCCCTCCAGAAATGTGAAGTAAATCTGGGGTCTCGATCAGATATTATATTCACTGGATACCATGCAATCTCACCACTTCCTTTATATACAAAGCAGCCAATACATCAATCGTCCACTTGGACTTAATTGGTAAGAAATGAGCCGACTTTGTCAATCGATCGACAATCACCCATATCGCATCAAATCCACCACGAGTCCTAGGTAGACCCATAATGAAATCCATGCCAATGCTTTCCCACTTCCATTGGGGTATGTCGAGTGGTTTCAATTTCCCTGCTGGTCTGAAATGTTCGGCCTTAACTTGCTGACATACCAAACATCTACTCACAAAATCTGCAACTTCTCTTTTCATATTCGGCCACCAAAAGGACCTTTTCAAATCTCGGTACATCTTAGTGCCTCCAGGATGAATGGTATATCTGGATCTATGAGCTTCCTCAAGAATTTTGTTCTTTATTGTAGCCTCATCCGGAACACAAGTTCTGCCTTTAAATAATAATCTACCATCATCGGCCAACATAAAGTCAGGTCTGCTGCTCAAGCTTCCCTTGATCTCTACCAACTCGGGATCATTATCTTGCAAGGACTTGATCTCTATCAATAATTCAGGTTTAAGTTGAATCTGAGCAATCAAGACCCGATCATTGTCGATATTAAGATCCAGACTAGATAATTGTTCCAACAATCTCCATTCTTGTAACATGAGACTTGACAATCTAGCTACCGGCTTCCGGCTTAATGCATCTGCCACAACATTACCTTTGCCAGGATGATACTCAATCGAGAAGTCGAAGTCTTTCAAGTACTCCAACCATCTCCGCTGCCTCATGTTGAGTTCCTTCTGAGAAAATAAATACTTCAAACTCTTATGATCTGAAAACACTGTGAAGGTTTCTCCATATAAGTAATGCCTCCATATCTTCAAAGCAAACACGACTGCAGCAAGTTCCAAATCATGAACAAGATAATTATCTTCGTGCTTCCTCAACTGCCTAGAGGAATAGGCAATCACCTTCCCATGCTGCATGAGTACACAGCCTAAGCCAATACCTGAAGCATCAGTATAAACAACAAATCCTCCTTCACCAGAAGGTAAAGCCAAAACAGGTGCAGTAGTCAAACACTCCTTCAGAGTCTGAAAGCTTCGTTGACAATCATCTGACCAATCAAACTTATTTTCCTTGCGGGTTAATCTTGTCATAGGTACCGCAATCTTAGAGAAATCTTGAATAAATCTTCGATAATAGCCTGCCAGGCCTAGGAAACTTCTAACTTCTGTCACACTGGTAGGCTGTTCCCAATTCTTCACTGCCTCAACCTTCGAAGGATCAACAGAAATACCGTTCTTCGTAATGATATGTCCTAGAAAGGACACCTCTTGCAGCCAGAATTCACACTTACTGAACTTAGCATATAGTTGATGATCTCTCAACAGTTACAATGCCATTCTCAGATGCTCAGCATGCTCCTCCTCATTCTTAGAATAAATCAGGATGTCATCAATAAAGACCACGACCCATTGATCAAGATAGGGCCGAAATGCATCGTTCATCAACTGCATGAAAGCCGCTGGTGCATTCGTTAAACCAAAAGGCATAACGACAAACTCAAAATGACCATACCTGCTGCGGAAAGCCGTTTTATAGATATCCTCCTCCTTAATCCGCAACTGGTGATATCCAGATCGAAGATCGATCTTAGAGAAATATTGAGCTCCCGCTATCTGGTCAAATAACTCGTCAATCCTCGGCAAGGGATATTTGTTCTTGACAGTCTGCTGGTTTAATTGCCGATAATCAATGCACAGCCTCATCGAACCATCTTTCTTCCTGACAAATAGTACAGGGGCTCCCCACGGAGAAGTACTAGGACGAATAAAACCCTTCTCAAGCAATTCCATCAGTTGCTGCTTCAGTTCCCTCAGTTCCGCAGGAGACATATGATAAGGAGCCTTAGAAATAGGAGATGTGCCAGGAATAAGATCAATAGAAAAGATAACTTCCCGCTCAGGCGGAAGTCCTGGTAGTTCTTCTGGAAAGACATCAGGAAAATCTCGGACAACAGGAATGTCCTTGATCTCTATCTGCTGCTCAGGAGTTGCACAAACAAAGGCTAGAAAAGCCTCACACCCATGCCTCAAAAGCTTATCAGCTCGAAGAGCCGAGATGAGCGGCACGGAGTTATGGTGCTTGACTCCCGTAAAAGATAAACCAGAATGTCCAGTAAAAGTCACTGAGCTAGAACTACAGTGAACATTGGCCTCATACTTGGCCAACCAATCTACTCCTAGGATTACATCATAATCCTTCATGTCCATGCAGACCAAATCTGCTGGAAAGTTCTGTTCACCAATCATCACTTACTAGAAGGATAGAAATACTGGATTGTTGATCTAGTGCCAATAGGGGTTGAAATCTCTAACGGAGTATTCATCAAAACAGGTTCCTCAGCTAATGACTTAGCAAATCTCCGTGAAATAAAAGAATGTGTTGCACTAGTATCAAAGAGAGCAAATGCGGGCTTATCGATTATAGTAAGGGTACCTTCGACGAGTCCGCCATCATCAGAAATCCTAGTTTCATCTGCATGTAAAGCTTGAAGCTTGCCTTGTGGTTTCTTGAAGACTAGAGGTTTTGCCGGTGTAGCTTGCTCCGATATGAGAGGACAATTGGGGATACGGTGCTCCTTGCTTCCACATCGCAAACAGGCGCCTAGCTTGCGCCAGCACTCCTCTATCTTGTGACCCGGACGATCACAATAGTTGCACACGCCCTTGAATGGAACAATAGGGCCAGGCTTCTTGTCTTCATGCCTCGGCATCTTGCCCTTCCACGATCCGGACCCGCTCCACGAACCAGGTCCACTAACAGGCCTCTTCTTGGTATACCCGGGTTTGACACTCCCGGAACCCGTAGGTAATTCTTTCTTGGTGCCTTTCCCACGGATTCTCTCCGTCATTTCAAGAGTATCCTCCAGAACTTGCGCTTTCCTTACCACCTCAGAATACGTGGAAATCTCCATCGGTGCCAATTGGTTGATATAATGAAGCTTCAATCCATTGAGAAAGCGCTTCGCCTTCATCTTCTCGGTGGAAATGAGATGTGTAGCATATCGAGAAAGTCGTGCAAATTGAGCCTCATACTCTGCCACGGACAAACCTCGATGTTTCAGGGCCGTGAACTCTGCCGCTTTCTTCTCTTGCACTTTATCAGAAAAATACTTGCTGTTGAAGAATTCTTCGAACTCTTCCCACATAACTTGCCGATCACCGAGAGTTGCCTTGATAGAATCCCACCAAGTACGTGCATCATGTTACAGTTGAAATGTGGACAAAAGGACACGCTCCTGGTTGGTGCATTGCATAACTTCAAAGATTCTCCCCATCTCATCTAGCCAGTGCTCGGCTTGGTCAGGGTCGGTCGAACCAGCGAATCTAGGCGGATTCATCCCTCGGAAGTTCCGGTATAGATCACCGGTGCCATGCTGTGCCGCTCCTGCCTGAGCTACTTGCTGAAGGGCCTGAGTAAGGCCTTGAACCGTACGCTGCAGGTTCCTCCATTCAGCACGATCAGCTGCCATCTACATGAGAAATAGGTTACTTAGGTCCAATAAGATAGATAAAGCACGATTAAGGAATGAACTTAACCTAAGTTCTACCCAATCTCACAGGTCAGGTCTTAAACTTTCACAAGGTTAGGGATCTAGTGCACCTAGACACGACCAAAACTCGGTACCTGGCGGAGGTAATCGGTCCGAAGACCACTCGCGCAAGTGTGCGACCTTCCCGATAGGCGTAACCTAACGTTCGGACAACACCTTTTGATATACCGGTTATTGGGATGCAATGCAAGAAAACCTAAAACTTAGGGAACCTAGGAATGTGAAATCTAGGGCTCTGATACCAACTAAACTGTCACGCCCCGAACAAGGCGGAAATATCGGGACGTACAGTTAGGGACACGCTGGCAAGAGAGAGAACTAATCTAAAATAATACACAAGTGCTACAAGATAAAAATACTAAATGATCATTAACAAACCACAACTCATACAATAACCTCAAGTTCAACTTAATGCAACTGGAATAATCAACCACTAAAACTCAATAACATGACTGAGACTAAAAGCTCTCCAAAACACAACTAAAAGTAAGATAACACACTAGAACTGATACACTCAAGACATCACTCCTGCCCTTCCCCATCGGTAAGTGCATCACCTGAACAGCCTGGAAAAGGGGGAAAACACAACTATGAGCTGACGCTCAGTAGGAAATAACAGACAGGTATAAGTGATTAGCAGTTTAATTACATTTTAAAATGTCATGCTACAAATGATAAAAATAATAAAAAGATAACGATGATATCACGAAACAAAATTCAAAGATCTTACAAGGTCAAGAAATATAATGACTAGAATCGTAAGACAAGAATTTACTACAGGAGATAACGATAAAAGTTGGCCATATCAAGATAATTCAAGTCATGTCAAGCACGTATGTAATTTCATTTCCACGTCCAAGTAATCAGCAAGTAAAGTAACAACAAGTAGAGTATAGAACAGTGAAGAGTGGAAAGTGAAAAGTAGTAGAAAGTAATGTAGAGAGTAGTGGACAGTCCTAGATTTAACACATGTCAAGTACTGGTGTCAAATGCCACACCTAGTCATTCACCTCCCCGGGGGTACACGTAGTGTTCGGGCGCTCTTCCCAGGACCAGACCGAGCCCTTAATTATTTGCCAGGCATTGATTTCTTTGGATCAAAGATCCCACGAATCTAGACTTCCACAGTTTATGGCCAGAATTCCAAGGTTTAAACTAAGTAGCAATAACAACTTCAAGTAGGAAAGAGATTCATTTCCAGAATTTCAAGGTAAGTATAATCATCAAGGAGATCGAAACCAAGTCACAACAAGAGTTAATCGTGCTGCGCTACTGTAAAACAGCAGCAATCAAACATGCTAATCAACATTTTAATCCTAATCACTAAGTTAAGATATCATGATTAATCATTATCATTTGTATTAGCCAAAGTGCCAACAAGCTAGAACAAGTTGTCGAGATAAAGAACAAGCTCTCACAGCGGTGAAATAGAATGCATTCTCCGGGGTTTTAGTTACACCATTAATCATTAATTATGTGAGTTTCTATTTAACCAATGTAAGTGTTGTAATGGAGATGGTAAACATCGTGTTTTGTACTATGTTTGCAAGAAAGGACCAATGCAAATTTGAAATCAAGGGGGGTACATGAATAGGTCAATTGTTCTTCAAAAATATAATTTCAGTGGGTCTAAGTTAAATGGGTTGATTCCCCACTGATTCGGATCCATCTTCGGGTCGAAAAATGATAAAAATCAGGGTTTCTGGTGTACGGGTCGACCCCTGGGGTCGACCCCTGAAAAACTGGGGTCTGGAAGCTGAATGGGTCGACCCCTGGGGTCGACCCCAGCAATTTCTAAAGATGGGTCGACCCCTGGGGTCGACCCCTACATTCCTGTGCAATGGGTCGACCCCTGGGGTCGACCCCCATGCAGGGAGCTGGATGGGTCGACCCTTGGGGTCGACCCCCATGCAGGAACAGGAGGGGACGACCCCTGGGGTCGACCCTCGGGCCTGCAGGGTTGCCCAGAAAACGGGTCGACCCCTGGGGTCGACCCCTGCAAGAACAGCAGCGGTCTGCACTTCCGGAAAACGTGAAATCTCACCCAATTGAGGTCCAATTGAGTTGAAATCAAAACCACATGATCTCGGAATGTTAATAGACAATCTAGGGTCATAAAACTACAATTTTGAAACACGAATTGTTACAGAAATTGATTGAATCTCAACTTATATATGATAAATTCATGAAAACCCTAGTTCTTGACCCACTTCTACTAAATCATGCAATTCTCTTAACATACACAACGGAATTTAGGGCTTTTGGTGTCAAAAGAAAGCTGACTCGATTATGAATCCAACCATGTATGGTATGCTACATGAAGATCAAGTTACAGGGCTCAAAATTAGCCCGAAATCAAGCTCTAACTTAAAGGAACACTATATGAAACATGTTCTAGATATGCTCTTACAAAAATTCAAAATTCACGAGGCATGCTCAATGGAATTTGGGGCTTTCTACGTTAAATGAAAGATAATAACATGCCGATTACTTCATGTAAGTTAATTAGAGTTTGGTTGTTAGATCCTACCTCAAATCGGAGAGAGAAAACTCAAACCCTAGGATGAAGAACACTTGGGCAGCACCTTAGAAAACCCGTGATAACTCACTCCACACCTGATGAAAATTGGGGCTTTCAGTCTCAATGGATAGATCTCGACGAGATGCACAACTTGCTATACTCGTGATCAAAATTTGGTTGAGAATTCCTACCTCAATCGATGGATCAAAGAAGGATGAAGGGAAGCCAACGGCCTGCTGACCCACCTCCACAAATCGAGCTAGACCTCCCCAGATCTGAAACTTCAGCGAACCCCACAGCAGCCAAATGAAAGAAGACTCGTAGGGCTTCATTTTGATAGCTCATAGAGCTTCTGGAGCCTTCGGAGTTGGGAGTATTCGCTGCTGCAAGCTACGTGTTTAGAAACGGCGCCGAAATCCTTGACTTGACCAAACTATGTCGGCAGCACGTTTTGGGGCTAGGTTTTCCTCAAATTGATTGAGGGTAAATGTTCCTTACATTGTGGCCTTCCATTTGCCACTGATTTCAGTTCATTTGGTTGAGTATTTAGGTCGAATTTCGTGTTTTAATCTAAGGGTTAGGTATGGGTCAAAAGTGTGCACTTTTGGGTTTAAACTCTAAATAGATCTTACCACGGATTTACAATGGCTTAATGCCAGAAGGAAAAGTTGTTATCTACCTCGACCTTAACATATTTACTATTTTTACAGATTTTTCTAAGGTAGTCGAATTTTCACTCACACTATTTCTAACGAATTAAATATTAATAAATCCGAAATTCAATTATTAATTCAATAAAATTCTATTCTCAATTAATAAAAGCTAAATAAGAAATATTGGGCTCAATTAAATAATTTGGGGTCTTACACTTGCCATCATCCCCCGGCCCCGCCGGGTGATCGCGTGTGCCGTGAGAGTAAGACGCTATTGTGAGAATCATTGGAGTGCTTGTATGCTTGCGGGTCTAGGTCCTAGGTTGCTCATTTCATGCTTAGTCATCCTTGGGCTGTTTCATATCAATACACTAATGCATGTGAGGTACTGTCTGCACGATAACGTCTATACATTGCTGCATTGTTCGCACTGGCTAAGTCCATATATTCGTCAAGTCTATACAGCGTCATGCATCATTCTTCAAAGTCCATACACTGCACTGTTGCTTGCTCGAGGTGAAGTTTGTACATCCGTTAGTGAACTTCGAAGTCTATACACTGGGATCTTTACGTACGTTCAGTTCTGCAAGTCTGTACATCGTTGCTTTGCCAAAGTCTACACATTGTGAACCTTCAAGTCTGTACAGACTTTGCTTCGCTCAAGTCTGTACATCGTCCAGTTGTCTTTGGCAAGTCTTCACATCTTGAAGTCTATACACTCGATTGTCTTGCATTGCATCAAGTCTGTACAGCCTTTCCTTTGGCAAGTCTGTACATCGTTCATGAAGTCTGAACAATGAGCAAGCATGTACATCGGACTAGTCTGCATCGGCTAAGTCCATACATTGTCCAGTGCATTGAATGCATCATTCATGAAGTCTATACATCGAGTTGAATGCTGACTAAGTCTTCACATCGTCTGTCTTACTTAGAGTCTCATGCATAACATGAAGTCCGTACATCGCACAGCATTCAAGTCTACACATTGTGCATCATTTTAGTTGAAGCGTGTACATCGTGCATCTAGTGTTTCAAGTCTATATATTGTTGCACGTTGTGTCTATCTAAGTCTTCACAGTGTGTCTTCATACATTGAAGTCTGCACATTACTGCACGCTCATCAAGCCCATACACTGGCATGTCTTTACATTGCTTAGTCTATACATTGGCTGCTGAATATTTGTCAAAATCTGCACATTGCATTACACTTCAGCAAGTCTGTACAGCGGTTGCCTTCATATAAGAAGTATGTACATCGCACAGCACTGCATATATGAAGTATATACAGCAGAGTCTATACAATGCATTCGAGTTCACAAAGTCAATACAGTGAAGTCTATACAATGCATTACATCCCACAAAGTCTGTACAGGGTTTATACTTAAACTGATAATTCTATTTCGTCTATCTGACAGGGATTCTTTGCAGGGATTGATGACTTGGCTCGTGATCCAAGGAAGGACGAGGTGATCAGATGGTGACACGTGGAAGCAGCCCATCACAAGATGCTGCCATGTGGATGAAATTGCCTCGGATCTGGCGAATTCTTTGGGCGGGAAATGTGGAAGCCACGCACCCTTATCCAATCTGCTGCTGGTATATATAGGAGTCTTCTTCTTCAGGAGGAGACAGATCGAACAGTGGCAAAGTATATACAGAGAGAGTAAAAGTCTGAAGCAGCAGAGAGCCACCGATCCACAGAGTGAAGAAAAACAGAGAAGAAGAAAAAGAGAGAAGAGAAGATTGAGAGAGATGTGTTGAGAGAGTAAGATTGAGAGAGTTTTGTTTGAGAGCTTTTCTGATTGTATCTCAGACTCTTGGTTCAGATACCAGAGCTGAGCTTTGCTCATTCCGAGCTACATTCCCTGTTGGGTTTTCTATTTTCGTTTGCTTCTGTCTTTTATTTCTGAAATTATTTCTTCAAGCTGTAAGTCAGCTGTTAGCAGAGGTGTTGCCTCTGGACGGGTAAGCTGTAAACCCCAGCGGTTGTAGTGGAGGTCTCCACTGGACAGGTGAAGCTGTAATCCTCAGCAGGCGAGACTTGTCTCGGACAGGAAGCTGTGTTGCTCAGCGGTTTGTAGGCCAAGCTGTAGTGCCCAGCAGACGCAAGCTGTACTACGCAGCAGTAAGCCATACTCGGTTGAGTGTGAGGTGGACGTAGGTCTCTGACCGAACCACCTAAAAATCTTGGGTGTCTTGTGTTTGTGAGATTGCTTGTGATCTACTGTGTGGTTGCTTGTGTCGACACTCTTCATAGTGTTCTTTCTATCATTCAACAGTTGTTTGTTTTAAATTTCGCATTATAGTTCAACTGAGTTTTAAATTAGGCAATAGATCTATTCACCCCCCTCTAGATCCACACTTCGTGGAGATAGACTGCGTCCATCTAACATAACATTGCCGACCTTTCCTTTCTTCTTTTGGAGCTCGGGGCATTCTCCTCGCATGTGCCCCACTTTCTTGCATTCATAGCAAATGATTTCGGCTGCCTTGGATGGTTCATTTCTTTGTCTTGGCTGCCTCTTCCCTTTCCTAAACTTCCCTCCAAATCTTCTTCTTTGGCGCAAGAATTGTCTCACTTTCCTTATCAGCATAGCAACTTCTTCATCGTCGGTGGTTCCCAACGATTCCTCTTGGCTCGAGATACTTTCAGGGAGTGCTTTCAAGGCGATTGGCCTTTTCTTCTTCGGATCCTCTTCCATCCTTTTGATCACATTGATCTCATAGGTCATTAATGACCCTATGAGTGCATCCACGGTGAGTGTTGTCAAATCCTTGGAGTCTTCTATCACTGTCACCTTGGTGTCCCAACTCGGTGACAGTGACCTCAACACCTTCCGCACCAATTCCTTGTCGGTGAACTCTCTTCCGAGTGACTTCAGTCCGTTGGTGATCTCCATAAGTCGTGTGAACATCTGGGAGATATCTTCTTCATCTTTCATTTTAAAGAGCTCGTAGTCACGGGTCAGCATATTCGCCTTTGTCTCCTTGACTTCTGTGGTACCTTCATAGATGAGCTTGAGCTTGTCCCACATTTCCTTGGCGCTACTGCACATGGAGACATGAGCATACTCGTTAGGGTGAATAGCACACTGAATTATATTCAAAGCATTAAAATTCACAGTGGCTTTCTTTATAGCATCATCATCCCACATATCCTCATCGGGATTTACAACATAAGGACCATTTCTAATAACAGTCCATATTTCATGACTTTGGGCTCTAAGAAATACGGTCATCATATTCTTCCAATATGGGTAATTACTCCCTTCGAAGAAGGGTGGCCGTTGAATTGAATGCCCTTCGGGCATCATCCCCTTGTTGAGGTTTTTGGCCATTCCTAACAGATCACTCTAAAACTACTAGGTTTTCTAAGAAGCAGAGCAGAGGCTCTGATACCAATTGTTGGCCCGGTTTGGAGGCAATTGAGAGGGGGGTGAATTGATTGCCCACCCTTTTTGCAAATATAAAAACAACCCACACAAGACACAGATATGAGGAAAAAATCTAAGACAGAGGCTTGATTAAAACAACTAAAATTAAATCAAGCAAGCTCTCACAACTCTCCAGCGCACAGATATACTCACTCAGACAACAATATTTGGATGGACAGTTGTGAACACTCACGCCTCACCAACTCACACTCGTATAACAAACGAAAAAATAGATATCAACAACCACCAGACAATCAAACCACGGCACAGTATTTTTATGTTGTTCAGACGCACCAAGTGCCGTCCTACGTTCACCCCTCTCACCTCGAGAGGATTTCACTATAAACGCTACTCGACGGCAGCAACCACACACACACGGGCTCGACGGCCCACACACGCGGGTTCTCGTACGATGACGAGACAACCCACACACACTCGGAGCAAGCTCCGAAAATGTATAGATAGAGAAATAGTATGAAACAAAATACAAGCCCAAATATGAGATGAAAGTTCTAAGCACAAGATGACTAAGAAGATGATGAACAATATGAATCTTCCCCTATATCCTTCAACTAAAATTGGAGATATATGAAGTGTGGCTTAGAATGATGAAACCGATAGAAGAGGGAGCCAATATTTGAAGCTTCAGGCGCCCGAAGCAAGGATGAAGAGGACGCAGCCGCTGCCTCTCGACCTCTCAGCTCGGGCTCGTGATGGGACGTCTCTGGCGTTCCTTCCCTTCTCCTCCAGCAGACCACACACCGTTCCTCTCCTTCTTCCTACAAGATGAACACGTTAGAGCTCAAGAAGGATTGTTCGATCGGAAGGAAAGGGGCGGCTATATACAAGGGGATTTGATCCCCCAAATGACATAAAAGCCCACTCTAAACCCCCTTCATAACACATACAAAGAGTAATGGATGCCCTAAGGTCATTAGGGTAACAAAGCAAGTCAAATGGATCCATGGTAGATGGGTTCGTAGAGAATCCGGAAAACCCGATCGAAAGTTCAGAGAAAGTGTCGACCCATGGGGTCGACTCTTTTTCCTGAAGGTTCAACCAGAATATATATAAAAGCAAAACCGCAACACGAGTGTCGACCCATGGGGTCGACACTTCTTACGAAGTGTTCTAGACTGTTAAAAGAATAAAACATTCGTGATGAAAAGTGTCGACTCACGAGGTCGACACTTTTTCACGAACATTCTATTTTCACAGAAATAAACATACTTACCTGAAAGTGTCGACCTTCAGTGTCGACACTTTTTCACGAGAGTTTTGCCTTAGCAAAATAGCAGACTCCTGGTGAAAGTGTCGACCCCATAGGTCGACACTTTCTGCCAGCGTCCTATATTTCAACGCAAGGCAGAGACTTCACAAATAAGTGTCGACCCCATGGGTCGACACTTTTACTGACAGTAGCAAAACTTCAGTAAATGGAATTGAAACCTTCATCAATCATAGACAAGTATCACAATTGATCAAAGGAGTTCATACAACTTAGATAAACATGGTTAAGCATGAATTTTTACCCAGATCATTCCATTTAAACTCAGATCCAATTAGTACAAACATTCTCACCATTGGCCTTCAAATTGTGAGTGAAGTCTCACAATAAACCAAATAAACCTGTATTCTCCAGATTTAACCATTGCTCTTCCATCTACCTTGTGACCAACCTTCAAAAATGTTCTTGCCATTATTTGCAAGACAAATCCATATCGAACCTGCACAGCACATATTGCCATTAAACTCAATCTCAACCCAAGCAATGAAATTCTCATATCAATCCAGATGATGTAGATTAATCAAACCATCCATTCAATCTTTAACCAAAGCAACTCATTCAACCAAATTAGTCCAAGTCAGACTTTAGCGATATTGAGCATTTTGCTTGGTATAGCCAAATCAATCAAACACAGACTGAAATTCATCAATCTCATCATTCATCAAATATGTATTTCAATGTGAATCAACCACAACGAGAAGTCGTGACATTTCATACATGATCTCCATCAAAGCAGTCCGGGGAACAACAGTATGCCACGGGGGCTAAACGAATGCGCAGACGTAAATGAACCGACAAGAATGACAATCCATAATACGGGAGTGAGAAGTAATCCCGAACACGCAGTTCAAATTCATTCACCGTCCGGAATCCTCGGTACGCGGCGGAGGGCATCGGTCCGAAGACCCCCTTCACGCATAGTGAGAGCTTCTGGTCAAAGCTAGTATGACCTTCGGTAGATCACCATTTGATATAACGGGGCCCAAGGTGATAACAAATATTCAGGAAGTATGCAGGTAGACAGGCAAGCAGGGAGGCAAAGATAGATGCGTTCAAGCATGAATGCATATATGAAAATAAGAAAGTAGGCTCAGCTGATTAATTTATTAATTTTGAAGATGATTATTGATTGATTTTTTTATTATAATGATGCATCAAATTCTTATGATGATTTATTATTATTATGTTTATTATTATTATTGTCATTCCATTCAATGGTTCACAAATGTTAAGCTCATTAATCATTTATTGGAATATTCTATTGGGCTTTGATAATGGCTAAATATGAGGTTGATGCATGTATGAGGTGGCCAAAAATGGCGCGGGGCATTGTTGGGGTAAAACAGCGCGCCCTGGCCGCGCCGGATGGAGGCCAAAAGGGTTTGAATGATTTATGAGTGTGGGGCTAAAGCGGCGTGGGGGGGTACCGCGCCAGAAAATGGCGTGCCGGATTAGGGGCGCACCGGATTAGCGCAGGTTTGGTTGATTTGGGCTATATGAGAAGCCAAATGATTTTTTTGAAATTTTTGATGTTAATTAGGAGTGTTAAAGAGTTAAGTTAGGTCCCAATTGCTCTGCAGACATGGTAAATCTAGACTTATGCGAGGTTCTTACTCAAGCATAGTCCAAAATAGACTTGTAGCTGAAAATCCATCATGATTGAGACTAAGTGTTCAGTAAAAAATTGGGCAGCACCTCCCCATGCCCATAGGGTTGCGGGGGGAAAGTGGAGACAGTCTTACAGCATCTGGGGTACGCTCCTTAAAGCCGAGAATGCCAAACGGTGACCGGCAGACTTCGATGGAGGGGAAACCCTGAGGGCTAACCTACGAGGGGCATCAACACTCCATGAGTCAAAATATTGTTTAGAGGGACGGCCGAAATGGGAGGAAACCTCGAGGGCTGGCCTACGAGAGGTACCTTACCCACAGCCACCACCATTCCTGAGGGAATGTGGATTTAATATTGGGTCGAGGACCCATTTCTATGCACCTTCAGGGACTCGTTGTGCTCCACACCTCAGAGGGGTGGGATCCTACGACCGTATGGTGATTAGAGGAAAGATAGCGGAACGTTTGATGGGGAATGTCCCCCTCCCCGGTAGGTGGATCAATACTGACGGAGAAAACGTAGTATTCGCATTAAAATTCCGATGTCACCCACACGATAGGGGTGGGAAGCAGGTCACATTGGGCAGACCCTTCCCCAGCTATCTCAGGGTAAAGAGATCGCAATAATCCGTTGTGGGTTTGTTAAGCCATTGGCAGTAGATTAGATATGGAGGGGGGTTAGCTAATTAGCATTCAGAGGCCGGCCGTGAACATACGACTTGCAGAGATTGAAAGGGGCAATCACTCGAACAACTGGTGGGTAACATATAAGAGAATGATCACACCCAAAAAAGGACTTTATGCCCAGGCTGTTGGGACGACCCTATTCTCCCTAGTTCATGATTATGAACGGGGTGATGGTGACGGACCTATCCCGGAGATGAAGGGAGTTGCATACACACGTAAGCCTCTTGCAGGGGAGAACGCGATAAATACGCGGTGCATTCGAGACATTTGACCCACTGAGGAAAGAAAGCCCCGGGGAGGGGGGATGATATTGATGTAGCCCTTGGTTCATCCAGGGCGTGGGATCAATCAACGATGACAGACGGTATGGAAGCAGATGCAACATAGAAAACATGCGAACTCAAGCATTCACCCATATTCTCATTCTTACCCGGATGCCATCGTGTAGATAACAAAGGAAGGAAGAATAATAACACGAAACTCAAGCAAGCATGAGCTAACGCTATTGGCATTATCACACGAGCGCCGACCGCTTACATCTTCTCACCAGGGAAGAAGAGCGACTACATATAGCACTATAGAGAGCTAAGATGCTCAAGAGAAAGGACATGGGGAAGGGACTGCGGCCTCATGCCATCGCCCGTTTCATTACAAGACTCAGGACGCTGACAGAAGGGGGAGACAGGAGAAGGAAAACCAGACAATGACCCTAGCACCCACCTCTGCTATCTTCAGCTGAAAAAAATAGAGTATCGAAAAGGGCTCTCCTCTTCGCTTTCTTCCTCCCCAAGCTTTCTCTCTTCCTTCTATCTTCTCCTCGTATGCTCCTCTATTCTCTTCTCTCCCTCTTTTTTTTCCACACCTTCTTTGGTCGCAGAAGACTTGCTTATATGGACCAACGGCGTGACCTCACCCGGCGCGGAAATGGCCCGCCAGATAAGGGGTTCTCATTTTTGCACACCGAAAATGTGGATGCCAGAAAGGGTAGCGCACCGGATTAGGGCGTGCCGTCTTAATCGCATCTTTCATGTTCGTTTAACACGGGCCAGACGGTGGGCCCCGGAGTGGCTCCGAGAGTCATTGTGATCCTTCATCTCGCCATGGTCTTGCCAGAGTGAGTGTGAGGCGTCGATAAAGCTTTCAGGCCATTGAACGGCCGCTTTTGGAATCTCGTGCGTCTTCAGCTCAAACACGTGGATTTTCCACTAACACGGGTCTCGGCACTGTAGTTTGTGCTGTCGGCTCGGCTTAACTCGCCTTTGTAGCTTTCTTGGGGAGTGGGCCACCATCCGTGGTGCTTTCGCCTTGATTGGGTGGTCATCCGGTCGCTAATGGACCCAATTGCTGAGAAGATGTACCCATGCCGGGTTATCCGAGTCTTCTACCGATGGAGCCTTCGGTCCCTTGTTCTGAAGGGCCAAGGATGTTTTATCACCTCGGGAGGATTTTTCTTTTAGGTGGCGAGCCACCAGGTATACTCTTGTCCTTGGTCGGACAACGGATGTTGTTTGTGCGACACGATCGAGTCGATGCCGGTTCATTGGGCAGGCTTGTCGACACTGTCGATTTGTTGTGAGTTCTTCTTGATTCTCCTGAGGTGAAGTCCCTGGCGTTCATACTGGGTGACCTGAGGCACTCGCAGCATGAGGAGGCTTCGGTGCATTGGTTTCTTTCGGCTTCTTCACTTCAGCGGCCGCATCATTTCTGTCATTTAGGCTTGGTCACTATCGAGCATATTTTGAGTGCCAATAAATTCCCCCAGCCGCGGGTGTTGCGAGCAAGGCACGAGTGATGCAGGACTGGCGGATGAACTCGACTGAGCAGATTATTCATCTGTCTGGCAGAGACCCAGAACGGCCTTAAATCGGCGCGGTGGTTAATCTGGTCGCGACCAGGGGTCTTGGTTAATACGACGTGCCTCTTCCTGGCGCGCCATTTGAGTGGGGGAGGGTTAATACGGCGCGCTATTTAGCGCGCCAGATTAACCCAAGAGGGCACCCTTGGGTTTTAATTCGGGCGGAAGAGGCAAAAACGGCGTGCCCTTTTGGTGCGCCGGATTAAACACATCGAAGGCCCCCTATAACTTCCCTTCTTCTTCTCTTTCTTTCCACTTCAGCTCAGTTGCAACTCAGCTTTCTCTCTCTTCCTCCCCTCTTGAGCGCGGCTGCGATAGTGGAGAGTGGTGAGTGGGGATTTGGGTGTTAACCCCTTATTTTCCAGGCCCGGGAGGCTCCTTGTAGGCTTGCCCTCGGAGCTATACCCCTGGGTGTCCTATTCGGCCCCGGTGTGACACCCACGGCCTTTTTCAGGGACTGTCACTTAGTGGACGAGTTCCCACTCCTTCTTGCAAACTCCCGGGCTGGGGAGACTCTTCGGATTTTTGTCAGAAAGACTTTATCTTCAACAGCTGCTTGTTGACTTTGTTTGCTTTCTTTCGTATTTGCTTTTGATGTAGATACCATGGCATCTGGCTCTTCTTCCTCCTCCCGTGCTGTGGTGACGTGGAGGGATGTTCATTCTCTGGACAGAGGTCATGGCAAGCTGGCCATAGTGGCAGAGTCCTCTGATTCGGAGACCGAGACAGTGGACACTGATCGCCTACTGATCGTTGGGAGTGACTCTTTGAAGTATGATCGCCCCGACGGCTGCAGAGTAGATCATCCCAAGGACAAGCACTTGATATCTTTTCTGAAGTGGTTCAATCTCCAGGGAAAGTGGGATCTGTTCCTTGTTCGGAAGGCTGAGCAGGCGCTGCTTGTAGGGCGAGACAGTCTTACTGATTTTGTTGTGAGGGGAAGACCTATATATCTACCTGGTGAACCCAGGAAGTAGGGTGCTGTGCTTGGACTCCAAGAGCTGTCCCCACAGGATGGGCTATTGACTAGGGCCCCTGAGTTTGTTCCTGCGAGGTGGAACGAGACTACGGGTCGCGTAGATCGGGAGAAGCCGTCTTTTGGTCTATTCTTGGCCTCGCTAAAGTGGGGGTACCGAGATGAGCCGTTCTTGTTAGATTGTTTAGCAGTTCGGTTCAAGCACCAGATTTTTGTGGGGTGGTTTGCCGATTTGAAGGCCACCGACGCCCATGCTTTCAGGCCAGGAGCAGTAGAATTTACAGATTTTGTCTTGCGACACTATGCACCTATCTTAATCAAGGCAGGTGTGTATCACAGCGTATATGCATCGAGATACTGCTATCCCATCTAAAGGGTCTTTGCTACGGTATGATTGAGGTGTTCTGTCCGGAGTACAACACCTTTTACACCTCATAAGGAGAGACATCACTAGACCTTTGGAGTCTCTCATAGTTAAGCGGCCTCCCGATTGACGGTGAGCCGTGTGAGGAAGTCTACTGGCCAGATTGCCTGAAAGATCAGATGGATGGTGAAGGGCAATATTTGACTGGTTTTCCTACCGCTATCTGATGAAGGCATATCGTAGCCTTTGCTGCTCCTCGTATGATGCCAAGGGGGTGTGGAAGCCTAGAGAGAAGAGGCGTGTGCGGATGGGCACATGGCTTCAACATTTCTTTAGAGGGGAGCAGAAATACACAGATTTCCCTACGGTAGTGCCGGCTCCTGTTCAACGGAAGAAAAGGGTTCGGCGATAGGCTGCTTTCCCCTCGACTTCGGAGGGAGGACAAATAGGAGGGCCCAACCCTAGGGGCATTGACACAGTTACTCATTGTGCTGCGTTTCTGACTTATTGGATTTGCTCCTTCGCTCTCCCGCAAGGTGATGAGAGCATGATCAGGGCAGAGGCTATCTATCCTGCCTGCTTGATGGCCTGGGGCATGAAGCTCTCGCTTTGCCCGATCGTGCTGTGTTTGATATATAAACTATTGGGAGACTTGCATCGCTCACGCCTTCCCACTAATCTTTGGGGGGTTGGCCCACTGCATTTCTTTAATGCCTGGGTCTACACTCTTTTCCCGGAGGCTGCTCCTCGGTCTCTTCAGTCAGTGCAGCTGGTTCCCAGGATGATAGAATTTGCCAGTGTTGAGCCGACCCGAGTGGCAGACCAGCTCTTTGCTATTCGT
The DNA here is from genome assembly GCA_022559845.1 of Amorphophallus konjac. NCBI lineage: Eukaryota > Viridiplantae > Streptophyta > Magnoliopsida > Alismatales > Araceae > Amorphophallus > Amorphophallus konjac. The sequence continues at coordinate 212,133,553 of CM040127.1, forward strand.
GGCAAACTGACAAAAGTTCCACTGGATTCCCCGGGGGTGCTGCACTTTTGGAGTCTGGCTGCTCACTCTAGTCCATTGGTGAACAGGATGAGGGAGTGTCATCTCGGCGAGGTGGAGGAGTACGTTCAACCCATTTCTGACGCCAAGTGTACAAAGCCAATTTTAGAGTCAAAGCTGACTGATTGGGCGCTGTCCATAAGGCTGAGCATCCTGGTTTTCCACAAGAGCGGCATTTTATGGCTGTAGCCTTACTACCCATTCTGATTCAGTCAAAATTTCGATTATGACCAGCATATTCCTGCCACCTCCATTCAGTTTGCGCTTCCGAATAGGGCCCGGGCTGGCCAAGTATCGAATGATGAAGCTCGCATATGGTGGACTATTTTCATCGTTGAGAGGTGGCTTCATTCAAAGTTCAGCCCTTGCACGCTTTCCCCGTGTAACTCTAGAATACATCAAATGGTGGAATGCGCGCATGGGCTTCTATAGGAACTCGAGGAGAGAATGCTGGGCCGTTGCAGAGTGCAAATTCCTGGATTCCCAGCTGGTGCCTGCTCTAGATATCGACCCAGCTTACTTGAAGAGATTGAAATCTCGGATGAACACTGCAGTGGCGAGCTATCTGGAGGTGCGCAAAGCTGCCAAGCAACGTTCATCCAAGATCGAACTGAAACTGCCGGAGATCAGCAAGGATGGTTTCTTGAAGACACTTCACGGCCTATGCCATGTGAGCGGCGAGCGACTGATCCTCCAACAGATTCCTTTGCCAGTGAGGAGCCGATGCCTTCTGCAGCTTCTTGGTGTCTTAGAATGATCAGCTTTATCCCTACAGGACTTTTATCAGGAGAGAAGACCGACGGCCGGCGCTTTACGAAGGCACTCCTTGGTTGTTCGCATTGATGCGCTCTCATGGACTTTCAGTGGGTGGCCCTAGTGAAAACATATTGGGCCAATCCATTCTCCTTTCTTTCAAGTATGTCGACGGATGGGGGCTAGACCACCTCAGCCTATATTATCATCTATCTTCACGCAGCCATGCAGACCTTGCGTTGTTGGCCGAAACAGTGCGAGGTGATAGGGGACATATGCTGGTTGATTCGCGAAGCCGCCTCTAGGGACAAGGAGCCTTCACTGTTCTACTGGCCACTTTCTCCTTTTTATACAGGACCAACAAGTATCTTTCTTTTTCTTGTCTTTAGCTTTGGGTTTCCCCGTTCGCTATTGTATATGTCACCTCTTTTCTTTCACCTTCGCATATGCACAGTTCGGCTCTCTTCGGAGTAGACCAGACATTTTAGGGAGCTGATAATAAAAGCTCATAAGCCGATGTATTTTGAAGTTCCGAAAGCTGCCCCGACCACGACACCGCTTCCTCCAGGTGATTCACGAAAGCAGACGAGGTCCCAAGTCCGGGAAGCAGTTACTCGAGCGAAGTGGGCCCGTCGGAAGAAGACTGTAGACCCAGCACCAACGGTTGTCCTTTTGAGTGTGGTCTCCTTTGAAGAATTCGAGGTTTCCCATCTCTTAGCTCACGTAACCTGAGATATACCTCTCATCCTATGCCCCGCCATCACCTTGGCAACATAGGTCAATTCTTATTCTTGCAAATGCAGCTGCTTCGTCTGCAATGGCCGCGCAAGCGGCTGCCACCTCTGCGGGAGCCGAAGAGAGAGAGGATGTGGTGCAGCTAGATCTGCCCTCCCCCACTCCCAATCACGAGATAGAAGGTGATTAATGGTCTATCTGGTTATAGATTTCTATAGTTTATTATCCCCCGGGTTCACATGGGTGCTCCCCTTTTCTCAGCTTCAGTCGAGATTCAACCACCTTCTCCCCCTATCGTGGAATCAACCGAGGGAGCTTCTACGGAGCAAGAGGTAATTTTAGGGAGTCAATTTACTCCTGAAGCTCGCTCGCCTGTCATCCTCGTCACAGAGTTGGCTGAGTAGGCTCTCATTGAGCAAGAGGCTCCGGCAAGAGGCCTCTCAAGTGAAGGACCATCTGCTTCGAGAGAGAAAGAACCGATGTTGGTTCAAAGCTCATCCTCATCGGAGTAGGTGGACTATGGCAGAGGCTTGAGTGACGAGGATTTCCCCTTGATGGGAACAGAGGCCGAGGATGCCGAGGTGTCTTCCGCCTACGAGAGCGACTTCACGACTTTTAGTCCTCCACGGCTAATGTGGAGTAGCTTTGGGCCGCCGGGTCCTTCGGTGGGAGAAGGTCAGAGGCGACGGAGATGGTAGCTCCTGCTGCCGCAGACTTGAGCTTAATGTTGGCTGAGGTAAAAGTTGCATTTTTAGTCTCGTGCTTATTCTCGTCTGGCCATCATGCTGGCCTTCTGAGATCCTTATGTTCTCTTTCTCTTGCAGGCTTCTGCTAGTCAGGCCGAGGTCACCTTGCCGGTGATCACCATGAAGATACCTCTGCCGCCTCTCTGTACAGATCCGCCATTGTTCCCGCCGGTTTTGAGGCCCATAGCCCTGCGGTATCCAAAGGATTGTATCATGGTAGCAGGCTCAGAAGTGTCGGGGATGGTTGCCGGGTCCGAGCCGTCAACTGTGACTTTGGAGCAGCAGCAACTTGTCATCGCTAATAAGCCGCTTCAGAGTGGAGAAGGCCTCCCTGGGATAAAGGAGGGTGAGATTGTGGAGGAAGTGACCGGGGGCTCGATGACCCCAGCCCTTGCCACCAAATCATCGCTGGTGGTGGCTAGAGGGGCCGGAAGTAGTGAACAACCGCTTCTTGCTATTGAGGGTCGAGACACGGCGCTCTCGCCAGAGGTTGGGAGAGAAGTCGCTATCATTGACAGGCCCCCTGTTGCATTGTCTGGTGGGGCCAGTCTTGACGTGGGCACCTTGCAAGACATACCATCCTCGTCTTCTACGTCGAGTGATGATATTTGGGCTGCGATTGACATCCGTGTAGAGTTTCATCTCCCAGACACGCCATCACTTGGTTTGCAATCATCGAGTGACCTAGTGTGGCAGTATCTGGAGACATTGCGGGAGACTGTGACAGTTCGCCCAGAGCTGACCTATGTGCAGTTAAGGGGCCTTGCGGAACACCTCTCCTGCTCCTTGCTGGCTTTTGGCTGTCCCATGGAGGATTGGGTGCAGCGAGTAGTTCTGCTCTTGAAGCAAGTGAACAGACGGGAATTCATCGGCCATAGCTTGATAGACCAGACGACGGCCACAAGATTCGAAAGGGCAGAGTGTCAGACTACTCTTCAGTCATCTAGGGGAACTGCCCGACAAATGCGGGATGGTGCGAACGACTCTAGTCAACGTCGAGCTTTTTTGAAGGCTCGGATAACTAAGCTTCGTGCCGAACTTGACCGGGCCGAAACAGAACTGGAGTTGTCAGAACAGCTGTGGGTTCAACATATAGAGGCGGCTGAGCTGGCAGAAGGACAGGCCGCATCGCTTGAGGAGAAATTGGCGTGACTACAGATCGAGGAAACCCGCTTACAGGACCTGGCCCGTCACCCATCTTTAGGGCTGTTGGAGTTCGAGGACATCTTCCGTCGCTCCCTGCAATAGCTTTATTATTTTCTCCCCTTTTTGTGAACCTTCACGTATTCTGGGGGGGTGCCCCGAGTAACATGTATCTTTCCCTTTATATTTAAATGGAAAACTTTTGTTGTCTTATTTCTCACGTCTGCTGCCGAGCCAATTTATTTGATTCAAGGTATATCAGTTGCTAGGGCAAGAGAGCGCTCACACCTTCAAGGAAGGGGTGAGGGGTTTGCTCCACCACAGCGCAACTTCTCCTTGGGACCACTGATCCGCCTAGGCCGAGCACCAAGGGATAAGAAGAGAGCTTTACAGGCCATCAAGGGCCGGAGGGTAGAGCCAGAGGTTTATTTGTAGACCTTGCCGTAGGCGACGAAGGTTGACGGCAGGTTTGTTCGTCTGCACAGGTTTAATGCCGAGGCAAAGGGAGGTTTGCTCATTAACACGGACGTAAGGCCCGGGTTAAGGGGATATTGACTGGTCTTGCCGATGACAACAAGGGTCAATGGTAGATTGTTCGTCGGCATCGGATAAACGCCGAAGCAAAAATAGGTTATTCATTAACGCGGACGTAAGGCCCGTGTTAGGGGGATGTTGATCGGTCTTACCGATGATGACAAGGGTCAATGGCAGCTTGTTCATCGGCATTGGATAAATGTCGAAGCAAAGATAGGTTATTCACTAACGCGGATAGAAGGTCCGGGTTAAGAGAATATTGACCGGTCTTGCCGATGATGACAAGGGTCAGTGGAAGCTTGTTCATCTGCATTGGATAAATACCGAAGCAAAGGTAGGTTATTTATTAACGCAGATGGAAGGTCCCGGTTAAGGGGATATTGACCGGTCTTGCCGATGATGACAAGGGTCAATGGCAGCTTGTTCATCAGCATTGGATAAATGCCGAAGAAAAGGTAGGTTATTTATTAACGTGGACGGAAGATCCGAGTTAAGGGGATATTGACCGGTATTGCCAATGATGACAAGGGTCAATGGCAGCTTGTTCGTCGACATTGGATAAATGCCGAAGCAAAGGTAGGTTATTTATTAACACGGATGGAAGGTCTGGGTTAAGGGAAGGGAAGATCTCCAGCGGGGTTGCATGATGATTACCCTTTTCAGAGTCTTATTGGGGTAAGGGTGAAGAGGATCTTCAAATTACCACATTACTGACTTAAGCGCCCTTTCGGGTTTTTGCCGAAGCCAGCCCTCTCTTGCATTTGCCCACGCGCCCTTTCGGGTTTTCACGTGGCGGGATACCCGATGTTGCCTGCAGCGACCTTTCGGATTTTCGCCACAGCCGGGTTATAGCCGTTCTTGCCCTTGCCCTAGTGTAGGAGCAAGTCTGGCGAGGCACCTCTATTTTAAGCCTCATTTTTATTTCTTCTCTTTTTTTTTGAAACTTAATTCACGAGACGAAGCCGGCATAGATGAGGGCTTTTTTTGTTAGCAGCGGACGGGAAGTCCAGGCTAATGAGATGCTGACCGGTCTTGTCGATGGTGACAAGGGCCAGGACTGGTTTGTTCATCGACATTGGTTAAATATCAAGGCAAAGGTATGTTCGTTCATTAACGAGGACGAAAGGTCCAAGTTAAAGGAAACGTCGACCGATCTTGCCGATGATGACAAGGGCCGAACACCGGTTTGTTCATCGACATTAGTTAACTACCGAAGCAAAGGTATGTTTGTTCATTAACGAGGACGAAAGGTCCAAGTTAAAGGAGAGGGTCGACCGATCTTGCCAATGATGACAAGGGTCGAACATTGGTTTGTTCATCAACATTGGCTGAATGCCAAAGCAAAGATATGTTTATTCATTAACGAGGACGGAAGGTCCAAGTTAAGGGAAGGGTCGACCGATCTTGCCGATGATGACAAGGGTCGAACACTGGTTTGTTCATTGACATTGGCTGAATGCCGAAGCAAAGATATGTTTATTCATTAACGAGGATGGAAGGTCCAGGTTAAGGGAAGGGTCGATCAATCTTGCCGATGATGACAAGGGTCGAACACTGGTTTGTTCATCAACATTGGTTGAATGCCGAAGCAAAGATATGTTTATCGTCAACGGGGACGGGAGGCCCGAGTCGATGGTCAGGGAGAAGCAGATCCTCGGCGGGACTGGTGATGCTTTTGGATTCATCAGGATGCGGGTGAAGAGGAACTTCAAATTACCACATTACTAACTTAAGTGCCCTTGCGGGTTTTCACCGAAGCCAACCCCCTCTTGCTTTTGCCCACGCGCCCTTTTAGGTTTTCGCGCGGCGGGGTACTCGATTTTGCCTGTGGCACTCTTTCGAGTTTTCACCGTAGCCAGGTTATAGCCATTTTTGCCCTTGTCCAGAGAATCTGAACAAGACTGGCGGGGCACCTCTATTTTAAGCCCCATTTTATTTCTCTCTCATTATATATATATATATATATATATATATATATTGATAGAGGTAGGAGCATGATGATGGGTCGATGTGCGACGTTCGACCCTGAGTGGTGGTATATGACCATTGGCTGGGACATGGGACCCTGCGCCGATAGAAAAGTGGTTTATTCGTTGATAAGGACAAATACCAACGCAAAAGAGTTTTTGCGCCGATTCGGACGTAGGGTCCATAATGGTGATATTGTATGATGGTAGGCTGGGACGCAAAGTCTGATGCCCTGAAAGGGGTTTATTCGTTAGCAAGAGGGTAATGCTAACGCAAAGAAGGACTTCTGTGCCGATTCGGACGTAAGGTCCATAATGACGATATTGTATGAAGGTCGGCTAGGACGTAAAGTCTTACGCCGAAAGGGGTTTATTCGTTAGCAAGAGGGTAATGCTAACGCATAGAAGGATTCTTGCGCCGATTTGGACGTAAGGTCCATAATGGCGATATTGTATGAAGGTTGGATGGGACATAGAGCCTTGCGCCGAAAGGGGATTATTTGTTAGCAAGAGGGTAATGCTAACACAAAGAAGGATTTTTACGCCGCTTCGGACATAAGGTCCATAATGGTGATATTGTATGAAGGTCGGCTAGGACATAAAGTCTTGCACCGAAAGGGGTTTATTCGTTAGCATAGGATAATGCTAACGCAAAGAAGGATTCCTGCGTCGATTCGGACGTAAGGTCCATAATGATGATATTGTATTATATTTTTTTGAGAGCTCGGTCAGGGCGGAGTGTCACTAGACCAAGGTGGGTTTCGGGCATTCTGGGGATGCCGGTAGGGCCGTATGGTACAGCTTCAAGTGTTTTCCATTAAGGGGAGAGAACTGGATGACTCCCTTGTGATCTACAAGAATGTAGGCACCCCCTTCATATGCTCGGCAAACGACATATGGCCCAACCTAATTTTCAACCAGCTTCCCCTTGGGGTTGGAGGCCATCACTTCTCTTCTTTTGACCATTACCAGGTGTCCCTTCTTAAATTCTCGTCCTTTGACCAGCTTATCGAAAGCACGGGTCATGTGAGCCTGGTAGAGTTGGATATTTTGCTGCGCTCGAAGACGCTTTCCTTCAAGCTCGACAAGCTCTTCTAATCTTCTTTCCACATTAGTCTGCTCGCTGCTAGCCAACCCATGTTGAATGGCGACTCGTAGAGAGGGAACCTCCAATTCGATCGGCATCACAGCCTCTGACCCATATACCAGGGAGTAAGGTGAGCAGCCAGTTGTGGTCTTATAGACTGTACAATAAGTCCACAGTGCTTTGTACATCCTTTCTTCCCAATCTCTTTTATTGGATTTAACCGTCTTCGCCAGTAGGGTGCATAGCGTTTTATTGAAGGCTTCTGCAAGTCCATTAGCTTGAGGGTAGTAGGGGGATGACGTTCTCCAGTCGATCTTGTACTTATCAGCCAGTCGATAAACTTTCTGGTTTCTGAAATGGCTGCCATTGTCAGAGATAATTCGGCTGGGGACTCCGAACCGAAATATTATATTCTGTAGGAAGAATCTGGCGACCAATTCGCCTTTCACTTCTTTTAGCGCTATTGCTTATGCCCATCTGGAGAAGTAATCAGTGGCTGCTAAGATATATTTGCATCCTAACGAAGATGCTGGCAGTGGCCCTACCACGTCCGTGCCCCATTGGGCAAACGGCCAACTTGGGACAATGGGGTGTAGTCGCACTGGAGGCCTTCGAAACACATTGGTGTGTTCTTGGCATTTCTGGCAAGCTTTAGCGAACTTGCAGCAGTCGTCAAACATAGCGGTCCAATAATAGCCCAGCTTCTTTATTTCAATTTTCATTTTCGGACCACCCTGGTGTGCCCTGGCTGACCCGACATGCACTTCTTGCATCACTTTCCAAGCTTCTGCTACAGACAAGCAATGAAGCAAGATTTTTCTTCGGGCATCCGCCATTATTCGGAATAGGGTTCCGCTTCTCATCTCATAAGAATCCTTGATCCTGAGGAGCTTCATCCTTTGTTCTTTTTCTTTCGGGAGCTATTAGTGTTGAAACCAATGTAAGAGATGCTCCAGCCAATCGGGCTATTGGATTTCTTCCGCCGCTGCCACTTCATTTTCTTGTTCATCGTCCAGGACCTCTGTCATGCTGGGGACATGTCATCGGTTGATTACTGTTATGTTCAGGCGGGTATCCGACGGAACTGCCAAGGAGCTAGCCAGCTTTGCGAGGGCATCCGCCTGAGCATTCTTTCCTCGGTTGATGTGCTTGATGCTGATGAAATAGAACCTTGCCATCAGGCGGAGTGCCAGCTGGTAGTAAGGGAGGAGTTCCTGCTTCCGCACGTCGAACTCTCCTTCCAACTATTTTATAACTAGCATGGAATCCCCGAATGCTTCCAACATTTGGATCTCCATGGACAGAGCGATCTACAGCCTAATTATTAGGGCTTCGTATTCCGCTTCATTATTTGTGTAGGGTTTGTTTATTGAACATGATGTATATATGATTTCTCCTTCTGGAGCTTTCAGAACTATGCCTGCCCCTGCTCTGACTCTGGCCGATCCAGTTGCTAGGGTGTCAATTATGGAGGCGCCATCAAAGTATAATTGCCACAGGGAGGGCTGCCCTTGGCTGACTTCTAGGGTTTCATCTTCAGGGAGCTTTGTCCCTAGCGGACAGTCATCAGGGACCAGGTGCTCAGCAAAGAAGTCTGCAATAGCCTGGCCCTTGACAGCCTTTTGCGGCACATAGGAGATATCAAACTCCATAAGGGTCACTACCCATTTGCCTAGGCGAGCCTTGAGTGCCGGTTGGGACATGATATATTTTAGCGGATCCGCCTTGGAAATCAGCTTGATTTCATGTGACAGCATGTAGTGCCGGAGCTTCTTGACTGCGAAGACCAGTGCCAGGTAGATCTTATCGATAAAGGTGTATTTCTCATTAGCTCTGACTAATCTCCGACTAAGGTAGTAGAGGGCTTGTTCTTTCCCTTCTTCATTGTTTTAGGCAAGCATTGCCCCCAGAGAGTTGTATGTGGCTGCTATATAGAGGATCAGTGGCCACCCCTTCACCGGTGCACCCAGCACTGGAGGAGTCTTCAGATAGTCCTTCAACTTTTCAAAGGCCGTCTGACATTCTTCATCCCAATAAAAGGGAACATCCTTCATCATTAACTTATGAAAGGGGTGACATCGCCCCGATAAATTAGATATGAACCACCGGATATACGACAGGCGGCCCTGGAGAGATCTCAGCTCAGAGAGGTTCCTTGGTGAAGGTAGCTCTTGAATCACCTTGATCTTTGCGGGGTCTATTTCGATTCCCCGATATCTGACAACGAAGCCCAAGAATTTCCCGCTCGACACTCCGAACGCACACTTCTTGGGGTTCATCTTCAGTTCATACTGCCTGAGCCTCTTAAATACGACTCGGAGGTCCTGGAGATGATCTTCTTTCTTTCTGGTCTTGACTACCAGATCATCTACATAGCACTCGACCTTGTGGTAGAGCAGCTCATCAAATATTCTGGTCATTACCCACTGATAAGTTGCGTCGGCGTTCTTCAGTCCGAACGGCATCCTCTTGTAGTTGTAGATACCCTTGGGAGTTCGAAAGGCAGTGTGGACCCGGTTGTGATCCGCGATCCATATTTGGTTGTAGCTCGACGACCCATCCATAAATGATAGGGCTTCGTGGACGGTTGTGGCATCCACCATGACCTCCATTATTGGTACCAGAAAGTCATCCTTGGGGCATGCTTTATTCAGATCCCGGAAATCAACACATATCCGGATCTGCCCATTCTTCTTCTTCACGGGCACAATATTAGCCAGCCACGTGGTGTATTGATTTTTTTCGACGAAACCCACATCAATGAGTTTGTCAACTTCTTTGCATATTTGAGTGATGAGTTATGGCCTCATGCATCGTGGCGGCTGCTTCACCGGCTCGGCTGTAGGATTTATAGCTAGTTCATGCTGTGAGACTGCAGGGCTGAGTCCTGGCATTTCCTTGTAGGTTCAGGCAAAATAGTCCCAGTATTCTTGTAGTAGCTGGACATACAGCTTCTGTTCTTCAGCGGATAACTGGGCACTAAGGAAGGTTGGCCTAGGGTCATCTTCATCTCCCAGGTTAACTTCTATCAGCTCATCGACTATGGCTTGGCCTCCGTCTTCTATCTCCAGAGGTGCAGGCTGGAGGTCGACGAAGTCTGTAATATCATCTTCAAGGTCAAGGACCTCAATCTCCTCCTTCTGCTTGGCCTGGGCTTCGTCAGAGATTTTTGATTCAGCTAGTGGCGGCTGTACAAAATGTTCTATTAGTAGATCTGCCACTGTCGCAATCTCAAGAGATGAACCATCAGCTTCAGCCTTTGCAGATGTGTTTGTAGTCTTGAAAAATAGATGGTTGTTTCATGTTGAGATGGAACATCATCGCAACTTTGCGGCAGAAGGTAAGCGTACCACGCCTCCTTGGATCACCATGTCTTCGATAGAGGTGGCCTTTTCTTTTCTAGCATCATGCTTCTCATGATCAGCTTCGGTAGAAACCTCCCTGATCAGTACGAGGGGCGCTAATGCCATTATTAGAGGAGGGCCATTGGAGGGAGATAGCCCTTCCTCTTCAGCATCTTCGGCTTCGCTACTGCTGGCCGTGTCAAATCTGGCGTGAAGAGCCGCTTCTTCAGGACATACTTGCTCCCAGCATCGGCAAGATGTTATAGCCTCTGATCCTGAGTCTCTTAGTTGAGCAGGTTCAGTATGTTTGACCTCCGTTGGGTACTCATCGAAGGTTGCCCCCAGTGAGCTATCTTCAGCAGGGTAGAAAGCGGAGATGGTATCCACTTCGTATCGCCCACTATAATAATATTCTTCAAGGGTGAAGCCTAACCCCGGATGTTGAGAGACACGCCTTAATTCTTTGTCCAGGTTTGTGGGATACCACAACTTCTGGAATGCTTCTTTCTCCTTGCAGGGCTGGCCGGAAGGGATGTGCTGCTTTTGGAACATCTTGACCATTCGATTTGTTGTGAACGTCAACCCCCGAATGAGGACAAATGAGTTCTCCATATTCTCAGGAAGATGGCAATTAGTGTCTTCCTGTGTAGGATGCTCCTCAGCCGTGTAAAATAAACTGTTGAGGCCTTCAGACTGAGTCACCTCTCATGCTTTGAAAGGCTCGACAGTGCTATTGTCGAGGCCGGGAATTGGCTTGGTGAGGCCTTCCGGGACCCCAATGTGGTCGTGCTGCTGGTCGACCTTGGTTTCATTGTCCTGAGGATAGGTGGCAGGAGGTGTTGTTCTGCCCACGTCCCCGGTGACGGTGATGTGTGAAACCGTCTTGGGATTGATGTACCCGGGCGGCGGCGGTGGGAACCAGTCGTTGCCGGAAGTGCTTCTTGTTGCCCTAACAGGGGTCTTGGCTTCAGAGGTCTTCTGTGACCGTTCTGCATATAGAAGAGCGTCCAATAAGTGACACTCGAATACTTCAAATGGGTGGAGGTCAGAAAATATCCTCCCCTCCTTCCCCTCCTGGGTGTATTTGAGGCATTGGTGTAGCGTGGAGGGCACCACCATGTTCTCATGCAGCCAGGGGCGGCCAAGCAATGCCTTGTACGAGGTGTGGGAATCGATGACATGAAACCGCACCCTTGTAGTGAGGTCCGCCAGAGTAAGTGTGAATTCTGCTACTCCCAGTGGCACTTCAGATTTTTGGTTGAAGCCGGCGATACACATATCTCTGACTTTATCGAGGCGCACGTTAAAGTGGTACCTCTGATATATTCTGTATGGTAGGATGTTGACAGCTGCTCCGGAATCTATCAGGATTCTGCTTAGCTCCCGACCATTCAGTTGTCCTCTCATATATAGCGCCCTGTTATGGCTGACGGTGGGGAGTAGCATGTCCTCCTGAGTGAAGGTCACATTGGCTTCCGGAAGTGCTTCAGCTAGACATGCTTCATATTGGAGAGGCATCTGTAAAGCAGTGATGATTGCCTGTCGAGTCTCTTCACTCAAGGAGAGGATTTCCCAAACAGTGAACCTTGCTAGAAGCTTCTTCAACAGTTTCACTACCCAGCTTCCTACTCGGACATTGGATAGCTTCATTTCTTCTGCCCATCTGGGCTTGGGAGAGTTCTGGACTATGGCCCCTGATGGGCCTGCTTCACCAGAACCCGCACCTGCACCCTCCTACCGGGTGGCATTCTCTTGTTGTCCCTCATTGGCTGCCGTCGGGCAAGCTTCATCTTCATCTGGAGTTCCAGAAGACTGTTGGAGCAGCATGTGGGTATCCCTGACTGTAGGGCTGGCATCCTGACATGACTGCTTCCCTTTCGACATCTTCAGAAATTCCAGAAAGGAGGGAGAGGCAGTGCTGCCCCCACTCTGGTTGTATATTGCTGACGGAGGAGGGATCTAGACTCCCCTGACCTTGGGAGGAGGTATCTTATAGGGCAACTCTCCCCTGAAGATAATGTTGTGGTTGGCGGGTGGTTGATGCCCCCATTTTTGGCCTGAGCGGGTTGCATGGGTGGTGGCTTCGGCTTGGCTTGCTTCGACCGCGGGCGTAAGGCATATCTCCTCCTCTTCTTCCCCACCGGGGAGATTGAACCGAGAAGAGAGGGTGTTACAGGAAAGGACTGTATCATTTATGGCCTTGTTGGCTCTTCTTTTCTTTCTTCGTCTCTTTTTCTTTTCTTCGGCTGGCGCCTGCCCCCAGAATAGGATGCCATCCTTGTCTGACGCTTGGCCAGCTTTATGTTCCTACTTCAATGAAAGTTGTTCCAATTCCTGCCACGGGACATGGTCCCTTACTAGCAAAGGCTTCAATTCGGGTTGCCTGTATTCATCTAGCCCATTGATGTAGTCCTGAAGTCGCCGGACCTCGGGGCTGATTTCTTCCTCCACCGGTAACGGGGTTTGTTTCCTCCGATTGAACATGGGTATTCTGATCACTACAGATTGTAGACACGCCAAAATTGACGTTACTGTGAGTACATTTCATATTATCTTGTAATGCCCCAATTTGACCCTCAAATTACCTTTGTTTGAGTGGTTTTTCTCATTTTTTTAGATTTCTCCCTTTTTTCACCCTTTTCTTATTTTTTCCTATTTTTCTAGATTTTTCTGGATTTTTTGGGCATTTTTCTCTATTTTTATGAATTTTTCAGAATTAACGACTTGAAGAGGGGCGTCATTTCTTTTTAAGAAAATTAAAAGAGAATAAAAGAAAATTGACGACACATACATTAGGCGTCCATTCTTTTAAATTCCCATTTTTCTGGATTTTTCTAAAGCTGTTTCGGATTTTTTTGAGAATTAACGACCTATCATAGGACGTTATTTGAATTTTAAATAAAATAAAAAAATGAAATTAACGACGCATGGACAGGCGTGACTTTTCATTTGATTATTTTAATAATATTTTTAACCCTCTTTGAGAGGTGATTTGGTGGCCTTCGGGGTGTCAGAAAAATACGTAAAAATAGTCATTGAAATCAGCACATTGAGATGCACCTCCACCTAAAAAATGGGAAAATAATATTGAGGAATGAAAAATAGCCCTATTTTGATTATTTTTGAATTAACGACCCTTGGTAGGGCGCGTTTTTAATTAACGCCTTTGGTTGAGGCGTGTTTCACAATTTTCAAAAAAAAAGAAAGATTTATTTCTAAAAATGATCCTTGAATTGACGCCTTGTTCCAAGGCGCGTTTTAAATTAACGCCCTGTGGTAGGTCGTCAATTTCAGAATTGACGCCCCTATCCAAGTCGTGTTTCATCTTTTGGGTTCTAAACGAACGCAGCCCTTTCCCAGAGAGTCATTGCTTTGTTTGGTCACTTCTCCATCTTAATCTTTCCCTCTTTGCGCTCTTGCCCGTTCTTATCCCTTCTATCTTTTGGTTCTCCCCTATAAATAGAGCCCTTCGGCTCTGTTATAGAGGTTCCCTTCCCTCTTCTTCTTCTCCTCCGGAGGCTTCTTCTTTCCTTTTTTTTTCTCTCTGTGTTTTTTTTCTTCTTCTAACCTGCACGCAGGAAGGTGCTGTTGCTGCTGGCTCAGGAGAAGGCTTCTGCACTTCACCTCTGCATCTATTCTTTGGAAGATTTCTCCCCATCGAGCATTCAAGCCAAAGCACAGGCTCCTCTTCTTATTTTTATTCTTCTTTTATTTTATTGTTATCATCGGTTCATATATGCATGCATGACCATCTCCTGTTAATTTTTTTTTTCTCACTCAACCACGGTTGAGTATCTCCTTTTTAGTGCAACACTTGTACTCTATTCATCTATTCATATTTTCAATATAGCGTTCATTCATTATATTTCCCCACACCCTTTTACATAGGGGTTTAAGGGCAACCACCCTTAAGGTGTGTTCTTGCACATACTTTCATGCTCATATTTTTATTAAGGATTTGATGCTACACTCACCATATTTCTAATTCCAATCTTTATTGGTGTTGTCTTTGGTATTTTGCAAAGGGTAATCAAATCGAAGAACTCTCTTCATCGGCCGGCCGATTGGAAGAGAAAGGAGCACTCACATCCCCGCGCTTTCAAGGTATTTTTCGCGATCCCTCCTCCATATTATTATTGATTATATTCTTTGAGGCCCTCGCGTCTCTGGCGATCACATCTCCATATTTGCACCTCGTGCATGCTTTTGTGCTTCATATTCCTCCATCTCTCTCTATTTATTTTTTGTTCTAAGTGGATTTTTAATTAGGATCTACAAATTGGCGATCACGATGGGACCCCTTTCGTTTTTCTTTTGATTACCCTTTCCCTTGGGCACCCACGTGTGCCATCTCCCCTTTTGCACCCACGGTGCGCTTCCTTTGTGCCCCACGAGCACCCTCCTCCGTGCATTGCACTCTCCCCGTGTGATCTGTCAGTTTGATGGGTTTTTTTTTAGAATTTCCACTTATCCAAAAATTTTTGATGAGCATGCTAATATTTTAATTCATATATTTGTTGATTGCCTCTGACTGTAAGTGTTTGATATTTCTGGCCGTGGAGTTTTTCTGGAGATAGAGGAAATTAACGCCTTAGACAGAGGCACGTTTTATTTTAACGCCCTGATCCAGGGCGTCTTCTTTATGTGTAACGCCTTCTGCCAGGGCGTCTTCCATCACATCTCCTGCTTTCTGTGAATTCACGCCCTTCCCAAGGGCGTCTTTTTGTTGTTTAGCGCCTCACATCAAGGCGCGTGTTTACATTTGACGCCCTCACCCAGGGGCGTCCTTTTATATATAGCGCCTCACTCCAAGGCGCGCTTTTCACTGCTTCTGGGCCCTCACAGCGATTCACGACAGCCACGCTGTCGTCTGTTTCTTGGTAGCGACCCCTGCCAAGGCGTCTCTTTCCTGTGGGTTTACAGAACCCTCCCGTTTGTGATTTTTCATGCTGATTCATGCTTATATTCATTGATTGATCATATTGCTGTTGTTGGTTTGTTTACCCTGCATTCATTCATTTGCATTGGTTTGGGAGACCCCCTCTCTCTACACTAGGATTCCACACACCCTCTTGGTGAAGGAAGTACCCTCCATTGAGCACTCCGTCTCTTTGGATTTGAAATTCTTAAACCAAGCCTCCGTAAGTCCCCGCACCCGTGGATTCCCTCACGGACGCCGTGCAGGTTGTACCCCTTGAAGTCCCGAGTTTAGTTGGCCATACACGGTGAGAGAGTGTTCCTAGTTAGCACCGGAGTTGAAATCACATTTGAAACTAGGTTCCTCCCTTGGGTGAATCATAATTTTGTTAAAAATCCTTAATTCACCAAGGTTCAAACATAAGAAGTCAAAGGTAACCATCCCAACTTGTTTGCTATTTCTGTGAACTGTTTTGATTGCACATTGAATTATTTGGATTACCTTGATAAGAAAGTCAACATGTTCAACTCAATTAATGTTCATGAGGGTGATCAACCGAGCACATCTTATTCCCCTCAATTTCAACATGTTCATCATTCTCACCATAATTCTTTCAAAGGACCACGTCCTCATTTTTACGGTGTTGCCCGACCCATGGACAATATCCAATCCCATAGTCCTTCAATCCAATCGCGAGCCACTACTCCTACGGGACCGTCTTGTCCCAATGATGAGAAGGTTTCCCAAATCATTCATGCATTAGATCATCTCACCCCTCAACAAATTCAAGCCCTTAAGGCCGCTGTTGAGGGTACATCTCACTCATCGCATTCTTCTCATCCTCCTTCCAATCCTACATGGGTGGCCCATCACCCACCTCCCTCTCCTACTCATGTTCCTAATTGGGTGGCCCATCACCCATCTCCTTCTATTCACACTCCTCCTCGGGTGGTCCGACACCCGCCTCCTTCTATTCCTCCTCCACCACGGCCCCAAGGCCCATTTATTCCCTGCAAGCCGGCCCATCCGAGTTCTTCTATGGGTCGGCCCATTAATCCCCTTCCACGGCCTTTTTATACGGCCCCTCCTTCAAGGCCCTACCAACCCCCTGTTGCTCAAGTCACACCCCTCCAGCAAGCTCTTATCGACAAAGTCGCTTCTTTGGAGGAACAATTAAAGAGGGTTACAAGCCCACGGCCCGCTCCTCCTACTCCAGTCAATCCCCTTCATGCTGCTTTAAATGACATTACAAAGATGGAGAAAGAGTGGAAAGACAGGAGAGACGATTACGGCATCGACGGTTCAAGCAAGCAAGAGCCGGTGATTGAAGAATTTGAAGCAATATACGATGATGAAGCTGCGCAGGCACCCCTTCCGAGTTTCCTTCGTTTCCCTCTCCCCCAATTACTATTTGATGAACCCCCTACTCAGGATGAAGCCACCATACCCAATCCAACCTCCGTTTATGAGACTAGTTGGTGTTACGATGATGGGTCGATACTCCAATCACCCACGCCGGCACATCTGGAGTCTCCTCCTATCCTTAACGCCCTCACCCCGTTCGGCATTTTCTCCGCACCGAACCTCCACCAATTACACCTCCACCAACTATACCATTAACCTTCATGACACCAGCCTTCCCTGAGCCTTCCACTAAACCTCCACTCATTAAGCCATTAACCTCCACACCACCGCGCTCCACCGAGTCCGCCATCGAACCTTCCCCAATTAATCTTCCGTTACCGCCACCTCAACCCTCCATTACACATGTAACCCCAAACCTGGCCACTCCCATTTCACCACTTAACCTATTACCCTTACCCATGGTTAATCCTGAGCAGGATCCACCCCTTTTTGCACTCAAGCCAATCCCGACTGCTTCCGAGCAAAAGGAAGAGCTCGATGTGTTTGAACCTCCACTTCCACTCACCTTTTCTCCAACACCTTCCATTATACCCCTACTAACCATGGAGCCTTCCGCCTCCGCTTCACCTTCCCCTACCACTCGGAATGGGAGGCTTTCTACAAGCACTTGTGCCGAAGATCATCCGGAGCCGGGCAAGAAAGATTTGGCCATGGCTGCGCTATTCAAGATGCAAGAGTTTATTTGACGGATGCCAATCCGGGTTATTGTGCCAAGAACGATTGAAAAGGCCAAGTCGCCGCCATTGCTCAGAGAATGTCAAGCATTGATGCTGTGTAAGGGCCGGGCAGGGCACCCCTTGTCCCAACTTCCGAAGCTTGAACTCATTCTTCCATACAAGGGGCAAAAGACCATTTTGTTCAACACTCTTTATATGCCGCAATCCTTAGGCAACACAAGACTTTCTATCCCAACTTTCCAACTCCCTCACATTATTACTTTTCACTTTCCAAGGGAGTTGTCATTTACTATTGAAGCTTCGTCATGGGCTTGTGCTTCATCCATTGGGCCAATTGGCTGTACACTTTCACTGCCATGGAAGGGCGGTTACCTTGGTGCCGAAAGGCATTCTTCTATTTCATCCACCTTCTCCTCTGTCACATCTTCCACATGCGCCACCCCAAGGGTAAAGAGGAGGATCTCATCCTCTCGCCCTTCATGTTCGTCATATTCTTTGCATCTCATGCATTCTGTTGCATCCATGCATTCATCACATCTGTTGCATTGCATTCGTATACATTTGCACTTCTTCTTACCCGGGTTTCCAAACCCGTATCTTCCCCGCCTTCCGGCACCTCCGGATATTCCGCATTTCCCATCCTATTCATCTTCATCCTCATTGCTCGGGCATTGTCCCCTTTCCAATCTCTTCTCAGGGCATCGCGCCCCTTTCCAACTCCTGCATCCGGACCCTCCGGATTTCTCCTTTATCCTGCTAGGGCATCGCACCCTTTTTCATCTCGTTCTCCCGGAATTTCCGGACTTCCTCCTTGGGCATCGCGTCCCTCGGTATTTACTTCCTCCGGAACCTTCGGATCTTGCTCTTTGGGCATCGCGCCCCTACACACCCTCAAGTCCGGATCTTATGGGCTTCTTACTGATTCTCCCAGGGCATCGCGTCCCTCGGCATCTCATTCCTCCGGAACCTCCGGATCTTTCACCCCTTCTTTATCCCTTGGGCATCGCGCCCCTTTCCGTCTTCTTCCTCCGGAACCTCCAGATCTTTCTCTTCTCCTTGGACATCGCGTCCCTTTCCACCTCATTCATCCGGAGCCTCCGGATCCTCTATTTCTCTTTCCATGCCCAGGGCATCGCGTCCCTCGGTATCTGCTTCCTCCGGAACATCCGGATCTTTCACCCCTCTCCTTATCCCTCGGGCATCGCGCCCCTTTTCATCTTCTTCCTCCGAAACCTCCAGATTCTACATCTTATTCTTTCTATCTTCTTTCAGGGCATCCCGACCCTTTCTATCTTCTCCCACCGGAACCACCAGACCCTCCATCTTTCTTCCGATTCATCTTTCTGCTCCTTCATGATATCGCATCATTTGTCCTCTTTTTCCTTTTTCATCATCTTTTTCCCTATCTCTTCCCAGGGCATCGCGTCCCTCGAAATTCTTCTTCTCCAGATTCTGATTCCTCCTATCAGGATTCTACTCCACAACCTCAAGACCCTCCGGATCCGCCTCTTTCCATCTATCAATTTCTTCTTCTAATTCCCCCTAATCCTGGGTCTGACCCAACTTCTTCCACGTCCACTACCTTGGGCATCTGCCCATTCTCTCACTGCTTTCGAGGCTTTAGTCCTCACTCCTCCTTCTAATTCTCCGCTTCTTCTGTAAACTGTTCCATGTGATCAGGGTCTCCGCGCCTTAGTGAGATAGTTCTAGCCCTCGCCTCTCTTCCTTTTTTCCTTATTCGTCTGAGTCTGGTCTTGGTACCACTCCTTCTTGTTAAGCCACTTTCAAACCCTTCGCTTCCAATCCTTTTGACTGCCAAAGAGGACTATCCCACGATGATCAACCTCGCCTCTGACAGCTGCCCACAATCTCCCGCTACAAAGGTTGCAAGGTAACATATTGGCGTAAGTACTCATTTCATGATATCATTATCTCATTAATTCACCCATGATTTTCAAAATGAAGTGCTTCTTAACAAGATTAAAAGTGGTGTTTTAGACCTTTATCTTAGGCTTTTGTTTAATTAAATCATTCTCAAAAGAGTCTTTAGGCTTGCTTCTGCAGCACCATTGGGTAATAAGAACCCCGCGCTGGGAATTCGACATTCTTTCCCCGCTTGTTAAGAGCAACCCTTAGCTGGGCACCGCACACACTTCACGGCGTCCTTAGCCGGCTCCTTTGGATAAAACACCGTTGCTACTTTGGCCATGCCATGAGAATTCCTGAAAGTCTTTTCTCTTCTTTACTCGGCCGCGTGCAGGGACAAGAGGTTGACGGATAAGATGACCAACCTCGGTAATCCCCAATACGAGAGGAGTCTCAAATAGGGGCAGTCTTGACCCAAAATCAATATGAGTTTTCATAAGTTTTAATGATATATATCTCGCCAAAAGGGCTATCATGAAAAATCAAGTCACAAAATTTCGATAAAAGTAAAATTGTGAATTATGACATGTCAAGAGTGGCAAAGTCCCCGCAGGGAAAACCCTGGTCGTATGCATGTCAAGGGTCTAAAAATCAAAGGCACAAAGCCCCGGCACAACAGACTACCTCTTTGAGGGGAAACACCTGGGAAGGAATTCAAGTCCCGACATCTCCCATCCTGCATAAAGCTTATCCTCAATTATTCTTCTCTTCTCCCTCTAAGACCGAATGTTTCTCGGGTATGGCCTTGGTAGGAGCACCGTTAATCAAGGGCAGTCAGTTATAGGGCGCCACCCTTCAATGCACGCTCGGCTTTGGGTAATTTTAGCGAAAGGGGAAGAACAAGGACCCCTAGCCAGTAGTTCAAAAACACCCTTTGATGCTGCTTTAGCAATGTCTAAACCAAAATCTAAAAAAAATATTTCTGGTGAAAAAGAAAAAAAAGTTGAATATTTCCTGATCAAAATCTAACAAAAATTGAATATTTTCAAAATTCAAAAAAAAATTCAAATATTTTTCAAAATCCACATAAAAATTCAAATATTTTCAAAACTCATAAAAATTTGCATATTTCAAAATCAAAAAAAAATTGCATTGTATTTTTCTGATGGTGCTTTTTGCAGGAACAACAACTTTGCAAGGGCCAAGAGCACGGGATGAGTCCTCTCCATTCATTGCCATCTACCTTTTGATTCTCCCCATGTTCACAATTGATTTGCTACGCATTACTCCGATTATTCATCTCCAATTTTTTTTTATCAAATCTTGCTGATCACTCCGCCGATGGGCATTATCAGATCTTGATCATTCAACTCCAAATCTTGATTAGCCAAGTTGTCATCCTCATGACAAAACAACAAACAATGATGCTTTGCAATGCTATGATTTAACACATGCTATTCATGCTAAACATGCTTCGTTTTGATTCATGCTTGAATGCTATCCACACCAAGCTTTGGTTGCTTTGATGACTATGTTGTGATTGCTATTAATGCTATGTTTCATGCTAAGGCTTGCTATGCTTAAATGCATTATTCATTGCTTGTTATCTTTTATATCTTGGTTGATGAATCTTTGAGCGCAGGAAGAAGCTCTTGGTCCCACCGATTGGGCATCATCATCCAAGCCCCACGGTGCTTGCACCTCATTTCTCTGTTCCCCCATGCTTATTGCTATCACCATCCTCCTGTATGCATTCTACTATATGTTACATACGCTATTAGATTATATCAAGGAACTTGTGACTTTGGTAAATCTGGGATTTGAGTTCCCCTTCATCAAAAATAATGATGATTCCAGAGGAGTCTTAGTCACACGGATAGGCCGTTGAGCTGTCACAGACTGGGGACGATGGTTCCCTTTTGCGAGTCGATGCGTGGATAAATGGGCTTCGGCTTAGTATCAGCTCGCAAAATGGGTTTCTTGACTCAGTCTGGATATCTTAATAATATTATCCTTGATTATCTTATATTTTAATTTATTTTAACTTTTTCCTTTTAAACCCAGCATGCATTCATGTAGGACTTTGAATTAACATTGAAATCACTCTGATAAGCTGATTTTGAGAGTCAAATTGATCACTATTTTCCAAGATATGAGATATTCCATGCTGAATTGTGTCCTCAGTTCGTTTTGTCGCTGTTTTGGGTCATTTTCTCGAAAGCTCCTTGTTTGGATTTCTATCATCTTATTTTAATCATTTTCCCTTTGATCCACCTTGGCTGCAGCACATCCACATTGGCTGGTAACCGCTCCCCAATGGTGAAACTTACAGGTTTGTGACCTGGGGTACTTCCACCGCGCTGGAAGTTGATCATTCTTTTATCTCCTTCGTGCCCGCGTGCACACTCCCTCTTTTATCCAAACATCATTGATTTAAGTGAATTTCCCGGGATTGCTTCGTCTCGAGCTTTTGATTTCATTCTCATCAAGTGATGTTGATTACGTGTCTCATCACACCTTGGCATCTACTTTTCAGTTTGCTCTGCTCCCTTGCAAAGCAGACGCCAAGGCGGGGCAGTTGTAGACACGCCAAAATTGACGTTACTGTGAGTACATCTCATATTACCTTGTAATGCCCCAATTTGACCCTCAAATTATCTTTGTTTGAGTGGTTTTTCTCACTTTTTTTGGATTTCTCCCTTTTTTCACCCTTTTCTTATTTTTTCCTATTTTCCTGGATTGTTCTGGATTTTCTGGGTATTTTTCTCTATTTTTATGAATTTTTCGGAATTAACGACTTGAAGAGGGGCGTCATTTCTTTTTAAGAAAATTAAAAGAGAATAAAAGAAAATTGACGACACATACATCAGGCGTCCATTCTTTTAAATTCCCATTTTTCTGGATTTTTCTGAAGCTGTTTCGGATTTTTTTGGGAATTAACGACCTATCATAGGACGTTATTTGAATTTTAAATAAAATAAAAATCAAAAAAATGAAATTAACGACGCATGCACAGGCGTGACTTTTCATTTGATTATTTTAATAATATTTTTAACCCCCTTTGAGAGGTGATTTGGTGGCCTTCGGGGTGTCAGAAAAATACGTAAAAATAGTCATTGGAATCAGCACATTGAGATGCACCTCCACATAAAAAATGGGAAAATAATATTGAGGAATGAAAAATAGCCATATTTTGATTATTTCTGAATTAACGACCCATGGTAGGGCGCGTTTTTAATTAACGCCTTTGGTTGAGGCGTGTTTCACAATTTTCAAAAAAAAAGAAGAAAGATTTATTTCTAAAAATGATCCTTGAATTGACGCCTTGTTCCAAGGCGCGTTTTAAATTAACGCCCTGTGGTAGGTCGTCAATTTCAGAATTGACGCCCCTATCCAAGTCGTGTTTCATCTTTTGGGTTCTAAACGAACGCAGCCCTTTCCCAGAGAGTCCTTACTTTGTTTGGTCACTTCTCCATCTTAATCTTTCCCTCCTTGGGCTCTTGCCCGTTCTTATCCCTTCTATCTTTTGGTTCTCCCCTATAAATAGAGCCCTTCGGCTCTGTTATAGAGGTTCCCTTCCCTCTTCTTCTTCTCCTCCGGAGGCTTCTTCTTTCCTTTTTTTTTCTCTCTGTGTTATTTTTTCTTCTTCTAACCTGCACGCAGGAAGGTGCTGTTGCTGCTGGCTCAGGAGAAGGCTTCTGCACTTCAACTCTGCATCTATTCTTTGGAAGATTTCTCCCCATCGAGCATTCAAGCCAAAGCACAGGCTCCTCTTCTTAGTTTTATTCTTCTTTTGTTTTATTGTTATCATCAGTTCATATATACATGCATGACCATCTCCTGTTAATTTTTTTTTCTCACTCAACCACGGTTGAGTATCTCCTTTTTAGTGCAACACTTGCACTCTATTCATCTATTCATATTTTCACTATAGCGTTCATTCATTATATTTCCCCACACCCTTTTACATAGGGGTTTAAGGGCAACCACCCTTAAGGTGTGTTCTTGCACATACTTTCATGCTCATATTTTTATTAAGGATTTGATGCTACACTCACCATATTTCTAATTCCAATCTTTATTGGTGTTGTCTTTGGTATTTTGCAAAGGGTAATCAAATCGAAGAACTCTCTTCATCGGCCGGCCGATTGGAAGAGAAAGGAGCACTCACATCCCCGCGCTTTCAAGGTATTTTTCGCGATCCCTCCTCCATATTATTATTGATTATATTCTTTGAGGCCCTCGCGTCTCTGGCGATCACATCTCCATATTTGCACCTCGTGCATGCTTTTGTGCTTCATATTCCTCCATCTCTCTCTATTTATTTTTTGTTCTAAGTAGATTTATCACGATCTACACAGATGAGTTGACCCATAAGGGTGCTATTACCTGAGAGACAGGTCGAGACGTGACGCCACGAACATGTGCCCCCACTTTCGGGCGAGGTGTGCTCTTCTTCTTAGTTTTTGCAGGGCCTTGCTGCCACCCCTGTTGTTCTTTTATTGGTGTCAAGAAGCAGGCCTCATAAGTATGTTGAGTGCTGGCTTCCGCGATTTCTGCAAGCAGCGCCTGATAAAGAGAAACCATGTTGACCGCGGCTCTCCTCAGAGGTGCTTCATAGGGTTGTGGAGGGTCAACATTGTACTCCCCCAAGTCTATCTCTTCTTTCTTCACCATGCCTTCAATAATATCCTTGAAAACATAGCAGTCTTCAATTAGATGCCCCAGCATTTGGTGGTAGGGGCAGAATCTTGGGCTATCTTTTCTTTTCAGGTCCTCCGGCCTCTTTGGCTCAGGCAGAGTGACCTTACCATACTGGGTAACCCAGTCAAACAAGATCTTGGTCTTCTCCTTCGGGAAAGAGTAGGCCTTCTTCATCTTGTCTCGAAGTGAGGGACCCTCTTTACCATCTTCAGCTTTAGCAGGCTGAGGGGCAACCGCCTTCTTGCCTTTATCCTTCTGTTGCTCAAACGCCTTGATGTCAAGAGCATTTGCTTCCTTAGGCGCTTGACGCCGCTCTGCTGCCTTGCCTTTTTGTGTAGTGGCAGTACTTGATGTCGGGGCAGGTCTTGCCAGGAAAGCTTCTACCACTGCCACAATATTGTTCAAGCGGTCAAATGACCGGACTTCCATGCCAATCATCTTTTCCAGCACCTCCCTCCTGAGGTTCTGTTTGCAAATTTGTACAGCGTCCTCTTGGTGCAGAGGCCACTTGCATCTCATTCCGAAGTTTCTCCACCTCTTAATATATTCGAGGGCTATCTCATCTGCCCTCTGTCTTGTTGAATAGAGCTCAGCCAACGTGACCTCCCTCTCTGTGACATGGAATCTTTCTCTGAATTTCTTCTGCATATCCGGCCAGTCGCTGATGGACCCGGCCGGAAGGCTGGAGTACCATTCAAAGGCGAGCCCCGTCAGTGAGGATCCGAAGAATTTCAGCAGGTATGACTCGTAAGCGGCTAGATCGCCCATGACGGTCATATAGTAAGCGATGTGTTCTTTTGGGGATCCCTTCGTGTTGAACTTGTCAAACTTAGGTGCTTGCTGAGCCTAGGGGAAGTCGCTTTGCAGCATGATGTGGCGGGTATGGGACCCGATAGGCATCAAATGCGACATAATCGCCTTCACTTCACTCCGCAAGCTTCAGTTCGATCATCCTTTCCACCATTAGCTTATTTATGGCGGTTGGATGGACCGGTTCTGGGTAGAAGTGCGCCGGCTGCATGTAGGGGGTGGCCAGGGTGGTCGCCTGAGGAGGAGGACGCAATAGCAGAGGTGTTTGGTGTACCTATGGTAGTACTAGCGGCATCAGCGGCTGTGGTGGGCGCTGTTGAGTGGTTGCCATGCTGGGCTCTGCCTACTGGGGCAAGGTGCAAAGGGGTGGGAAGTCGCTCGGGTTGGCAGCTCCCCGCGATGATTTGGCCTGCATCTCGGGTTGCTTAGAAGCCGAGGCCTACTCTGTCTTCTCCACTAATTGTTTCTTCAGCATCTCTATCTCTTGCCGGTACCTTTGAAGTATCATTAGCACCGTTGGGTCCATGGCCGCTGTGCTAGGGATGGTTTCTATCGCTTCTCTTGATGCACCTTCAGGCAGGATGTCAAGCATCACATCTTCCTCTTCTGCCGTCACCACATTGGCAGTTAGAATGGTGGCTCCATCATATTGCAGGGGGTGAACCAGGACTTGCTTTCCTCTAGCTACTGCCAGCATTTCTCTTGCGGCTTCCGCCCTTTGGGTATTCGGCCTTGGCCTCCCTGCCAATCAAGCCAATTCCTGAGGTTCTTCGGGTAGTCTCCCATATCAGCCGGACACTCCCGCCATATTGCAAGTGAAGACTCACATTTCTCTCCTTCGGCGATGGACCTTCCTCTTTTGATGCTGAGGAAAGGTCAATCTCTCGAAGACGGAGACTCTCCTTCTCCCCTGCTGCTGAGGAGTGGCTTCACCGGCTTTGACTTCCAAGCCGTCTTCATGCCCATTATCGTCCACTGACGACGTCATTCTTCTTTCTTCTTCTTCTTCGACTGTCGTTGATGGGCACTCTTTTTCTTCTGCCATGGCTGCCTACAACAGTCGTTGTTGGTCTACTGAGGGGTTGCCTAGGCCCCTAAAATAGTTCCTGATCATACTGGTCACCTCTTCTTGCCCCCGCTCTTGATGTAGGGCTGGGGATAATTGTCGACCTCTCACTGGAGGGATGTAGGCCAACCGGGCCCTTCCGGTGGGTTGCTCGAATCTTCTCCCCAGTGTGGGGATATCAGCTTGTCGGGCACATGCCTTGAAACTTACACGGCATGGAGGATCCGCGATAGCTTCTTTCTCTCTTGGGGCCAGGCCCCTCTCATTCTCCCCCTCCGCCTTAGCAGGCTTGGAGTGGTAATAGACTTGCGCCTCACGGCGCGCAGGTTGGATACCTTTAGGGACCCACATCTGTTTGAAGGTCCTTGGCCTTGGGGCCAGGTTCTTTTGGTCATGACGACCGGCTTCTTCCTTTTCGGCCCTTCTTCCCGACAGGGCCTGGAAAGCGTTGTGGGTTGGCACATCAGCGACCACCCGATCTGGGATTGCTCGGGCCTCGCATCCGTCCAAGAAGATCCAGATGCCACCGATCAAAATAGACTTCCCGGACACTGAGAGTCGTCCGGTCATAGGGGCAACAGCTCTTCAGCAGGAATTCCTCTAGAGTGGATTCCCGGGCTTATTGTGAGAGACGGGGCGAACCCCGTGAGCCACATGGTGCACCATGCAGCTAACCAGTCGGGTCTGACCTATCGTCAGACTCTTGTAGCTTCGGGCATTGTGGGCCCTTTTCTTCGCATCAGCTTCCCCCTTGGTCTGCACCGAGAGCTCAACCTTTAGCACGTCGGTGAAGGCTACCCCCAAGAAGTTGGGGAAGCCAACTACCGACGAAAAGGAACCAAAAACTGTAGGCACCGCTAGGTACCCATCAATAGCATGGCTGGCCACGATCTCGGGGCCGAATGTCAGTGCAGCGAATCCAGGTGCCAACGTCGTATCCCACGGAATCATAGAAACAACAAACGATCAGCGCTCATTGGGAGAGCCTCTTGCGGCAGACTCATCTCGGCAGAGAGATGAAGGGAGATACTAGTCTCACCGGGCGTGCCAACCTGGTGACACATGTCTTTTTTTTATTTGTATATATATATATATATATACACACATATATACATAAGTAAGTATATACATATGTGTGCGTAGGTGTGCCAGTCACATAGGTGACAAAGAGAATTTATTATGCGCTCGATCTGACTTGGTCAGTCGATTATGAGGTCCGTGTCGGGACCAACAATCCGCCATACTGTAAAGGCTATGACGTTAATTACATCATCCGAGAAGAGGAAAACCCTTGATTAATTGCCGAGATAGTATGCCACGGGGGCTAAACGAATGCGCAGACGTAAATGAACCGACAAGAATGACAATCCATAATACGGGAGTGAGAAGTAATCACGAACACACAGTTCAAATTCATTCACCGTCCGGAATCCTCGGTACGCGGAGGAGGGCATGGGTCCGAAGACCCCCTTCACGCATAGTGAGAGCTTCTGGTCAAAGCTAGTATGACCTTCGGCAGATCACCATTTGATATACCGGGGCCCAAGGTAATAACAAATATTCAAGAAGTATGCATGTAGACAAGCAAGCAGGGAGGCAAAGATAGATGCGTTCAAGCATGAATGCATATATGAAAATAAGAAAGTATGCTCAGCTGATTAATTTATTAATTTTGAAGATGATTATTGATTGATTTTTTTTATTATAATGATGCATCAAATTCTTATGATGATTTATTATTATTTTATTTATTATTATTATTGTCATTCCATTCAATGGTTCACAAATGTTAAGCTCATTAATCATTTATTGGAATATTCTATTGGGCTTTGACAAAGGCTAAATATGAGGTCAATGCATGCATGAGGTGGCCAAAAACGATGTGGGGCATTGTTGGGATAAAACAGTGCGCCATGGCCGCCCCGGATGGAGGCCAAGAGGGTTTGAATGATTTATGAGTGTGGGGCTAAAGCGGCGCGTTGGGTACCGCGCCAGAAAATGGCGCGCCGGATTAGGGGCGCGTCGAATTAGGGCAGGTTTGGTTGATTTGGGCTATATGAGAAGCCAAATGATTTTTTTGAACTTCTTGATGTTAATTAGAAGGGTTAAAGAGTTAATTTAGGTCCCGATTGCCCTACAAACATCGTAAATCTACACTTATGCAAGGTTCTTACTCAAGCATAGTCCAAAATAGACTTGTAGCTGAAAATCCATCATGATTCAGACTAAGTGTTCAGTCAAAAATTGGGTAGCACCTCCCCATGCCCAGAGGGTTGCGGGGGGAAAGTGGAGACAGTCCCACAGCATCTGGGGTACGCTCCTTAAAGCCAGGAATGCCAAACGGTTACCGGCAGACTTCTATGGAGGGAAAACCCTGAGGGCTAGCCTACGAGGGGCACCAACACTCCATGAGTCAAAATATTGTTTAGAGGGACGGCCGAAACAGGGAGGAAACCTCGAGGGCTGGCCCACGAGGGGTACCTTATCCACAGCCACCACCATTCTTGAGGGAATGTGGATTTAATATCAGGTAGAGGACCCATTTCTATGCACCTTCAGGGACTCGTAGTGCTCCACACCTCAGAGGGGTGGGATCCTACGACCGTATGGTGATTAGAGGAAAGATAGCGGAACGTCTGATGGGGAATGTCCCCCTCCCCGGTAGGTGGATCAATACTGATGGAGAAAACGTAGTATTCGCATTAAAATTCTGATGTCACCCACACGATAGGGGTGGGAAGCAGGTCACATTGGGCAGACCCTCCCCCACCTATCTCAGGGTAAAGAGATCGCAATAATCCGTTGTGGGTTTGTTAAGCCATTGGCAGTAGATTAGATATGGAGGGGGGTTAGCTGATTAGCATTCAGCGGCCGGCCGTGAACATACGACTTGCAGAGATTGAAAGGGGCAATCACTCGAACAACCGGTGGGTAACATATAAGAGGATGATCACACCCAAAAAAGGACTTTACGCCCAGGCTATTGGGATGACCCTATTCTCCCTGGTTCATGATTGTGAACGGGGTGATGGTGAGGGGCCTATCCCGGCGATGAAGGGAGTTGCATACACACGTAAGCCTCCGGTAGGGGAGAACGTGATAAATACGCGGTGCAGTCTAGACATTTGACCCACTGAGGAAAGAAAGCCCCGGGGAGGGGGATGATATTGATGTAGCCCTTGGTTCATCTAGGGCTTTGGATCAATCAACGGTGACAGGTGGTATGGAAGCAGATGCAACATAGAAAACGTGCGAACTCAAGCATTCACCCATATTCTCATTCATACCCGGATGCCATCGTGTAGATAACAAAGGAAGAAAGAATAATAACACGAAACTCAAGCAAGCATGAGCTAACGCTATTGGCATTATCACACGAGCGCCGACCGCTTACATCTCCTCACCAGGGAAGAAGAGCGACTACATATAGTGCTACAGAGAGCTAAGATGCTTAAGACAAAGGAAATGGGGAAGGGACTGCGGGCTCATGTCATCGCCCGTTTCATTACAAGACTCAGGACGCTGACAGAAGGGGGAGACAGGAGAAGGAAAACCAGACGATGACCCTCACACCCACCTCTGCTATCCTCAGCTGAAAAAATAGAGTATCGGAAAGGGCTCTCCTCTTCACTTTCTTCCTCCCCAAGCTTTCTCTCTTCCTTCTATCTTCTCCTCGTATGCTCCTCTATTCTCTTCTCTCCCTCTTTTTTTTCCACACCTTCTTTGGTCGCAGAAGACTTGCTTATATGGACCATCGGCATGACCTTACCCGGCGCGGGCGCGCCGGATAAGGGGTTCTCATTTTTGCACGCCGGAAATGTGGATGCCGGAAAGGGTAGCACGCCAGTTTAGAGCACACCGTATTAACCTCATCTTTCGTGTTTGTTTAACACGGGCCATACGGTGGGCCCCGGAGTGGCTCCAGGAGTCATTGTGATCCTTCATCTCGCCATGGTCTTGCCAGAGTGAGTGTGAGGTGTCGATAAAGCTTTCAGGCCGTTGAACAGCTGATTTTGGAATCTCGTGCATCTTCAGCTCAGACACGCAGATTTTTCGCTGACACGGGCCTCAGCATTGTAGTTTGTGCTACCGGCTCAGCTTAACTCACCTTTGTAGCTTTCTTGGGGAGTGGGCCACCATCCGTGGTGCTTTCACCTTGACTGGGCGGTCATCCGGTCGCTAACGGACCCAATTGCGGAGAAGATGTACCCATGCCAGGTTATCCGAGTCTTCTGCCGATGGAGCCTTCGGTCCCTTGTTCTGAATGGCCAAGGATGTTTTATCACCTTGGGAGGATTTTTCTTTCAGGTGGTGAGCCACCAGGTATACCCTTGTCCTTGGCCGGACAACGGATGTTGTTTGTGCGGCACGACCGAGTCGATGCCGGTTCATTGGGTAGGCTTTTCGACACTGTCGATTTGTTGTGAGTTCTTCTTGATTCTCCTGAGGTGAAGTCCCTGGCGTTCATACCGGGTGACCTGAGGCTCTGGCAGCTTGAGGAGGCTTCGGTGCATTGGTTTCTTTCGGCTTCTTCACTTCAGCGGCCGCATCATTTCCGTCATTTAGGCTTGACCACTATCGAGCATATTTTGAGTGCCAACAAGCGGCCCCGCGATAGATCGCAAAGGTCCTGTGTGCGGCCAGCCCCTGACCACTACAGAACCTTAACGGCTGCGCGACAGACTACCTTTGGCTTCTGATATATTAATTAGTTGTTTATTAATCATGCTTTGCCTTGTGGGAGATTGCATGAGTAGGGTAGAAACACACCTAAATAAATGAATGATATGGAAGATTACTAATGTCTGATTTTAATTGCTGAGACCTTACCCTTGACCATCCATAGTTGTATCATGTCAAAGTATTCTTCTTGAATCATATGAGTTAATTGCACTTTAAAACCAATCCTCATATCAATCGATATAAATTACTAGGATTGCTTGACAGTCACGCCACTCCGGTGGTGCTGGCTGACCGCAATACATTCGTTTTCCGAGATTCATAGCCCTTAATTTTGTAATGGTTAGGACTCTCCGCTAGATACTCTTTTGGTCGGACTAGGACCTCCATTATGAGACCTCCGCAAGCTCCCGCGAGCCTGGAATTCCCACTAGGATGTCGGGCGGGTTGTACCCCCAAAATCTGAACTTGTCAGCTCGATCAAATCAGGTATTTTCCAATTCGGACTATTCTGTCTGATTGCGGCCCTCCTGGGACCGCTACTATCTATAGCGGCCACATGTATGACTGCCCTAATCCAGTATGCGGCCAGTTTTGTGACCACCTTTCTGATTCAACCTGGACTATATGCCGGTTTGACGGTCGACTTTCCCTTGATTCCCAGTCGACCTAGCCTTGTTTAAGTCGACCTAAGCCCTCCTGGACTGACCTGGGACATATGGGATGGACCTTGGTCTGGTTCCACCATGCCCAGGCTGGCATAGGATTAGCTAAGTCGGCTGGTAAACCATTGCTGGGCCAACCTAGTTGCGGCCAGACTTGGACCGTTTCTATTCGAAGCGGCCCAATAAGGACCATCTTTATATTTTTACGGCCCTTCGAGGACCGTTTCCATCCTTTGGCGATGGGCTTCATCCTTGTGGCCCAGTATTGACCCTTGCGGTCCATTACAGACCGTTTTCTCCTTGTTGCGGCCTGGGTACGACCGCAATCCCTCCAGAAGCTTATTTCTCACGTGGTTCTTGTATGCCTTGGTAGTCAGTGTTGTGCATCCCTTGTTTTGATGATGACAAGTTGTATCTCATTGTCTTTACCATAAGCATATGCCAAATGTTTAATATCTAAATGATCAATGCAGGTATAGTGATGATTAAAATAGGCCAGCCAAAGGTCAAGGATGAACAAAACTCAATTCAGAAGCTCAGCCCTTCAAGATCTCCAAAACAGGTTCTGGACTGGTTCAGAAGTCGACACCTGAGGGCTCCGAAGCCGACACTTGAAGGCAGACAGAAACCAGGGAATTCTGGTTCTTTTCAGAAGTCGACACCTGAGGGCTCCGAAGCCGACACTTGAAGGCAGACAGAAACCAGGGAATTCTGGTTCTGTTCAGAAGCCGACCACAGAGGCCCTGGAAGCCGACCAGGGGCGGAGATGCAAATTGTAAGCCCTAAAATGGACCCGTTTCATGTGAGATCCGATACCCAAGGCTTGGATCCATTATGGCACGCACCTAGAGGGTCCAGATAAGCCAGGAAACATGGGTCTTTGCCAGATTGCGGTTCTTTTCATGGATGTGACTTGGTCTTCAACTTCCTCGCTGAAAAATAGGAGCTTTTCCCACCGATTCTCCAACTGAACTAGCAGATATCATGGAGTTATTCAAAAACAAGAAAAGCGATGGCGGGAAGGAAGAGAAAGGAGAGGAGCCACGAACTAAAAAGAGGAGGCTGCTGGAAAAAGAGCTGCTCTGCACTTCGAGAGAAAAAGTCTGCATCTTCTGGGCAGAAAGAGAAAAGGGGGCTACATCTAGAGAGGCTGCTGAAAGAAGAGAAGCACTGCATCTAGAGAGAAGGGGGCTGCAACTCCTGGAAATAAGAGAGAAAAAGGGGCTGTGTGACCTAGATCAAGAGGTAGAAAGAAAAGAAGAAAACTAGAAAAAGCCCCAGGAGATCAGAGTGCAGCACAACCTCTGCAAGCAGAAGAGCAACATCAAAAGGGCAGCAGGAGAAGAACAGTAGCAGGAGAAGCACCGGTAGTGACACAAGATCAGCCGAGATTTGAAATCAGAGAAGAAGCATGGTGAACTCCATCTGCAGATCGAGATACCCAATCATCAGGAGCATTCTACACTCGATCTGTATTTATATCTCTATTCAATCTTTCATTTTACTTTTCTATTCTGTTAATCAAGCTGTTCGTCAGCAGAATATTCAGATTGAGCTGAGCTGCTCAGATCTGAGGTTGTTCAAGCTGTGAGTCAGCGGAGTGTTCAAGCTGTGATTTAGCGGAAGGAAGCCTCACCGGGTTTGGTGAGGGGTGGATGTAGGCAGACGGGATGTCTGGCCGAACCACCTAAAAATCCTTGTCTCCTTTGTGTGATTGTTTGTGATCTCCGCTAGATGCATGCCTAGGTTCATCTTTGTTATGCATAGAGTATACGCTTTAATTTCCGCTTAAGCTGCATAGTTTAAATTGTTTACATAAGTCTGCAATAGTTCTTGAATTTGGGGGCGGATCTATTCACCCCCCCCTCTAGACCGCCATTCCACCTGCACAACACGTGGTATCAGAGAGGGTTATCCATTCAAGAGGTCCAACGACCCGGATAGATTAGTGGAATGGACGCCAAAGGATTATTGGCAGAGGGTCATTCGGTGACTAGGCCACCATATTTTGATGGTACTAACTACCCGTATTGGAAAAACCGAATGCAGGTCTTTCTCAGAGCGCAGGACCATGAAACATGGAGAGTTGTAAGCCGAGGGCCACATCAACTTCCTGAAGATGAAGACACCTGGACACGAGAGCAGATAAAGAAGTCAAATCAGAACTGGGGAGCAATGAATATTATGCAATGCTCGCTTCACCCAACAGAATTTTCAAGGGTTTCCTCATGTGCCACTGCCAAGGAAATGTGGGACCGGTTAGAGGTAATATATGAAGGCACTTCTGAGGTAAGAGAAATTAAAGCCAATATGCTTATCTCCGATTATGAAATGTTTAAAATGGAACCACATGAATCCATTTCTGAAATGTATGCTAGACTAACTCAGTTAACTAATAGCTTAAAAGGTCTAGGGAAAAACTACACTAATAATGAACTTGTGAGGAAAGTCCTTAGATCTTTAACTTCTACTTGGCATACCAAAGCAACAGTGATTGAGGATTCTAAAAACTTATCTACTATGACTATTGATGAGTTGATAGGCTCATTGATGACTTATGAGCTTAACCTGAAGAGAAATGAGGAAGAAACATCAAAGAGGAAGCCGTTAGCACTAAAGGCTAAAGAGCCTAGCGAGGCGTCCTCAGATGATAGTGAGTCATCCAGCACCGAGGAGGATTTGGGTGAGTTTGCCAAGTTAACCAAAAAATTCAAAAAGTTCTTGAAGATGGAAGGTAAGAACTTCAAGAATCCAAAATGTAAGGTAAGAATGCCATCCAAGTTCAAATCTGAATCACTTGAGAAAAAATCTAACAATCTTATTTGTTACAATTGCAGCAAGCCCGGACACATCGAGATTGAATGTCCACACAATGAGAAGAAAACACACTCCAAGAGGAAAGACAAGAAGAAAGCCATGATAGGCACATGGAGTGATGAAGGGGAAAGTGAAGGGAAGAGTTCATCTAATGAAACCAATGAAGACTTAGGTCTTATGGCAATAGGTCAGTATGAGGTAAATGAAAACTCTTCGTCATTTGAGCATTTCACTATAGATGATTGGCAAGAAGCATATGGCGAATTGGTTGATACATGTGATATTTTTAGAAAGGAAAACAAAGCCTTGAAAAAGAAAATGAATGCCATGATTCATGATACAACTTCAAGTGATAAAAATGCATGCTTGCAAATTGAAGTTTCAAATCTGAAGAGACAAGTTAATGATTTAGAGATCTACAAATCTGAATTAAGACAATTAGAAGATGAGAATGAAAATCTGAGAGATGAAATTGATGATCTGAAAATGAAGATGCAAGAAGGTGAATCAAAGGGACTAAAAGAAGAGAATGATGGCTTAATAAAGTTGATTGATGAACTAAAATTAAAAGTGCAAAGCTGTGAGCAAGAGATAAAATTGACTCATGAAAAGGCTAACACGATTAAGCAAGAAAATAACAAGCTTTTGGAAGAAATCAAAAGAATTCAAAAAGCATTGGAAGATAAACAAGAGAGTCTAGAGAAAATGGTAAGAGGAGAAGAAAATTTGAATGCCATGCTCGGAACAAAAGTCAATTATCAAAAGGAAGGTTTGGGATATAATCCTAATGCCAAAAAGGAATTCCAAATGAAAACCATTACCTTTGTGGCCGGTACAGATCCAAAAGGAAAGAAACCTCTCATAAATATGTATGAAATTGAAGAGTCAAGTGACACAAATGCAAGAGAAAAAGGCTCTAACAAAAATGAGTTGGAAAACTCAAGAATAAAAGACCAAAACTTTCAAAAGTTCTTCTTGAAACAAGGCCAATCATCTAATAAGGAAACAAACTCAATCAAGTCGTTCAAAGTAAGAAATAAAAAATTCTGGAATCAGGAAAGTCGGCTCAGAAACCCCCCAGAGTCGACCACATGCACTGCTAGACAAAATGCAGGATTCTGGCAGAACCGAAGTCGACCACGACCCCCTCAAGTGTCGACCACAGCCAGAAACAGAAACTGGTTGAATTTCTGGGAAGTTAGAAGTCGACTTAGACTCCCTCCAAAGTCGACTTTTGGCTACAGCAGAACATATAAAGCCCCTCAAAGTCGATGCTTGCCCTTCCATGGGTCAACACATGGGTATCATGGATCATACTATCATCATAAATGTCAATGGGCAGGTAAATCCAGAGTTAATGGTACGTCTCAATCACCCTCTACTTATTGGAAGGATGGAAATATGAATCTTGTAAGGAAGCAAAAAATTGCGAACCTCTCTAATGTCTTTACTGATGTGGTGAAAAATTCTTCATGCAGACCAAATGGACATCCAAAGCAAGTAAGGCAACTATGGATACCAAAAGACATATTGTCATGTCTTAAAAAGTTAAATACTCAAAAGGGACCCAAAGCTACTTGGGTTCCCACATTGGCAGTTTAACTTGCTTGCATCTAAGCCTTGCAGCCATACATATCAAATGGCATCATGATAATGGCTGTCCAAGGCATGTCAAAGGAGGAACAAATGCAAATTGTTGTTTGATTGAAAAGTAAGTTTTTGTTTATCTTCTTAACTGGCCTGGCCTGCACGGAATCAGGTAATCCTTCAAATTGAAACTTATACTCTGCTATGTTTGATTGATTGGAAACTTGTAATGCTGCTGCCAAACACTGCATGGTTGGATGAAATTCTGAAATCTACTGCATTGGTCCATTGATAGATATTATGGTGGTGCTGCAATAGTTTTTGAACTCAA
Organism: Amorphophallus konjac; assembly: GCA_022559845.1. Taxonomy (NCBI): domain Eukaryota; kingdom Viridiplantae; phylum Streptophyta; class Magnoliopsida; order Alismatales; family Araceae; genus Amorphophallus; species Amorphophallus konjac. The sequence goes on from CM040127.1 coordinate 212,169,465, forward strand.
TCACTAATTGCATATCATAGTGAGGGGGAGTTGCACATGTGGTATAGGTCCTTTGCATGACTCAAACATCCATTTTCATATCTGAGTTTGCTTATGCAGTTGTCATGCATTCATAGCATGGATTCTTGTGGTATATTAAATGGTGATTGGTGGAAGGGCATGTTAAGCTTGTCTGAAAGCCACACTATGCGTAGAGGACTTACCTTCGCCAAGTACCAAAGGTCCAAAATTCATGTAAGCAAGAGCTTTGGAAAGGTCAATAAGTGCATTACATGTCATGCATGCATATTGAGTCACCCGATTTGACTGAGGGGGAGCTCAATACATTTATGTCTTTCTGTCCCCACTACTCTAAACGTTGTTCATGCATTTGCCCCCATCTTATCAAGAACCCTTGCAAAATTCCTCAATTCACTGTCGTCAATTTATATCATCATTCTTACATCCTTATTGAAATAATTCCAACCCATTTGAATTCAACACAGGTTCATGATTTCAGGGGGAGTAATGGGCAAATACTCTTCTAATTTCTTAGAGAGCTATTAAAATTGACCCATGGAAATAAGTCAATGGTTTGGGGTCTATAAACCTCTGAAATTTGAAATTAAATGCCTATGAAAATTTCGGCCTGTGTTCATATAATCGTTTTGAATCAGCCTAAGGGAACTATGTCCCCACCTTCTCTTGAGATTGAATTTTTGATAGTAGTGAGGCAACTCTAGTTGAATGGTTTTAACTTAGTATTATTTTTAAACGTGTATCTTGAAAAAGCCAAATGGGAATACGCCATTAAATTTCTACAAGATATTCTGAATGAAAAAAAAAGGGGGGGAAATGCAGAGCAATGGCATATTTCATTGAGAAACCAAGTCCCTGCACCAATGAAGTGCTGAGGATAGTGTCATGATATGAAATGTTAACTATGTCCAAAAGGAGGCAAAATGGTCAGTTGTGTGAAGTAATCGGGGACTCTGGTGTCTGATAAACATGTTTCCTCGCACTGAAAAGCCATGCTGAACTTGATTGCTCATTACAGTAAAAAAAAAGGGAGAGGAGCAAATTGTAAAAATGGTTGACCCAAGGCAAATATCAAAACTTATGCAAGTTTAACCACAATACTAGTGAAAACCCTTCCGAGAGGTGACTAATGAAATCATCTTGATGATCAAAAGAGCTTGGCCAGGAACTGGTTTGAAGAGGTTGCTTTAACACTATTATATGTGCTAGAATGAAATTGTTCTTGGTTTTTTAACTTCAGATTTGAGGCTTATATGTCTTGAACCATTGGCAAAAATAAGGCCAGTTACCTTAGCCTTTAAGAAAATTCATGAGTGTTTCTCAATTTCAACCCTCAGGTGAAATCTCTCATGTGAACCATGTTGAACAGCTTTGCTCATGCTATTACTTCCTCTCATCCTTAACAGCTTAGTTCACATCTTTCCTCAATCCCTGATATTAGTTTTATCTCTCATCCTCTAAACTCCCAAATCTTGTTATGATGATGTCATAGGGGGAGAGAGTGTCATTGTGAGAATGTCAATATATTGCATATAGGGGGAGAGATTGTTGTAAGAGGGAGATGTAGAGAGAGATATGAAGAGGGAGAGAGTGTCAAGTCTGTCTTGTCTGTCCATTCATCATATTGACTCATTCATAATAATGACTTATCTATCATGAATACTTTTCATGCATAGTTTACAATGATCTACAGTTGCCATCATCAAAAAGGGGGAGAATGGTGTGCATCCCTTGTTTTGATGATGACAAGTTGTATCTCATTGTCTTTACCATAAGCATATGCCAAATGTTTAATATCTAAATGATCAATGCAGGTATATTGATGATTAAAATAGGCCAGCCAAAGGTCAAGGATGAACAAAACTCAATTCAGAAGCTCAGCCCTTCAAGATCTCCAAAACAGGTTCTGGACTGGTTCAGAAGTTGACACCTGAGGGCTCCGAAGCCGACACTTGAAGGTAGATAGAAACCAGGGAATTCTGGTTCTGTTCAGAAGTCGACACCTGAGGGCTCCGAAGCTGACACTTGAAGGCAGACAGAAACCAAGGAATTCTGGTTCTATTCAGAAGCTGACCACGGAGGCCCTGGAAGCCGACCACGGGCGGAGATGCGAATTGTAAGCCCTAAAATGGACCCGTTTCATGTGAGATCCGATACCCAAGGCTTGGATCCATTATGGCACGCACCTAGAGGGTCCAGATAAGCCAGGAAACATGGGTCTTTGCCAGATTGTGGTTCTTTTCATGGATGTGACTTGGTCTTCAACTTCCTCACTGAAAAATAGGAGCTTTTCCCACCGATTCTCCAACTGAACCAGCAGATATCGTGGAGTTATTCAAAAACAAGAAAAGCGATGGCGGGAAGGCAGAGAAAGGAGAGGAGCCACGAACTAAAAAGAGGAGGCTGTTGGAAAAAGAGCTGCTCTGCACTTTGAGAGAAAAAGTCTGCATCTTCTGGGCAGAAAGAGAAAAGGGGGCTACATCTAGAGAGGCTGCTGAAAGAAGAGAAGCACTGCATCTAGAGAGAAGGGGGCTGCAACTCCTGGAAAGAAGAGAGAAAAAGGGGCTGTGTGACCTAGATCAAGAAGTAGAAAGAAAAGAAGAAAACTAGAAAAAGCCCCAGGAGATCAGAGTGCAGCACAACCTCTGCAAGCAGAAGAGCAACATCAAAAGGGCAGCAGGAGAAGAACAGTAGCAGGAGAAGCACCAGTAGTGACACAAGATCAGCCGAGATTTGAAATCAGAGAAGAAGCATGGTGAACTCCATCTGCAGATCGAGATACCCAATCATCAGGAGCATTCTACACTCGATCTGTATTTATATCTCTATTCAATCTTTCATTTTACTTTTCTATTCTGTTAATCAAGCTGTTCGTCAGCAGAATATTCAGATTGAGCTGAGCTGCTCAGATCTGAGGTTGTTCAAGCTGTGAGTCAGCGGAGTGTTCAAGCTGTGATTTAGCGGAAGGAAGCCTCACCGGGTTTGGTGAGGGGTGGATGTAGGCAGACGGGATGTCTGGCCGAACCACCTAAAAATCCCTGTCTCCTTTGTGTGATTGTTTGTGATCTCCGCTAGATGCATGCCTAGGTTCGTCTTTGTTATGCATAGAGTATACGCTTTAATTTCCGCTTAAGCTGCATAGTTTTAATTGTTTACATAAGTCTATAATAGTTCTTGAATTTGGGGGCGGATCTATTCACCCCCCCTCTAGACCACCATTCCACCTGCACAACAGTCAGGCCAAGATGGGCTTGAGCTGCAATAAATCCTGAGTATTCATGTCTTATACAAGCCATAATCTTATGGTTTTCCATCAAATCATTGAACTTTCACTTGATCCTAAAAAATAAGCTACATAGCTTGACCTTGAAAATTCCTGTCCGATTCAAGTGAATGTCTACATTACTTGGGATTTTGGATCCACCAAATCAATGCCAACGCATCATAAGGGTCCGATCTGGTCCTAGGAGTAGCGCTTGAAAAGTACTAGTGCCCCGGAGAGTTGTAATAACATGGTGAGGTATTACACCGAGTGCATGACTAGTGTGTTGTCTATGACATTCATTCATTATTCATGTTCATCTTTGAAAGTTATTCAATTCCTACATGGAATTTATCTCCACATGAGTGCTTGCCTGCGTGCTTGATCGGCCAATTCCTGGAAAATGATGTATCTCTGTTCTACTTATTCCGAGTTGTTCTTTTTATTTCCATCATGACTGATAATGGTATTATTCTATTTTATTTCGTTCACATGACATTTAATTTAATTGGTTAAATACTTAACCTTTGCTTGCTATTACCTACTGAGCGTTCGCTCACCCAGTTTTTCCCTTATTTCAGGTAGCTCTGGTGATGAAACGCAAACGAACGAGGAAGGGCAAGAGTAAAGACCGGAGTGGACCAGTTAGATGTGAACCTGACAGTTGTCTTAGAAGAGTTGTGGATTGGCCACATAGTGGTTTTGATGAGTCAATGTTTAGTGATGTATTTATGAGTCGTCATTAAGACTTGTAATCTTCTCATTATTTCTTTTTTTTTTTAGTTGTAATGTAAAACGTTATGAGATTGTTGAAACATTTTATTTTCTTACTTATGAAAATTGGTATTCTGGAGTAATTCTTTCCCCCTTGCAATTATGTTCTTTTATTTCTATTATTGCTCTGTTTATCATGAATGTATATAACTGCTGTGTTCCGATTTTTCGCGTCGGGGCGTGACAGTTTTTTGGTATCAGAGCCCAAGTTTTCTAAGTTCCTAGGTTTCTAAGTGGTGTCGTAGAACTCGTGACTTGTTAGGGTCTAAGGATCCAACCCAGTGAGACTGGGTAGAGACTCCGGTTGAGTTAATTAATAATACTCTAAAAGATTTCCATTAGGCTATTTTTAATCAATTCTTCTTGCGTCTAGGAATCTATCGCGATGGCAGTTGGGCGTGCGCAATGGAGGGATATGCAGCGTATAGTGTAGGGTTTGACTCGGGCCCTCCAGCAGGTGGCCCAAGGAGGAGGAGCGCACCATGGAGCCAGTGATCTCCACCGGAATTTCCAAGGATTGAATCCCCCACGATTTTGCGAGTCGACGGATCTTGATGCTGCCGAGCATTGGCTAAAAGAGATGGAGCGGATTTTTGAAGTTATGCAATGTAGTGACCAGGACCGTGTTCTCCTGACTACCTTCCAGTTGGAACGTGACGCTCATGCATGGTGGGATGCAGTAAAAGCCACACTAGGAGATAGGCAGGTATCATGGAAAGAATTTGAGGAGCTTTTCAACAGTAAATATTTCTGGGACAGAGTACAAGAGAAGAAGGCGGCAGAGTTCCCTACTTTGAAGCAAAGGAACTTATCAGTTGCTGAATATGAAGCTCAGTTTTCTAGGTTATCCCGCTATGCGACGCATTTCGTATCCACTGAAAAGATGAAGGCCAAGAGGTTTCTCAATGGATTCAAGCTTCAGTGTATTAACCAATTGGCACCTCTGGAGATCCACACTTATGTTGAAATTGTGAGGAAGGCACAAGTTCTCAAAGATACCATGGAAATGACTGAGAGGATCCGAGGGAGGAACACAAAGAAAGAGCAGACCACTAGTTCTGGGAGTTTCAAACCCAATAATGGCAAGAAGAGGCCCACTGGCGGGTCTAGTTCGTGGAAGGATAAGAAGCCGAGAAGTGATGATAAGAAGTCAGGTCCAGTTACATCATCCAAAGCTCTTTGCAAGTATTGTGATCGTCCGGGTCACAAGATGAAGGAGTGGTGTGTTGTGTTTGGTGATAGTGCAGCAAGGATTTAGAGGGGGGGTGAATGAATCCCTCTTTAAAATTTTACTCTTAAAACTAAGCAAATAAGTTCTATCCAGTTAACTATTGCGAAATTAAATTGATTGACTTAGTTAACTGAAAGACTCACTGAATAATAGATCGATGGCCTAAAGAACAACTCGGTATCAAATGTGCAGTTGGTGTACACACAGATAGGTAGCAAGCTGATCAAGGGGCATCAACAAATATGCAATTAGAACACAATCCTAAGCATGCATCTAGCGAAATCAAAGTAGAAAATCAAACCATAGCACACAGAAGACTTTTAGGTGGTTCGGTCCTCCAGACCTACATCCACCCCACACTCAAACTAGAGTGTGGATTCCGCTGATACACAGCTTAAACTACTGGGCCTTACAGCTTGCCTACAACCGCTGACTTATAGCTTGCTCCGCTTGGCATTACAGTTTAGCCACCGCTGATTCACAGCTTCAAACCGCTGGGCCTTATAGCTTATGCCACCGCTGACACACAGCTTGAAAAAGATATGAAAAAGGAAAACAGAAAACATGTGGGTTCAGCATCAAAAAGCTGACAATAAAAACCGAACGAGACAAGCTAACGCAGGAGCACTGTGTCTTGGATTTGATCCAAAGAGCACAGAACAGAAAGATCCTCAGATCTTGTGGACTTTTGAATGCTTCTTGCTCACGAACTCTTCAAACCAGCACCTCTATTTGCTCTCTGACTCTCTGTTACTCTATCTCAATCTGCACTAACTCTGATCTCTTTTTCTCACGCTCTACAATTCTATCTCCCTCTCTTTCTCTTTCTCTTTCTCTTTCTCTGGTTGTTGCTGGCTTTCTGCCGCTTTTTCTTTTTTCTTCTTCTGCTCTCTCTTCTTCCCTTCTTTTTTTGATGATGGGTGATCTGCCTCTTTTATAAGGCAGCAAATGATGAGCGCGTGGAAACCACATTTTCCGCCCAAAAATTCGTTTAGATCTGAGCTTAGAATATCCACGTGGCAGCATCGTGATTAGGTTGCTTTCCACGTATCAAACACAGAGCTTCACCTTTTACTTTGGATCACGTGTCTTTTATCCTGGTACTTTAGTTGTTCGTGACTTGGAGTTCGCAGGTAGTTGGGACATGCGTCAGGTGTTTGATCATAAGTCTCACCTGTCAAACGAACAAAGTAGCAATCACGTGTTATGGACTTAGACAAATCACATGTCTATAGGTATAAGCACAGATGCAAGGGTGAGGAACTAGCACAAACTATATCATGCAGCAAGCACAGACCTGAAATACACATGCACCGACCTTACGTGTGCGTGAGGCTCTACGTGTTATGATATAGAACAGAAAATGCACTGACCATCTATACATCCTATAGCAAGCAATGCACTGACTTTGGTTGGGCAGGAAACAAGTGTGCACTGACCTTATTACGCATGTACGAAAACATGCACGGACCTTAATAAACATGAAGCAGACGATGCACCGACTCTTTGCATGCGAATGGCATAAAGAAGCACCGACCTATTATGTGTAAGGTGAAATGTGCACAAACCTTATGTGGTCACAGCGAAACCTGCACCGACCTCATATACTCCCAGCAAAACTATGCACCGACGATATGTATAATGCAAACCTGCACTGACTTTCTATGCATAATGTAAATACTACACTGACCTCATCATGCACACTGCAGAACCTGCACTGACGTTCTAGGTGAGCATACAATTGTGGACCGAGTTTGTCTACAAATGTGCACAAACTATCAGTGGAGATGCACAGACCAGATATCATGACTTAAAAGTGTGCACTTAATATGAAGATGCATCGACCTTAATATGAACATGCACAGACCTCAATATGAGACCAGACTACTAGCTTCGACCTTGAACACAAGACAATGCATAATAGCATCATCCGTATGCACAGGGTAGAGGACTAGCATCGACTTCATATGTAGGAGACACGGTGCTTGCATGGACCTTTAATGTAGTGGACATGATGCTTGCACCAACCTTAAATGCACAAAGTCAAAGACTAGCATCGACGTTAGATGCAGCCAGCTAAGTACTAGCACCGATGTTAGCTGTGTGAAAATATGACTAGCACCGACCCTAGTTATTCATGATGCAACTGGCGTTGACTTTATGTTGACCTGTGATGCATTGACTTATATGAACAGTTGTACCAAGCTTTATGCAATGCTTATACACGGACATGCACGAGTATGCACGGATATGCACAGATAACCAAATATGAACTAAGATGTAGATGTACAGCACTTCATTCCATGTAACTAATATATGACAGTAATATGAGCATTGTATGCACCACTGATTGTAGAAATACACATACTGTATCCAATAAGGACATATGGAATCATAAAAATAAATATGACATCATACATATGAGTCATAGTGTTTGTCATCATCAAAACACAATATCCAACAATCTCCCCCTTTTTGATGATGGCAACACTATGAGTCATATGAGTCAGCATGACAATGTAATAAGTCAAATGATGCAAACTCATTCTCTCCCAAAATACATTCCAAACATGTATCAATTAATACACATACAAATGATTCCATTCATGCATGCAGGCACACACATGATTCCATGCATACAAACACTCAATATGACTCCACATATTCTCCCCCTTTGACTTCAGCAAAAATGAAGGATGTAAAATGGAGCAATTTATATGTGTAGAGATCAATATTTAGATCCAAGTCAAGCAGACAAATGCAGACAATGTGGCACACCATTCTCCCCCTATGGAAAGTGAATGCATGACCTGATGCCTAAAGATGTGGCAAGTACCAACAAAGCACATTATCCCCTTTGGACAAAACAGATGAAAGTACAGAAAATTCATCCCCCTTTAAGAAATAATGAATGCAGTCTAGACAAGACGAATGTGTAGAGATCAATCAAAACATAGATTTTTCAGAAATAAGTGATCAAGAAAGGTATTAACAGAGAGCAGTGATTTGAACAGTTGAATCAGTGAGTTTTCAAAATGTCTGAAATGAAGAATTTTTCAGTATGAAACCAACTTCACAAATCAATATCTAGATTTTAGAGTCTTCCATTATAAGAGCTTATGAATTGGCTTTGATTGACAAGTATGGTTTAAGAGTGATGTAACCAGAGTTCTTGTATTAAGATTCAATACTCATATTTGAGACAATTCCTTAATAAGAAATGAACCACTTGCTCATATAATATTCTAGTTCAACCATCTTCCATCTTAATCAGTTTAATTTCCATGACTCCTTTAAGAGTAGCACATGTAGTATTGAGATTAAACATTCATGTTTATATCTGAATTTGACTATTCTTACATAATTTTATGATGCATATATTTTTCAGATTTTTCTTATAGAGCATCAGTTTATTTTTCAATGAGCAATTTTAGTTTAATCAACACCATTTTACATGAGGCACAACACGTCTTAGGTGAAATGACCTAGTTACTTAGTGTGATAACCGTATTTCTTCTCTATTTAGATAGCAAAGGTAGCATTAGAAGTATCTTTTACACGATGAGACACCTTGGTTAGAGGTCGAAATCTCCAGTTATTCAATACAACCATGACATTGCTCTACCATATTTTCACACTATTTTCAATTATTTTTACACAGAGTTAACTATGGTACTTCATGACACAATTCTTTGGACAGGTTTCTCAGTAACCAGAGTCATTGCTCTATCGATATTTTTCTTATAAAACAGTTTTAGACAGATTAAATGTTTAAGAGCAATATGTACACTATGTATTTCAATCAAGATTTTAACTTTTCATATTTCAGGAAGTCTTACATGAACTTATATGAGACAAATAGTTAAGGTTTATTAAAAGGATTGAATCGTATATTTTTAAGTCCATTAAGTTCAAACTTAAGAGTACATTAGACTTAAACTAATGCAAATTCAATTGACTTTCTCCTTCAGCAGATTGAGGAGTAGTAGATAGAAATTTTCAGAATTCAGAGTTTAGGTGGTATCAATGGAGAATCAACCAACAGAGATCATATGATGATGGAGTCACTGATATTTCAGATATGGAAAGATAAATCAGATAAGTAGACAATGACAAGACTAAAGAATTTTAAAATGCTCCCCCTATCTATATGCAGTGAGTCACTTCTTTTTGGAGTTTTTAAAATAAGTGATATGCAATGCAATGACTTTCCTAAAAATATTACATGGACATGAGTGGCATGGACATCGTGCAGGGACAACCAGACTCCCCCTGACTATATGCAATATAATCCAGAATTCTAAATGCCACAAATGCATGACACTTTATGCAAGGAAATCATGAACTGTGTCTTAGACTACCCTATATGTAATGTGACCCATGGTACCAGGCAGAGGACTTGGTCTAAAGGACCACCTCACACAGTAAGAACCTCCAGACAGATTTCATCTGCCCTTTAGTAACTTACCATTTGATATACCATAATGGTCTATGCAATTCACACATATGCACAAATATGCAAACTATGCTCTTGAGTTTGTAACCTTCTCTATGTGCACAATCAAGTGTCAAAACATTAATGTATGCAAACAAGAATTGAATCCAACAATCCATCATGTCTTCAATGATGTGCACACATAGCTCAATAAACGAACAGATAGACTCATGTAGCTAAATTCAAATGTCAAAGCAAATGCATGAAGAATCTTACTAATCAAGTATAACATGATATGCAGTTTGAAAACATATTCCTCATGATTTTAACTGAACAGATATGAAGAATGCAAATATTACCTGAAGAGTACGAGAATGGGATTTTTCCAACTTGGGTGCCTTGGTTTATTTACCCCTCATTATTCTTCAACCCAAGGCACACCTGTAAAACATCAAACTATTTGGGACAAACAGGCACCCAAGATATCTTGGGTCCTGAAATGGCAGTGGCACCTTTGACTGGTGCTCTAAACTATTTTTGTACTTGAGAGTCATCAAATCTCATCAGATAACAGTTAGACATAGAATGTCCTAACTATCCACAATAATGGCATGATGCAGCAATTTTAGAATTTTTTCCATGCACATTACTATAATCATGGAATCTATGTGCATTTTTATGGAAATTTCTGTTAACAGAATGAGTATTCTGTTTACTGAACCCAGCCAGCCAACAATCAGCAACTCTGTGGCCTGGCTTTTCACAGTTAAAATATGCAGAAGTTTTCCTTTTAAAATCGAATTCATTCCTACCAAAAATATTTTGATTTTTAGGGAGATTAACAGATTTACAATTAAATTTCTTCCCCTGAGCATACCAGCAATCTTTGACTGTATGGCCATGTTTCCTACATTCGAAGCACACATTGTGCTTGCCTCTTGAACCAAAATCATTTCTATCAAAAATATTTTTGTTAACACGGAAATTAACAAATTCAGAGTTAGATTTATTTCCTTAAGCATGCCAACATTGAGCAGCAATGTGGCCCAATTTGCCACAATGAAAATAATGAATTTTCTTCTTCAATATGCATGGTTTCTAGCATGAGACTTCTTAGTATTCATATCATCTTGCTTCATTAGTCTACATTCATGCATAATATGACCAATTCTATGACAGTAAAAACACTGACGCTTCTTGTTCTGAACAGAAGAGGATTTCTTAGCATAAGAAGTCTTAGAATGAAATCTATCATCATCTTTCTTCATGACAAAACAATCATGCATTTCATGACCAAACTTTCCACAGTAAAAGCATTCGGCATTCTTAACAAGAAATTTGTTGGCTTGAACTTTCTTAGCATGCTGATTGTCAACATTCTTTTTCAGTATTTTCTATTTTGTTTTCTGATTCTCTTGAGTAGCAGCTTGTTTAGGATTCTTCTTAGCCGTGAATTCAAAACCAGATGGATTCTTGGTTGTCAGGTTTTTATTTTCTGTTTGATTTTTTTGGGGTGACAATTTTTTCAGGAAACCAATAGAAGTGCTAGCTCCTTCTGAACTTTGCACAAAGGTTGTATACAGTTGATTCCTCACAACCCTTTAATCCTAGAATCACATCCTATCCCTTCTTTTTGTTGAGTTACTTCATCATTCAAGGGAATTTTTAGCTTCTCTTTATCTTTGGCAGATTCTGACAGAGATTTTTTCAGATCATGAATTTCATTTTCTAGAGAAGCAATGTATATTTCATAACTAGCAATCTCTTGTTCACTACAATTAACACATTCACTTAGCACCTTGTTTGCAGTTTTATATTTCTCAATTTCTTTTTCTAGATTGCTCAATTTTCCAAATTCTTCATTGCACACAGTTTTTCCTTTTTCCAAATCAAGAAGACTTTCAGAAATAGTAGAATTCAACAGCTTCAGTTCTTCATTTTCTTTCATTAGTTGTTCATTCTGAACCAGTTCATTGAGTAGGATTTGATCATCTCCTAATGAATTCAACTTATTCTCTAGTTCAGAGATCTTAACAGTAAGTTCATCATTTTCATTTTTCAACACAGAATTTTGTTCGTTATGCTTGACAAGTTCAGCTTGATTTTCTTCTTGAAGTCTTTTAACCTTTTCATCATTCTCTACAATCTGTCTTTTGTAGATTTCATTTTCAGACTTCAGTTCATTCATTTCTGAAACAATATTTTCAAAACCTCCCAACTATTTCTTACAATTCTGAATATCAATTAAACAAGCATCATGAGACCTTTTCAGTTTTGAAAAATTTTCACACGATAAATTGGAGCAGTTTTGATCAATATTTTTCTTTAATTTTTTATTTTTTGATTTCATTTTCTTATATTTCTTAAGAAAATCATCATACATATCTACCAATTCATCAAAAGAAAAATCTACTGAATCAGTGCTTGCCTAGGATGCTGTTTCTTCAGTCTGATCCCTTTGATCGGCCATCAGGCATTCTTCTTTTTGCCCCTCATGGATAGATATGACTCTGTCCATGATCTCCTTTCCAGATGTACATCCTGCAATACAGGGAAACATATCAATGTTCACTGAGTCTCTCAGAATGTTAAAGACTATGCCATTCTCACAGTCTTTTATCCTATCCTCTTTAGACCATTTGGTCTGATTTTGAGGTAAGTTATGTGGGCCTTTTGATATGAGACTCCATAGCTTTGAATCAATGGAGTTCATGTATGTGCAAAGGCCACCAAACCATGAATTAAAATTGGAACCATTGAAGATAGTAGAAGATGCCATTGAAAACAAAATAATAGATTCAGATATAGAATTGAACTAAAACTTTAAAACACTTAGAGCTAAGTACTTGGGCACCAAAACACCACAGCAGAAGCACCTAAAACACGATGACAGGAACTTCTGTAGATCGTTGGATCTGGACTTCAGAGACCTACTCTGATACCAATTGTTGTGTTTGATGATAGTGCAGCAAGGATTCAAAGGGGGGGTGAATGAATCCCCCTTTAAAATTTCGCTCTTAAAACTAAGCAAATAAGTTCTATCCAGTTAACTATTGCGGAATTAAACTGATTGCCTTAGTTAACTGAAAGACTCACTGAATAACAGATCGATGGTCTAAAGAACAGCTCGGTATCTAATGTGCAATTAGTGTACACACAGATAGGTAGCAAGCTGATCAAGGGGCGTCAACAAATATGCAATTAGAACACAATCCTAAGCATGCATCTAGTGAAATCAAAGTAGACAATCAAACCACAGCACACAGAAGACTTTTAGGTGGTTCGATCCTCCAGACCTACATCTACCCCACACTCCAACCAGTGTGTGGATTCCGCTGATACACAGCTTAAACTACTATGCCTTACAGCTTGCCTACAACCGCTAACTTACAGCTTGCTCCGCTTGGCATTATATCTTAGCCACTGCTGATTCACAGCTTCAAATCGCTGGGCCTTACAGCTTATGCCACCGCTGACACACAACTTGAAAAAGATATGAAAAAGGAAAACAGAAAACATGTGGGTTCAGCATCAAAAAGCTGACAATAAAAACCGAACGAGACAAGCTAACGCAGGAGCACTGTGTCTTGGATTTGATCCAAAGAGCACAGAACAGAAAGATCCTCAGATCTTGTGGACTTCCGAATGCTTCTTGCTCACGAACTCTTCAAACTAGCACCTCTATTTGCTCTCTGACTCTCTGTCACTCTATCTCAATCTACACTCACTCTGATCTCTTTTTCTCATGCTCTGCAATTCTATCTCCCTCTCTTTCTCTTTCTCTTTCTATGGTTGCTGCTGGCTTTCTGCCGCCTTTTCTCTTTTCTTCTTCTGCTCTCTCTTCTTCCCTTCTTTTTTCGATGATGGGTGATATGCCGCTTTTATAAGGTAGCGGATGATGAGCGCGTGGAAACCATGTTTCCTGCCCAAAAATTCGTTCTGATCTGAGCTTAGAATGTCCACGTGGCAGCATCATGATTAGGTTGCTTTCCACGTATCAAACATAGAGCTTCACCTTTTACTTTGGATCACGTGCCTTTTATACTGGTACTTTAGTTGTTCGTGACTTGGAGTTCGCAGGTAGTTGGGACACGCGTCAGGTGTTTGATCATAAGTCTCACCTGTCAAACGAACAAAGTAGCAGTCACGTGTTATGGACTTAGACAAATCACATGTCTATAGGTATAAGCACAGATGCAAGGGTGAGGAACTAGCACAGACTATATCATGCAGCTAGCACAGACCTGAAATGCACATGCACTGACCTTAGGTGTGCGTGAGGCTCTACGTGCTATGATATAGAACAGAAAATGCACTGACCATCTATACATCATAAAGCAAGTAATGCACTGCCTTTGGTTGGGCAGGATACAAGTGTGCACTGACCTTATTATGCATGTATGAAAACATGCACGAACCTTAATAAACATGAAGCAGACGATGCACCGACTCTTTGCATGCGAATGGCACAAAGATGCACCGACCTATTATGTGTAAGGCGAAATGTGCACAGACCTTATGTGGTCACAGCGAAACCTGCACCGACCTCATATACTCCTAGAAAAACCTACACCGATTATATGTATAATGCAAACCTACACCGACTTTGTATGCATAATGCAAATACTACACTGACCTGACCATGCACAATGCAGAACCTGCACTGACCTTCTAGGTGAGCATACAATTGTGCACTGAGTTTGTCTACAAATGTGCACAAACTATCCGTGGAGATGCACAGACCAGATATCATGACTTAAAAGCATGCACTTAATATGAAGATGCATCGACCTTAATATGAACATGCACAGACCTCAGTATGAGACCAAACTACTAGCTTCGACCTTGAACACAAGACAATGCACAATAGTATCGTCCTTATGCACAGGGCAGAGGACTAGCATCGACTTCAGATGCAGGAAACACGGTGCTTGCACGGACCTTTAATGAAGTGGACATGATGCTTGCACTGACCTTAAATGCACAAAGTCAAAGACTAGCGTCGAAGTTAGATGCAGCCAACTAAGTACTAGCACCAACGTTAACTATGTGAAAATATGACTAGCACCGACCCTAGTTATTCATGATGCAACTGCCGTTGACTTTATGTTGACCTATGATGCATTGACTTATATGAACAGTTGTACCCGACTTTATGCAATGCCTATACACGGACATGCACGAGTCTGCACGGATATACACAGATAACCACATATGAACTAAGATGCAGATGTGCAGCAGCTCATTCCATGTAACTAATATATGACAGCAATATGAGCATTGTATGCACCACTGAATGTAGCAATACACATACTGTATGCAATAAGCACATATGGAATCATAAAAACAAATATGACATCATACATATGAGTCATAGTGTTTGTCACCATCAAAATATAATATCTAACATGGTGGCATAAGCTAGGTGCCTGTTTGCGTTGTGGGAGCAGGGACCACCGTCTCCCTAAGTGTCCTCTCCTGTCGGATCAAGCTGCACCGAGCAAGCCGCAAGGAGGCCAGAAGCGGCAGGGCAAGCTCCAAGCCCTAAAGGAGGCCGAGGCAGAAGCCATCGAGGAGGGTGGATTGGTTGAAGGTACACTTGTTGTTTTTTATAAGCTGGCATTTGTTCTCTTTTATACCAGAGCAACGCATTCTTTTATTTCTCAAAGTTTTGCTAAGTCTTTATCTACGAAACCTGTATTGATGAACTCTCAACTGGAAATATCAACCCCTATTGGTTCGTGTTCAGCAATTAAATACTATTATCCTTCTAGTAAGATTATGGTTAATGGGCAGAATATGCTAGCTGATTTCATCTGTATGAAGATGAAGGATTATGATGTAATCCTAGGAGCAGATTGGTTCGCTAGGTATGAGGCTAGCATTCATTGTAAATCTGGCACCGTGTTTTTCTCCGGGTACCCCGAGCTTTCTTTTGTCGGGGTAAGGCATTCTAAGTCTGTGCCACTTATTTCGGCGCTTCGGGTCGAGAGGTTGTTGAGGAAAGGATGTCAGGCATTTTTGGCGTTGGTTTCTTTGACCGACAAGGAGGAGTTGGAGTTAAAGGACATTCCTATTGTCCGAGATTTTTCAAATGTGTTTCCTAAAGACTTGCCAGGGCTTTCGCCTGAGAGAGAGGTAGTCTTTTCTATTGATCTAGTTCCTGGCGCATCTCCTGTTTCTAAAGCTCCGTATTGTATGTCTCCTGTGGAGTTAAGAGAATTGAAAGAGCAATTAATGGTGTTGCTTGAGAAGGAGTTTATTCATCCAAGTACATCCCTGTGGGGAGCCCTAGTGTTGTTTGTAAGGAAGAAGGATGGTTCTCTGAGGTTATGTATTGATTATCGCCAGCTTAACCAGTTTACAATCAAGAATAAGTACCCGTTGCCAAGAATAGACGAGTTGTTCGATCAGATAGCAGGAGCATAATATTTTTCCAAGATTGATTTGCGATCGGGGTATCATCAGTTGCATATCAAGGATGAAGATATCTTTAAAACGGCATTCCGTAGTAGGTATGGGCATTTCAAGTTTGTTGTAATGCCTTTTGGTCTAACGAATGCTCCTGCAGCTTTCATGCAGCTGATGAATAGTGTGTTCCAGCCGTGCTTAGATCAATGGGTCGTGGTTTTTCTTGATGATATTTATGAGAATGGTGTTGCAGATATTAAGGGACCAGCAGTTGTACGCCAAGTTTAGTAAGTGTGAATTCTGTCTGCAAGAAGTGTCTTTTCTGGGGCATATTATTTCTAAAGATGGAATTTATGTAGATCCCTCTAAGGTAGAGGCAGTGAGAAACTGGGATAGGCCTGCGAATGTAATCGAAGTGAGAAGTTTTCTAGGCCTAGCAGGTTACTATCAAAGATTTATTAAGGATTTCTCCATTATTGTGGTACCTCTGACTAGATTGACCCGCAAGGAGAACCGATTCGAGTGGTCGAAAGATTGTGAGCGGAGTTTTCAAACTCGGAAATAATGTTTGACCACTGCCCCTGTGTTGGCCTTGCCTTCTGGAGAAGGAGGATTTGAAGTCTATACTGATGCCTTAAGCATTGGCCAAGGTTGTGTGCTTATGCAGCATGGAAAGGTGATAGCCTATTCTTCTAGACAGTTGAGGAAGTATGAAGAGAATTATCCTGTCCATGATTTGGAACTCGCTACAGTGGTGTTTGCCTTGAAGATTTGGAGACACTACTTGTATGGAGAGACTTTTACTGTATTTTTTGATTATAAGAGTTTGAAGTATTTGTTCTCTCAGAGAGAGTTTAATATGAGGCAAAGAAGATGGCTTGAATATTTGAAGGATTTCAACTTTTTCATAGAGTATCACCCTGGGAAGGGTAATGTAGTGGCTGATGCTTTGAGCCGCAAGCCGATAGCAAAGTTGTCAAGTCTCATGTTACAAGAATGGAGACTGCTGGAACAATTGGCTAGTCTAGACCTTAGCGTTGGTGAGAAGAAGGATAAGTTTTGATCGCTCAAGTTCAACTTCGTCCAGAGCTATTGGCAGAGATCAAGACCTTGCAAGATAATGACCCAGTGTGGGTAGAGATCAAAGGAAGTTTAAGCAATCGACCAGATTTTCTGTTTGTCGATGATGGCAGGTTATTATTTCGGGGAAGGACTTGTGTCCCTGATTTAGCCGAAGTGAAGAACAAGATCCTTGAAGAAGCCCATGGGTCCAAGTATACTATTCATCCTGGAGCCACTAAGATGTACCGAGATTTAAAAAGGACCTTTTGGTGGCCAAACATGAAGAGGGAAGTCGCAGAGTTCGTAAGTAGATGTCTGGTATGCCAACAAGTGAAGGCCAAGCATTTCAGACCTGCCGGCAAATTAAAGCCTCTCGACATACCATAGTGGAAGTGGGAGAGCATTGGCATGGATTTTATAATGATCTTACCAAGAACTCGTGGAGGCTTCGATGCAATATGGGTAATTGTGGATAGGTTGACTAAATCTGCGCATTTCTTGTCCGTTAAGTCAAAGTGGACAGTAGATGTTTTAGCTTCTTTGTACATAAAGGAAGTGGTAAGATTGCATGGTGCATCTGTGAATATTGTGTCATACAGAGATCCCAGATTCACTTCACATTTTTGGAGAGGATTGCAAGAATCCTTGGGAATCCGTCTAAATTTCAGTACAGCATTTCATCCTCAGACGGACGGGCAGACAGAGAGGACCAATCAGATTGTTGAATATATGCTAAGGGCTTGCATGATCGACTTTGGCCACAGTTGGCACAAACATTTGGCCCTAATAGAGTTTGCCTACAATAACAGTTATCAATTCAGTATCCAGATGACACCGTTTGAAGCTCTTTATGGAAGGAGTTGCTGGTCACCGTTGTGCTGAGATGAGGTAGGTGAGAAACAATGGCTAGGACCGGATCTTATTTCAGAATCATCTGAGAATATCCGAATTATTCAGGATCGCCTGCAAGTTGCACAGTCAAGATAGAAAATCTATGCAGATAACAGAGAATTTCTAGTAGGTGAGCATGTATTTTTGAAGGTTTCACCTACGAGAGGAGTCCGAAGGTTTGGTATTCGTGGCAAGCTAAGTCCAAGATACAATGGCCCATTTGAGATTCTGGGGAAAGTTGGAGAAGTTACCTATAGGTTGGCTTTACCACCCCAGTTATCCGAAGTACATAATATTTTTCATGTGTCTATGCTGCGGAAGTATGTTTATGACCCCGTGCACATCATTCAACATGCGGATCTAAAGTTGAAGGAAGATTTGACTTATGAATAAAAACCCATCAAGATTCTGGATCGGAAGTAACAACAACTTAGGAATCGGTCCAGACCGATGATCAAGATTCAGTGGAGTAGGCATGGAACCGAAGAAGCCACCTGGGAATCTGAAGAAGCTATCCGAAAGCAATACCCTGATCTATTTTAAGGTCAGTAATCTTAGTTATCCCCATTTTGATAAGTGCAGCGAATTTGGAGGACCGAATTCCTTAAAGTGGGGGAGGGTGTATCACCCCGAGAAATCATTAAATAATATAAAGGGTAATAATTAAGAAAATTATTTATTATTAAAGTGGATATTCCTTTAGGTGAAGTTTTAACTAATTTATAAAAATCTAGAAAATACATAACCAAGTAAAGGACCTAATTTTCAGACACTTTGTCTTTTTGGTCGAACCCTAAATAAAATTTCTATCAAGCCGAATTAATGGAATTAGGGCTAAAATCGTGTTTAAACTAACCAAACATGTACTTTAGATCGCTTAATTAGAACCCAAATCGTGATTAATTGAGCCCAGATCGGACCCATTCAGATGGCCTTGATGAGAAGCATGTTTCCCCTCTGATTCCACGTAGAAACCCTAACCCTAGGAGCGCTATTTGGAGCGGGATGGCGGCGTGACCCGGTCAAGCGTGAGTTTCGCGCATGTTCAACTTTGTGGACTCTATCCAGCCCTATCCTCACCTGTTGAACCAATTTCCTCTATAAAATCAAACCCTCGACCAACCTAGCAACCCTATTTGTTGCGGCGGTCGGGGAGGAGCGCGATCAAGGAAGGATTTCGACGAGTTAGGGTGAGGTTTTGTTCGTTCGATTCCGGCGACCTTTTTCCCCTTTGTCCTTCGATTAAGGTAGGTGTTAGTGGATCAAACCCTAATAAAGTTGTATCAATGGAAGCGTCTCCGAGTCCTCTTTCCTTTTATATCAAAAGCCCCAATTTATATTGAGCATCGAGATCGTAGTTCATATTTTAGTCGAAGCATGTTGTTTAGGGCACCGAACTCGTTAGTCCATTTATCTTGATTAGTGATTGGCAATAGCAGGCTTAAATCCTAAAATTAATCATGCTATCATGTGCGTATTTGTGTCCTCTTCATATTCATAGCATTTTTCCCAATTATTATGCACTGTATTGCACGTATTTCGTGTTGCAATCAAGGTCTATCGGAGTTCACCGGAGACCGAAGCAGTGATCATGTTGCAGTCTCACAGGAACCGTTTCTGGTTCAGGCAGCTCCGCGATAGACCGTTTTTCATATTTTGAAACTTGAAACTTCGTTACAGTCTAGCGGCCCCGCGATAGACCGTAAAGGTCCTGTGTGCGGCCAGCCCCTGACCGCTACAGAACCCTAACGGATGTGCGACAGACTGCCTTTGGCTTCTGATATATTAATTAGTTGTTTATTAATCTTGCTTTTCCTTATGGGAGATTGCATGAGTAGGGTACAAACATACCTAAATAAATGAATGATATCGAAGATTCCTAATGTCTGATTTTAATTGCTGAGACCTTGCCCTTGACCATCCATAGTTGTATCATGTCAAAGTATTCTTCTTGAATCATATGAGTTAATTGCACTTGAAAACCAATCCTCGTATCAATTGATATAAATTACTAGGATTGCTTGATAGTCACGCCACTCCGATGGTGCTGGCTGACCGTAGTACATTCGTTTTTCGAGATTCATAGCCCTTAATCTTGTAATGGTTGGGACTCTCCGTCGGATACTCCTTCCGTCGGACTAGGACCTCCATTATGAGACCTCTGTAAGCACCCATGAGCCTAAGATTTCCACTAGGACGTCGGGTGGGTTGTACCCCCAAAACCTGAACTTGTCGGCTGGATCAAATTGGGTATTTTCCAATTCAGACTGTTCTGTCTGATTGTGGCCCTCCTGGGACCGCTACTATCTATAGCGGCCACATGTATGACTGCCCTGATCCAGTATGCGGCCAGTTTTGTGACCGCCTTTCTGATTCGACCTGACCTATATGCCCGTTTGACGGCCGACTTAATTTCCCTTGATTCCCAGTCAACCTAGCATTGTGTAAGTCGACCTAAGCCCTCCTGGACTGACCTGGGACATCTGGGCTGGACCTTGGTCTGGTTCCACCATGCTCAGGCTCGCCTAGGATTAGCTAAGTCGGCTGGTAAACCATTGCTGGGCCAACGTAGTTGCGGCCAGACTTGGACCGTTTCTATTCGAAGCGGCCCAATAAGGACCATCTTTATATTTTTGCAGCCCTTCTAGGACCGTTTCCATCCTTTGGCGATGGGCTTCGTCCTTGTGGCCCAGTATTGACCCTTGCAGTCCATTACAGATCATTTTCTCCTTGTTGCGGCCTGGGTACGACCGCAATCCCTCCAGAAGCTTGTTTCTCACGTGGTCCTTGTATGCCTTGGTAGTCAGGCCAAGATGGGCTTGAGCTGTAATAAATCCTGAGTATTCATGTCTTATGCAAGCCATAATCTTATGGTTTTTCATCAAATAATTGGACTTTCACTTGATCCTAAAAAATAAGCTACATAGCTTGACCTTGGAAATTCCTGGCCGATTCCAGTGAATGTCTAGATTACTTGGGATCTTGGATCCACCAAATCAATGCCAACGCATCATAAGGGGCCGGTCTGGTCCTGGGAGGAGTGCCCGAAAAGTACTAGTGTCCCATGGAGTTGTAATGACATGGTGAGGCATTGCACCGAGTGCATGACTAGTGTGTTGTCTATGACATTCATTCATTATTCCTGTTCATCTCTGAAAGTTGTTAAATTTCTACATGGAATTTATCTCCACATGAGTGCTTGCCTGTGTGCTTGATCGGCCAATTCATGGAAAATGATGTATCTCCGTTCTACTTATTCCGAGTTGTTCCTTTTATTTCCATCATGACTGATAATGTTATTATTCCGTTTTATTTCGTTTGCACGACATTTAATTTAATTGGTTAAATACTTAACCTTTGCCTACTATAACCTACTGAGCGTTCGCTCACCCAGTTTTTCTCTTATTTTAGGTAGCTCTAGTGATTAAACGCAAACGGACGGGGATGGGCAAGAGTAAAGACCGGAGTGGACCAGTTAGATGTGAACCTGACAGTTGTCTTAGAAGAGTTATGGATTGGCCACATAGTGGTTTTGATGAGTCAATGTTTAGTGATGTATTTAAGAGTCGTCACTAAGACTTGTAATCTTCTCATTATTTCTTTTTTTTTAGTCGTAATGTAAAACGTTATGAGGTTGTTGGAACATTTTATTTTCTTACTTATGAAAATTGATATTTTGGAGTAATTCTTTCCCCCTTACAATTATGTTCTTTTATTTCCGTTATTGCTCTGTTTATCATGAATGTATCTAACTATTACGTTCTGATTTTCCGCGTCAGGGCATGACAGTTTTGTGGTATCAGAGCCTAAGTTTTCTAAGTTCCTAGGTTTCTAAGTGGTGTCATAGAACCCGTGACTTGTTAGGGTCTAAGGATCCAACCCGGTGAGACTGGGTAAAGACTCGGGTTGAGTTAATTAATAAAACTCTAAAAGATTTTCGTTAGGCTATTTTTTATCAATTCTTCTTGCGTCTAGGAATCTATCGCGATGGCAGCTGGGCATGCGCAATGGAGGGATATGCAGTGTACGGTGCAGGGTTTGACTCGGGCCCTCCAGCAGGTGGCCCAAGGAGGAGGAGTGCACCATGGAGCCGGTGATCTCCACCGGAATTTCCGAGGATTGAATCTCCAACGATTTGGCGGGTCGGCGGATCCTGATGAAGCCGAGCATTGGCTAAAAGAGATGGAGCATATTTTCAAAGTTATGCAATGCAGTGACCAGGACCGTGTTCTCCTGACTACCTTCCAGTTGGAACGTGACGCTCATGCATGGTGGGATGTAGTAAAAGCGACACTAGGAGATATGCAGGTATCATGGAAAGAATTTGAAGAGCTTTTCAATAGTAAATATTTCTCGGACAGAGTACAAGAGAAGAAGGCGGCAGTGTTCACTGCTTTGAAGCAAAGGAACTTATTGGTTACTGAATATGAAGCTCAGTTCGCTAGGTTATCCCGCTATGCGACGCATTTGGTATCCATTGAAAAGATGAAGGCCAAGAGGTTTCTCAATGGATTGAAGCTTCAGTGTATTAACTAGTTGGCACCTCTGGAGATCCACACTTGTGCGGAAATTGTGAGGAAGGCACAAGTTCTCGAAGATACCATGGAGATGATTGAGAGGATCCGAGGGAGGAACACCAAGAAAGAGCAGACCACTAGTTCTGGGAGTTTCAAACCCAATAATGGCAAGAAGAGGCCCACTGGCGGGTCTAGTTCGTGGAAGGATAAGAAGCCGAGAAGTGACGACAAGAAGTCAGGTCCAGTTACATCATCCAAAGCTCTTTGCAAGTATTGTGATTCTCCCGGTCACAAAATGGAGGAGTGGTGTGTTGTGTTTGGTGATAGTGCAGCAAGGATTTGTGGACGCACTAAAATTTAGAAAGAATCAGTTCGTTTGTTGATCGGGGTTCATTCGTTTGTTTAGTGCGAGGGCGTGCCAGTCATAAAGTGACGATTTATTCGGGCTTCGATGAAACCCCTATTGCGCTCGATCTGACTAATCAGATAATTGTGTGGTTCATGTCGGGACTGAGAACCCGTCGTACCATAAAGGCTACGATGTTAATTACATCCCCTCGGAGAGGGGAAAACCCTTGATTGATTGCCATGAAAAGGGGCCCTGATAGTTTGGTGCGATAGATAAACACAGATCCAGAGGGGGGTGAATGAATCTTCTAATGAATTTTAACCAATTTAAAAACCGTATGAGATGATAATCACAAGTTCAATGGACAAATGCTCAAACATCAAAGATGCATACCCCATCAATCACTAGGACATGGACAACCAATTAGATCACGGTCCTAGCATGCATCTAGCGGGATCGATCAAACAGACAAACCACTGCACAAGGGATTTTTAGGTGGTTCGGTCCACAGACCTACGTCCACCCCTCACTCCAAACCGGAGTGAGGCTTCCACTAGCAACAGCTAGAACTACAGACTCAGTCTGCAAACAAATGCTGCCTAACAGCTTGACCAGAGGAACACACTCCTCTCTTCCTCCGAACCGGAGGGAAACCACCAGTGACTCACAGTCACTAGCAACCAGAGACGAAGTCTCTCTTCGTCCAGACCAGGAGAGAACCCACAGGTAGCAACCACTACCTGCAACCGGAGACCCAAGTCTCCCTTCCTCTGAAACCCATAGGGAACCACAAGTGACACCTAGTCACTTACAAACCAGAGGTCACGGACCTCTCTTCCTCCACACCAGAGGGAACCACTAGTGACACACAGTCACTAGCAAACCGGAGAACAAGTCTCCCTTCTCCTGAGACCACAGGAGGAACCCCGACCCCAAACAAGGGAATCGGAAAACATAGTGATCAAATAAAAATAAAAACAAGAAATGATAAAAACACAGCGACTGAAAGCTGTAAAGGATAATAACATAGATGTGGCTCCCATGGAGCTGACTGGCCTGGATTTGATCCACGGTCTAGTAGACAGATCTTCAGTAAAGTCTTCTTTCTTCTTCTCCATGAACTCTCTCTCTCTTTCTCTTTTTCTTCTTCTACTTTCACACTCTGCCTCTCTGCTTCTCTTTCTTTTTCTTCTCACTATCTACTCTTCTCTCTACTCTTCTTCTTCTTCTTCTCCTTCTTCACGAGCTCTCTGTCTCTCTTTCTTTCTCTTTCTCTTCTTCACTCTTTTTCTTCTTCTGGATTGTGCAGACTCTGTCTCTGCTTCTGCTTCGATCACGATCTCTCTCAGCACGATCGGTCTTCTTCTGAGGAAGAAGCTTCGTATTTATAGCAGCCTCAGAGATAGGGCATGTGTAGGGCTTGTGCCCTCTTTATCCAGAGGTAACCTCAGATCACGTGCCAGGTGCCAACCTCGGATCACGTGCCACTCATCAGCTTGAATCAACCTGAACGAAGAGAAAAATGGATGCATCGAGTTAGTTCAAGATTTGAACCAAGCATGTATAGACTTAAAAAATGTACAGACTTTATGTGATGCCATCCGAAGCATGTATAGACTTAGAATGCATGGAAGGGATTGTACAGACTTTGTCTGCGTGCATGCTGTGTATGTAAAGATGCTGAACTACAGCATGTATAGACTTGCAACCTAGCACTTAAGAATCAATGCGATGAATGTATAGAGTTGCTTAAACTAATGCATGGAACAAGTCTGTATAGACTTGCTTAACTGACCCACTGACAACACAGCACATGCATGAACAAGCCACACAAATTATACAGACTTATGTATGCATGAGACAATGTATAGACTTGTGTTCGTGCAACACAAAGGCTGTACATACTTCATGTGTGTGCTACAAGACAATGTATAGACTTGTGTGTGCAGGGCAGACAATGTATAGACTTTGCATATGCAATGTGCATGCGATGCGATGTACAGACTTGCTGTAACGAACGATGCCCAAATGCATTGACTATGGCTAATATATGTATAGACTGTGCAGACATTGTATAGACTTGGAAAGCTTGAACACGAACAGGCTACAATGTATAGACTTTGAGTGAGACGCTGAGTGAGACGGATGGATGTATAGACTTGGGCTGTACAGACTTGAATGCTCCATGCACAAAGACGCTAAATGAGACTGACTTTAACAAGCAATGCATAGACTTTGATTTATGCACATGAGACGCTGAGTGAGACAGAGCAAGTATAGACTTAGCCGATGCAATGTTCACACAACCTTAGACGCTAAGTGAGACGATGGACGTTGTACAGACTTGAGAAACGATGCACAAATGCATAGTGTATGGACTTAGCGTGCATATGACAATGACGATGTACAGACTTTATGCACGGACATGAAGCGCTATGTGAGACACAAGGCTAGCTGAGAAATAATGTACAGACTTTATACAAAAACTTATGCACTGAGAATGCTTATGCAACGCCCAAGGAATGTACAGACTTTATATGCATAAGGCACATGATGCAACAATGTATAGACTTGAAGAAATGCATGCAGCTACTGTTAATGCACTGAGGTCATATGACAGATGAACACTTAAAGCAAATGATGCATAGACCTTAAAGATTTGAGAGTAGACAGAGCATTACCTGATCTGACTGTGCACTGATCTTACCTGTCACTGGTTGACTTTTGACTTGAATTGACTTCATGACCTGTGAGTCATCTTTAAACCTGTTCTGACAGTTTCTCATAATACATCAGGATTGTATCATCAAGGATGTACATGTAAACATAATGAGACATAATAATTATCATCATCAAAACCCCAGAACCACAGGGGACACAACATGCCCGATAGCCAAAAGTTCATAGTAATGAAAGCGAGAGAAAAAACTCGGATTGCGTTTGAACAGACCCCGCGTTGGGGCGTAAACGTTCATGGATGCATGCATGTCGGTCACTCATGGACCATTCCATGTATGGACGGAAGTCCGCATTAGTAGCGCCGAAGACGATGATAAAATCGTGCAAATGTCTGCCGCATACACGGCAAGCTTAATGCGGGTACGGGATTGAATCCCGGTAGAAGCGGGTCAGATTAATGATCTATTGGCCCGAGATGGTTGCGGACTATGGCCATATCGGGGTCCCCGAGGTCCACGTCCGATTCCATGGGGAGTCATTGATTTTCTCTTCACACACAGCCCGGGGGAAACGAAGGTCCCAAGGTATGAGTGCATGTCGGTCATTGGCGGACCATTTCTTGTTCGGACGGAAGTCCGTGTTTGTAGCGTAAGAGACGGTGACAAACTGTACAAATGTCTGCCATGAGTACGGCAAGTTTAATGCGAATGCGGGATTAGATCCCGGTATATATGTCGGTCACTAACAGACCATTCATTGTTCAGACAAGAGTCCGCATTTGAAGCATCGAAGGCAATGACAAAGACATATGGATGTCTGCCATAGGTACGGCAAGTTTAATGTGGGTACGGGATTGGATCCCGGTAGAGGTGGGTCAAGCTGATGAACTATCGGCCCAAGATGTGTCCAGATCATGACCATGTCGGGGATTCCGAGGTCCACGTCTGATACCATGGGGCATCATTGCTTTTCTCTTCACGCATAGTCCGGAGAAGCGAATTGTTAAGTGTGAAGCCCGAACTCGCCAACATGCGCCCTCGCACGCGGATCAACCTGCGTGGTCAGGTCGTGGGTTTCCGGGGGTGGAGCCCCCGGAACAAAAATTTGATTATAGCAGGGGTAACTTTTGATTATCGACTTCAAATTCCTTTCTT
Organism: Amorphophallus konjac; assembly: GCA_022559845.1. Classification (NCBI taxonomy): domain Eukaryota; kingdom Viridiplantae; phylum Streptophyta; class Magnoliopsida; order Alismatales; family Araceae; genus Amorphophallus; species Amorphophallus konjac. The sequence goes on from CM040127.1 coordinate 212,196,248, forward strand.
TGTTCGGTTAATTACATTTTTTTTTTACTTCGAAGGCACGCCGGTTTAGGTGGAACAAAAGGGGGGGCGTGCCGGTTTAGGATGCAGCATGGGGGCGCACCGGTTAAGTTGGAACAGAAGGGAGAAGGGCGCGCCGGATTAGCCCATGGGGGAGGGCGCGCCGATTTTGGATGTGAGTAAGGGGTGGAGAGTTGTTTTAGTGAGGGGGTTTAATCCGGCACGCAGGGGGCGCGCCGGTTTGGAGCCAAAAGGGATAAAAGTGTTTATGAGTGTGGGGATAAAGCGGCACGGGGGGGAGCAGGCCAGATAGGTGCGCGTCGGATTAGGAGCGCGCCGGATTAGGCTGTTTTGTTCTTTTCAAAGGCTTGCAAGTTAGCATATGGTTAAATTGTTTGTTCACCTAGCAAAAATATGTGGATTTGAAGGTTTCAAAGTGTTTTATTCATCTATTAAGATCAAGGTTTTGGTGGTACGTTCAAAGGGTTCAGGAACTCCAGAGTTCAGTTCATGTTCTCAGGGAGCTTAGTTTGTTCTTGTCGTTCACAGTTCTGACGAAAATTGGGCAGCACCTCCCCCAGACTGAGATTTGCTGGGGCGAATGGGGGATCGTCAAACAGAATACTCCGAGACGACCTCCAATATTCGGAGTGGCCAAACGGCAGTCCGGTGACCCACAGTTGAGCGCAGAAGCCCCGAGGACTAGCCTTCAAGGGGTTCTAGCAGCTCATGGGTAGTACCTGTATGAGAGCTTCGACGGGATAGATATTCACCTTGGGAGGCTATGAATGTTCATCCCTCACATGGGTTCTCTCGAAGACCATGCCACAGAGAGGCAAGCTTCAAAGGGCCCTGGATGAGCAGAAGATGAAGAGAGGGGGAAAGGAGGGCAAACGAAGTAGAACACAGTGTTCAGCAAGGCTTTTCTTCTTTTCACTCATCCACAAGGGAAGGAGGTTAAATGCAGAAGGGGATCTACCCCGAAGTGGGAGAATACATCAGAGAAAGAAATGAAAAAAACATCAGTGGGGGAAGGGGAACAAAGCACAAGCTCCCCCCTTCCAAACTCACCTTTCCTCTCTCTCACTCTCTCTCTTTTCTTCACCTCACGGGCGCAGGGGAACAGAGCTTCTTCTTCTCTTCTGCTACAGACCTTTCAGAGAGAACCGGCCAGAGAGATCGCCTGCCCAGAGAGCTTCCAGTGGGGTGTTCGTTGCATATATATGGAGGTGGGGGGGAGAAGCCCCTCCACTTTCATTCTTCTCCTTCTCTACATCCGACATCATTGAGTGGCCTGCAGGTAGAGGGATGTATAGAGTAGGGAAGCTGCCTCCACCGGATTGGTCGATGGCGACTGGTGAACAAGGGATGGCTAGTGCGGGGCTCGAAGTCTTCCATTCTCGGAGGCTTGAGGCATGCAGGTGGTTGCCCACCAGTCTAATGCGGGAGATTTATCCATTTCAGGCAAGCCAAGGCCAGTCTATTTGCAGAAAATAGGGGACCAGAGGTAGGATGGGATGGCAGCTTGGTTAAATCGGCGTAGGGGTGAGCGCACTGGATTAGCAGCATTAGTTGGGCGTGCCGGTTTAAGGCCCTTACAAGGGGTGCGCCGGTTTAAGGCTATTGAAATGGGTACGCCGGATTAAGGCTGTATAGGTACAGCCGCGCCGGTTTAAGACCCATTAGATTTCTTCCTGGCTTAGCGGTGATTCGGATGGACGCCTGCCCTCCCGTGTTACTTTGGTTGTGAGTCTCCGAGTCTCGGTGTATAGTTTAGAGCCTCCGAGTCCCGGTCCAGGACTTTGAGTGATTTTCGGCATGTGCCGAACGTGTGTTTGCATTCTCGAGTTTCTTCTGATTCGGCCTTCGGCACCGCCGACGAGGGAGCTGGAGTTGTCTCTTCTGTGCGAGGGGCTTCTTTGTTGGGTGGCGGAGCACTAAGTATATATTTGTCCTGCTTGGAGGAGGTATGAAGTTTATTCGGCCTTTCCGTCTCCGTCTTGCTCTTGGGTGCGTAGACGTGAGTGTCGTATGATCATCATCATCATTTTTTGACATCCACAGGATTCAGTGGGGAGGTGAATGAATCCCTCTTTTTAATTTTTCTCTTAAAACTAAGCAAATAAGTTCTATCCAGTTAACTATTGCGGAATTAAACTGATTGACTTAGTTAACTGAAAGACTCACTGAATAACAGATCGATGGCCTAAAGAACAGCTCAGTATCTAATGTGCAGTTAGTGTACACACAGATAGGTAGCAAGCTGATCAAGGGGCGTCAATAAAAATGCAATTAGAACTCGATCCTATGCATACATCTAGCGAAATCAAAGTAGACAATCAAACCACCGCACACAGAAGACTTTTAGGTGGTTCGGTCCTCTAGACCTACATCCACCCCACACTCCAAGTAGAGTGTGGATTCTGCTGATAGACAGCTTAAACTGCTGGGCCTTAGAGCTTTCCTACAACCGCTGACTTACAGCTTGCTCCGCTTGGCATTACAGTTTAGCCACCGCTGATTCACAGCTTCAAACCGCTGGGCCTTACAGCTTATCCCACCGCTGACACATAGCTTGAAAAAGATATAAAAAAGGAAAATAGAAAACATGTGGGTTCAGCATCGGAAAGTTGACAATAAAAACTGAACGAGACAAGCTCACGCAGGAGCACTGTGTCTTGGATTTGATCCAAAGAGCATAGAATAGAAAGATCCTCAGATCTTGTGGACTTTCGAATGCATCTTGCTCATGAACTCTTCAAACCAGCACCTCTATTTGCTCTCTGACTCTCTGTCACTCTATCTTAATCTGCACTCACTCTGATCTCTTTTTCTCACGCTCTGCAATTCTATCTCCCTCTCTTTCTGGTGCAAACACCAGAGCGATCGACAAGCACGAACCGGCGAGCCGTCGGTACCGTACGCAGAGCACCACTCGGGCTACATCAGCTTCCATCTGGCTCAGAGATATTCTGGAGACTACCCCTTGAGTCTTAGTATTTATCATATTTACTGGGATTTTATTTGTGTGTAATGTGTGTTTATTTGGCTTTATTCGGATTGTAATTCGGATTGTAAAAGGGGTTTATTTGTAATTTGGGACCACCTGGGTCCCGCGGGCCCCCATCCCTTCTCCCATTGATCCACCTCAGCTCTTGGGCCTGTGGGGTCAGTCAACCCTCCAAGGTGGGCTTCTAGAAGGGTTGGACCAAGGGGGGACAAAGGGTAACAAAATTCAAAATTTGGAACACATAAGTCAAGGGGGTGCCCCATGTATAATATAGTTTATTAGGATTGAAATCTTATTTTATTTGTTCCAAATCACATGGGAGAAATAAATTGTGGACTCCCTCTTTTACCCCCCACCAATCCTAGATCTAGGGATAGAACTAGTGCTTTTGTATTTTCTATAAGAACCTTGTATTTTCATTTTGAGTAGAATTAATGCAAAGAAATTCAGATATTTTGTTCCAAAGGCAAGGGCCGCCCCCTATCTCTCTCCTCTCTCCCCCTTCTGCAGCTGGGAAGGCTGTGTTTCTGAGGTGAGACTCCTCCTATATCGATTCGTGAGATCGCCATCGCCGCCGCCACCGCCACCGCCACCGTCACCGGAGTTCTGCCCACTCAGGACAGCCCCTTGATCTCGGATTTCTTGCTCTCAGTCACGAATTCATCTGCAGCCCAAACTATCAAGGTGAGTTCCAAGGGTCATCACCACGTTCTACAAAAATCGGTGGAGTTTCTAGTTCTTATTTTTCATTTTTCCATTTTCGTTCTTCCTTTCCTTCAAGATCTGCCAGCTCTCTATCCTGAGTCACAACAGCCATGTATTTACCCACTTCGACCTACTTCTTCTTATTTGTTTGAATCACCAAATTTATTGGAGGTTCTTTCCACCACCCCCACCGTCCACAAATTTTCTTGTGAATTTATAATCTCGTTCATGTTTTCTAAAAATTCACTTCAGATCCCAGCTCAGTTCTGCCTGCCACTGTCAAGATCCGACCACCCAACAGTATAAAATACCTTTCCCCATCCAAACCTCCACCAAACCTTTCATAAAAGTTATCCCCGTTTTCTTCTCTCTCCCCTCTACAACTTTGAAGAAGATCTCATCATCTGAATCAGAGGTCTACATCACGGTCAACACCAACTCTCAGGAAAGTTCATTTCTACCCGGCCAGATCTGAAACAGAGATCAGTCCGGTTCTAAAATCCCCCATCAGAAGTACGGTCCCAAAGAATTTTCTGGAGTCCCAGAGGGTCGAAGGATTTCGAGAGGGCTTTCCAACGGTACCTCTTGTGCATCGATCCGAGGTCGGTGCTGGTCACACCAGCTTCTGTCGCTGGAGCACGCAGATCTGAAACCGAGTTTCAGATCCGTGGGCAGCAACTCTGACAAGTGCAGATCGGAGCCACCCGGCCTCCGACCGGTGTTCCAGCCCGACCTCCGTCCAGGGGAGCACGTCACCAGGGGTCACCATTCCAGCGGGACCCACCCCGTCAGATCCTTAGGACTGAGTAGCACGTGGGCCCCACGTACCTGCAGATCGCGCCGTCCGGATAGCACCAAACGCGGGTTTCGGCACCGACGGAGCGACATCAAGATGCTGCCCGTCAACCCAATTCCCGAGACTCCCGGGCCCCACTTGTGACCTGTTACCTCCCTGCGTGGAGTGGGTCAAAACTTTGTATTGCAGTAAAACTTGTTTAGCTGGGAGTTCGGATTTGGCCGGGGTTGTCTTCCCCACGCCGGGAGCGTGGAGGTAACGGTCTTACTTCTTGGCGTTCATTTGCTAGTTTAGCATATGGTCATATGCCGATGTGAGTGTGATAGGAATCTAGCCCGTGAGTTCATGTCACCGCTGTGAGCGAGAGAGTGACCCGTCCCATGGCTCGATCTGAGCACGGAAGTGAGTTGACCACCCCTGACTCTGTCGGTTTCTCAACCGCGCTGATCCACGCTATCCCTCGCTTGGGATGATGAGTGAGCTTGTGTTTCTGTTAGCGACGTATAGCCCATAGGAACTCTTAGTGTCAGGCCGAAGTGGCTCTCATATTTGTATGTTACTGGTCACGTCTGCACGTAGAGTCCGAGGTCCGCATTACTTAGAGTCGGTCCCCTTGTCCATCCCACATCAGTTTGGTATCAAAGCGAGTTGAGTCTAGGGTAGTCATTCATCATTGCTTAACAAAAATAAAAAAAAGAGTCATTTAAGTCGAGTCTAACTTTAAGTCGGTCCAAGGTTGCATCGCATACCTTTATTCGGTATATTAAAAGGTGTTGTCTGAACGTTAGACTACGCCTATCGGGAAGACCGCACACTTGCACGAGAGGATCTTCGGATCCCGTAACTCCGCCAATGTTCCGAATCTTGGTTTAAGTCTAGGGTCCTTAGTATGCATTAGTTAGTGCATTCCAACCTTGCATAGTCGTGTCTAGTGTCTTGTCCAAGTGTTAGCATGTTCGTCTTGTAGTTCCCCATTTCCAATGGAATCTCGATCACCCAGGCGATATGACCGTTGGCACACCCATGGATTTGGCAACCACCCTCTCCACTTCCGTAGGCCCGAAGCCTCAGATTTTTATGGCTCCAATGACCCGGGCGACTACCTCAAGTGGGAAGCCGCCATGGACACATACTTTGATTGTTATACCATGTCCGAAGCCAGTCAATTCTATTTCGCCAAGGAGAGGCTTCTACACGAGGCCGTCGAAAAGTGGGACCACATTGAGCGCTTGAGAGAGGTTAGGAGGCAATGGCCCATAGAGTCATGGTGGGACATGAAGAGAGAGCTTAGAAGAGTCTACCTTCCCCATCCGGACCCTTCCAACCCGTCCCACCCATTTACTTCCAACCATGTGGGTCACACCTCCAGCCGACCCCACCAACTCACTTCCAACCAAGTGGGTCATATCCGGAGGCAAGAAGCCCCTCAGGTACCCAAGCCTAGGCCGGTTGATTACGGGCGAGTCCACCGTGATACCCCTACTCCAACCCACACTGTTACCGAACTTGTGCAAATGATTTCGGATTGGGTGGATAGGAGATGTGCTTATTTTGAGTTGCTGGTCTCCCCTTGCCCACCTCTGAGTCCGGACATAGCCATACTCGAGCCTAGGGAGGTCATGGCCGGTAGTCCCAACCCGGCTCCACCTACGGGGTCCCAAGGACCACTTCCCCTCTGGGAGGACATGCCTTCCTCGCCCATGAGAGCTCTTTTGCCGCCACCCTCACATCTTTATTCAGAGCCATCTCATTTGGACCCACCTCATCCTGAGCCACCCGTGTTTCTAACGGGAACGCTTTTCATAGCCGAGCCGCTTCTTAGTTGGCTCAAGGATGGCTTGGTCCCTACCCCACCTTGCTATCCACCCATGGACCCCACCTTACCTATAGTGCCTGTCAACTCCTACCACACGACATTCCGATCTAGTCACCACGTTGATACCTTGGGTGACCTTATTATGGGTCTACACCGGCAATGGACGTTGACGCACTCATTGGCCTGAGGCTTCGACCAACCCACTAGTCTTAGCTTCACCCATCCGGCCTTAGGGTCCATTACCTCCATGTGCACCGTGGGTTGTATCACCACGAAGATTCTTCTATTCCTCCCTATGCCGGCCGAGCCCGACTTCATTCCCTTTTGCCCAAAGGAGGAATCTTATTTTCTACACAAGATCACCGTCCCACCTACCACAATGCATGAAGGTGATCATCCACACCTTCACGACTACCACACATGGGACCGTGACTTGTGGGAACCCACCACAAGGGGTCATACCTTCTTTGATCCCTTTGACACATTCCCTAGTGGAACCCTAGACCCACCATATATACTTCACTTCTTCGAGGGGGTTCACTACTACACCCCTCCCACTCGGGCTTGGCAACCTTCACATGGCAATAGGTCTGAACCGTCATTTGGGGGTAATGAAGACTTTGGTTCCCTCGGCCCACCTAAACCACCCGAACCTCCCGGACTTCCCACATCCAAGCCCAATGTCCATGATTGGTGCATCGTAGGATGTCTAGGAGTCCACCATGATGTTCACCTCCGGTTATGTCAAATGCATGTATGGCACACATTCGGATGTCCTGGACCACCTTGCATATGATTGGGTCGGACTAACTGTAGGGTTGTTTAGGGTCGTGTGTGCATCCGTGTGTTTTTCTTTTTGCTAAGCATGTTAGGAGTCTGCATGATGACATCCGTCGTCACATTGAGGCCAGCAATGCATGGTATAAGGAGCTAGCCGATGCCCATAGACACCACCGTGAGTTCCAAGAGGGTGAATATGTCATGATCAGGGTAAGACCTGAACGGTTTCCCTCTAGAACCGTAAACAAATTGCAAGCTCGCGGAGCCGGTCCATTTAGAGTGTTGAAACGTGTTGGATCCAATGCGTATGTTGTGGACCTGCCCGAGGAATATGGTATAAGCTCAACTTTCAATGTGCCGGATCTAGTTGCATATAGGGACCCAGTGGTGATCCCTAGTGAGCCTTTCGAGCCATCTCCTCCCATTGAGAGTGATCCCACACCTGAGGGTCCACCACCAGCCCCATTTCCACGGCAGCGAGAGCATATAGATCATATACTGGATGAGCAGGTGACTGTTACCAGGAGTGGATCCTACCCGCGCGACCTAGTGCGATGGAGAGGGCGACCTGCCACCGGAGATACTTGGATCACCCGTGCAGAGTTGTAGAGGCTAGATCCGGATCTACTGGAGCGCTACCAGAGCGATTCAGACCCTTACTCGACAGGGTCGAGTTTCTCCCACCTGGGAAGATTTGGTGCGGACACCAGAGCGATCGAGAAGCACGAACCGGTGAGCCGTCGGTACCGTATGCGGAGCATCACTCGAGCTACATCGGCTTCCATCTGGCTCGGAGATATTCTGGAGACTCCCCCTTGAGTCTTAGTATTTATCATATTTACTGGGATTTTATTTGTGTGTAATGTGTGTTTATTTGGCTTTATTCGGATTGTAATTTGGATTGTAAAAGGGGTTTATTTGTAATTTGGGACCGCCTGGGTCCCGCGGGCCCCCATCCCTTCTCCCATTGATCCACCTTAGCTCTTGGGCCCATGTGGGGTCAGTCAACCCTCCAAGGTGGGCTTCTAGAAGGGTTGGACCAGGGGGGGACAAAGGGTAACAAAATTCAAAATTTGGAACACATAAGTCAAGGGGGTGCCCCATGTATAATATAGTTTATTAGGATTGAAATCTTATTTTATTTGTTCCAAACCACATGGGAGAAATAAATTGTGGACTCCCTCTTTTACCCCCCACCAATCCTAGATCTAGGGATAGAACTAGTGCTTTTGTATTTTCTATAAGAACCTTGTATTTTCATTTTGAGTAGAATTAATGCAAAGAAATTCAGATATTTTGTTCCAAAGGCAAGGGCCGCCCCTATCTCTCTCCTCTCTCCCCCTTCTGCAGATGGGAAGGCTGTGTTTCTGAGGTGAGACGCCTCCTATATCGGTTCGTGAGATCGCCATCGTCGTCGCCGCCGCCGCCTTCGTGCCGCCGTCGCACCACTGCCACTGTCACCAGAGTTCTGCCCACTCAGGATAGCCCCTTGATCTCAGATTTCTTTCTCTCAGTCACGAGTTCATCTGGAGCCCAAACTTTCAGGGTGAGTTTCAGGGGTCATCACCATGTTCTAGAAAAATCGGTGGAGCTTCTAGTTTTTATTTTACATTTTTCTATTTTCATTCTTCATTTCATTCCAGATCTGTCAGCTCTCTGTCCTGAGTTACAGCAGCCATGTATCTCCCCACTTCGACCCACTTATTCTTATTTGTTTGAATCCCCAAATTTATTGGAGGTTCTTTCCACCACCCCCACCATCCAAAAAATTTCTTGTGAATTTATAATCTCGTTCATATTTTCTAAAAATTCACTTCAGATCCCAGATCAGTTCTGCCTGCCACTGTCCAGATCCGACCACCCAACAGTATAAAATAACTTTCCCATCCAAACCTCCACCAAACCCTTCATAAAAATTATCTCCGTTTTCCTCTCTCTCCCCACTACAACTTTCAAGAAGAGCTCATCATCTGAATCTGAGGTCTACATCACGGTCAATGCCAACTCTCATGAAAGTTCATTTCTGCCCGGCTAGATCTGAAACAGAGATCAGTCCGGTTCTAAAATCCCCCATCAGAAGTACGGTCCCAACGAATTTTCTGGAGTCCCAGAGGGTCGAAGGATTTCGAGAGGGCTTTCCAACGGTACCTCTTGTGCATCGATCCGATGTCGGTGCTGGTCGCAGCAGCTTCTATCGCTGAAACGCGCAGATCTAAAACTGAGTTTCAGATCTGTGGGCAGCAACTCCGACAAGTGCAGATCGGAGCCACCCGGCCTCCGACCGGTGTTCCAGCCCGACCGCCGTCCTGGGGAGCATGCCACCAGGGGTCACCATCCCAGCGGGACCCACCCCGTCAGATCCTTAGGACTGAGTAGCACGTGGGCCCCACGTACCTACAGATTGCGCCGTCTGGATAGCACCAAACGCGGGTTTCGGCACCGATGGAGCGACATCAAGATGCTGCCCGTCAACCCAATTCTCGAGACTCCCGGGCCCCACTTGTGACTTGTTACCTCCCTACATGGAGTGAGTCAAAACTTTGTATTGCAGTAAAACTTGTTTAGCTGGGAGTTCAGATTTGGCCGGGGTTGTCTTCCCCACACCGGGAGCGTGGAGGTAACGGTCTTACTTCTTGGCGTTCATTTGCTAGTTTAGTATATGGTCATATGCCACTGTGAGTGCGATAGGAATCTAGCCCGTGAGTTCATGTCACTGTTGTGAGCGAGAGAGTGACCCGTCCCATGGCTCGATCTGAGCACGGAAGTGAGTTGACCACCCTTGACTCTACCGATTTCTCAACCGCGCGGATCCACGCTTTCCCTCGCTTGGGACGACGAGTGAGCTTGCATTTCTGTTAGCGACATATAGCCCATAGGAACTCTTAGTGTCGGGCCGAAGTGTCTCTCTTATTCGTATGTTGCTGGTCGCGTCTGCACGTAGAGTTCGAGGTCCGTATTACTTAGAGTCGGTCCCCTTGTCCGTCCCGCATCACTTTCTCTTTCTCTTTCTCTTTCTCCGGTTGCTGCTGGCTTTCTGTCATTTTTTCTTTTTTCTTCTTCTGCTCTCTCTTCTTCCATTCTTTTTTCGATGATGGGTGATCTGCCCCTTTTATAAGACAGCGGATGATCAGCGCTTGGAAACCACGTTTCTCGCCCTAAAATTCGTTCAAATTTGAGCTTATAATGTCCACATGGCAGCATCATGATTAGGTTGCTTTCCACGTATCAAACATAGAGCTTCACCTTTTGCTTTGGATCACGTGCCTTTTATCCTGGTACTTTAGTTGTTCGTGACTTGGAGTTCACAGGTAGTTGGGACACGCATCAGGTGTTTGATCATAAGTCTCACCTGTCAAACGAACAATGTATCAGTCACGTGTTATGGACTTAGACAATTCACATGTCTATAGGTATACGCACAGATGCAAGGGTGAGGAACTAGCACACACTATATCATGCAGCAAGCATAGACCTGAAATACACATGCACCGACCTTAGGTGTGCGTGAGGCTCTACGTGTTATGATATAGAATAGAAAATGCATTGACCATCTATACATCGTAAAGCAAGCAATGCATTGACTTTGGTTGGGCAGGATACAAGTGTGCACTGACCTTATTACGCATGTATGAAAATATGCACGGACCTTAATAAACAAGAAGCAGACGGTGCACCGACTCTTTGCATGTGAATGGCACAAAGATGCATCGACCTATTATGTGTAAGGTGAAATGTGCACAGACCTTATGTTGTCACATCGAAACCTGCACCGACCTCATATACTCCCAGCAAAACCTGCACCAACTATATGTATAATGCAAACCTACACCGACTTTCTATGCATAATGCAAATACTGCACAGACCTCATCATGCACAATGCAGAACCTGCACTGACCTTCTAGGTGAGCATATAATTGTGCACCGAGTTTGTCTACAAATGTGCACAAACTATCCATGGAGATGCACAGACCAGATATCATGACTTAAAAGCGTGCACTTAATATGAAGATGCATCGACCTTAATATGAACATGCACAGACCTCAGTATGAGGCCAGACTACTAGCTTCGACCTTGAACATAAGACAATGCACAATAGCATCGTCCTTATGCACAAGGCAAAGGACTAGCATCAACTTCAGATGCAGGAGACACGGTGCTTGCACGGACCTTTAATGTAGTGCACATGATGCTTGCACCGACCTTAAATGCACAAAGTCGAAGACTAGCATCGACGTTAGATGCAGCCAGCTAAGTACTAGCACCGACGTTAGCTGTGTGAAAATACGACTAGCACCGACCCTAGTTATTCATGATGCAACTGGCGTTGACTTTATGTTGACCTGTGATGCATTGACTTATATGAACAGTTGTACCAGACTTTATGCAATGCTTATACACAGACATGCACGAGTATGCACGGATATACACAGATAACCACATATGAACTAAGATGCAGATGTGCAGCAGTTCATTCCATGTAACTAATATATGACAGCAATATGAGCATTGTATGCACCACTGAATGTAGCAATACACATACTGTATGCAATAAGCACATATGGAATCATAAAAACAAATATGATATCATACATATAAGTCATAGTGTTTGTCATCATCAAAACACAATATCCAACAATCTCCCCCTTTTTGATGATGGCAACACTATGAGTCATATGAGTCTGCATGACAATGTAATAAGTCAAATGATGTAAACTCATTCTCCCCCAAAATACATTCCAGACATGTATCAATTAATACACATACAAATGATTCCATTCATGCAGGCAGGCACACACATGATTCCATGCATACAAACACTCAATATGACTCCACATATTTTTCCATGCATACAAACACTCAATATGACTCCACATATTCTCCCCCTTTGACTTCAGCAAAAAGGAAGGATGTAAAATGGAGCAATTTATATGTGTAGAGATCAATATTTAGATCCAAGTCAGGCAGATAAATGCAGACAATGTGGCACACCATTTTCCCCCTATGGAAAGTGAATACAAGACCTGATGCCTAAAGATGTGGCAAGTACCAACAAAGCACATAATCCCCTTTGGACAAAACAGATGAAAGTACAGAAAATTCTTCCCCCTTTAAGAAACAATGAATGCAATCTAGACAAGACGAATGTATGCAAACAAGTGTCAAAACATTAATGTATGCAAACAAGAATTGAATCGAACAATCCATCATGTCTTCAATGAATATGTGCACGCATAGCTCAATAAATGAACAGATAGACTCATGTAGCTAAATTCAAATGTCAAAGCAAATGCATGAAGAATCTCACTAATCAAATACAACATGATATGCAGTTTAAAAATAGATTCCTCAGGATTTCAACTGAACAGATGTGAAGAATGCAAATATTACCTGAAGAGTACGAGAATGGGATTTTTCCAACTTGGGTGCCTTGGTTTATTTACCCCTCATTATTCTTCAACCCAAGGCACACCTGCAAAACATCAAACTATTTGGGACAAATAGGCACCCAAGATATCTTGCGTCCTGAAATGGCAGTGGCACCTTTGATTGGTGCTCTAAATAGTTTTTGTGCTTGAGAGTCATCAAATCTCATCAGATAATAGTTAGACATAGAATGTCTTAACTGTCCACAATAATGGCATGATGCAGTAGTTTTAGAATTTTTTTCTATGCACATTACTGTAATCATGGAATCTATGTGCATTTTTATGAAAATTTCTGTTAACAGAATGAGTATTCTGTTTACTGAACACAGCCAGCCAACAATTAGCAGCTCTGTGGCCTGGCTTTTCACAGTTAAAACATGCAGAAGTTTTCCTTTTAAAATCGAATTCATTCCTACCATAAATATTTTGATTTTTAGGGAGATTGACAGATTTACAATTAAATTTCTTCCCCTGAGCATACCAGCAGTCTTTGACTGTATGGCCATGTTTCCTACATTCGAAGCACACATTGTGCTTGCCTCTTGAACCAAAATCATTTCTATCAAAAATATTTTTGGTAACACGGAAATTAACAAATCCAGAGTTAGATTTCTTTCCTTAAGCATGCCAACATTGAGCAGCAATGTGGCCCAATTTGCTACAATGAAAATAATGAATTTTCTTATTCAGATATGCATTGTTTCTAGCATGAGACTTCTTTGCATTCATATCATCTTGCTTCATTAGTCTACATTCATGCATATTATGACCAATTCTGACAATAAAAACACTAACACTTCTTGTTCTAAACAGAAGAGGATTTCTTAGCATAAGAAGTCTTAGCATGAAATCTTTCTTCATGACAAAACAATCCTGCATTTCCTGACCAAACTTTCCACATTAAAAGCATTCGACATTCTTAGCAAGAAATTTGTTGGCCTGAACTTTCTTAGCATGCTGATTGTCAACGTTCTTTTTCAGTATTTTCTATTTTGTTTTTTGATTCTCTTGAGTAGCAGCTTGTTTAGGATTTTTCTTAGCCGTGAATTCAAAACTAGTTGGATTCTTGGTTGTCAGGTTTTTATTTTCTGTTTGAATTTTTTGGGGTGAAAATTTTTTCAGGAAACCATTAGAAGTGCTAGCTCCTTCCGAATTTCGCACAAAGGTTGTATACAGTGGATTCCTCGCAACCCGTTTAATCCTAGAATCACATCCTATCCCTTCTTTTTGTTGAGTTACTTCATCATTCAAGGGAATTTTTAACTTCTCTTTATCTTTGACAGATTCTGACAGAGGTTTTTTCATATCACGAATTTCATTTTCTAGAGAAGCAATATATATTTCATAACTTGTAATCTCTTGTTCACTATAATTAACACATTCACTTAGCACCTTGTTTGTAGTTTTATATTTCTCAATTTCTTATTCTAGATTGCTCAGTTTTCCAAATTCTTCATTGCACACAGTTTTTCCTTTTTGCAAATCAAGAAGTCTTTCAGAAATAGCAAAATTCAACAGCTTCAGTTCTTCATTTTCTTTCATTAGTTGTTCATTCTGAACCAGTTCATTGAGTAGGATTTGATCATCTCCTAATGAATTCAGCTTATTCTCTAGTTCAGAGATCTTAATAGTAAGTTCATTATTTTCATTTTTCAACACAGAATTTTGTTCGTTATGCTTGACAAGTTCAGCTTAATTTTCTTCCTGAAGTCTTTTAACCTTCTCATCATTCTCTACAATCTGTCTTTTGTATATTTCATTTGCAGACTTCAGTTCATTCATTTCTGAAACAATATTTTCAAAACCTTCCAATTGTTTCTTACAATTTTGAATATCAATTAAACAAGCATCATGAGACCTTTTCAGTTTTGAACAATTTTCACACGATAAATTGGAGCAATTTTGATCAATCTTTTTCTTTAATTTTTTATTTTTTTATTTCGTTTTATTATATTTCTCAAGCAAATCATCATACATATCTACCAATTCATCAAAAGAAAAATCTATTGAATCAGTGCTTACCTGGGATGCTGTTTCTTCAGTCTAATCCCTTCGATCGGCCATCAGGCATTCTTCTTTTTGCCCCTCATGGATAGATATGACTCTGTCCATGATCTCCTTTCCAGATGTACATCCTACAATACAGGGAAACATATCAATGTTCACTGAATCTCTCAGAATGTTAAAGACTATGCCATTCTCACAGTCTTTTATCCTATCCTCTTTAGACCATTTGGTCTGATTTTGAGGTAAGTTATGTGGGCCTTTTGATATGAGACTCCATAGCTTTGAATCAATGGAGTTCATGTATGTGCAAAGGCCACCAAACCATGAATTAAAATTGGAACCATTGAAGACAGTAGGAGATGCCATTGAAAACAAAATAATAGATTCAGATATAGAATTGAACTAAAACTTTAAAACACTTAGAGCTAAGTACTTGGGCACCAAAACACCACAGCAGAAGCACCTAAAACACGATGATAGGAACTTCTGTAGATCGTTGGATATGGACTTCAGAGACCTGCTTTGATACCAATTGGTGTGTTTGGTGATAGTGCAGCAAGGATTCAGAGGGGGGGTGAATGAATCCCTCTTTAAAATTTCGCTCTTATAACTAAGCAAATAATTTCTATCCAGTTAACTATTGCAGAATTAAATTGATTGACTTAGTTAACTGAAAGACTCACTGAATAACAGATCGATGGCCTAAAGAACGGATCGGTATCTAATGTGCAATTAGTGTACACACATATAAGTAGCAAGCTGATCAAGGGGCATCAACAAATATGCAATTAGAACACAATCCTAAGCATGCATCTAGTGAAATCAAAGTAGACAATCAAACCACAACACACAGAAGACTTTTAGGTGGTTCGGTCCTCCAGACCTACATCCACCCCACACTCCAACCAGAGTGTGGATTCCGCTGATACATAGCTTAAACTGCTGGGCCTTACAGCTTGCCTACAACCTCTAACTTACAGCTTGCTCCGCTTGGCATTATAGCTTAGCCACCATTGATTCATAGCTTCAAACCGCTGGACCTTACACTTATGCCACCGCTGACACACAGCCTGAAAAAGATATGAAAAAGGACAATAGAATACATGTGGGTTCAGCATCAGAAAGTTGACAATAAAAACCGAACGAGACAAGCTCACGCAAGAGCACTGTGTCTTGGATTTGATCCAAAGAGCACAGAACAGAAAGATCCTCAGATCTTGTGGACTTCCGAATGCTTCTTGCTCATAAACTCTTCAAACCAGCACCTCTATTTGCTCTCAGACTCTCTGTCACTCTATCTCAATCTGCACTCACTCTCATATCTTTTTCTCACACTCTGCAATTCTATCTCCCTCACTTTCTCTTTATCTTTCTCTTTCTCTGGTTACTACTGGCTTTCTATCGCTTTTTCTTTTTTCTTCTTCTGCTCTCTCTTCTTCCCTTCTTTTTTCGATGATGGGTGATCTGCCCCTTTTATAAGGCAGCAGACGATCAGTGCGTGGAAACCACGTTTCTCACCCAAAAATTCATTCAGATCTGAGCTTAGAATGTCCACGTGGCAGCATCGTGATTAGGTTGCTTTCCACGTATCAAACATAGAGTTTCACCTTTTGCTTTGGATCACGTGCCTTTTATCCTGGTACTTTAGTTGTTCGTGACTTGGAGTTCACAGGTAGTTTGGACACGCGTCAGGTGTTTGATCATAAGTCTCACCTATCAAACGAACAAAGTATCAGTCACGTGTTATGGACTTAGACAATTCATATGTCTATAGGTATAGCCACAGATGCAAGGGTGAGGAACTCGCACACACTATATCATGCAGCTAGCATAGACCTGAAATGCACATGCACCGGCCTTAGGTGTGCGTGAGGCTCTACGTGTTATGATATAGAACAGAAAATGCATTGACCATCTATACATCATAAAGCAAGCAATGCACTGACTTTGGTTGGGCAGGATACAAGTGTGCACTGACCTTATTACGCATGTATGAAAACATGCACGGACCTTAATAAACATGAAGCAGACGATGCATCGACTCTTTGCATGCGAATGGCACAAAGATGCACTGACCTATTATGTGTAAGGCGAAATGTGCACAGACCTTATGTGGTCACAGCGAAACCTGCATCGACCTCATATACTCCTAGCAAAACCTACACCGCCTATATGTATAATGCAAACCCGCACCGACTTTGTATGCATAATGCAAATACTGCACCAACCTTGTCATACACAATGCAGTACCTGCACTAACCTTCTAGGTGAGCATACAATTGTGCACCGAGTTTGTCTACAAATGTGCACAAACTATCCGTGGAGATGCACAGACCAGATATCATGACTTAAAAGCATGCACTTAATATGAAGATGCATCGACCTTAATATGAACATGCACATACCTCAGTATGAGACCAGACTACTAGCTTCGACCTTGAACACAAGACAATGCACAAGAGCATCGTCCTTATGCACAGGGCAGAGGACTAGCATCGACTTCAGATGCAGGAGACACGGTGCTTGCACGAACCTTTAATGTAGTGGACATGATGCTTGCACCGACCTTAAATGCACAAAGTCAAAGACTAGCATCGACATTAGATGCAGCCAACTAAGTACTAGCACCGACGTTAGCTGTGTGAAAATACAACTAGCACCGACCCTAGTTATTCATGATGCAACTAGCGTTGACTTTATGTTGACCTGTGATGCATTGACTTATATGAATAGTTGTACCAGACATTATGCAATGCTTATACACAGACATGCACGAGTATGCACGGATATACACAGATAATCACATATGAACTAAGATGCAGATGTGCAGCAGTTCATTCCATGTAACTAATATATGACATCAATATGAGCATTGTATGCACCACTAAATGTAGCAATACACATACTGTATGCAATAAGCACATATGGAATCATAAAAATAAATATGACATCATACATATGAGTCATAGTGTTTGTCATCATCAAAACATAATATCCAACATGGTGGCATAAGCTAGGCGCCTGTTTTCGTTGTGGGAGCAGGGACCACCGTATCCCTAAGTGTCCTCTCTTGTCGGATCAAGCTGCACCGAGCAAGCCGCAAGGAGGCCAGAAGCGGCAGGGCAAGCTCCAAGCCCTACCGGAGGCCGAGGCAGAAGCCACCGAGGAGGGTGGATTGGTTGAAGGTACACTTGTTGTTTTTGATAAGCCGGCATTTGTTCTCTTTGATACCAGAGCAACGCATTCTTTTATTTCTCAAAGTTTTGCTAAGTTTTTATCTGCGAAACATGTATTGATGAACTCTCAACTGGAAATATCAACCCCTATTAGTTCGGGTTCAGCAATTAAATACTATTATCCTTCTAGTAAGATTATGGTTAATGGGCAGAATATGCCAGCTGATTTCGTCTGTATGAAGATGAAGGATTATGATGTAATCCTAGGAGCAGATTGGTTAGCTAGGTATGAGGCTAGCGTTCATTGTAAATCTGGCACCGTGTTTTTCTCTGGGTACCTCGAGCTTTCTTTTGTCGGGGTTAGGCATTCTAAGTCTGTGCCACTTATTTCGGCGCTTCGGGCCGAGAGGTTGTTGAGGAAAGGATGTCAGGCATTTTTGGCGTTGGTTTCTTTGACCGACAAGAAGGAGTTGGAGTTAAAGGATATCCCTATTGTCCAAGATTTTTTAGATGTGTTTCTTGAAGACTTGCCAAGACTTCCGCCTGAGAGAGAGGTAGTCTTTTCTATTGATCTAGTTCCTGGGGCATCTCCAGTTTCTAAAGCTCCGTAGTGTATGTCTCCTGTGGAGTTAAGAGAATTGAAAGAGCAATTAATGGAGTTGCTTGAGACGGGGTTTATTCGTCCAAGTACATCCCCGTGGGGAGCCCTAGTGTTGTTTGTAAGGAAGAAGGATGGTTCTCTGAGGTTATGTATTGATTACCGCCAGCTTAACCAGTTTACTATCAAGAATAAGTACCCATTGCCAAGAATAGACGAGTTGTTCGATCAGATAGTAGGAGCATAATATTTTTCCAAGATTGATCTGCGATCGGGGTATCATAAGTTGCAAATCAAGGATGAAGATATCTTTAAAATGGCATTCCGTAGTAGGTATGGGCATTTCGAGTTTGTTGTAATGCCTTTTGGTCTAACGAATGCTCCTAAAGCTTTCATGCAGCTGATGAATAGTGTGTTCTGGCCCTACATAGATCAATGGGTCGTGATTTTTATTGATGATATTTTGATATACACCAAGAGCAAGGAGGAGCATGCAGAGCACCTGAGGATGGCGTTGTAGATATTAAGGGACCAGCAGTTGTACGCCAAGTTTAGTAAGTGTGAATTCTGGCTGCAAGAAGTGTCTTTTCTAGGGCATATTATTTCTAAAGAAGGAATTTCTGTAGATCCCTCAAAGGTACAAGCAGTAAGAAACTAGGATAGGCCTGCGATTGTTACCGAAGTGAGAAGTTTTCTAGGCCTAACAGGTTACTATCAGAGATTTATTAAGGATTTCTTCAAGATTGCGGTACCTCTGACTAGATTGACCCGCAAGGAGAACAGATTTGAGTGGTCGAAAGATTGTGAATGGAGTTTTCAAACTCTGAAAGAATGTTTGACCACTACCCCTGTGTTGGCCTTGCCTTCTAGAGAAGAAGGATTTCAAGTCTATATTGATGCCTCAGGCATTGGCCAAGGTTGTGTGCTTATGCAGCATGGAAAGGTGATAGCCTATTATTCTAGACAATTGAGGAAGCATGAAGAGAATTATCATGTCCATGATTTGGAACTCACTGCAGTGGTATTTGCCTTGAAGATTTTGAGACACTACTTGTATGGAGAGACTTTTACTATATTTTCTGATCATAAGAGCTTGAAGTATTTGTTCTCTCAGAGAGAGCTTAATATGAGGCAGAGAAGATGGGTTGAATATTTAAAGGATTTCAACTTTTCCATAGAGTAACACCTTGGGAAGGGTAATGTAGTGGCTGATGCTTTGAGCCGCAAGCCGATAGCAAAGTTGTCAAGTCTCATGTTACAAGAATGGACACTGCTGGAATAGTTGGCTAGTCTAGACCTTAGCGTTGGTGAGAAGAAGGATCAAGTTTTGATCGCTCAGGTTCAACTTCATCCAGAGCTGTTGGCGGAGATCAAGACCTTGCAAGATAATGACCTAGTGTTGGTAGAGATCAAAGGAAGTGTAAGCAATCATCCAGATTTTCTGTTTACTGATGATGGCAGGTTATTGTTCCGGGGAAGGACTTGTGTCCTTGATTTAGCCGAAGTGAAGAACAAGATCCTTGAAGAAGCCCATAGGTCCAAGTATACTATTCATCCTGGAGCCACTAAGATGTACCGAGATTTAAAAAGGACCTTTTGGTGGCCAAACATGAAGAGGGAAGTCGCAGAGTTCGTAAGTAGATGTCTGGTATGCCAACAAGTGAAGGCCAAGCATTTCAGACCTGCCGGCAAATCAAAGCCTCTCGACATACCATAGTGGAAGTGGGAGAGCATTGGCATGGATTTTATAATGAGCTTACCGAGAACTCGTGGTGGCTTTGATGCAATATGGGTAATTGTGGATAGGTTGACTAAATCTGCACATTTCTTGTCCATTAGGTCGAAGTGGACAGTAGATGTTTTAGCTGCTTTATACGTAAAGGAAGTGGTAAGACTGCATGGTGTACCTGTGAATATTGTGTCAGACAGAGATCATTGATTCACTTCACATTTTTGGAGAGGATTGCAAGAATCCTTGGGAACCCGTCTAAATTTCAATATCACATTTCATCCTCAGACGGACGGGCAGACCGAGAGGACCAATCAGATTGTTGAAGATATGCTAAGGGCTTGCATGATCGCCTTTGGCGACAGTTGGCATGAACATTTGGCCCTAATAGAGTTTGCCTACAATAACAGTTATCAATTCAATATCCAGATGGCACCGTTTGAAGCTCTTTATGGAAGGAGTTGCCGGTCACCGTTAATGGCTAGGAGCTGATCTTATTTCACAATCATCTATGAATATCCGAATTATCTGGGATCGCCTGCAAGTTGCACAGTCAAGACAGAAAAGCTATGCGGATAACAGAAGGAGAGACTTAGAATTTCTTGTAGGCGAGCATGTATTTTTGAAGGTTTCACCTATGAGAGGAGTCCGAAGGTTTGGTATTCATGGCAAGCTAAGTCCAAGATACATTGGCCCATTTGAGATTCTGGAGAAAGTTGGAGAAGTTGCCTACAGGTTGGCTTTACCACCCCAGTTATTTGAAGTACATAATATTTTTCATGTGTCTATGCTGCGGAAGTATGTTTATGACCCCACGCACATCATTCAACATGCGGACCTAAATTTGAAGGAAAATTTGACTTATGATCAAAAACCCATCAGGATTCTGGATCGAAAATAATAGTAACTCAGGAATCGGTCCATACTGATGATCAAGATTCAGTGGAGTAGGCATGGAACCGAAGAAGCCACCTGTGAATCTGAAGAAGCTATCCGAAAGCAATACCCTGATCTATTTTAAGGTCAGTAATCTTAGTTATCCCCATTTTGATAAGTGCAGTGAATTTGGAGGACCGAATTTCTTAAAGTGGCGGAGGGTGTATCACCCTGAGAAATCATTAAATAATATAAAAGGTAATAATTAAGAAAATTATTTATTATTAAAGTGGAAATTCCCTTAGGTGAAGTTTTAACTAATTTATAAAAATCTATAAAATTCATAATCAAGTAAAGGACCTAATTTTTAGACACTTTGTCTTCTTGGTCAAACCCTAAATAAAATTTCTATCAAGCCGAATTAATTAAATTAGGGCTAAAATCGTGTTTAAACTAACCAAACATGTACTTTAGATCACTTAATTCAAACACAAATTGCGATCAATTGAGCCCAGATCTGACCCATTCAGATGGCCTTGATGAGAAGCATGTTTCCCCTCTGATTCCACGTAGAAACCATAACCCTAGGAGCGCTATTTGAAGCGGGATGGCGGCGCGACCCGGTCAAGCGCGAGTTTCACGCACGTTCGACTTTATGGATTCTATGCAGCCCTATCCTCACCTGTCGATCCAATTTCCTCTATAAAATCAAACCCTCGACCAACCTAGCAACCCTATTTGTTGCGACGGTCGGCGAGGAGCACGATCAAGGAAGGATTTTGACGAGTTAGGGCGAGGTTTTGTTCGTGCGATTCTGGCGACCTTTGTCCCTTTTGTCCTTCGATTAAGGTAGGTGTTAGTGGATCAAACCCTAATAAAGTTATATCAATGGAAGCATCTCCGAGTCCTATTTTCTTTTATATCAAAAGCCTCAATTTATATTGAGCATCGAGATCGAAGTTCATATTTTAGTTGGAGCATGTTGTTTAGGGCACCGAGCTCGTTAGTCCGTTTATCTTGATTAGTGCTTGGCTATAGCATGCTTAAATCCTAAAATTAATCATGCTATCATGTGCATATTTGTGTCCTCTTCGTATTCATAGCATTTTGCCCAATTATTATTCACTATATTGCATGAATTTCGTGTTGCAATCGAGGTCTATCAGAGTTCACCGGAGACCGAAGCAGCGATCATGTTGCGGTCTCACAGGAACCGTTTCTGGTTCAGGTGGCTCCGCGATAGACCGTTTTTCATATTTTGAAACTTGAAACTTCATTGTAGTCAAGCGGCACTGCGATAGACCGCAAAGGTCCTGTGTGCGGCCAGCCCCTGACCGCTACAGAACACTAACGGCTGGCGACAGAACGTCTTTGGCTTATGATATATTAATTAGTTATTTATTAATCATGTTTTACCTTGTGGGAGATTGCATGAGTAGGGTAGAAACATACCTAAATAAATGAATGATATGAAAGATTCCTAATGTGTGATTTTAATTGCTGAGATCTTGCCCTTGACCATCCATAGTTGTATCATGTTAAAGTATTCTTCTTAAATCATATGAGTTAATTGCACTTTAAATCCAATCCTCATATCAATTGATATAAATTGCTAGGATTGTTTGACAGTCATGCCACTCCGGTGGTGCTGGCTGACTGTAATACATTCATTTTTTGAGATTCATAGCCCTTAATCTTGTAATGGTTGGGACTCTCCGTCGGATACTCCTTCCGTCGGACTAGGACCTCCATTATGAGACCTCCGTAAGCCCCCGTGAGCCTGAGATTCCCACTAGGACGTCGGGCGCATTGTACCCCCAAAACCGAAACTTGTCGGCTCGATCAAATCGGGTATTTTCCAATTCGGACTGTTCTATATGATTGCGGCCCTCCTGGGACCGCTACTATCTATAGCAGGCACATGTATGACCGCCCTGATCCAGTATGCGGCCAGTTTTATAACTGCCATTCTGATTCGACCTAGCCTATATGCCGATTTGACGGTCGACTTTCCCTTGATTCCCAGTCGACCTAGCCTTGTGTAAGTCAACCTAAGCCCTCCTGGACTGACCTGGGACATATGGGCTGGACCTTGGTCTAGTTCCACCATGCCCAGGCTGGCCTAGGATTAGCTAAGTCGGCCGGTAAACCATTGCTGGGCCAACCTAGTTGCGGCCAGACTTGGACCGTTTCTATTCGAAGCGGCCCAGTAAGGACCGTCTTTATATTTTTGCGGCCCTTCTAGGACCGTTTCCATCCTTTGGCGATGGGCTTCGTCCTTGTGGCCCAGTATTGACCCTTGTGGTCCATTACAGACCGTTTTCTCCTTGTTGCGGCCTGTGTACGATCGCAATCCCTCCAGAAGCTTGTTTCTCACATGATTCTTGTATGCCATGGTAGTCGGGCCAAGATGGGCTTGAGCTGCAATAAATCCTGAGTATTCATGTCTTATGCAAGCCATAATCTTATGGTTTTCCATCAAATCATTGAACTTTCACTTGATCCTAAAAAATAAGCTACATAGCTTGACCTTGGAAGTTCCTGGTTGATTCCAATGAATGTCTAGATTATTTGAGATCTTGGATCCACCAAATCAATGCCAACGCATCATAAGGGCCCGGTCTGTTCCTGGGAGGAGCACCCGAAAAGCACTTGTGCCCCGGGGAGTTGTACTGACATGGTGAGGCATTGCATCGAGTGCATGACTAGTGTGTTGTCGACATTCATTCATTATTCATGTTCATCTCTGAAAGTTATTCAATTCCTACATGGAATTTATCTCCACATGAGTGCTTGCGTGCGTGCTTGATCGGCCAATTCCTGGAAAATTATGTATCTCTGTTCTACTTATTCCGAGTTGTTCCTTTTATTTCCATCATGACTGATAATGTTATTATTCCATTTTATTTCGTTCTCCCGACATTTAATTTAATTGGTTAAATACTTAAACTTTGCCTGCTATTACCTATTGAGCGTTCGCTCACCCAGTTTTTCCCCCATTTCAAGTAGCTCTGGTGATGAAATTCAAACGGATGGGGATGGGCAAGAGTAAAGACCGAAGTGGACCAGTTAGATGTGAACCTGACAGTTATCTTAGTAGAGTTGTGGATTGGCCACATAGTGGTTTTGATGAGTCAATGTTTAGTGATGTATTTAAGAGTCGTCAATAAGACTTGTAATCTTCTCATTATTTTTTTTTGAGTCGTAATGTAAAACGTTATGAGGTTGTTGGAACATTTTATTTTCTTACTTATGAAAATTGGTATTCTGGAGTAATTCTTTCCCCCTTGTAATTATATTCTTTTATTTCCGTTATTGCTCTATTTATTATGAATGTATATAACTGCTGCGTTCTGATTTTTCGCGTCGGGGCATGACACGTCGGGCCTTCGTCTTCAGGGGGGAGACAGAAGAGTGTGGGGGGGGGGGTAAACCTTCCAAGAGGACTGGCAAAGCCGTTAACTCGGTGAGCCAACAGGTGTGCTTACTCAACTCCTCCCTTTCGGGTGACTTCGGACCGCTCCTTGAGTGTTTAACTTTGCCCCTTTTCGGGTTTTGAACTTGGCGTTAGAAGGGCTTATTTCTGCCAGGCACGGTCACGACCAGGCTCTTTTTCCCTTTCTTTATTTTTTCTTTCTTTGTCTTTCTTAAGGGGAATTCAGATTTTGATTTTCTTGGCTTTTGGACCCCCTTTTGTATGCCTGCGTGGACACTGCCCTCTTCACCTGCTCTAGCAGGACTCAAAGGGGCGAATCCTACTCTCACCTTGAGGGTGATGTGTTTCAGCTGCCTTGCTCAGCGCTTTAAAGGCGCCGGCTGATAAGTGTGTATTTTTACATCTTAATTCATGATTATATATATTTTTATGAGCTTAAATAACAATAAATATACACTTCTCACACTTAGTGTTGATTTTGAATCAAATATTTAATTTTTTTAAAATTAAATAAATTTTAATGATAATTTTTATGTATTTATGTAGGCACGCATTACGAGGAAAGCTCCAAGAAAAAGAAAAAAAAGAATAAAAATATATATGTTGAACTAGGCCAGAAGCCTAGGAAGTTGTTCAAAAAGAAAAGAGAAAAAAAATTAGAAAAAAATATAATGATTTGATATTTTTTTGGAATTTTATAGCCATATATATATAAGATATATACTAGATATATATATATATAGTTAGATATAATATATATATATATATATTAAAAACAACAAAAAAGAATTTTCAAACCCGCCCCCCCCTTCCCGCCTTCGCCGCCCGCGCCAATGGCACGGGCGACGAGGGCGGTTCGGCGAAGGCGGGGGCGGGGTTCGCGCGGGTCGGCAGGGGGGTCGTGGCGGAAGCACGGGCAAACCGCGCTCAACACGGTTCGGGCGAAGGTGGCATGCGGCTCACGCGCCCGCGTGCGACACGCGGGCGCGGGACGGCAGGCGGGCGCACGGCGGGCCCATGGCGCCGGCCACCGAACCCGGTCGGCCGGCCGGCGCAACGCGCCCGCAGAGAGAGAAAAAGAGAGAATGTGAGAAAGGAAGAGAAAAGAGGCTATAAAAAATTCCAAAAAATTTTGGAAAAATCCGAAAAAAATAGAAGAGTGTGCAGCACATGTCAGCCCACATTTAGGTCAAAATTAGGTGCACTTGAGTTGTTTTACATGGGCAAGAAGAGTTTGTTACCCTATATAAGGGCTTCATTTGTAATGGAACAAGGAGTTAGTTGTGAGGGATAGTTAGAAGGAGAGATAGCAAAGAGATTGTGAAGGTTTTCCATTGTATTCTTGAAGTTCTTCATTGTAAGTTTTAGTAGAGCTCCATAGGAGGGTTGGATCTTGATGTTTTACAAGCTTTTGGTGTCACCTTTGTAAGTTGATTTGATATTAATGCAAGGTTCTTTTTAAGCATTCAGTCTATTCTTAGTTCAATTACTTATTGTTGTGATCCCCATTTCAAATTCTTGTCTTCACGAAAGTTGTTCATTTTCAAGTGTTCTTCAATTTCTCTGTTCAGCATTTCTTCCAATTCTTCCAAATTCATAGAGTTATTATCCATTTACTTAAGTGCTGTTTTAGGTGATTACTGTTCATCCGTGGTGATACCTTCTTCCATTTCTTCATTTTGAAGTCTTTCCAGTCCTCAAATAACTCTGAGTTCTTCATAAAAGTTGTTCCTCTCTTATAGATCTCCATTTCATTCTTCTACCACTTTGTCTAATTCTGTGTATTTTTAGAGTTAGAATTAATTTTTCAAGGTGCTGTTTCTCTGTTAGTTACTATTCACCAGCAGTGATAGATCTTGATTTTTCATTGCCTTCCTCTTATTTTCTGTGTCTGTGTTCTTCATCAAAGTTCTTCCTCTTTCAATTCTCTACAACGTTCATGTTTTACACTTCTTCTAATTCCGTCTAGATTTGAAGTTATGTTTTTTCTTCCAATCCCTATTTTCACTTGAATTCTGTTAAGTTTTCAAACTTGTTATATGCAACCCTTGTCTTCTTAAGTGTTTCTTCAAACATACCCGAAGCGGTAAGTCTTCTTCAAATCCTCTCACGGCGTCGACTTCCTAGGCGGAGCGATCTTCATCAAAGGCTCGGCGTGGAAACGACGGCATTCTTCAATCAATTGGCTAAATTTCCTTTACTTATCTCTTGTCATTTACAGTTACAATTCAAATTTCTTTAGTGATAATCGCACTCCAAATACAACATTTTATTTTCCAAACACAAGGGTATTTCCAACTTGAATTAAAATCAAATATTCTCTCCCCGTGGGATCGACCCGTATTCACCACTGTACTCATATTTTCAAAAATCATTCGAGTGAGTGAGTGCGGTTATAAATTTTAAAATTTGTGTGGCACGGTATTTTTAAACGACGACTATCGAGCGCATCAAATTTTTGGCGCCGTTGCCGGGGAGTGAATTATGTTGATAGTTGGATATTCTTGTGTTTGGTGTATATATGTGAATATTCATTTTGCTCTTTTTACTTGTGCAGGACAAAGAAAAAAATTTGAAAATCAAAGAAAGAGGAAGATCGAACCTAAAATTCCAAGGATATGACACGTCGTTAAATAGCCCGGAAGCATTGCTAAAGGGCTGAAATCAAGAAACAGGTTCTATCTTTCCACTTTCTGAAAAATCTTTACAAAAATCTGAAAATTTCTCGAAAACTCTATAAAAATCATAAAACAATCAAAACAAAAGAAATTTGTGCTGATTAGATAGGTTCATTAACTAAAAAACAAAAAAAAATACTTGCACCAAAATCTAAAAAAAAAATACATTTCAAGATTAGAAACCACACATCATGTTTTAGGACATGCATCATTTAGTATAGAAGTTTTCTTTGTTCAATTCCTGTCAATTGCATATTGAAGATTGCGAGGGGCAAGGTACGTTCTACTCACCATATTCTGGCATTCATTTTGCATAAAGAACCCCTTGTTTGAAATTGTGGTGTGCATTGCATTTCAAAATATTCTAAGGGCACTACCTTTAATAAACATAAGGTGGGGATTTCATCACCCTTCCTTAGCCCACAAACCACATTTCCCTTGCATCTTTACATGACCTACGCCATAAATAAAAGTCAGTAAACGTTGGCCCTAGGATCACACTGTGGTTCTTGTGTTATTTGGGTTTACTCTCATATGAAAACCGGTGCCTAAGGCAAGACGGTCGGACGGCAAACGCCTTAAGCGGGTTAGTGGTTTGGCATAATAAGGTCCCTACGAAAGTAGGGGGAACCTCCCACTTCCCCACCCCTTACCTGGCTGGTGATCATATTGAGGGTAAACTTATGTTTCACTTTAATCACTTTGTGAAATCCTATTAGTAGGTCTAAGTCGCATCTAGATCATTAGATAATTTGTGTTAACTTGTTTGTGGTTGCATAAAAAAAATTAAAAAAAAATAAAATTACAAATCCACGCCTATGCAGGAGCACTTTTATCCTTCTACTTACAAGCCCTCGACCTGTATTCAACTCCCTGACATTCTCGTCGATCAATATGAGATTCGTCCAAGTCTCATCCAGATGCTCCCATCTTTTTATGGGAATCTCAATGAAAATCCTTATAGGTATCAAGATGATTTTCTAGAAATTTGCTCCCTAATCAAAATTCAAAATTTTAATGATGATGCCCTTAAGTTGATCTTATTTTCATTCTCATTGAAAGATAAAGCAAAATGTTGGTTAAGGAGTTTTGGAAAAAATTATCAGGACTTGGGATGCTATGCAGTTAGAATTTTTGAAAAGATTTTACCCCATAGGCCGAACCAACATGATGAGAAGGGCGATTACAGGATTTACTCAACGTCCGGGAGAGCAAATTCATGAATCATGGGCCAGACTGAAGGATTTAATAGGTCAATGTCCACATCATGGGTTACCCAAATGGCAAATTATATTTGCATTTTATGAGGGGTTATCCGATTATGATAGGTAAATGGTGGATATATATTGTGGAGGGGCATTTTTGAGCAAAAGTGAAGATGAGGCGTATGATCTATTTGAGATTTTGAGTGAAAATTCGATAAATCGTGCCTCCATCTCATCTCATCAACAACTCGTAGGACATGTCAAATAGGCGGAAAACCCAACCCACACTAGCATGGAAGTCTGTGAATTCTGTGCCAGTCTCACTCACCATGTGAGTCAGTGTCCTACTATAGCCCGACTCTCTCCAGTCATCCAAGCACAGGTCCAAAATGCCCTAGGATTCTCTCAGCCCAAGCCTGCTACATTTTCAGATTACAATCTTGGCTGGAGTAATCACACAAATTTGCCTTGGATGGATCCACCATTTCAAGCCCATATGTCTGAATTTTCACCCCAAGCAACCTACGAGCGGCCCATGTGTACTCAACCTCCGCTCAACTCATCTCACCCAAATTTTGGATTCAACATGGATACTAGGGGTGATTCACCGGGCCACTGCTTTGACCCTCAAAGCGTGTACTCTCAGTCTACCTATCAACCCTCTCCTTCAACCTTACACCAACCCCCTCAATATGTGAACGATGATGACGATGACAGTCTTCTGCCTGTCATTTTGGCTCAAGATATCACTATTGAGAGTGAGGGGGTGTGTGCACGTAATACCATGATAAAGGAAGGAAAGGAAGTAGGGGGTGAATTGACAGATAATGATGCTCATAATGATGATCATATCACCCCATTCTCTAATGTTTTGAGATTGAGAATACTACGGTAAAGGATAATGGCCTAAACAACTCAATTGAGGAAATGAATCAAGAGGAGGATTACGTTGTAAGTAATAAAATTGTTGATTTAATGAACCAAATTCTGAATATCCTCCTTCTCTGGAAGAACATGATGATGGGGCCTTATTATAAAAGTTTACGTTTCATCTACCGACCCCATTTCTGAAAAATTTGAGTGATAATTCTCAGTTGAGTACAAAGTGTGATGAGTGGCCCGTCTTCGAGAACTTCACATTTGATATGACATCTGATGAAAGGGCCGGGCTAGAATCATTTACATTTCCTCCATCCACCCCATTGTTGGATAATTTGGTTAACAATCCTCAGATGAGTGAGGGGTATGATGACGGGGTTTCATTAGAAAATTTTAAATTTGATCTAACCCTTGAGGCCTATCCAATGACATCTGAATCTGTGGATGAGTTAGTGCTTCCTTCTACTTTTCCCCTTTCAGTTGAGCCTCTCCAATTTGTGATTCTCGGACCTAAGGAGGATGTGCCAACCACATTCATCTTCAATTTATCTTCCTCTCAGGAAGATAAATTGATCAATGCTCTTAAAGTTCATGAGGCTGTTACTGAAAGAAACGTGGCTAAGGATGACAAACCTGTTCCTAAGCTACCAGGCCCTAAACAAGTATCCATGGAGGAAGTCATTCCTAAAGGGTTAGTCAGGAAGGACGATACAGGCGAAGGGGATCAAGGGATTGATATGGTGTAAGGGTTCCACCTCGATCTTGACAAATTAGACATTAATCATTTCTGGATCCCTACAGCTGAAAACTGGCTCGCACACAGGGTTAATGTTACAAACAATCATGTGCGAGTCCTACCTCTTTCTAGCCCTAGTCCATACATGGTTACTCTTGTCTCTCAATGGATTAAGGGCTGGAATTTGAAGGAAGATAAGATCACGTGGTGGCTCATTCTGAATGCCACGCGTTGATTAATGAGCTACATTGCGTCTGGCTGAAGACGTTAAATTTAGCGCTTTTTGGGAGGCAGCCCAACATCTTCATAGTTTGGTGTGCTAATAAATGGTTTTTGGGAAGCAACCCCAGATTTTGTGATTTGATTTTTTTGTTTTAGTGTGTTTGTTTTCAGTGTCAGGCCAAGCTGCACCGACGCCCTCGTCATTTCGCCCCGACCATCTGGTTGTATCCTTCCATCCCAACTATATTATCTGTTTAATTGTTCTCTGATCTTTCTCATGCTTATGCCATTGAGGACAATGTCATTTAAGTTGGGGGGGGAGTTAAAAAAAAATTATTTTCTCTTACTTTTTTTGTACTTTTGTATTGTCACGCTAAACAACAGTTTTCCCCGAGTTGATGTTTCTGGATTCATGTCTCATGAAAAGTAATTCTGGAATAGCAACGACTAGGAAAAGGATGATGGATAATTTCTTTAAGCTAGCACTGGAAAACTGATTTAAGAATCTCTTTAAAGTTCAGATGCACTTTAAAAAATGAAAATCACGTTGCACGTTAATGAAACAAGTAAGACAAGCCTTCTGCTATTTTGGGTGTGTGTCGGATATTCTGCATTTCTTGAAAAAGAGATTCGTTATAAGCTTTCTGCCATATAAAATTATGAGAAAAAAAATTCACACCATGAAAAATGCTCCGATTCTGAGTAACAAGAGGAAAAGAGATCCCAAAAGGGACAAATGAAATAAGGCAGATAAAAAGTCATTATGCTTAAAGCTCTGATTAAGAAGTGTAGAATTGAAAGATAGTTGTTCGGAATAGCAAATGGGGGATGCAATTATCTTCACTGTGGACTTAGCATTACACATGCACAAGTGCTACTGAATTTTGATTAGAATTCTTGATAATGTACCTGAATTTCTGACATAAGGCTAGTCTGTCGTAATTACTCCAGATTCCTGATCTTTAGTTAACTCTATGAAAGATGATCTGGAAATGAAGCATTAATATCTTTAAGCTCTTGTTAGTCCTCAAATTTCATTATATGCATTGCTAAGAGACTAGCAATGAGTAAGTTGGGGGGTGTGATAAGTGTGTATTTTTACATCTTAATTCATGATTATATATATTTTTATGAGCTTAAATAACAATAAATATACACTTCTCACACTTAGTGTTGATTTTGAATCAAATATTTATTTTTTTTAAATTAAATAAATTTTAATGATAATTTTTATGTATTTATGCAGGCACGCATTACGAGGAAAGCTCCAAGAAAAAGAAAAAAAGAATAAAAATATATGTGTTGAACTAGGCCAGAAGCCTAGGAAGTTGTTCAAAAAGAAAAGAGAAAAAAATTAGAAAAAAATATAATGATTTCATATTTTTTTGGAAATTTATAGCCATATATATAAGATATATACTAGATATATATATATATAGTTAGATATAATATATATATATATATATTAAAAAAAATTTCAAACTCGCCCCCCCCCCTTCCCGCCTTCGCCGCCCGCGCCAATGGCACGGACGACAAGGGCGGTTCGGCGAAGGCGGGGTTCGCGCGGGTCGGCAGGGGGGTCGTGGCGGAAGCGCGGGCGAACCGCGCTCAACGCGGTTCGGGCGAAGGTGGCACGCGGCGCACGCGCCCGCGTGCGACACGCGGGCGCGGGACGGCAGGCGGGCGCACGGCAGGCCCACAGCGCCGGCCGCCGAACCCGGTCAGCCGGCCGGCGCAACGCGCCCGCAGAGAGAGAAAAAGAGAGAATGTGAGAAAGGAAGAGAAAAGAGGCTATAAAAAATTCCAAAAAAAAATTGGAAAAATCCGAAAAAAATAGAAGAGTGTGCAGCACATGCCAGCCCACATTTAGGTCAAAATTAGGTGCACTTGAGTTGTTTTATATGGGCAAGAAGAGTTTGTTACCCTATATAAGGGCTTCATTTGTAATGGAACAAGGAGTTAGTTGTGAGGGATAGTTAGAAGGAGAGATAGCAAAGAGATTGTGAAGGTTTTCCATTGTATTCTTGAAGTTCTTCATTGTAAGTTTTAGTAGAGCTCCATAGGAGGGTTGGATCTTGATGTTTTACAAGCTTTTGGTGTCACCTTTGTAAGTTGATTTGATATTAATGCAAGGTTCTTTTTAAGCATTCAGTCTATTCTTAGTTCAATTACTTATTGTTGTGATCCCCATTTAAAATTCTTGTCTTCATGAAAGTTGTTCATTTTCAAGTGTTCTTCAATTTCTCTGTTCAGCATTTCTTCCAATTCTTCCAAATTCATAGAGTTATTACCCATTTACTTAAGTGCTGTTTTAGGTGATTAATGTTCATCCGTGGTGATACCTTCTTCTATTTCTTCATTTTGAAGTCTTTCCAGTCCTCAAATAACTCTGAGTTCTTCATAAAAGTTGTTCCTCTCTTATAGATCTCCATTTCATTCTTCTACCACTTTATCTAATTCTGTGTATTTTTAGAGTTAGAATTAATTTTTCAAGGTGCTGTTTCTCTGTCAGTTACTATTCACCAGCAGTGATAGATCTTGATTTTTCATTGCCTTCCTCTTATTTTCTGTGTCTGTGTTCTTCATCGAAGTTCTTCCTCTTTCAATTCTCTACAACGTTCATGTTTTACACTTCTTCTAATTCCGTCTAGATTTGAAGTTATGTTTTTTCTTCCAATCCCTATTTTCACTTGAATTCTGTTAAGTTTTCAAACTTGTTATATGCAACCCTTGTCTTCTTAAGTGTTTCTTCAAACATACCCGAAGCGGTAAGTCTTCTTCAAATCCTCTCACGGCGTCGACTTCCTAGGCGGAGCGATCATCATCAAAGGCTCGGCGTGGAAACGACGGCATTCTTCAATCAATTGGCTAAATTTCTTTTACTTATCTCTTGTCATTTACAGTTACAATTCAAATTTCTTTAGTGATAATCGCACTCCAAATACAACATTTTATTTTCCAAACACAAGGGTATTTCCAACTTGAACTAAAATCAAATATTCTCTCCCCGTGGGATCGACCCGTATTCACCACTGTACTCGTATTTTCAAAAATCATTCGAGTGAGTGAGTGCGGTTATAAATTTTGAAATTTGTGTGGCACGGTATTTTTAAACGACGACTGTCGAGCGCATCAAATTTTTGGTGCCGTTGCCAGGGAGTGAATTATGTTGATTGTTGGATATTCTTGTGTTTGGTGTATATATGTGAATATTCATTTTACTCTTTTTACTTGTGCAGGACAAAGAAAAAAATTTGAAAATCAAAGAAAGAGGAAGATCGAACCTAAAATTCCAAAGATATGACACGTCGTTAAATAGCCCGGAAGCATTGCTAAAGGGCTGAAATCAAGAAATAGGTTCTATCTTTCCACTTTCTGAAAAATCTTTACAAAAATCAAAAAATTTCTCGAAAACTCTATAAAAATCATAAAACAATCAAAACAAAAGAAATTTTTTGTGCTGGTTAGATAGGTTCATTAACTAAAAAACAAAAAAAAAATACTTGCACCAAAATCTAAGAAAAAATACATTTCAAGATTAGAAACCACACATCATGTTTTAGGACATGCATCATTTAGTATAGAAGTTTTCTTTGTTCAATTCCTGTCAATTGCATATTGAAGATTGCGAGGGGCAAGGTACGTTCTACTCACCATATTCTGGCATTCATTTTGCATAAAGAACCCCTTGTTTGAAATTGTGGTGTGCATTGCATTTCAAAATATTCTAAGGGCACTACCTTTAATAAACATAAGGTGGGGATTTCATCACCCTTCCTTAGCCCACAAACCACATTTCCCTTGCATCTTTACATGACCTACGCCATAAATAAAAGTCAGTAAACGTTGGCCCTAGGATCACACTGTGGTTCTTGTGTTATTTGGGTTTACTCTCATATGAAAACCGGTGCCTAAGGCAAGACGGTCGGACGGCAAACGCCTTAAGCGGATTAGTGGTTTGGCATAATAAGGTCCCTACGAAAGTAGGGGGAACCTCCCACTTCCCCACCCCTTACCTGGCTGGTGATCATATTGAGGGTAAACTTATGTTTCACTTTAATCACTTTGTGAAATCCTATTAGTAGGTCTAAGTCGCATCTAGATCATTAGATAATTTGTGTTAACTTGTTTATGGTTGCATAAAAAAAATTAAAAAAAATAAAATCACAAATCCACGCCTATGCAGGAGCACTTTTATCCTTCTACTTACAAGCCCTCGACCTGTATTCAACTCCCTGACATTCTCGTCGATCAATATGAGATTCGTCCAAGTCTCATCCAGATGCTCCCATCTTTTTATGGGAATCTCAATGAAAATCCTTATAGGCATCTAGATGATTTTCTAGAAATTTGCTCCCTAATCAAAATTCAGAATTTTAATGATGCTGCCCTTAAGTTGATCTTATTTCCATTCTCATTGAAAGATAAAGCAAAATGTTGGTTAAGGAGTTTTGAAAAAACTATCAGGACTTGGGATGCTATGCAGTTAGAATTTTTGAAAAGATTTTACCCCATAGGCCGAACCAACATGATGAGAAGGGCGATTACAGGATTTACTCAACATCCGGGAGAGCAAATTCATGAATCATGGGCCAGACTGAAGGATTTAATAGGTCAATGTCCACATCATGGGTTACCCAAATGGCAAATTATATTTGCATTTTATGAGGGGTTATCCGATTATGATAGGCA
The DNA here is from genome assembly GCA_022559845.1 of Amorphophallus konjac. NCBI lineage: Eukaryota > Viridiplantae > Streptophyta > Magnoliopsida > Alismatales > Araceae > Amorphophallus > Amorphophallus konjac. The sequence goes on from CM040127.1 coordinate 212,231,014, forward strand.
AATGGTGGATATATATTGTGGAGGGGCATTTTTGAGCAAAAGTGAAGATGAGGCGTATGATCTATTTGAGATTTTGAGTGAAAATTCGATAAATCGTGCCTCCATCTCATCTCATCAACAACTCGTAGGACATGTCAAACAGGCGGAAAACCCAACCCACACTAGCATGGAAGTCTGTGAATTCTGTGTCGTCTCACTCACCATGTGAGTCAGTGTCCTACTATAGCCCGACTCTCTCCAGTCATCCAAGCACAGGTCCAAAATGCCCTAGGATTCTCTCAGCCCAAGTCTGCTACATTTTCAGATTACAATCTTGGCTGGAGTAATCACACAAATTTGCCTTGGATGGATCCACCATTTCAAGCCCATATGTCTGAATTTTCACCCCAAGCAACCCACGAGCGGCCCATGTGTACTCAACCTCCGCTCAACTCATCTCACCCAAATTTTGGATTCAACATGGATACTAGGGGTGATTCACCGGGCCACTGCTTTGACCCTCAAAGCGTGTACTCTTAGTCTACCTATCAACCCTCTCCTTCAACCTTACACCAACCCCCTCAATATGTGAACGATGATGACGATGACAGTCTTCTGCCTGTCATTTTGGCTCAAGATATCACTATTGAGAGTGAGGGGGTGTGTGCTCGTAATACCATGATAAAGGAAGGAAAGGAAGTAGGGGGTGAATTGACGGATAATGATGCTCATAATGATGATCATATCACCCCATTCTCTAAATGTTTTGAGATTGAGAATACTACGGTAAAGGATAATGGCCTAAACAACTCAATTGAGGAAATGAATCAAGAGGAGGATTACGTTGTAAGTAATAAAATTGTTGATTTAATGGAACCAAATTCTGAATATCCTCCTTCTCTGGAAGAACATGATGATGGGGCCTTATTAGAAAAGTTTACGTTTCATCTACCGACCCCATTTCTGAAAAATTTGAGTGATAATTCTCAGTTGAGTACAGAGTGTGATGAGTGGCCCGTCTTCGAGAACTTCACATTTGATATGACATCTGATGAAAGGGCCGGGCTAGAATCATTTACATTTCCTCCATCCACCCCATTGTTGGACAATTTGGTTAACAATCCTCAGATGAGTGAGGGGTATGATGACGGGGTTTCATTAGAAAATTTTAAATTTGATCTAACCCCTGAGGCCTATCCAATGACATCTGAATCTGTGGATGAGTTAGTGCTTCCTTCTACTTTTCCCCTTTCAGTTGAGCCTCTCCAATTTGCGATTCTCGGACCTGAGGAGGATGTGCCAACCACATTCATCTTCAATTTATCTTCCTCTCAGGAAGATAAATTGATCAATGCTCTTAAAGTTCATGAGGCTGTTACTGAAAGAAACGTGGCTAAGGATGACAAACATGTTCCTAAGCTACCAGGCCCTAAACAAGTATCCATGGAGGAAGTCATTCCTAAAGGGTTAGTCAGGAAGGACGATACAGGCGAAGGGGATCAAGGGATTGATATGGTGCAAGGGTTCCACCTCGATCTTGACAAATTAGACATTAATCATTTCTGGATCCCTACAGCTGAAAACTGGCTCGCACACAGGGTTAATGTTACAAACAATCATGTGCGAGTCCTACCTCTTTCTAGCCCCGGTCCATACATGGTTACTCTTGTCTCTCAATGGATTAAGGGCTGGAATTTGAAGGAAGACAAGATCACGTGGTGGCTCATTCTGAATGCCACGCGTTGGTTAATGAGCTACATTGCGTCTGGCTGAAGACGTTAAATTTAGCACTTTTTGGGAGGCAGCCCAACATCTTCATAGTTTGGTGTGCTAATAAATGGTTTTTGGGAAGCAACCCCAGATTTTGTGATTTGATTTTTTTGTTTTAGTGTGTTTGTTTTCAGTGTCAGGCCAAGCTGCACCGACGCCCTCGTCATTTCGCCCCGACCATCTGGTTGTATCCTTCCATCCCAACTATATTATCTGTTTAATTGTTCTCTGATCTTTATCGTGCTTATGCCATTGAGGACAATGTCATTTAAGTTGGGGGGGAGTTAAAAAAAAATTATTTTCTCTTACTTTTTTTGTACTTTTGTATTGTCACGCTAAACAACAGTTTTCCCCGAGTTGATGTTTCTGGATTCATGTCTCATGAAAAGTAATTCTGGAATAGCAACGACTAGGAAAAGGATGATGGATAATTTCTTTAAGCTAGCACTGGAAAACTGATTTAAGAATCTCTTTAAAGTTCAGATGCACTTTAAAAAATGAAAATCACGTTGCACACTAATGAAACAAGTAAGACAAGCCTTCTGCTATTTTGGGTGTGTGTCGGATATTCTGCATTTCTTGAAAAAGAGATTCGTTATAAGCTTTCTGCCATATAAAATTATGAGAAAAAAAATTCACACCATGAAAAATGCTCCGATTCTGAGTAACCGGGCCTACTTCACCTAAGACGTGTTGAGGTTCGCGTCAAAAGGAAAAGGGAACTCTGATCTGTGGAACCAGGCCTACTTCACCTAAGACGTGTTGAGGTTCGTGTAAAATAGTGACGAGTAGTGCAGCATCATGTGTGTAGAGAAAAAAAAAAGCAGACAAAGAAAAAGAAAAAAACAAGAGGAAAAGAGATCCCAAAAGGGACAAATGAAATAAGGCAGATAAAAAGTCATTATGCTTAAAGCTCTGATTAAGAAGTGTAGAATTGAAAGGCATTTGTTCGGAATAGCAAATGGGGGATGCAATTATCTTCACTGTGGACTTAGCATTACACATGCACAAGTGCTACTGAATTTTGATTAGAATTCTTGATCATGTACCTGAATTTCCGACATAAGGCTAGTCTGTCGTAATTACTCCAGATTCCTGATCTTTAGTTAACTCTATGAAAGATGATCTGGAAATGAAGCATTAATATCTTTAAGCTCTTGTTAGTCCTCAAATTTTCATTATATGCATTGCTAAGAGACTAGCAATGAGTAAGTTGGGGGGTGTGATAAGTGTGTATTTTTACATCTTAATTCATGATTATATATATTTTTATGAGCTTAAATAACAATAAATATACACTTCTCACACTTAGTGTTGATTTTGAATCAAATATTTGATTTTTTTTAAAATTAAATAAATTTTAATGATAATTTTTATGTATTTATGCAAGCACGCATTACGAGGAAAGCTCCAAGAAAAAGAAAAAAAGAATAAAAATATATATGTTGAACTAGGCCAGAAGCCTAGGAAGTTGTTCAAAAAGAAAAGAGAAAAAAATTAGAAAAAAATATAATGATTTGATATTTTTTTGGAAATTTATAGCCATATATATAAGATATATACTAGATATATATATATAGTTAGATATAATATATATATATATATATATTAAAAACAAAAAAAAAGAATTTTCAAACCCGCCCCCCCCCCTTCCCGCCTTCGCCGCCCGCGCCAATGGCACGGGCGACGAGGGCGGTTCGGCGAAGGCGGGGTTCGCGCGGGTCGGCAGGGGGGTCGTGGCGGAAGCGCGGGGAACCGCGCTCAATGCGGTTCGGGCGAAGGTGGCACGCGGCGCACGCGCCCGCACGCGACACGCGGGCGCGGGACGGCAGGCGGGCGCACGGCGGGCCCACGGCGCCGGCCGCCGAACCCGGTCAGCCGGCCGGCGCAACGCGCCCGCAGAGAGAGAAAAAGAGAGAATGTGAGAAAGGAAGAGAAAAGAGGCTATAAAAAATTCCAAAAAAATTTGGAAAAATCCAAAAAAAATAGAAGAGTGTGCAGCACATGCCAGCCCACATTTAGGTAAAAATTAGGTGCACTTGAGTTGTTTTACATGGGCAAGAAGAGTTTGTTACCCTATATAAGGGCTTCATTTGTAATGGAACAATGAGTTAGTTGTGAGGGATAGTTAGAAGGAGAGATAGCAAAGAGATTGTGAAGGTTTTCCATTGTATTCTTGAAGTTCTTCATTGTAAGTTTTAGTAGAGCTCCATAGGAGGGTTGGATCTTGATGTTTTACAAGCTTTTGGTGTCACCTTTGTAAGTTGATTTGATATTAATGCAAGGTTCTTTTTAAGCATTCAGTCTATTCTTAGTTCAATTACTTATTGTTGTGATCCCCATTTCAAATTCTTGTCTTCATTAAAGTTGTTCGTTTTCAAGTGTTCTTCAATTTCTCTGTTCAGCATTTCTTCCAATTCTTCCAAATTCATAGAGTTATTACCCATTTACTTAAGTGCTGTTTTAGGTGATTACTGTTCATCCGTGGTGATACCTTCTTCCATTTCTTCATTTTGAAGTCTTTCCAGTCCTCAAATAACTCTGAGTTCTTCATAAAAGTTGTTCCTCTCTTATAGATCTCCATTTCATTCTTCTACCACTTTGTCTAATTCTGTGTATTTTTAGAGTTAGAATTAATTTTTCAAGGTGCTGTTTCTCTGTCAGTTACTATTCACCAGCAGTGATAGATCTTGATTTTCATTGCCTTCCTCTTATTTTCTGTGTCTGTGTTCTTCATCAAAGTTCTTCCTCTTTCAATTCTCTACAACGTTCATGTTTTACACTTCTTCTAATTCCGTCTAGATTTGAAGTTATGTTTTTTCTTCCAATCCCTATTTTCACTTGAATTCTGTTAAGTTTTCAAACTTATTATATGCAACCCTTGTCTTCTTAAGTGTTTCTTCAAATATACCCGAAGCGGTAAGTCTTCTTCAAATCCTCTCACGGCGTCGACTTCCTAGGCGGAGCGATCTTCATCAAAGGCTCGGCGTGGAAACGACGGCATTCTTCAATCAATTGGCTAAATTTCCTTTACTTATCTCTTGTCATTTACAGTTACAATTCAAATTTCTTTAGTGATAATCGCACTCCAAATGTAACATTTTATTTTCCAAACACAAGGTTATTTCCAACTTGAACTAAAATCAAATATTCTCTCCCCGTGGGATCGACCCGTACTCACCACTGTACTCGTATTTTCAAAAATCATTCGAGTGAGTGAGTGCGGTTATAAATTTTGAAATTTGTGCGGCACGGCATTTTTAAACGACGACTGTCGAGCGCATCACCGGCTATCTTGGTTGGTCGATTAGGAGAGAAAGAAGATTAGGGTCCTCCAAAAACCTTTGGGGCAAAGATCTGTTTTGAGCGACGCTACCATTTTTGAGAAAATACTCGTGCGTGTGTGCATGTTGTCTTTCTTTTAATGAGCATAGGCTGATATAGCTGTACAGGGCTCTCCCTAGTTCTAGTAGACCAAGACCTATGACCTACCGAGAACTTGATGCACCCTAATCTAGCATAAAGGATGGATGTGAAACTTAAAATTACATGATGGACACCGGGCAGTTGCCATGGTTTTCCTTGGCTCTTTTTTCTTCTTCTTTTTTTTTGTTTGTTTATTTTTTTGACTATGTACAAGGTCTCACGGATAGAATTTCTTTAAGTAGATTCCATTCCAGGTGTAACGCCCGACTAATTATGAAATCTAAAATAGAAATAATTATCTATATTTTTGAAAAGAGAAAAGAAATTATGAATCTTGTATAAGATAGATATAAGAATAAACTAAAAATTTCTTATTTAAGATAAAATAAAAGAAGACTTAGGCGGGAAGATTAAAAGACTAGTAATGAGTTTCGTCATAATGGGTTCGCTAATGGGCTTCTGAATATACATAAGGGGCATTAGCATTAGAAAGACCTTAATACCCAACCTTTGGATTTTTAGCAAAGGAGATCTCGAAGGATGCTAATGGGCTCGGGGGATATGAATATATATTATAGCACACAATGGGCTTTTAAAATACCTGCAACCCTTCCCGCGTCGATAGGTTGCATGAGAAATTAGGGTTTGCAAATCAACAAGGGAAAGCGGCTGTGGATATGGTAGGGAGGAGATTAACACGGGAAATTTTGAAACATATTAGGATTCTAAGATCAAGTAAAACTATTAGAGCTATAATCCTATAAATATCAAACCCGTTCGATCGAACCAAGCCTACTATTGATCGACGGGAAGTTGATGTTGCTACGTGATGCTGACGTATGTGGAGAAGGGGCACCCTGCTTCCTCTTCCTCCTGCTGCCTGCGTCCGCTGCTTCTTCCTCCATCTGCTTCTTCTACGTCCTACTTCCTCTTCACCGATCTTCTTCCTCCCCCGCTCATATAATTAAGGTAGGTTTTCTCTGTCCAGATCAAACACTAAACCCAGCATGCACGAGGCATAGATAATCATGTACATCACCTTATGCTTTGATAAAGTTTTCCTGTGTATTTACCATTCTGCATGTTTGAAAATAGTGACCAGCCAGATGTTAGTTTTGGCTAATTATTAAATACACGCATCTTCGAAAATTTGTAACGAGGAAACCATGTAAACAAAAATTATAATATGCATATTTTTTAGATCCTTAGATTTTTCTCATATTTTTAGTATATTTGTTTCATTAAAATCATGTCGGAATAAAAGTGACCCAATTTATTTGGGGTAAAATCCCGTACGAACTTTAAAATTTTATATCTATTTAATCGGGCAAGATAAAATCTTGATGTGCATATGGGTAGAATCCTTATATTTTTCTCCTATGTATCATATATTTTTTTCGCTAAATTCGTCCTGAATAAAAAGGGACACTATTCATCCATAAAAGAATTGACGTTAATTCTTGTGAAAATTTTCATCTAACCTCATAAATGCCTTATTCTCCTTTATACCCTATTTATTTTCCCCTTCTATCTTTATTCTTTTAAAAACTTTATCCCTATCCTTATTCTTTCATATAAATATATATATAATATATATATAATAATATGTGTCTTCTCAAAGAGATGCTATTTTTTTATTATTAAATTAAATAGAAATAAAATCTAAATTGACGTCTTTTCAAAGAGACGCGTATTATTGAAAATTTGTAAAAAAAATACGTTAAGGAATTGACGTCATGTGCATTGACGTCAATTCTTCAAGAAGCTATTCATCGCTTCGGCAGCTCGTTCGTGGACACCGGAGGGGAGTTAGAGTGCGAAATTTTGTGAGAGTTCTTGGGACGGTAAGCGCAGTCGAGCAGGTGATGTCTCCTTTTTCCCACCTTAAGATAGGCATTCTCTCGAGCAAAAATATATTAAAGCATCATGATAGGTAGAGTTTTTCATGCTCTTCAATTTGGTATATAGATTACATAATTTCGATGTGCATACACCATGAAATTGAGGGTTAAAATGGCTCTGCACTATTTGAATTAACGTCAACGCACGCTGTAGCCAATTATTATTGCTTGTGTCCTTCCTTTTAAACTATTATGCCCTTCATTTTAAACTATGATAACTCGTTCTCTGTCTTTTAATTTTAAAACTGTTATGTATAAATCAATGTTCAATGCAGTGGATGTTAATTTAGGAATCTGCGTCCATTTACACAGACGTCACTTCTTGTTAAATTAAATCTTAAACCTAATTAAACCTATTAATATCTTTTACGCCCTTTTTTTCTTTCTTCTGCAAATTGGTACAAGTACAATATGATGCCCTTTTCTATTTTAAAAAAAATCACTATTAATAGGATTTCGCGTCCATCCACATGGACTCTAAATCTTTTCTCTTTTGATTAACGTCGGCTGCATCAATTGCTAATTTTATTTTCAATAAATTGAATCTGAATCTTAAAAAATTCATTTCTTATGATTCAAGTGAGTAAAAATTTCAATCTTTATATTTTCATAACCTTTGAAAAATACTCTTAATTTTCATATTTTTAAATCTTAAAAAATTAACATCAATAGCATGAGTGCTACTGTTCATTCTCTTAAATGAACAGTAACCAGTTTAGCGTTTAAAAGAAGTTACGCCCTTCTAGTTCTTAATGTTCCCATGATCTCCAACGTTGATTTAAAAAAAACCTGTTAAATAACCGACCTCCTTACATCCCTTTATTCATGTTTAACCTCTCCAACCGTAACCATTTTAAACCCCCCGTACATTAGGCCCATAGTTAACATGTTATACTATTATGATCTTGGTACCGTTGTTATCCTGTAAAAGCATCTATTATCAAACTGTTAAATATGGCTAGGTTATTTTTATGTGATTGTACTAATTAATGTCCTTTAAATTATGCACCTTTCTGATAATACATCTTTTCTAATTATTTTATATTATAATTATTCTGATTAATAAATTAAATTCGCATATTTATCAAGGACGCGTATTAAAGAACTACCGCCTCTTTACAAGGACGATAATTTGAAATAAATTTAATTTAATTTGGTTAATCTTAGAATTAGCGTCTTCTCATATAGATGTGAATTCCTTTCTCCTATTTTTCGCTACTTTGACCCATACCGTGGGTCACTTGGCACTATTGTCTCATGGCTGAGACATAGTCCCTGTTTTTACTGTTTTCCACGTTATACATCTTTTTTCTTAGAGTTAGAAGGACCTCCGTCGGGAATTCCTCTCGCCGGATTGGAAATTCTTTCTCTAAGGCCTCCGTAAGATCCCGACATCGAAGGATTCCCTCTTCGATCATTGGGCTGGTTGTATCCTAAAAACCCTTAAACCTATTTGGTCATGTCACTCTGAAAAAACATGACATCTAGCCATCATAGAGCGCCAAGATTGGGTGTTCTGTGAGAGTCCAGACTCTGTCTAGAATTGGTGTCTGGTACAACAGTCGCTATTTCATGAATTAGCGTCCAAACAGGGTGACACGAATTCCTCGTGCCCTACTATTCATAAGAATTGGCGCCCTTCTACGTGGACGCAAATTCTTCAATTCGCGGCGGCCTGAGTGGATGCTAATTATCAAGATTCTCATAATTTTTCGATGTTAGTTACTCGATACTACCCTTGTTCATGTATCCATCCTTGGAATCTTATTCTATGAATTGTCCTACTTAAAGCTTGGTCCTTGAAATTCTATTTGGCCATTAATTGATTTGGATATTGTCTAGAAATTTTATATGGGACTGTGGGTCCAAATTGACACTCAATGCTACAATGTTATTTGATAGGGGCCCGTATCTGGTCCCAAGGGTGAGACAAAGTCCAGATATATATATGTATTATGGTTGATCAGGTGTGACATTGCACCAATGATAAGCAAGATTTGATTTAGACAACTCCAACACTGATACGACATGATATGTTCTTGATATGAATGTTCTTGATATGATATTGACATGGCCCAGAATGGGTAAACTTACTATTGAAATTCTTGAATGGCCAATCCACTGTCATGCTATATGTCCTCCTATATATCTCGCTCTTGAAATTTGTGATATATGTCTTACTTGCTTGTCATCTGGTTATAATTGTATCCTTGAATAGTGATCTCTTTATTCCTGCTCTATCTTATGTCCAACTTGAACTTAATCATTATCTGATTTATCGTTGCATGCATATTCATGCCAATTTATTAATCACTTAAAGCTAGCTTGGTTCAAGAGATATAAGTCATACTAAGCTTTCGTTCACCTAGTGTTTTCTAATATTTTTTAGGTAATAATGAAGAGGAATGCAATCAAGATGGGCAAGGGCAAGAGTGAAGAGAATCCCGGCCATTTAGATGAACCTCGCAGCCGCATGTTGAGTTTAGTTAGTTTGAGAGTCTCATGTACTTTTCTTTTATTGAGTCGGTTAGTCTGAGTCAATTTTTAATAACTTATATTTAGAATTTCAAAGAAAGTATGTTTTGTCTAGTTATGTTGCCGTCGTGGTTTGTTCTGATTATCATGACTGTATCACTGCCACGTTCCAAGCAATGCATTCCGCTGCTATCGGTTCGGGTTATCACGTCCCGAGCCTTTATTACAGCGGAAGACTCGCTCGAGGAATGCGAACAGCCGGCATGGTAAGTCTCTTGCAAGCAAGAATGATCAGAGCGCAAGACAATCACACAATAAATGCAATTGCACAATATTTACTCAAACTCCAACTTTATTTCATAATAATCAAGTATTCAAATACAACCACTAATTCAAGTTATTCCAATCTATCAGACTCAAGAAATAGGAAAATTACATAGACTCAATCTAAACAATATAGACTTTCCTAAGTCTTCACTCTCATCTTTGACAATACTTTCATTCACTCTCGGACCCGCTACTTGTATAACCCGAATACGAATTCGAATCACTTTCATTTCCTGAAAAGAATGGAAATAGGTAATGAGCACACTTGCCCAGTAGGTATCTTCGCATCAACATGAAGGCATCATTAAAGTAATTAACGTCTTTGCTCTAGAGGAATAAGGTAAAATCATGCGAATGCGATCAATCATGCGATTAAACCAAAGTATGTAAGATAGAATGAGAGCAAGTATGAACTAGCAAGAATGTTATAAGAACATGATATGGCCTTTCATGAACAAGAATGTAACGAGAATGTACTAGCAATACCACGTAGTCATCATCCAAACATCATTTGCTTATGAGCAAGTAGTTGGTGAATTTCTGTGGAATATCATATAACAAGCAAGAAAGTCAAGTATTTTCATGATGTCCGTGGATCTTCACTTATTTATAGAGAAAGTACTCCCAGCGCAATGCGACGCTAGTAGCATCATACCCCATGGTTTATAGTATGTTCCCGACAATCAGCCGAGGGGACTAGCATAGAGCCCTTGAACACAATCAGTGCTCGATCGCATCTTCAAGTATAAATCAAGTTTTTTCCACGCATGTAACAATAAAGTATGACCAAGAATGTACAATTCCAACAAGCTCTTGATAACAATAATTCAATGAATGAATGCTTTAGTAAGAATCTTGAGAAATCAAGAATGACTTATACTATGTTATACTTATGGAAATAAATCGGCAGCATAACGTTACATTCTTTATCTTCCATTCATTATATTAGGTTTCTTGATCAATATGATAAGTTCTAGATCATCAAGAGTCTATCTAGAAACCTTGGAATATCAACCCTTGGTCAAACCTCGAGTTAAAATACTCAAGCATTGTGACGGTTGTGTACTGGGCCGTTACATGATGTGACGCTCCAGTATTATGCCGTTACATTGACGTGACGGTCTAGGGTTGATGCGTTAGATCGACTAAATCCAGAAACAGTAATTGGACTCAGTTAAATGTGACGGTTGTATATTGGGCCGTTACATACGCCTGACGGTCCAATATAGGTCCGTTACACTACTGATAACCAGAAAAACATCGATAGTGTAATCTAATCACTTGGGTGTTAATGGTACAACCAACTCGGCGTCCTAGTGAGAATCCCAGGCTCGCGGAGAATTACGGAGTCCTTGAAACAAGATTTCCTAGTCTATTGGAAGGAATATCCAATAGAGAGGTCCTCATGTCCAAGAATAATGTCCCTATAGTGCAAAGTCTAACTAATGGACATATACCGGAATATACGCCATGTACTTAGAGAAATGACTCTATAGATAGAAAAGAATGTGTAACAATGTGAAACCAAGATAAAATCCCGTCAATTTAACATTGGAAAATCATGATTTAGAATATAAAACTATAGAGTTTAGCCAATAAAATTAGCATAACTTAAAATAACTCAAAATACTTTAATCACATAATTTCTTATCATGAATCAACTAAGAAACTCAAAGTCATGAAAATAAGGTTAAAACTTAGATAACTAGGCTTATTCATAAGTAAGTTTGGCTGTCCTCAGTCCTATCTCGGTTTGACAGTAAACCGCACTCTGACGGTCTAGTATGGGCGCGTCACAGGGATGTGACGGTTTATCGTAGGACCGTTACAGTATTGTAACGCTCCTGTTATGGTGCGCCAGAGACAACTGAGAAACTTTAAATACAACAGAGATTGTGGCGTCTTATCGTAAGACCGTTACAGTCTTCTGACGGTCCTAGCATGATGCGTCAGAGTCCCTGCTAACAGTATAATAAAATAGAAAGACTATGATTTGAAACCATGTCATGTTTTGAAAAGATTTAACTACCCCAATCATGACAAAATGAAGTAAAAGGTTATCTAGATGCATAGGTTGCAACGAATTAACAAGATTATATCTTTGATCTTAGATTAGGGCTAAGGATATGAATGTATGCATGAACCCACTAAAACATGAAATCCATAGTCTATAATACATGAAATCAAACACATTTCAGAGGGTTTTTATCCTTAACAAGATATTTTTGCCAATCATGAGATAACCTACCGCTTAACTAGGCTTTAAACTTCTAATTTGAGCTTTCAAGGACAGCTCTAGTTCCTCTCTTTTTGTGACTTTTCAGCAACTTCACGCTGCCCTAGCTCCTCAGCCTCTTGACCTAAGGTCGTGAAATTTTGAGGGTAAGAAGATGAAACTAAGGTGAACAAAAAGTTCTAAAGGATTGAATTCTAATTACCTCGTTTAAACGTCCTAATTTCTTGATCTTCAGGGGTCCTTAGCTTTGATTCATGGGTTACTATGGTCGAACCAGTAACTTTGGAAGCTTCAATCTCCTCGGTTGCTTGATCTCCTAGCACGAAATTTGGAGAACTATTAGTATAAAGTAAACTAAATAAAATATTCTAAAGAACTTACATGAAATTATATCTCCTTACCTTGATTCTTCACGAGCCAAAAGTAAGGGTCGCACAGTTCAGAACTAGGTCCTATTTATAGGGTTTTGAAGATTAAATCGATTCTAGAGTCCTTAATTTGTCAGAACCTAATCCCTAAGAGTCCTTAGTAATGTTATAAACTCTCCCAAGTCGATCTCTTGTAGATAAGATCCCAAAGTTCTAATCTTTTTGCTCGTTCTTTCATTCACGGAACTATCAGAGTGTAACGCATCAGCCTAGGTGCGTTACATGCTTATAGCGGTCGCCCGATAGACCGTTACATCAAACGTATGCAGAGTTTCAATTAAATAAAACTCTCTTGTTCGTTTATCTTTATACTTATCTATAAAAATAGTATTTATCTTTAAAATACGTGAATAAGTCAATTAACCTTCTAGAATATGGGCCAAACTTAATGGGCTTGGTCCATTAACCTTTTGGATTATCTTTAAATAGGCTAAGTTAATTATTTTACCTAATTTGGCCTTATAATGACTTATTGATCTAATATTCTATTTATTAATTTATTTAGGCCTTTATAAATTTTATAAAATAATTAAATATTCCAAAAAAATAATTTATAAAAATTCTGGGGTCTTACACCCTCCCTCACTTAAGAGAATTTGGTCTCCAAATTTAATAAATAGATTATAGAGAGTGTACTTACAGTTAAATAATTCTAGAAATCTTTTCCGCATGGCTGCTTCGGTTTCCCAAGTTGCTTCATATTGAATCTTGACCATAGGAATAACTTTAATTCTTAGTTGACGCACTTTCTATTCCAGAATCTTTATTGGCGTTTGCTCGTACGTCATATCCTTCTAAATCTCCATATTATCATAAGTGATAATATGGTCAAGATCATATACATACTTCTTCAACATAGAGACGTGAAATACATCATGAACTCCTGCTAATTGTGGAGATAAAGCCAGTCTATAAGTCACTTCACCGACCCTTTCGAGAATTTCAAACGGACCAATAAATCTTGGAGTTAGTTTGCCTTTAATGCCAAATCTCCGAATACCACGACCTGGAGAAACCTTGAGATATACGTGGTCTCCTATTTGAAATTCCAAGTCGCACCTTCGATTATCAGCATAAGATTTTTTCCTATCTTGGGCCATCTTCATTCTCTCTTGAATGAGCTTGATTTTCTCTATAGAATCTCTGATAATATCAGGGCCTAGGAATTATCTTTCCCCTATTTCACTCCGACATATTGGTGATCGACAACTTTTTCCATATAAAGCTTCAAAAGGTGTCATTTATATGCTGGCCTGATAATTGTTGTTATAAGTAAATTCTACTAGAGACAAGTGATCATGCCAACTACCTCCAAAATCAATTATGCAAGTCCTGAGCATATCTTCTACCACCTGATTTGTTCTTTCTGTCTGACCATCAGTTTGTGGATGAAAAACTGTGCTAAAATTCAATCTAGCCTCTAGTGACTGTTGTAGACCTTTCCAAAATTGTGATGTGAATCGAGGATCTCTATCAGATATAATAGTGACTAGGACACCATGTAATTTAACAATTTCCCTTATGTATAATGCTGCCAGGATATCCACAGACCATCGACTTTTGATTGGTATGAAATGTGCAGATTTGGTTAATCGGTCTATGATTACCCATATACCATCGTGTCCACCTCTTGTCTTAGGTAACCCCATAATGAAATCCATCCCTATACTCTCACACTTCCATTCAAAAATATTCAAGGAATACAGTTTACCTGTGGGTCTAAAATGCTCAGCCTTTACTTGTTGACAAGTGAGACAGCGAGATACGAAATCATCTATCTCTCTCTTCATGTTGGGCCACCAGAAATTTCTTTTAAGATCCTGATACATTTTTGTACTACCTGGGTGAATGGTATACCTGGATTTATGTGCTTCTTTTATAATCAATTTCTTCGTATCCTCATGATCCGGTACACATACTCGGCCCTTGAATAGCAATCTTTCATCCTCCGTAATTGAGAAATCTGGCCGTTGTTCAATATTAGCTTTAATTTCTAGTAACACGAGATCATCATTTTGCAACTTGACTAGATCCTCTATTAAGGTAGGTTGAGCTCGGATACTAGCCATGAAGCAATCTTCTTCCTTCCTGTCAATATCTAAGTTCAACTGAGTAAATTGATGAATAAGATTAGTCATACTAATCATAAGACTTGATAGCATACCCATTAGTTTTCTGCTGAGTGCATCCGCAACAGCATTAGTCTTGCCAGGATGATATTGAATAGAAAAATCAAAATCTTGAGATATTCCAACCATCTTCTCTGTCTCATATTTAGCTCTTTTTGAGAAAATAAGTATTTCAAACTTTTGTGGTCCGAGTAGACCGTAAACTTTTCTCCATAGAGATAATGACGCCAAATTTTCAAGGCAAATATGACAGCTGCTAATTCCAAATCATGTACATGATAATTTTCCTCGTGACGTTTCAATTGTCGTGAAGAATAACAGATTACTTTTACATGAGGACACACCCTAAGCCAATACCTGATGCATCCGTATATACTTCGAATCCACCACCTTCCATCGGTAGTGATAGAATAGGAGCTGTGGTAAGATGATTCTTAAGAGTTTGGAAACTCTTCTCACATTCCTCTGACCAGACAAAAGGATTTTCTTTTCTCGTGAGTCTAGTTAAAGGAACTGCTATCTTTGAGAAGTCCTTAATGAATCTTCTATAATAACCAACTAGACCCAGAAAGCTTCTTACTTCTGATACAGTCGTTGGCCGGCTCCAATTTCTGACAGCTTCTACCTTAGAAGGATCCACCGCAACACCTTCTTTTAAAATAATGTGGCCTAGGAATGAAACTTGCTTGAGCTAAATTTCACATTTATTTAGCTTGGCATAGAGTTTATGTTCTTTAAGTGTTTGCAAAGTTATTTTCAAATATTCTTCATGTTCCTCATTTATCTTGGAGTATATCAAGATATCATCAATGAAGACGACGATAAACTGGTCCAGATATGGCTGGAAAACACTGTTCATAAGTTGCATGAATACTGCCGGGACATTAGTTAATCCGAATGGCATTACCACGAATTCATAGTGGCCATAACGACTTCGAAAAGCCGATTTATAAATGTCTTCTTCTTTAATTCTAAACTGATGAAAACCTGATCTGAGGTCTATCTTAGAGAAATATTCTGCTCATGAAAGATGATCGAAGAGCTCATCAATACGTGGCAACGGATACTTATTTTTAATTGTGAGTTGATTCAGTCGCCGATAATCGATGCATAGCCTGAGAGAACCATCCTTTTTCTTGACAAATAGAACCGGCACACCCCAAGGGGATGTGCTAGGTCTGATGAAGCCTTTGTCTAGTAATTCCTGCAATTGTCTTTTTAATTCCTTGAGTTCTGTGGGAGACATCCTGTAAGGGACTATAGAAATAGGTGATGCTCCTGGGATGAGTTTAATAGTGAAGTTCACTTCCCTCTCGGGCGGTAAACTGGGTAATTCGGACGGGAACACATCGGGGAACTCATTTACAATAGGAATGTCTGCTAAGATAATCTCCTTGGATTCGGTAACCATGACAGAAGCAAGAAAAGCTTCACATCCTTGCGAGATAAGTTTGCAAGCGTGAAGAGAAGATATGATAGTAGGATGCTTCTTGTACTTGATGCCAAGAAAAGAGAATTTTGGAAGATCGGGCTTTCGAAAGGATATAATCCTATTTCGACAATTGATATAAGCATCATGATCTACAAGCCAATCTACCCCTAAAATGACATCATAACCTTTCATGTCAAGGCATATTAAGTTTGCGGGGAGATTATGACCTTCTACTATCACTTCGCTATCAGGACTATAGTCGGTAAGCTTTGTTCCAGAACCTAAGGGTGTGGAAATAGCGAGATCTGAAGGTAAAGGGACTGATGCAATTGATAATATTTTTACAAAAGTAGTGGAGATAAAAGAATGAGAGACACTAGTGTCAAATAGCACAAGTGCAGGACGAGAATAAATTTGAAGAGTACCTTCCATAAGCCCACAATCCCTGGGCGCTTCCTCTTCGTCTAAGACGGCATTGAGGCGAGCCTGCCTCCTACGTCCTCCACCAGACGATTGGTCTTTCATAAGGGGGCAATCTGGCATGCGATGCTCCCTGCTTTTACAACGTAAACAAGCGCCAAGGCGCTTCCAACACTCCTCAACCGAATGGCCGAATTTTTCATAAAATGTGCAAGCCATGACGACCTGCTCCTTCTCCTCCTTCACTTTTTTTTACTTATGGGAACTTCCACCATTCCCATTCCTGGATCTCTTCTTACTATCACGGCTCTTGTAAGGCTCCGTGATGCTGAACTTGTCTTTCTTATAACGCCGATCTGAGCGTCGGCTAGACTCCTCTCCTTTCCCTTTTAATTTCTCGACCTTCTCCAAGGTCCTTTCACATAAATACGCTTGTTGAACCATTTCCGCATAAGTACGGATGTTTGGGTCTCGAGTTGCTGAATGAAATCGGGTCGTAACCCGTCCATGAACTGATTAGCCTTCAATAAATCGGTGCTGATAAGATGTGGTGCATAAGGTGCAAGCCTTGAGAATTGTAGTTCATATTCGGCAACCGTCATCATTCCTTGCCGAAGAGCGGCGAACTCCATAGCCTTTTGTTCCTTTACGTGCTCAAAAAAGTATTTGACACGGAATAGGGTAAGAAAGCCTTCCCATGTATGAGGTGCATCGGCCGGAGGTGCCGGAACCGACTTCCACCATATGCGAGCATCTTTGTTAAGTTGAAATGTTGCAAGACGCACCTTCTCTTGATCGGTGCATTGGATCACATCAAAGATACGGTTCATTTCGTCTATCCAGTTCTCTGCCTCGTCAGGATTAGAAGAACCATAGAAATGCGGAGAGTTTAAGCTCCGAAAGTTACAATGTAAATCACCAGCCCTTGCTCCTACGCCAGCTTGCGCCATGGTTTGTAATGCCTGAGTAGGGCCAGCAACAGTTTGTTGCATACCATTCCAATCTACGCGATGAGCCATGGTAATAATAGGGTACCTGAGAGAAAAATAACAACTTGTTATTTCTCGTGGAATTGGAAAAATCAAACTTACAACAAATTAACTATCTTATCCCGGGCTCTACCCAATTCTCACATGGGTGTGGTAATTTCTTCCTTAGTTCATAGATATGGGTCCTTAAACCTTGGACTTATCTTATGACATGACTCTTCTTCCTAAGTCCTGAGACTTAGGCTCTGATACCAACTTAATTGTCGCGCCCCGAGCCTTTATTACAGCAGAAGACTCGCTCGAGGAACGCGAACAGCCGGTATAGTAAGCCTCTTGCAAGTAAGAATGATCAGAGCGCAAGACAATCACACAATAAATGTAATTACATAATATTTACTCAAACTCTAACTTTATTTCATAATAATTGATAAGTGTCCATTTCTTATGACAATTCATTGCATGTACACCATTTTATGTGCATATAATTAGGCAATTATGCATATTTCATAGTTAACCTCAACTCCGCATTTAAATTAGAGCTTTCACGTAAATTGATTAATTCGATTATCTTATTTAATAATAAATTAAAGTTGAGGGTCATGAGCATTAATTCTCCATTGCCTAATCATGAGCATTTGAGATTTATGTGCACATTGTGGTAATTTTTATGGACTAAAGTGCAATTATGTGTGTGTAGGACACCGAAGGTAATTACAAAAGAAGCCGGGGATAAAACTGTCACCACTACTTTGACCAAGTCAAAAGCACATATTTTGATTGGAGGGAAAAGAAATTTTAAAAGTTTAAAATTGAGGAAAAGAAACACATATTTCGGTTGGAGGGAAAATCGAATTAAAAGTTTGAAATAAAGGAGAGACATGATGAGCCTTGGGAAAGGGGGTGCCCAAAGTCCAAGAAAGGGGGTGCTCACCTACTTTTCCTCTTCCCCATGTATCATATTCCACTTAAATCTCAGCCATCCATCTCCTTTTGATGTAATCTCCACCCTTCATCTACCAAACTTTCCCTATAAATAGCCCATGACAAGGAGGAGAAAGAGAGTTCTTCTTTTGACATTTTCTCTCCCTCTCACATCTTTTAGTTTGCCGCGTTTGCCCTCTTCCGTCCCTCTTCTCCTCTTGCTATCTTCATAAAAGTTCTTTTTTTTTACATTCTCTACAACTTCTTCTTCTTCTTCATCTTCTAATTCCTTCTGGTCTTCAAGATATTACATGTTTTTCACTGTACTGTCTTGTTCATCTGTGAACCAGTGTTCCTCTCTGTTCTTCCCCTTAATTCTACCCCTTCTAGTCATTTTCGTCTCTTACTATCTTCATGAAAGTTCTTTGGTTTTAAATTTTCTACAACTTTTTCTTCTACATCATCTTCTAATTCTTTCTGGTTTGAAAGTTATTTCCCATTGTTCAACTTGCTGTCCTGTGATTTCACTGTTCATCTAAGATTCTAACTTCTGTTATTCCTCAGTTTTGAAACTTTTCCCTTCTTTATTTCTCTCTAAGTTATTCATTAAAGTTCTTCCTCTCTTATAGATCTAGATTTTCTTCATCTATCACTTTCTCTAATTCTTCTTAGTTTACGAGTTATATTTATTTTTCCACTGTTTCACTCTCTCATCTTCTTCCTTCATCATCTCCACACAAACCCTTCCACATTTCTCTCTATATTTCTCTCCAAGGTTTATCCTCCACAACTCTACTTTCATGGCAGTGTGCACATCAAGACGGGTGACGTTTCAAGGCTCGTGACGTAGACGACGACGGCTTCTTCATCCATCTCTTTCCACGGTGATCTCTTTCAAGGCGGAGCGATCCTCTCCAAGACTCAACAAGGAGGAGACGACGGCGTCATCACCATTGCTACTACTATCTTCACATCTCAGGCCCCTCTTTTTGTTATTACTTTTGTGTTATGTTACTTCATTGTAATCTTGTCATCTCTTTGTTGTAAGCTTGTCTTACACTTCATGTACTCTTTCTTTTAAGTTAATGAAGAGAGTTGTTCTTTTGATCTAGTTCTTGATCTTCTTCCATCTCTACCCTCTTCTTCTACCTCTTCTTTTCACTTCATGCAATTAATTTCTATAGCATAGGCTCATAATCATAGGTGTTTTTAATTAAGTGTTTGGTTTGTTCTTCATTTCACTATTTTCTTCAAGCAAAGTAAAATCACAAGTATTTTTTCTAAAAGGTTACAAGGTTTTTAACTTTAAAAATCTCTTCTTCCCTGTGGATTCGACCCTTCTCGCCACCATATTACGTCTCTCTTTCATCTAGTGCAAGTTGGAATTTTTAAGATTGATACGTGTGTTTTAAACGACGAACTTTTACGTGATCAATTTTTGATGCCGTTGCCGGGGAAGAATGCTAATTTTTGATTTAAGAACTTTGTTTTCCTTGTGTATATAGTGTACTAATAAATCTCTCTTTTCTTTTTTTTTTACAGGTTAAAAATAAAATCTAAAAAATTAGAGGTAAGTTTACATTTCTTTCTTTCATCTTTTGAGTTTGTCATTTATTTCAAAAAAAAAAGAGAGAACGATGGATTGCGCATCAAGTAAGTTTTCAAAACTATTCCTCTCATTTTGTGTCATTTCCTTAATGATTCTTGCATATTGTGGTCAGAGAGGTTCACAAAATAATTAAAAAAAAAATCTTCACTTAAACCCAATAAAAATCTTCATTCCAAGAGTAGAAATCACACTTTCATGTTCTAAGTCATGCATCATTTAGGATAGAAGTTTTTTTTCCTTGTTGTTTAACTTTGGTCATTATATTTTAGAGATTGCGAGGGACAATGTGAGTTCTTTTCTAAATCACATGCTCATGCATACTTGCATAGAACCCCTTGTTTGAACTTGGTTTGTTGCATATCATTCTAAAATATTCTAAGGGCAACACCCATAAGCAAGATAAGGTGGAGATTTCATCACCCTTCTTTAGCCCACAAATCATAATTTCCTTCATCTTTGCATCACCTAGACCCTAACTAAAATTCAATAGACGTTGGCCCTAGGTTCACACTGTGGTTCTTGTGTTATTTGGGCTTACCCTCTTATAAAAACCAATGCCTAAGGCAAGACGGTCGGACGGCAAACACCTTAAGCGGGCTAGTGGTTTGTAATTAGGTCCCTACGAAAGTAGGGGGAGCCTCCCACTACCCCACCCCTTACCTGGTCGGTGGAAATATTGAGGGTGAACTCAAGTTGCACTTTCGTTATTTTGTGAAACCCAATTTGTAGGTCTAAGTCACATCTAGGTCATTAGGTAATTTGTGTGACAATTTATTTTTGTTTGCATAAAAAATAGAAAAAATAAAAATAAAAATAAAAATAAAAAAACTCCTCATCTTCTCTCTCTTCGTCCTAGTTTGTGTCAAAACCAAAAAAAATCATCATAAAAAAAATCTCTCTCATCTCTCTCTTCGTCCTAGTTTATGTAAGGAAGAAGATCACAACATCCAAACCTATTAGGACCCATTCAGGAAATAGAGAGTCGTGTATCCAAGAGACGATCTCCAAGAAGATCTTATGGCCGAAAATCAAGGACCTCACCACCAAAATCTCATGGCCGAAAATCCCAATCCTCCAAAGTAAATGAAGGATTATTTCATTCCCAATCAATATCAACCTCCATCTTGCATTTACATTCCTCAAAATCAAGCCATCCATTATGAGATCAAGTCAAGCACAATTTAAATGCTCCCCTCATTTTATGGAAATACCAATGAGGACCCCTACAAGCACATTGATGAATTTTTAGAAATTTATCCCACGGTAAAAATTTAAAATTTCTCGGATGATGCCCTTAGATTGACCCTCTTTCCATTCTCTCTTAAGGATAAGGCTAAATATTGGTTAGGCACTATAGGGAAGCCAATGAGAACTTGGGCTGAGATGCAACAAGAATTTTTAAAGAAGTTCTACTCTATAGGCCGCACCAATACCATGAGAAGGGCAATCACGGGCTTTATCCAAACTCCAGGGGAACAAATACATGAGTCATGGGAAAGACTCAAGGAATTGCTTAGGAAGTGTCCTCACCATGGGTTGTCCAAATGACAAATAGTCCAAGCTTTTTATGAGGGTCTATCCGATCAATTTAGACAAATGGTAGATGCATCATGTGGAGGGGCATTCATGAGCAAAAGTGAGGATGAGGCGTATGATTTGTTCGAAATGCTTAGTGAGATTTCTATCAATCATGCTTCTTTATCATCCTATGTGAGATCCATTGGGCCCTCCAAGCGGGCCGAATTATATGAGGTCAAGGCCCGGGGTGATTTTGAACCAAGATTGGACATAAGTCTCATCACTCAAAAGTTGGATAAAGTAGAGTCTGTCTCAAAAGTTAGACCAACTCTTGACTTTGAAAGACCCTTCTTGCCAACCATCATCTCACTCCTACTCGGTTCAATCTGTCACTCCACATGAGGAATGCACTCTATGTGCAAGCCCATCCCATCACATCACGGAGTGTCCAACTGCGGCTCAATTACCCCCTGCCATCCAGGAGCAAGTCGTTGCAGCCCAAGGATTCTCTAAGCCCAGTAATGACCCATTTTCAAACACATACAATCCGGGTTGGAGGAATCACATGAACTTTTCTTGGAAATCCCAACAAGCTCTACCTCAAGCAACCAACCCCTCTATTCATCAAGCCCAAAAGCAACCCATGCAAAGTCAATTTCAAACCCAACCCAACACGTTCAATCCATTTGGTAGAGGTCCACAAGCTCAATTCCTTCCTATGGGCTATTCACATTTTCAATCTAATCAAGGCCAACTCACTTACCAACCTCCGTCTCAATCCAACTTTGAAGATAAATTCAATCAACTCCAACAAATCATCTTGAATCAACAACAATCCATTTCCAAGTTGGAAAGACAAATAAGACAATTGGCAGAAGTTACAATGAGAAGAGAAGTGGGTCAACTTCCAAGTCAACCCGTGGCCAACCCAAGAAACCAACCCCCGGGTTTTCCTCCACAACCGGACCTCCTACCTCAACCCATCCCACAAGCCCAACCTAAAGGTCCACAATTTTAAAATGTCAAGGCTATTTCAACTTTGAGGAGTGGGAAGGTGTTAGATGACCCATACAAGGATGGAAAGGAGTTACAAGATTCTATAGAAAAGAATCAAGATAATGAGGATGCAAGCAAGGAGGATTGCACTCAAGCTAAGTTGGGGGGAGATCCTAAAGGGAAAGGAAAGGCCCATGAAGATCCAAATTTCTATCAACCCAAGGTCCCCTTTCCTAATGCCCTAGAACCCAAGCCCACTAAGACTAGGCCGGCCCAAAATGAGGAATTCATAGAGCTCTTTTCACAAGTTCACATCAATATTCCACTCTTAGATGCCATAAAACATGTTCCGGCCTACGCCAAATTTCTCAAAGAGCTTTGCACTCCAAGAAGAGGGCCCAAGTCGACCCCTAAGAAAATTTGGCTCTCCGAGGATGTTAGTGCGGTCTTGATGAACAATCTCCCTAGAAAGTTGAAGGATCCCGGTGCTCCCCTCATCTCATGTGATATAGGTGGTGTAACCTTTGACCATGCCCTCCTGGACTTGGGAGCTAGTGTCAACCTTTTACCCACCTCTGTTTATGAGTAATTTGATATAGGGGAACTCAAGCCAACCCCCGTCATTCTCTAACTGGCCGATCGATCAGTCAAGACCCCTCGGGGTTTGATAGAGGATGTGATTGTGAAAGTCCATGATTGCTACTTCCCCGTTGATTTCCTCATTCTTGACATGGTCTCCTCCTCGGAGCTAAGTCACACCCCAATCATCCTAGGCCGCCCATTTCTTGCTACTACGAAAGCTAACATCAATTGTGCTACGGGAACGATGGACATCTCATTCGGAGGACAAAAAGTTTCTCTCAATGTGTTCAAAGCCTCCCAATATTTGGACCTAGATGAAGAATGTCACTTCATAGACATCTACGATGAATTTATTGAGAATGATCTGGGCATGGGTCAAATAAGGGAGGTCAATACTCTTCAAGATTCCCCTCATCATAGTAGAATTTGGCATAAGGTTGAACCACTTCCAGCTTTGCAAAATGAACCAGCCCTTTCATCACTTGAAAGTCCGCCTAAACTTGAGCTTAAGCCCCTTCCGGACTCCCTCAAATATACATTCCTAGGCCCCGATCAAACACTTCCTATTATCTTAGCTTCCAATCTTACCCCTACCCAAGAAACACTTCTCCTAGAAGTCCTTAGGACTCACAAGGGTGCCATAGGTTGGACAGTGGCCGATCTTAAGGGGATAAGTCCGTCTATTTGCATGCATCACATTTACATAGAGGGCAACGTCAAACCTAGTCGGGAAATGCAAAGGAGGTTGAACCCGAAGATGAAGGAGGTGGTGAAGAAGGAGGTTGTCAAATGACTCGATGCGGGAATTATTTATCCCATATCGGATAGCCAATAGGTGAGTCCCACTCGAGTGGTTCCTAAGAAATCGGGACTCACCGTGGTCCAAAATGAACAAGGAGAAGATGTGCCCACTAGGCCCACCACGGGATGGAGAGTGTGCATCGATTATAGGAAACTCAATGCCATGACCAAAAAGGACCATTTTCCACTCCCCTTTATTGACCAAATTCTAGAGAAATTGGCGGGCCAAAGATATTTTTATTTTCTAGATGGATATTCTGGGTACAATCAAGTGGCCATTTATCCGGAAGACCAAGAGAAGATCACATTCACTTGCCCATATGGAACATTTGCCTTTCGGAGAATGCCATTCGGTCTTTGCAATGCACCGACCACTTTTCAAAGATGCATGATGGCCATTTTCTCTGATATGGTAGGATAATTCTTGGAGATCTTTATGGATGATTTTTCTGTGTTTGGGGAGTCATTTGAAAACTGCTTGGAAAATTTGAAGAAAGTGCTTGCGAGATGTATTGAAATCAACCTTGTTCTTAATTGGGAAAAGAGTCACTTCATGGTTCAAGAGGGCATATTGTTAGGCCATATTGTGTCCGAACGGGGTATAGAAGTGGATAAAGCCAAGATCGACCTTATTTCTAATCTCCCTCCCCTGACCTCTGTGAGGCAAATTCATTCATTCCTCAGCATGTCGGTTTTTACCGCCGGTTCATAAGTAACTTTTCTAAGATTGCCCGCTCGTTAACTCTTCTCTTGGCCAAAGACACTCCATTCCATTTAGATGATGCCTGCCTTGAGGCTTTCAATACCCTTAAAGAGGCTTTGACCAAGGCACCCATTCTCCAATCTCCTAATTGGTCTTTACCTTTTGAAATCATGTGTGATGTCTCCGACTATGCTATCGAGGCAGTTCTAGGCCAAAGAATTGACAAGTGTCCGGTGGTGATATATTATGCGAGTCGCACCCTCGTCGATGCTCAGCTTAACTACACCACCACGGAAAAGGAGCTGTTAGCTGTTATCTTTGCCCTTGAAAAGTTTCGATCATATCTCTTAGGGGCAAAAGTCATTGTGTACTCTGATCACTCAGCTCTCAAATATTTGTTCTCTAAGAAGGATGCCAAACCTAGACTCATTAGGTGGATCCTCCTACTCCAAGAATTTGATCTTGAGATCCGAGACAAAAAAGGTTCTGAGAATAAAGTTGTCGATCATCTTTCTCGGATTCTCACAACTGATAATGCTCCTTTGCAAGATTCATTTCCAGATGAACATCTCTTGTCCATCACCCATAGTCAACTCCCATGGTTCACAGACATTGTCAACTACTTAGCTGTGGGATAAATTCCTAATGGGTGGTCTAAACATGAAAAAGAACATTTCTTTGTCAAAATCAAACACTATTTTTGGGAAGATCCGGAATTGTTCCACGTAGGTCCAGATCAAATAATTAGGAGATGTGTCCCCGAGGAAGAACAACAAAGCGTCCTGAATTTTTATCACACTCTAGCTTGTGGGGGACACTTCACGGGAAAGAAAATAGCCGCCAAAGTGTTGCAAAGTGGATTCTTCTAGCCCACTCTCTTTAAAGACGCCTATGAATTTAGCAAGACTTGTCTTAGGAGTCACGCCATTGGAAACATGAGTAAACGCGATATGATGCCACTCAACCCCATTCTAGTGGTCGAAATCTTTGATATTTGGGGAATTGATTTTATGGGGCCCTTTCCGCCATCATTCGGACATGAGTACATTCTTGTGGCAGTCGACTATGTGTCTAAATGGATTGAAGGCATTGCCACCCGGACTAATGATCACAAAGTTGTCATGAAGTTTTTCCGAAAGAATATATTTTCAAGGTTCGGGTGTCCGAGGGCGATCATTAGTGATGGAGGTTCTCATTTCACTCATGCCCAATTCTGAGCTCTTCTCGGGAAATATGGATCACTCATAAGATTGTCACCCCCTATCACCCCCAGACAAGTGGCCAAGTGGAGACATCCAATAGGGAGATCAAAAATATCCTGCAGAAATCTATTAGGCCCGATAGGAAGGATTGGTCCGAAAGATTGGATGACGCTCTTTGGACCTATCGGACAGCATACAAAACCCCCATTGGAATGTCTCCATATAGGTTAATCTTTCAAAAAGCTTGTCACTTACCCGTTGAGCTTGAGCATAGGGCATATTGGGCTATTAAACAGTTCAATTTGGACTTGGCCCAAGCCGAATCTCATAGGGCCTTACAACTAAATGAGTTGGAGGAGTTGAGGAATGAAGCCTATGAAAATACCAAGATTTACAAAGCCAAGACCAAAGCTTTCCATGATAAACACATTGTGAGAAAATCATTTCAACCTGATCAAAAAATTTGGCTCTTTAATTCAAGGTTGCGTTTATTCCCCGAAAAATTAAAGTCTAGATGGGATGGACCATTTGTTGTGCTCAAAGCCTTTGATCATGGTGCTGTTAAAATTCTATATCCTAAAAATGGTCAAATTTTCACTATCAATGGTCAGCGTCTCAAACTCTACTTGGAAAACATACAACTTCCATCAAAGGAATCAATCCCACTGAGTGACCCATGATAAATACAAGAATGTCGTCTGCCTGAAGACATTAAACTTAGCGCTTGTTGGGAGGCAACCCAATCATTTCTCTTCAAAAATCTAGTGAGTCATTTTCATTTGTGTTTGTAGGAGCTGGAAGAAGTCGTTCGGAAAACTGCCTGCCAAAATAGCCACGTCTGCGCACCCCAGGTTGTACCTTTCCTTCCCAAACATTCATGTATGTATTGTCCTGTTCATATATTCTACATGCCATTGAGGAAAATGTCATTCAAGTTGGGGGGGTAGAGAAAAATTTTCATAATGCATATAATACAACCTGATAGGAGTTCCATCTTGCATGTCATCGTTGCATGAAAGAAGAAAGATGTAAGCCCCATTTTGAGTTTCATGATTCATGCTTAAATTAAAAGTAATTCTGGAATAGAAAAGACTAGGGAAAAGGATGATGAGAAATTTAGTCAATCTAGCAATGGAAAACTGATATAAGAATCCCTTTAAAGTTCATCTGCACTTTAGAAAAAAATAAAAAAAGAAAAAAAGAAATTCACATTGCACACTAATAAAACAAGCAAGACAAGCCCCCTGCCATTTTAGGTATGATGTCTGATATTCTGCACCTCTTAAGAAAAGAGATCTTTTTACAAAGCTTTCTGCCAAATTATCCATCAAATAAGTGCAATGGCATTATGAAAAAAAAGATAGAAAAAGAAAAAAATACCATGAAAAATACCCCTAATCTTAGTAATCGGGCCTACTTCACCTAAGACGTGTTGAGGTTCGCATAAAATGGAAAAGGGAACCTAGATCTACAAAATTGAGCCTACTTCTCCTAAGGCAAGAGTCGAGGTTCACGTTAAGCAGTGAATGGTAGTGCAGCATCATGTGTGGTATAAAAGATCCCAAAGGGATAAAATAATAAGGCAGGCAAAAAGCTAATATACTTAATGCTCTGATCTAAGAGGTGCAGGGTTGAAAGGCATTTGCTTGGAATAGCGAATGGGGGATGCAATTGTCTAAGCTGTGGATTTGGTAGTTACACATGCACAAGTGCTATTGAGCTTTAATTTGAATTCTTAATCATGTACTATTAAGTTCTTACATAAGGCTAATGTGTATTAATGATTTCAGATTCCTAATCTTTGATTGATTCTATGAAGGAATAACTGGATATGAGAGCATGAATTTTACAAACTCTTGTTAGCCCTAAAATTCAATTTATTGGCATTGCTAAGGGACTAGCAATGAGTAAGTTGCGGGGTGTGATAAGTGTCCATTTCTTATGACAATTCATTGCATGTACACCATTTTATGTGCATATAATTAGGCAATTATGCATATTTCATAGTTAACCTCAACTCCGCATTTAAATTAGAACTTTCACGTAAATTGATTAATTCGATTATCTTATTTAATAATAAATTAAAGTTGAGGGTCATGAGCATTAATTCTCCATTGCCTAATCATGAGCATTTGAGATTTATGTACACATTGTGGTAATTTTTATGGACTAAAGTGTAATTATGTGTGTGTAAGACACCGAAGGTAATTACAAAAGAAGCCGGGGACAAAACTTTCACCACTACTTCGACCAAGTCAAAAGCACATATTTTTATGGGAGAGAAAAGAAATTTTAAAAGTTTGAAATTGAGGAAAAGAAACACATATTTCGGTTGGAGGGAAAATTGAATTAAAAATTTGAAATAAAGAGAGACATGATGAGCCTTGGGAAAGGGGGTGCCCAAACTCCAAGAAATGGGGTGCCCACCTACTTTTCCTCTTCTCCATGCATCATATTCCACTTAAATCTCAGCCATCCATCTCCTTTTGATGCAATCTCCACCCTTCATCTACCCAACTTTCCCTATAAATAGCCCATGACAAGGAGGAGAAAGAGAGTTCTTCTTTTGGCATTTTTCTCTCCCTCTCACATCTTTTAGTTCACCAAGTTTGCCCTCTTCCGTCCCTCTTCTCCTCTTGCTGTCTTCATGAAAGTTCTTTGTGTTTACGTTCTCTACAACTTATTCTTCTGCATCATCTTCTAATTCCTTCTGGTTGTCAAGATATTTTATATTTTTCACTGTGCTATCCTCTTCATCTGTGAACCAATATTTCTCTCTGTTCTTCCCCTTATTTCTCCCCCTTCTAGTCATTTTCGTCCCTTACTATCTTCATAAAAGTTCTTTAGTTTTACGTTTTCCACAACTTCTTCTTGTACATCATCTTCTAATTCTTTCTGGGTAGAAAGTTATTTTTCATTTTTCAACTTGTTGTCCTGTGATTTTACTGTTCATCCGAGATTCTAATTTCTGTTACTCCTCAGTTTGGAAGCCCTTCCCCTCTTTATTTCTCTCTGAGTTCTTCATTAAAGTTCTTCCTCTCTTATAGATCTAGATTTTCTTCTTCTATCACTTCCTCCAGTTCTTCTTAGTTTACGAGTTATATTTATTTTTCGACTGTTTCACTCTCTCATCTTCTTCCTTCTTCATCTCCACACAAACCCTTCCACATTCTTCTTTATATTTCTCTCCAAAATTTATCCGCCACAACTCTCCTTTCATGGCGGTGTGCACATTAAGACGGGCGACGTTCCAAGGCTCGTGACGTGGACGACGACGGCTTCTTCATCCATCTCTTTCCACGGCGATCTCTTTCAAGGCGGAGCGATCCTCTCCAAGGCTCGGCAAGGAGGAGACGACGGCGTCGTCACCATTGCTACTACTATCTTCACATCTCAGGCCCCTCTTTTTGTTATTACTTTTGTGTTATGTTACTTTATTGTAATCTTGTCACCTCTTTGTTGTAAGCTTATCTTGCACTTCATGTACTCTTTCTTTTAAGTTAATGAAGAGAGTTGTTCTTTTGATCTAGTTCTTGATCTTCTTCCATCTCTACCCCCTTCTTCTATCTCTTCTTTTCACTTCATGCAATTTTTTTTTTTATATAAATCCAAGTCATCAAGGAACAAAAGGGAGAGTGCACCCCCTTTCCAAAGGAAGGGAATGGACCCACTCCACCTTAGTTACAAGATGCTTGCTTTTATTGATTTTGATCAGACTATATACAATTCTGGAAGGCAAATGCCTCAAAGACAAAAAAGAAAAAGACAAAGTCTGTCATCCATGAGGTCAATGCAGCACACAATATTGACAACTCTGAGATGCCATTACTTCATGCCGTCATAGCAAGCATACCCTCTGGCAGCTACAGAAGATCTCCTTCTTATGAAATATCAGAATTTGAACCCCTCACATCGCAGCACCCTGTTGAACAATTCTTTTCCTAAAATTGGGAAGCCCATTGGCATCAGAAATTGCATACCCTTTGGCCATCTGAGGAAGATCCTGAAGAAAAGCAAACTCTTGATTATGCCCAACATGAACCGCATGATTTGCTAAAGCATCAGCTAATTGATTCCCTTCTCGATAAACATGCCGAATTGGACAGTGAAAGTGGGATATCAATTCTGTTAAAGCCTCCCACCAAGGAAGAAAAGACCAAGGGGGAGATTGCTTGGACTGAATCAACATTAATAAAACCATTGAATCTGTGTAAATTGCAGAAATCGAAATGTTATGTAATTGAGCAAGCCTAAGGCCATCCAGCAAGGCCCGTCCTTCTGCAACAGTGTTGGTTCCGAAACCATAAAAATAGGAGAAACCCAAACAAACTTGACCCCTTGGATCTCTGATACAACCTCCACCACCAGCCAGACCCGGATTGCCCTTACTAGCTCCATCGACATTCAAGGTATAACCAAACTCTGCATATTTCCATCGAACAATAATAAAGAGAATCTTTGGGCTGTTAGCCACCAAACCAAATGCCTGCAGCTTGGAGTAGAAATCTCTTCCAAATTCCTGCTTGAATCGAATTCTCTTTAAGAGGATTTGAAGATCTTCAACCAGCAGCTCTGCCAAATAATCTAAAGGTCTCCAAGAATTATCATTCTTTATAGAACATCGGATTTTCCAGATATGCCAGATAACCAATTCCATAACTAAAAGAGCAACTACATCCTTTGGACAACTCATAACCGAATCTATCAAAGCAGTGTGCAGCCTATTTCTGATATGTGGAATATCTGACCAAGAGGAGGGAAGCAGTGGGGAAAAAGCTGACCAAAATACCTTGGCAATCTCTCCATGTATGAACAGATGATCTAAGTCCTCCACCGAGTGAGCGCCACGACAGCAAACGCATGAAGAAGCTAATTGCACTCCACAACTCTGAACCTGAGAATCCACCGGGACTGCCTGCTTCAGAAGTCTCCAACAGAACAGTGAGGCTCTGATAGGAAAAGTAGAGTTCCATAACTTGCTAATTTGACCACTTTGCCTTGAGCCAGAATCCATCAAAAATACATAAGTGGATTTAGAGCTATATTGGCCAGAATTAGTGAGGGTCCAAACAGGGATATCATCTCTCTGATATAAGATATAATTCCTAGCAGTATCCATTAGATGTCTAGAAATAGGGAGCTGCCAAATGCCATGAGTCGGATCAGATAGAACCTCCTGAACTGAACATTTTCCAAACTCTGAATGTATAGACAAATTAAATGTATCTAACAGAGGTTTATCTATCAGCCAGCTGTCTTTCAGAAAATTGGTGGAGGCACCTGACATTACTACCTTTCTAGAATTTGAAAGAAGCACAGACCGAGCTCTCTCAAAATCTACAGTACGAAAACCCACAGGGAAAGGCTTTTTGCAGTCAGAAATGTGCTTACCAGCAATATATTTGCTCCTAATGAAATTAGCCTATAGAGAATTGCTATACAAGGAATTCCAAAGCAACTTCACATAAAGAGAAATTTTCATTTCATATAAGTTCCTAATTCCAAGCCCTCCTTCAGCCACTGGCCTGCAGATTTTATCCCAAGATAGTCAATTAATTTCTATAGCATAGGCGCATAATCAAAGATATTTTTAATTAAGTGTTTGGTTTGTTCTTCATTTCACTATTTTCTTTAAGCAAAGTAAAATCACAAGTGTTTTTTCTAAAAGGTTACAAGATTTTTAACTTTAAAAATCTCTTCTTACCTGTGGATTCGACCCTTCTCGCCACCATATTACGTCTCTCTTTCAGCTAGTGCGAGTTGGAATTATTAAGATTGATACGCGTGTTTTAAACGATGAACTTTTGCGTGATCAATAATCAAGTATTCAAATACAACCACTAATTCAACTTATTCCGATCTATCAGACTCAAGAAATAGAAAAATTACATAGACTCAATCTAAACAATATAGACTTTCCTAAGTCTTCACTCTCATCTTTGACAATACTTTCATTCGCTCTCGGACCCGCTACTTGTATAACCCGAATCTGAATTCGAATCACTTTCATTTCCTGAAAAGAATGAAAATAGGTAATGAGCACACTTACCCAGTAGGTATCTTCGCATCAACATGAAGACATCATTAAAGTAATTAACGTCTTTGCTCTAGAGGAATAAGGTAAAATCATGAGAATGCGATCAATCATGCGATTAAACTAAAGTATGTAAGATAGAATGAGAGTAAGTATGAAGTAGCAAGAATGTTATAAGAACATGATATGGCCTTTCATGAACAAGAATGTAACGAGAATGTACTAACAATACCACGTAGTCATCATCCAAACATCCTTTACTTACGAGCAAGTCGTTGGTGAATTTCTGTGGAATATCATGTAACAAGCAAAAAAGTCAAGTATTTTCATGATGTCCATGGATCTTCACTTAGTTATAGTGAAAGTACTCCCAGTGCAATGCGACGCCAGTAGCATCATACCTCATGGTTTACAGTATGTTCCCGACAATCAGCCGAGGGGACTAGCATAGAGCCCTTGAACACAATCAGTGCTCGATCGCATCTTCAAGTATAAATCAAGTTTTTTCCACGCATGTAACAATAAAGTATGACCAAGAATGTACAATTCCAACAAGCTCTTGATAACAATAATTCAATGAATGAATGCTTTAGTAAGAATCATGAGAAATCAAGAATGACTTATACTATGTTATGCTTATGGAAATAAATCGACAGCATAACGGTACATTCTTTATCTTCTATTCATTATATTAGGTTTCTTGATCAATATGATAAGTTCTAGATCATCAAGAGTCTATCTAGAAACCTTGGAATATCAACCCTTGGTCAAACCTCGAGTTAAAATACTCAAGCATTGTGACGGTCGTGTACTGGGCCATTACATGATGTGACGCTCCAATATTGGGCCGTTACATTGACGTGACGGTCTAGGGTTGATGCGTTAGATCGACTAAATCCAGAAATAGTAATTGGACTCAATTAAATGTGACGGTTGTATATTGGGCCGTTACATACGCCTGACGGTCCAATATAGGTCCGTTACACTACTGATAACCAGAAAAACATCGATAGTGTAATCTAATCACTTGGGTGTTAATGGTACAACCAACTCGGCATCCTAGTGGGAATCCCAGGCTCGCGGAGAATTACGGAGGCCTTGAAACAAGATTTTCTAGTCCATTGGAAGGAATATCCAATAGAGAGGTCCTCATGTCCAAGAATAATATCCCTATAGTGCAAAGTGTAACTAATGAACATATACCGGAATATACGCCATGTACTTAGAGAAATGACTCTATAGATAGAAAAGAATGTGTAACAATGTGAAACCAAGAAAAAATCCCGTCAATTCAACATTGGAAAATCATGATTTAGAATATAAAACTATAGAGTTTAGCCAATGAAATTAGCATAACTTAAAATAACTCAAAATACTTTAATCACACAATTTCTTGTCATGAATCAATTAAGAAACTCAAAGTCATGAAAATAAGGTTAAAACTTAGATAACTAGACTTATTCATAAGTAAGTTTGGCTGTCCTCAGTCCTATCTCGGTTTGACAGTAAACCGCACTGTGACGGTCTAGTATGGGCGCGTCATAGGGATGTGACGGTTTGTCGTAGGACCGTTACAGTATTATAACGCTCCTGTTATGGTGCGTCAGAGACAACTGAGAAACTTTAAATACAACAGAGGTTGTGACGGCTTATCGTAAGACCGTTACAGTCTTCTGACGGTCCTAGCATGATGCGTCAGAGTCCCTGCTAACAGTATAATAAAATAGAAA
Source organism: Amorphophallus konjac (assembly GCA_022559845.1). NCBI lineage: Eukaryota > Viridiplantae > Streptophyta > Magnoliopsida > Alismatales > Araceae > Amorphophallus > Amorphophallus konjac. The sequence goes on from CM040127.1 coordinate 212,264,622, forward strand.
GACTATGATTTGAAGCCATGTCATGTTTTGAAAAGATTTAACTACCCCAATCATGACAAAACGAAGTAAAAGGTTATCTAGATGCATAGGTTGCAGCGAATTAACAAGATTATATCTTTGATCTTAGATTAGGGCTAAGGATATGAATGTGTGCATGAACCCACTAAAACATGAAATCCATAGTCTATAATGCATGAAATCAAACACAATCAGAGGATTTTTATCCTTAACAAGATGTTTTTTCCAATCATGAGATAACCTACCACTTAACTAGGCTTTAAACTTCTAATTTGAGCTCTCAAGGACCGCCCTAGTTCCTCTCTTTTTGTGACTTTTCAGCAACTTCACGTTGCCCAAGCTCCTCAGCCTCTTGACCTAAGGACGTGGAATTTTGAAGGTAAGAAGATGAAACTAAGGTGAACAAAAAGTTCTAAAGGATTGAATTCTAATGACCTCATTTCAACGTCCTAATTTCTTGATCTTCAGGGGTCCTTAGCTTTGATTCCTGGGTTACTATGGCCGAACCAGCAACTTTGGAAGCTTCAATCTCCTTGGTTGCTTGATCTCCTAGCATGAAATTTGGAGAACTATTAGTATAAAGTATACTAAACAAAATATTCTAAAGAACTTACATGAAATTATATCTCCTTACCTTGATTCTTCACGAGCCAAAAGTAAGGGTCGCACAGTTCAGAACTAGGTCCTATTTATAGGCTTTTGAAGATTAAATCGATTCTAGAGTCCTTAATTTGTCAGAACCTAATCCCTAAGAGTCCTTAGTAATGTTATAAACTCTCCCAAGTCGATCTCTTGTACATAAGATCCCAAAGTTCTAATCTTTTTGCTCATTCTTTCTTTCACGGAACTATCAGAGTGTAACGCATCAGCCTAGGTGCGTTATATGCTTGTAGTGGTCGCCCGATAGACCGTTACACCAAACGTATACAGAGTTTCAATTAAATAAAACTCTCTTGTTCGTTTATCTTTATAATTATCTATAAAAATAGTATTTATCTTTAAAATACGTGAATAAGTCAATTAACCTTCTAGAATATGGGCCAAACTTAATGGGCTTGGTCCATTAACCTTTTGGATTATCTTTAAATAGGCTAAGTTAATTATTTTACCTAATTGGGCCTTATAATGACTTATTGATCCAATATTCTATTTATTAATTTGTTTAGGCCTTTATAAATTCCAGAAAATAATTAAATATTTCAAATAAATAATTTATAAAAATTCTGGGGTCTTACACGGGTCGTGGCAGAAGTGGTATCAGAGCCTAGGTCTTGTTGAATCTTAGATTTGGCCATGGGTATGTGTCATTAGGTCCTTTTCCTTATTGTCACCGGTGAGAATGGATAGAGCTTGGGGCTAAATATTAAAAGGTGTATTTCTAAGAAGGATAAAGATAATCAACTTTCATTATTCTTAAACAAGATAATTAACTTTCATCTGAATTATTGAATAAAATAATTAACCTTTATAATTATTTTGTAGGAGCTTAGATTCGATGGAGGCAATTAGGTCTGGCTTTGTTCCTCAAGTAGCACTCATAGATATCCAAGCTTATGCGGACCTAGTTAGGAGAGTTATGCTATTAGAAAAGGTCGCGGAAGAGAGAGAGAGTTGAAGAGAAGGAACAAGTCACAAATTCTAGAAGGTTTAACTCGGCTAAGAAGAGACTTAATAAGGTTTGTAGCTCACAAAAGGGTAAGAAGCTTAAGAGAGAGAACGGTTGGGTGGCTCTTATAAATTCATCTCGAGAAAGGTGTAAGTATTGTGACAAATATACTCATCAATCAGAGGTTTCTTGGCAAAAGTCGGGAGCGTGTCTTTGTTGCGAGAGTTTGGAACATAAGATAGCTAAATGCCATATTCCGACCAAGAAGCGCCATGGAGAGACTCAAGCTTTAGTGGAAGCCGAACCTGTTAAAGACGGGATTGTAGAAGGTATCCCTCATCCTTAACCTTAAGCTAATTCTTTTTCCCATTCCGTACATCTTAGATTCTTTTGCTTAGTGATTTGTAGTGTTCTCCATATAGAAGGTTGTGTGAATTTGGAGATTAAATTCTTTTTTAGTGGGGGAGGGTGTAACGCCTAGCTAATTATGAAATCTAACATAGGAATAATTATCTATATTTTTGGAAAGAGAAAAAAAATATGAATCTTGTATAAATTAGATATAAGAATAAACTAAAATTTTCTTATTTAAGATAAAATAAAATAAGGTCACCCAGAGATAAATAAAAGAAGACTTGGGCGGGAAGATTAAAAGACTAGTAATGAGTTACGTCCATAATGGGTTGGTTAATGGACTTTTGGGGGCTCTTTATTAAACTTATATACATAAGGGGCATTAGCATTAAAAAGGCCTTAATACCCAACCTTTGGATTTTTAGCAAAGGAGATCTCGAAGGATGCTAATGGGCTTGGGGGATATGAATATATATTATAGCACACAATGGGATTTTAAAATACAGGCAACCCTTCCCACATCGATAGGTTGCATGGGAAATTAGGGTTTGGAAATCAATAAGGGAAAGCGGCTACGGATATGGCAGGGATGAGATTAACACGGGAAACTTTGAAACCTATTAGGATTTTAAGATCAAGTAGGACTCTTAGAGCTATAATCCTACAAATATTGAACCAAGGCTACTGTTGATCGACGGGAAGTTGCTGCTGCTACATGCTACTGCTGTACGTGGAGAAGGGCCATTCTGCTTCCTCTTCTTCCTATTGCCTACATCCGCTGTTTCTTCCTCCATCTGCTTCCTCTACGTCTTACTTCTTCTTCACTGATCTTCTTCCTCCCCCGTTCATACAATTAAGGTAGGTTTTCTCTGTCTAGATCAAACACTAAACCCAACATGCATGAGGCATAGATCATCATGTACATCACCTTATACTTCTGTAAAGTTTTACTGCGTATTTACCATTCTGCATGTTTGAAAATAATGACCAGCCTGATGTTAGTTTTGGCTAATTATTAAATACATGCATCCTTGAAAATTTGTAATGAGGAAACCATGTAAAATAAAATTATAATATGCATGTTTTTGAGATCCTTAAATTTTCTCATATTTTCAGTACATTTGTTTCGTTAAAATTCTGTCGGAATAAAAGTGACCAGATTTATTTGGGGTAAAATCCCAAACAAATTTTAAAATGTTATATCAATTGAACCGGGTAAAATAAAATATTGATGTGCATATAGTTAGAATCCTTATATTTTTCTCCTATTTATCATATATTTTGTTTCGCTAAATTCGTCCTACATAAAAAGTGACATTATTCATGCATAAAAGAATAGACGTCAAGTGCAGTTTTTCATCTACCGTCATAAAATATCTTATTCTCCTTTATGCCCTATTTATTTTCCCCTTCTATCTTTATTCTTTTAAAAACTTTATCCATATCCTTATTCTTTCATAAAATATATATATATATATATAATAATATGCGTCTTCTCAAAGAGATGCTATTTTTTTAAATTATTAAATTCAATAGAAATAAAATATGAATTGACGTCTTTTTAAAGAGATGCATATTATTAAAAATTTGTAAATAAAAAATACATTAAGGAATTGACGTCATGTGCATTGATGTCAATTCTTCAAGAAGTTATCTATCACTTCGACAGCTCATTCGTGGGTTCCGGAGGGGAGTTTGGGTGTGAAATTTTGTGGGGACATTCTTAGGGCGGCAAGCGCGATCGTGCGGGTGGTGTCTCCTTTTTCTCACCCTGAGCTAGGCATTCTCTTAAGCAAAAATTTATTAAAGTATCATGATAGGTAGAGTTTTTCGGGCTCTTCGATTTTGTATATTTGGTATATAGATTACATTATTTCAATGTACATACACCAAGAAATTGAGGGTTAAAGTGGCTTTGCACTGTTTGAATTAATGTCAACCCACACTGTCGCCAATTCTTATTGTTTGTGTCCTTCCTTCGAAGCCATTATGCCCTTCCTTTTAAACCAAGATAACTCGTTCTCTTTGTCTTTTAATTTTAAAACTGTTATGTATGAATCAAAGTCCAGTGTAGTGAACGTCAATTTAGAAATCTGCATCCATTTACACAGACGCCACATCTTGTTAAACTAAATCTTAGACCTAGTTAAATCTATTAATATCTTTTACACCCTTTTTTTCTTTCTTCTGCAAATTGGTACAAGTACAACATGATGCCCTTTTCTATTTAAAAAAAAGTCACTATTAATAAGATTTCGTGTCCATCCACGCGGATGCTAAATCTTTTCTCTTTTAATTAACGTCGACTGCATCAGTCGCTAATTTTATTTTCAATAAATTGAATCTGAATCTTAAAAAATTCATATCTTATGATTCAAGTGAGTAAAAACTGCAATCTTTATATTTTTATAACCTCTAAAAAATACTCTTAATTTTCATATTTTTAAATCTTAAAAAATTAATATAAATTACATGAGTGCTACTATTCATTCTCTTAAATGAATAGTAATTGGTTTAGCGTTTTAAAAGAAGTTACACCCTTCTAGTTCTTAAATGTCCCCGTGATCTCCAACGTTGATTTAAAAAAAACATGTTAAATAACCGACCTCCTTACATCCCTTTATTCATGTTTAACCTCTCTGACCGTAACTATTTTAAACCCCCCCTACGTTAGGTCTATAGTTAACTTGTTATACTATTATGATCTTGGTACCGCTATTATCCCGTAAAAGCATCTATTGTCAAATGGTTAAGTATGGCTAAGTTATTTTTATATGTGACTGCATTAACTAATGTCCATCTTTAAGTTATGCACCTTTCGGGTAATACATCTTTTTTAATTATTTTATATTAATATTATTATTATTAATAAATTAAATTCACGTCTTTATCATGGAAGCGTATTAAAGAACTAACGACTCTTTACAAGGACCCTAATTTGAAATAACTTTAATTTAATTTGGATAATCCGAGAATTAGCGCCTTCTCATACGGACGTGAATTCCTTTCTCTTGTTTTTCGCAGCTTTGACCCATACCGCGGGTCACTTGGCGCTATTTTCTCATGGCCGAGACATAGTCCCTGCTTTCACTGTTTTCCACGTTATATATCTTATTTCTTGGGGTTAGAAGGACCCTCCGACGGAAATTTCTCTCATCGGATTGGAAATTCTTTGTCTAAGGCCTCCCCGACATCGAAGGATTTTCTCTTCGATCACTGGGCTGGTTGTATCCTAAAAACTCTTAAACCTATTTGGTCATGTCACTATGAAGAAACATGACATCCAGCCATCATAGAGCGCCAAGATTGGGTGTTCTGTGAGAGTCCAGACTCTGTCCAGAATTGGCGTATGGTATAACAGTCGTTATTTCATGAATTAGCGTCCAGACCCGAATTCCTCGTGCCTTACTGTTCATAAGAATTGGCGCCCTTCTATATGGACGCGAATTCTTCAATTCGTGGTGGCCTGAGTTGACGCCAATTACCTAGATTCTCATGATTTTTCGATGTCAGTTACTCGATACTACCCTTATTCATGTATCCATCTTTTGAATCTTATTCTCTGAATTGTCCTACTTAAAGCTTGGTCCTTGAAATTCTATTTGGCCATTAATTGACTTGGATATTTTCTAGAAATTTTATATGGGACTATGGGTCCAAATTGACACTCAATGCTAGAATGTTATTTGATAGGTGCCCGGATCTCTTCTCAGGGGCGAGGCAAAGCCCAGACATATATCGGTATTATGATTGATCAGGTGTGACATTGTACCAATGATAAGCAAGATTTGATCTAGACAACTCCAACACTAATACGACATGATATGTTCTTGATATGAATGTTCTTGATATGATATTTGACATGGCCCGGAATGGGTAAACTTGCTATTGAAATTCTTGAATGGCCAATCCACTATCATGCTATATGTCCTCCTGTATATCTCGCTCTTAAAATTTGTGATATATGTCTTACTTACTTGTCATCTGGTTATACTTGTATCCTTGAATAGTGATCTCTTTATTCCTGCTCTATCTTATGTCCAACTTGATCCTAATCATTATCAGATTTATCGTTGCATGCATATTTATGTCAATTTATTAATCACTTAAAGCTATCTTGGTTCAAGAGATATAAGTCATACTGAGCTTTCACTCACCTAGTATTTTCTAATATTTTTCAAGTAATAATTAAGAGGAATGCAATCAAGATGGGTAAGGGCAAGAGTGAAGAGAATCACAGCCATTTAGATGAACCTCACAGCCGCATGTTGAGTTTAGTTAGTTTGAGAGTCTCATGTACTTTTCTTTTATTGAGTCTATTAGTCTGAGTCAATTTGTAATAACTTATATTTGAATTTCAATGAAATTATGGTTTGTCTAGTTATGTTGCCATTGTGGTTTGCTCTAATTATCATGACTGTATCGCTGACATGTTCCGAGCAAGTTTTCACTGCTATCGGTTCAGGGCGTGACACCAAGGGTATGTGAGCTCCACCCTATTGGCATCCACTAGCTTATATGCATTGCCAGAAAAGACCTCTTTAATGACGTATGGACCTTCCCAATTTTCTTGCAACTTTGCCTTAGGACTGGTGGTTTTAGTGAGTTTTCTCTTTAGGACCATTTCACCTTTTTTAAATTTTCTCTCCAAGACCTTTTTTGCATAAAAACGTCCAATCCTTTGGCTATAGACTTGCGCATGATCGGCCGCGATCATTCGTTTCTCATCTAACAACTCCAGCTGGGCTAGCAAATTTCTCGGCGTTGCTCGGGATCAAGCTCCGAGTCCAGCTGTACTCTTAGTGAGGGAACGAATATTTCATATGGGAGTACCACTTCTATCCCGAAAGTTAGTGAGTACGGGGTTTGACCCGTAGGAGTGTGGACAGAAGTGTGATAAGCCCAGAGGGCCTCGACGAGGCGATATGGCCAATCAGAGTAGTGATGAGATTTGTAAGTTTTCTTGATTATCCTTATAAAAGTTTAATTTGTAGATTCTACTTGACCATTTCTATGTGGATAATATGGAGATAAATGATGCAAGTTGATGTCATATTTACCACACATGTCACGAAACTCCTGTGACGTGAACTGCGGTCCATTGTCGGTGACGATGTCATAAGGGACCCCGAACCTGGCGAGGATGTTGTGTTTGATGAACTTGACCACCGTCGATGCCTTGATTTTCATGAACGCTTCAGCTTCCACCCACTTTGTGAAGTATTCCGTAGCGGTGAGGATGAAGGATTTTCTCCAGATTTCCCCAGTCCTGTCTTCCAAGGGGCCGACTACGTCGAATGCCCACATGGCGAAAGGCCAAGGAGCTATAAGAGGGTGGAGTGAAGATGAAGGAGCGTGAACTTTATCCACGTGAAGTTGGCATTTAGCGCAATGACAAACCAAGCAGACACAATCCTCTCCCATGGTAGGCCAGTAATAGTGTCTGAGGAGTTTTTGAGCTTGCATGCGACCATTCACATGCCCACCACATTCACTAGAATGCGCAGCCTCGACGACTGCACGAGATTCGACCTCATCAAGGCAGCGGAGATACACTCCGCTAAGGGATTTACGGTGCAAGAGGCCTCCTATGATAGCAAAGCGCTCTGCGGCCCGGTGAATGGCTCGTTGGTCAGGGGTGATGGCATATTCGAGAAAGGATCCATCCCGAAGATAGTTCTCGATATCGAAGAACCATGGATTACCGTCATCGAGGTCGACTTCCGACTCGTGAGAAAGGGAGTGGACTTGGGGAGTAGGCTTCGAGAACTGTTGGAACCATGGATCAGCGTGTGAAGGGGTGTGCATCCTCTGCATGATGACAGTGGCTGAGGGTTTCTCAAACGGGATTGTGAGAGAAGATGACAAAGAAGCTTGAGCATCAGCCAATATGTTTTGGGCTCTAGGAGTGTGCACTAGGGTTAACTTCCTAAACCGTCGGACTACCTTGCTGACCAGGTCCTGGTATGGCCTAAGCTTCAGGTCCCGGGTTTGGTACTTGCTGAGGGACTGTCGGAGTATTAGCTGAGAATCTCCAATTATTCGGTGTTCTTTAACTCCTAGGGCCAACGCCACCTTCAAGCCCGTGAGGAGCGCCTCGTACTCGGCCACATTGTTCGTGGCAAGAAAAGACAACTAACAAGCCCGCGGAATAATGACACCTTTCGGAGACTAGAGGACAGCTCCGATCACACAACCCTTAGACTTAAGTGCGCCGTCAAAGTAAAGAATCTACGAAGGTTCACCATCGATGATGGCTCCTAACTCTTCATCCCGAAAATCTTCGTTGACGGGGAAATATGAGGGAAGCGGATGATGAGCAAGGTGCTCCGCAACGGCATGCCCCTTGATCACCTTTTGACTGACGTAGGTGATATCAAATTGATTAAGAAAGCTTTGCCATCTTACCAAACGATCAGTCAGTACAGGCTTTTCCATCAAGTATTTGATTGGGTCCATTCGCGCCAAGAGCTTTACTTCATGTGCTAAGAAATAGTGTTTCAGCTTTTGGGCAACCCATACGACGGCCGCGCATGTTCTTTCCATGGTAGTATACTTCTTCTCAGCTTCATTGAATAGTTTTGACAGATAGTAGACTGCTCGTTCCTTTTTCATGTCATCGTATAGGACAAGACTGCTCCAACAGATTCTTCTATAGTGGATACATAGAGTAATAAAGGCCGACCCGGGACCGGGGGTGCCAGGACGGGAGGGTTCTGAAGGTAGCTCTTCAGGTCTTTGAAGGCCTTTTGGCATTTATCATTCCATGCAAATTTAGCCTCCCTTGAGTATGTCATAAAAGGGCTTGCATCGTTGAGAGTGGTGAGATATAAATCTCCTAATAAATTGCAAACGCCCGATCAAACCTCAGACTTCTTTGATATGTTTGGGAGGGGGCATTTCAGCAATCGCCTTGGCCTTGTTAGGGCCAATCTGGATCCCTCTCTTGCTGACTATGAACCCTAAAAGCTTGTCTGAAGAGACACCAAATATGCATTTCTTGGGGTTCATTTTGAGTTGGTGCTCCCTAAACCTTTGGAGAATTGCACGGAAGACCTCAGCATGGCCATCCCTGGTTTTGGATTTAACCAAAATATCATCCACGCATACTTCCATGTGAATGTGCATCATATCGTGGAAGATGGCCATCATCGCCCTTTGATATGTGGCCCCCGCATTCTTCAATCCGAAGGGCATGACGACATAACAATAGGTCCCCCACGGCATGGTGAAGGATGCTTTCTCCTGGTCTTCCTCCACTAAGCGGATCTGGTTTTACCCCGAGAAGCCGTCCATGAAGGACAGCATTTCATAGCCGGTGGTGTTGTCTACAAGGACGTCTATGTATGGAAGAGGAAAATCATCCTTTGGACAAGCACGATTAAGGTCACGAAAATCTATGCAGATTCGGACCCTACCATCTTTCTTCATAACAGGGACGATGTTGTCTACCCATTGTGGATACAAGACTACCCTGATGAACCTAGCCTTGTGGAGCTTATCAACTTCTTCTTTGACCTTAAGGGCGAGCTTCGGGTGAAGTCGCCTTAGCATTTGTTTGAAAGCTCGAGCGTCGGGCTTTAGATCAAGTCGGTGTTCTACTAGTGAGGGATCTAAGACCGGCATGTCTTCATAGGACCATGCGAAGGCATCGGGGAATTTTCGGAGAACTATCACAAGGGAAGCTTCTTCTTCACTCTTCAAATTAGCACTTATCAAGATAATTTTCAGATTGTCCTTGTTGCCGAGATTAACTTCCTTGGTAGACTCATCTATAGACATATTGGGTTCATCGAACCTTCTAGTTCCATCGACAAAGGGAGCTATGGAATCGGTGCAATCCTCTGGCTGCTCTTCTTCTTCTTCTCTATCATCATCAACTTCTTCGAGAATATAGACCCCTAAGCAGTCATCTGATGAGAACCCTTCTACTTTGACTGCCCCTAGAGGAATGGGTGTTGAAGTGAAATCGGAGACCTGACACAACTGAACGCACTTCTTGGCCAACTGGCCGAGGTAACATGCAGGGACATGATGAACCCTACTTTGAATAGAATGAGAGGAAGATGACACTCTAGACTGACCTAGACACAGACTTGATTCTACCCTACTATGTACACGAGGAACCTGTGAGAGAGGATTCAAGGTGGAAAGCGTCGGCCCTTGGTTGAGGGATCCATGCTCCAAGGAGCTAGGAGGTTTCTTCAATAGTGAGCTCACAGGCCCATATTTGGGAATTGGCATTTTTTTTTGTGGTCGTGGCTAAGCGTGCAGATGACTTGTGTCGACTGCTCCACGACCGGATGAGTGAGGAGTGGAGGGAAGGGTGGATGGAATAAGAGTGGAAATAAATAGACAGGCGTCGGCCTATCTAAAGCTAGGAAAGTGCCTACATGTGAGGCATTGTCTGGAGGTTTATCAAGGTGAAATAGAGAAAGTAGCCCGAAGTCATCTTTGAGTGGATGATCTGAAGAAACTTCCTTTTGAAGGATTTCATGACTTCCACTCGACTCATGCCGAGTCCCCGGCTGTATCAGACCTTTGACAAAGCGGTCATAGATTAGACCCCTAGCTTGAATGGTTTTGGATGCCTTTTCAACTTAATAACCTAAGCATGTGCGACCTTTAGAAACTTTGAGCCTCGTCCTACGAGTGGGGCCCTGCTCGTGCTGGCCTAGACCTCTACCCATTGTGAAACCCATACTTACCATGATTTCCCATCCTTTCCCGAACGGGATGTTGGAGTGAGTGATTGGTCGAGGAAGAGTAGAGGGGTTTGATTGACATAAAGCAGAGGGCCCTACGGCGCCGACTATGGAGAGGACTAGTTTATTTCCCTTATCTGGAATGGTCATGAAGGGAATCTGCTCGGACGTGATGGCATTGAGAGTCTCCACTAGCGGGATACTCTTGATTTTGATCACCCTACCATTGTATGGGAACTTAAAACATTGATGGGCTGTTGATGGGATTCCTAGAGTTTTCTCAATCCACGGCCACCCTAGAATGACTTTGTACGCCTAGTCGACATCCAAGACAAAGAAGTCTGAGGACCTGACCATGGGACCTAAACCGAGTTGCAAGGTCACCTTGCCTTTCGTGCACCATCTTGAATTGTCATATGCGAAATAGTGGTGCACACTTCTTCTAGGTTCTCCTCTTGCAGACCAATCCTTTGGATAGTTTTCATAGGACAAACATTTATGGATGCTCCCATGTCAATCAGAGTGGAGTCAACCTTGACTCCGTTGAGAGTGACGGTGAGGCACAACGGGAGTGACCTGCTCTTGGGTGGAGCAAGATCTTTGTCGAAAAAATATATGGAGGGACCATGAGTAAGGGCCATGATGGCATCTGTCACGCCACTAGCTGGAAGGTCTTCATTGACCGTGATCTTTTGAAGGAATTGTAGCAAAGTGGACTGATGAGACAGAGACCTCTTAATGAGCTCCATAATGGAAACTTTTGTTAGAGTCCTATCTAGATGTTGAAGGATATCATGCTCCGCGGGAGGAGCTTGGGAATTAATCCCCTCTTCGGGTTGAGATTGTCTTTGAGATGGGGGAATGATGCGATTACGGAGTGTGACATTGATGGTGGCTTCCTTCGGAACCTCTGACTCCGAAGGTTTTGGACGAATCAATTGTAGGGGAGCAGGGGATCCGAAGATAAATAAGAGAGAAGCTGGTTCTTCAACTGGAGCACTAGGAGCAGGCGGAGAGGCTGACTTAGATTGAGGAGGCTTTAAGAGGACCAAGGGGCGCTCTTGCCCTACCTGGGCATCCTTGGGGATAGTTGATTCTTGAAATGGGTATTGTGGAGGTGTGATCAAGGTAAAGGGATTTTGATGGGATGCCGGTGCTTCACTAGGAGGTGAGATTAAGGTCAAAGGCTGAGATTCCTAGGCGAACATATTGACATCGGCGTATGGCTCTTCAACTTCCACTTCAAACTTTTCCTGCCAATCGGAAAAACCTTCTATGCCCCACATTTTGGGTTCTCTTAAGGATGCATGGTTCCAACCCAATCACAGTGTTCACTCTCTCATTCTGCCTCGAGCTTGAAGGGTCTTTGTTTGGTTGATGAGCAGGTAAGGGATTTTGGACAATGCCCAGATCTCGATTGGGCTTCTTGAGGTTAGCAATGGCGAGCTTAACATCAGACCAATTGATCCTCCCCTCATCATTCATATCGTATACCCAATCCCGAAATTGGAAACAATTGTAAATATCGTGCCCAGGAGCACGGTGATACAGACAATACTTAGACGTGTCGGCATTGGGGTGGACCCAATCCCATTGAGGGGGTAATTGTATGGCCTGAGATGACATGAGAGCAAGAAAATGTCACCCAAAGTCTCGGGCAGTGGAGGATAAGAGGCTCGCTTAGGACCTGCGTAATTGTAACTTTGAGGTGGCGGGACATTGGAGTATGGTCTCAGATTTCCTTGACCTTGGTTAGGACCAGCTTGGTTGGATTACAAAACTTGGCGATTGTTGGTCCTAAAGGATGGGCCTAAGGCATTGACCTGCTCATTGACAGTGACTCCCTCGGTGGTGGGGACAGCTGGGGTCTTTCGACCTCTAGTGCGATTTTCAAAGAAGGGTGGCAAAGTGGAATCCTTCATTTGGGCTTGAACAATTCGAGCTCGATTGTATAATTCTGGAAACGTGTGGAGCTCGCTAAGCATTAAGATTGCTCTAAGCTGAGGCGTGGCATTGCTTACTAACATGGCGACAGCCTGAGACTCGGGGATAGGGACCTCCATCCTGGAAGCCATAATCCTCTAGCGATTAGCAAATTGGATGAAGTCCTCATCGGGCTTCATCTTTTCCATGACAAGATCGAACAACGTGGGAGCTATGGACGACATGTGACCAAAATGAGAGAGGAATCGCTCGGAGACTATATCAAAGTTCAAAAGGTCAACAGTAGGGAGAGAGGAGAACCAACGCAAGGCGTCCCCCTCGAGGGACTTTTGAAACAAATGGACGAACAGCACCCGGTCATATAACCACTGATGGGAATCCATAAGGAAACCCGAGAGGTGATGATGAGAATCGGTAGTACCATCGTACTTTCGATATTTGGGAGCTTTGAAGCCAGGCGAAAAGTATGCATTTGGGAGCTTGCAATATTGGGCCAAAGAGTGGGGATGGGAGATTGGCATGCTTTTGGCCACCACTTGCCGAATGTAGCTTTGGATTTCTTGCCTGGAAACAGAGTCCATTCCCCTCGAAGGGGCATCCAAGGTTGGTGGAATTATGAGTTGAGGAACCCCTTGAGAAGCCATGGGATAGCTAGGTTGAAGCGAAACTTCTCAAGTGGGCCGGCTAGAGGACCCTTGGAAGAGAGTTTGAACCCTTGGCGATGTCAAATGGGAAGACATTTGGGGATCGGTGGGGACGTTCCCTCAGGAGGCCAAAGTGACCAAGTCCTCGAGAGTGTAGCAAGAGAGCACGTTGATCAACTCTTGATTCTCGCGCAGGGATAACGTAGGAGCCCTAGGGCTGATTTGATCATGCTCACTATAGGATAACGTCGAGTCTGTAACACCCCTAATTTTTTTAGAAATTTTCTAGGATGAAATATAATTAGTAAGTATTCAAAAAGGCCTAATGAGCTATTAAGAGAATTATGGGATAATTAAATTAATTTAAAGGCCCTATATTAACCAAAAGGTTTAGCCCAACTCAAGTATGCCCAAAGACCCAATTCCAAGACCTATAGGCCCAAGCCCACTTCTAGAGACGTAATTAGGATTTAAATGGGATAAATAAACCAATTAGGGGGGAAATAGTTGATAAAGCCAAAAATCTAAAATTTTTGGAATAACCGCCTAAACGCGATCTATCGCGAGACCGCCTTCATGCAATAGCAGTCTCGAGGTGACTGCTACTAGGTTCCGTGAATGAAGGCATTAGAAACGTGAAAAGCTTTGATCTTTGGCAACCTAATCACCTTGGATTGAAGCTATCTGGTATAGAAGACTCTCTAGAACTCTCTAAGGATCGATCCTACCCCAATTTAGGACTCTAAGTTCGATCTAATCCCCGAACCCTAGGCAAACCTTATAAATAGGGTTCAGGTTCGACCTGCGTGAACCTTTGTTTTGGAGCGCGTAGTTCGACGGTAAGGATACCTCATCTCAGGTTGGTTTTTTAGAACTTTATGTTCTCCTTAATTTTATCTAACTCACCTCCAATCTTCGTGCTAGAAGACCCAACCGTTGGAGAGCTAGAGCATCTACAAGTCTCTGGTTCGCTGCAGGCTGCACAAGAAACAGTCCATCGGTCTAGTTAAGATTAGAAAATTAGAAGTCCTAAACGAGGTTAGTTCAAGTTGAGTCTTTAGAACTTTTTGTTCCCCTTTCTATCTTCTACCTCCCCTCCAAATTTCATGGATTTAGCTCAAGTGGTTAAGGAGAACGAGGGACGGGAAGTTGCTGGTTTAGCACAGGACGTGCAGAAACTAGGGCGTCCTTCCAGTCCAAAATACGAAGCTTAAAGCCAATTACGGAGGTAGGTTATCTCATGAAAAGGCTAAATTAACAAGTTACGAATAAAAGCTCTATAGTTTCATGTGATTTCATGCTCTATATGTGACGAATTTCATGTTTTATTTACACTGCACAGTTAACTTATTTTTGCATACATGAACCATGTCCTTAATAAGAAAAGTTAATGATTTTGGTTTAATTCATATAACCCTTGCATCTCCATGAGCTATCTTGTTTTATCTCTCTGTCTAGCTTGTTTTCATGAGGTTTATTGCCTTAGAATAGGCTTTAGTTGCTCTATTTTTACCATTCTGGTTGACAGGATAGAAACGGTCACACAGAGACCGCCAAATGTCTTTTAGCGATCCCTGAATGACCGCGTATGCATAGAAGCGGTTCTGCCTAGACCGCTACTATCAGAAATGATCCTCCTAAGACTGCCTTTATGTTTCATTATTTTACACTTATGAACTCTAAACAGATTGCAGATTGACCCTATTGTATATATGTGAAGCCTAGTTAATGAGGTTATATTCCTAGTTATGACTTTACCTTTACGAACTTGGTTATATTGTTCATCTATCATGATAGATTTCATATCCTTAATGTGTTTTAAACCTATTTTTGGCTTATGCTACTTTCATGCCAAAACATATACTCTTGTATTAATAATCATGTTTTCATGCGATTCATGGACTTGTTTAGTAATGATTTGATCATTGTTTTACCACGATCCCTTCTCATCAACAATCTTTTCTTAAGTACATGGCACGTATTTCGATACGATGTCATTAGTTACACTTTGCACTCATAGGCACACAATCTTGGACTTATGACCCTCTCCGTTGGATATTCCTTCCACAAGACTAGGTGATCTTATTTCAAGGTCTCCGTAAGTCTCCGCGAGCCTGGGATTCCCACTAGGACGCCGAGCTGGTTGTACCCTCAAAGCCCAATTATCTAGAAAGCACTTATCGATGTTTTTCAGTGTCCTGGATTATAGCGGCCCTCAGGCGACCGCTACTGTCAAGTAGCGGTCATCCCGTGACTGCGTTAGTCCAGATTTCACCACTCTGTAGACACCTTCTGGAGAGGGGGATTCCTATAGCCCACTCAAAGAGCAGACCCAACTAGGCCCAACAAGGCCCAACGAGGTAAGCTCGTCCAAGTGCCAGCCCACAGGGCCCACTTGGAAAAGCCCAATAAAACAATGCTCGAGGAAACAACTCTCCTAGGCGGCCCCAAGGCTCGGAGAGCCCGAGCCTCGGTCAGGTCGCAAGAAGACCCACGCACGAGCTATCCCTCCGGACGAAGGGGGGAAGCGCTAGCCGGTCTGTCCGACCCATCTCCTCACCGAGATAGGCCTATCGCCCGATAGGGCCGGCCCCCCTAAGCTCGGTACGACCGATAAAATGTTCATCATTGCAGCCGTTAGAGTCCATAGCGGGCCGGGCGTCAAGAAGTCCAGGAGCTCCGACTTCCCCGCGAGGATAACGCCCCCACGATGAGGCCATAAAAGCCCACGACGAGGACGTAACCTCCACCGGAGACCTCTCAGCTTGCAAGACTCCAGAGGGCGGCACACTATTTAAACCTGGGATACCCTCTAGCGAAAGGTAAGTCCAAAAGGGCATTGATCCACCCCCAATTCCTGAGCAAGGATCACTTCACCCCATTGGTGGAGAGGGATCTCGCACCTTCACTTTCTCCTCCCTACCGCTGCTCCCACCATTGCTCTACTGACTTGAGCGTCGGAGGGTTTCGCCCCAGGGAATCCCCCTGGGCCCTCTGACCCGTTTCCCTGTCTTGCAGTTCACAAACTTGGTGATTACCAGCCCGCTCAGGAACCAGCGCGAGATTTCACCTCTTCATCTGGCGCCGTCTGTGGGAAACGCACGAAGAGCCAACATGGTGAGAAGGAGCTCAGGGAGGAGGTCCGCCGGCGAAAGGGGTAAGGCCATGGTAGCAGCAGGGGATGGCCCTTCCAGGGCCTCACAGAACCCTCCCTCCAACGCCAGCATCCCAGCCGATGGACCACCCCCCCCCTCGCGACGGTGGGGCTACCCCCCTACGGTGGCGCCGAAGCCTTCCAGGCCCTCAACGCCAAACTGGATGTCCTCTTGGAACTCATGAAGACCCAGGCGGCCAGGGATGCAAGGTCCCGGGCCCCGTCAGGGAGCCCCCCCCCCCCCCCCCCCCCCGCAGGAGTACGTCCCAGCACACAGCTGGGGGCCGCTTCACCCTCCGCGGCCAGCAGCTCATTCGTAATAAGGTCGGAGGACCCTCGCAAGCTCCACCTCCGGAGCAAGAGGCCTCCTCCGCACCGAGGAAAAGAAGGGGGGGGACGCATCGGCCAGATCCGGAAGCCGACGTTCCCGGAGACCGCCAAGACGCCCCCCCAGCCTCGCGGCACGATAGCAACCGGAGTTATCCCTCCGGCTGCGAGATTTCGAAAGGCACTTCGCTGAGTAGGAGCGCGCCCTTCGCGCCCTGCAGAAGGCCTCTTCCCAGGAAGACGAGGAGAAATCTTCGTTCTCCGAGTATATCTTGAAGGCAGAGGTATCTCCCCGAGCCCCCATACCAACCTTCAAGCTTTACGACGGCCAGGTTGACCCGGCCGACCATTATGATAGCTTCGACGCCCTGATGACTCTACACGAAGCGTCGGACCCTATCAAGTGCCGAGCCTTCGTGACCACTCTGGTCCAGGGCGCTCAAGCGTGGTTCCAGGCCCTCGCCCCCGGATCCATCCGAGACTTCAAGCAGTTCGGGCAAGTCTTCAAGGAGAGCTTCGCCGGAAGTGCCCCCCCAAGGTCGGTAGTGGGGCTCTTGGCCCTTAAACAGGCGCAAGGGGAAAGGCTCTGGGCTTCCGTCCACCGATTTAAATCGGAAGCCCTCCGAATCCCCCGCCTGGACGTGGCCTCAGCCACAACCGCACTAACCGGGGATACCCGGGACGAGAACCTCTGCCGTGAACTTGTCCTCCACCCTCCCTCGACCCTTTTCGAGCTAGTGACTCTGGCTCTGCGCCACGCCGAGTGCGAAGAAGTACTCAGCGCTTGCCGAGACGCAACCGGCTCGGGTCGGGAGGGGGACAAGAAGCGGGGTCCCGAGCCAAATCCTAGCTCGGGAAAGAAGCGAGACCGAGATGGAGAACGCAAGCGGAAGTACGAGTGGTACACCCTGTTAACCGCACCGGTCTATGAAATCTATGAAGACGTCAAAGACTCGGGACTCCTCCGCAGGCCCGAGCCAATGAGGTCAAAAAACCGCAAGCGAGACAGACATTGTCTATTCCACGGCGATCATGGGCATCACACCGGTGATTGCCACCAGCTCCAAGATGAAATTGAGCGCCTCATCCGCCTAGGGCACCTGGCTCGGTTCACCGCCGAGCGCAGAGAAGATCAAGGCGCTGCAGAGGAGATCGACAACGCCCCCCGAGGGGTTCACATCAACGTCATCTCTGGAGGAATAGCATCAGGAGGCGACAGCAGCCGTGGAAGGAAGCGTCATGCCGAGCAGGCGAGCCGAGCCCCAGAGCCACCCAAGGCCCCGCCCCAGGTCATAGTCTTCTCTGATCAAGACCTGGAGGGGCTGAGCACCCCGCACGATGACGCCCTCGTAATCTCGGCCACTATAAACCATTGTAACGTAGATCGGATTCTTGTGGACAATGGAAGTGCCCCTGATGTGTTGTCTTATGACTGTTTCCTCAAAATGGGAGAGGGTCCATCCAAACCCCGCCCGATCCGAACGCCCCTCTGTGGGTTCAACGGCCTGGCCACTCTCCCTGAAGGAGCCCTAAGCCTGCCGGTTACCCTTGGCACCCCACCCAAAACCGTTACGGTCATGGTAGACTTTATGGTGATCAAAGGGATGATAGCGTACAACACCATCTTCGGCCAGGGAATCCTCAGCCGGATCAAGGCAGTACCATCTACCTATCACCAAAAAATGAAGTTCCCCACCAAAAATGGGGTAGGGGAAATCCGAGGTAACCAGGCCACGGCTCGAAGGTGCTATAATATCTCGGTGGAGGCCACGAGGCCGGACGGGAATGATAAGGGCCCCCGGGAAGTCGAGGAAAAATTCGCAGCTACTGAGCCAGGTGGCGAGTTGCTGACAATTTTCCTAAACGATGACCCGACCCTAGGAGTAAGGATCGGAGCCGACCTACCACCCGAGGAACAGCAGCAATACAAGAAATTTCTTTCTGAGTACATCCGAGTCTTCGCTTGGTCCGACGATCAGCTCCCTGGGATACCAGAGGAGACCGTGACGCACCGACTCAACCTCAACCCCACCATGAAGCCCGTGCAGCAGCGCCGAAGGAAGCACGCACCGGAGAAACAGACAATTATCAAGGCGCAGGTCACCAAGGGTCAAGAGACTGGTCTTTTTAGACCGGTCCTGTACCCAACGCGGCTAGCCAATGTCGTCCTGGTACCGAAGGCTTCCGGCAAGTGGCGGATGTGCGTGGACTTCACCGACTTGAATAAAGCAACCCCTAAGGACTGCTATCCCTTACCCAGCATCGACCAACTGGTCGACTCGACATCGGGCAACGAGATGCTCAGCTTCCTGGACGCCTATTCGGGTTACCATCAGATTAGAATGAATTCTGGAGACGTCGAGAAGACCGCCTTCATCACCGACTACGGCGTGTACTGCTATACCCGGATGCCTTTCGGGTTGAAGAACGCCGGAGCCACATATCAGAGACTGGTCAATCACATGTTCGAGGAGCAGCTAGGTCGGAACGTCGAGGCCTACATTGACGACATGCTCGTCAAGACCCCCAAGGCCCAGGACCACTTCACCGACCTCGCTGAAACCTTTGGTGTCCTCCTGAAGTACAACATGAAGCTCAATCCTGCTAAGTGCGCCTTCGGAGTAAGATCCGAGAAGTTCCTGGGTTTCCTGGTCACTCAGCGTGGGATCGAAGCCAACCCCGACAAGGTCCAGGCCATCCTGGACATGCGCCCGCCCGCCTGCATTAAGGACGTCCAGCGTCTGACGGGGCCTGTCACCGCTCTCAGCCGTTTCTTGTCCCGTGCGGCCGAACGATGCTTGCCCTTTTTTAAACTGTTGACGGGGCCCAAGTTGGCATATGCTACGTTCACATGGGATGAGGAATGCCAGAAAGCGTTCGCTGAGCTCAAGGAGTTCCTGGCTTCGCCCCCGGTGCTCTCCAAGCCCGTGCCGGGTGAAGTCTTGCTACTCTACCTCTCGGCGACGTCATCAACGGTCAGCTCGGTCCTAGTCAGAAATGACTAAGGAATCAAAAGACCAGTCTACTACACCAGCAAGGTGCCTAACGAGGCCGAGAGGAGGTACCCCGCAACCGAGAAGCTCATGCTAGCGCTGGTCACCTCCGCGAAACGCCTCCGACCCTACTTCTAGGGGCACCCCATCACCGTGCTAACCGGTGAGCCGTTGAAGAAGATTTTGGCCCACCCCGAGGCCTCGGGGTGACTCGTCAAATGGGCCATTATGCTTGGGGCCTACGACATCTCGTATCGCCCGCGCTCAGCTATAAAAGGTCAAGCGCTCACCGACTTCATCGTCGAAAGCACCATCCCGACCGAAGGAAGACTACTGACCATGCCCGGGCCAACCTGGGAACTGTACGTCGACGGATCTTCCAACTCGATCGGTAGTGGTGCTGGGATCCTCCTAAGATCCCCCGAAGAAGTGGAGCTGTAGTACGCCTTGAAATTCAACTTTCAGGCGTCCAACAACGCTTCCGAGTACGAGGCCCTTATATCGGGAGCTCACATGGCCTGGCGGTTGGGGGCTGAGTGAGTCAGGATCCACACCAACTCTCAGATGGTCGCAAGCCAGGTCAACGGCGAGTACGAAGCTCGAGAGGCACCCATGATCAAATACCTCCAGCTGGTCAGGAGCCTGGCACAACAATTCGAGGGATTCGAGGTACTCTGAATAGCCCGGGAAGAAAACTCTCGAGCGGATGCCCTCTCTCGGTTGGCCTCCTCCCTAGACCTAGAAGGTACCCGATCGGTCCTCCTCGAAGAGCTAGAACGCCCGAGCATTGACTCGGAGCTCCTCGCTGTTGACTCGGCCGTCCCGAGCGACTGGCGCATCCCCTACCTGTCTTGGCTCTGAGACTCCCAAGAGCCCTCTGACCCTCGGGAAGCACGCCGAATGAAGTACCAAGCCCGGCGCTTCGTCATCCTGGACGACACACTCTACCGAAGGTCTTTCGCTGGCCCTCTCCTAAAGTGCCTCGGCCCCGACGAAGCCAGCCGAGCCATCCAAGAGGTTCATGAAGGCCTGTGCGGAGCGCACTCAGGGGCAAGGTCACTGGCCAGGATCCTGTTACGACAGGGGTACTGGTGGCCCACCCTGCAGCGCGACTGCTCGACCTATGCTCAACAGTGCGACCAATGCCAGCGGTTCGACCACTTGGTCCATCAGCCGGCTACAGAACTCGTCACCATCGCCGAGCCTTATCCCTTCGCTCGGTGGGGGATCGACATTCTCACGCCGTTCCCCACGGCTCAGTCCCAGAAAAAGTTCATTATCATCGCCATCGACTACTTCACTAAATGGATCGAGGCCGAAGCCATTGCAAGGATCACCGAGACAGTCGTCTGGAGTTTCATCTGGAAATCGATCATTTGTCGCTTCGGCATCCCCCGAGTGATAGTGAGCGATAACGGTCGGCAATTCGATTCTCGGTATTTCTGAGATAGATGCGCCGACCTAAACATCCGCAACCACTTCACTTTGGTCGCCCACCCTTAGGCCAACGGGCTGGTCGAAAATGGCAACAAGACTATCTTGAAAGGCATAAAGACCAGACTCGGCAAAGCCAATGGTAGTTGGCTCGAGGAATTGCCTAGCGTACTATGGTCGCACTGAACGACTCCCAGGACGGCAACCGGTGAAAGTCCTTTTCAGTTGGTGTATGGCACTGAGGCCGTCATTCCATTAGAGATTGCCAACCCGTCTCTCTGAGTCATCCGCTACTCGCTCGAGGAAAACAACCAAAAGTTACTCGAGAACCTCGACCTAGCCGATGAACTCCGGGATATTGCCAGCATCCGAGCGACGGAATACCGGCGACGCCTCACTCGATACTACAACGCCAGAGTCCGAAGCAGACATTTCCAACCGGGAGACTTCGTCCTCAGAAAAGTCGAAGCCTCTCGACCACTAGAGGCGGCGGGCAAGCTGTCCCCTAACTGGGAAGGCCCCTACCGGGTGGTCGAGACGCTCGGGAAAGGTGCGTACAGGTTAGCAACAATGGAAGGGGAACCCATTCCTCAGACATGGAACGCAGCCGCACTATGCAAATTCTATTTTTGAAATTGTACAGCAAGATGGACGAAATAAATCCCTTTTCTTTTCATTCAAAACTATTGATACATCAGAAAGGCAAAGGCCAGTACATTGCATGACAAAAAGCAAGAAAATCCGTATAACACCGTTGCAAGGGGTCATCGCTCGGTTGACTCGATCTCGATCTCCTCGCGTCCAGCCACTGACTCTGCCTCGCGTAGAAACTGGCTCGGATAAGAAGGGGCCGATCCAATTGGCTCAGATGACCCCTGACAAAGGTGACAGAGGGACTGCAGGGAAGGTAACCACCTTATAAGGTTGGAGAAGGCTACCTTCCAAGTTCATAGAAGCCAGGGAGAAGGAGCGCCGTGAAGACCTCCTCTTTCCCAACCTACCAACTCCTTGGAAGGGAACAGAGACCAAGCAGCCTCCGAAGAGTGAAAGAAATGAAGAGCAGAAGAGGGAGAAAGAGGCTGCAGACGGAGGAAGGCTTCGGTGAGGAGGGAACTTGATGCGCCTCCCCCCCATGCAGAGGGGGAGTGGCGGCAGGCATCCCTGATACCCCCATCCGTCCTCCGCCTCAGTGCCCGCCCGGAAGCCATGCCAGAACTGAGAAAGGGCAAGAGCCGTGCCCTCACACGTCGAAGCCCTCTCCAGATCCGCACGGCGACCGTCGGACCCGTCTCAAACCCGCGCGGCGACCGTGTGACCCGTCCAACAAGCCGGGATGGCAAGAGCTCTCTGCTCCCTGTCGGCGGCGGCGTCGCCCTCCGAAGGATCCTCCATGCTCTGAATGCAACGGCACAACACAGAGTGAAAAAGAGGGAGTGAGGGAAGACTGTTAGAGAAAATCCCAAGCAGTAAAGAGGAAAGGGCGCCTTTCGGTCCTTCTTATAGGCCAACGGAGGCTACACGCCTTAAATGACTCCCCCCCTAAAACACGCCAAAGGATTTCTCCCCTGAACAGTCACCCCCAACTCCTCGTTTCCCGCCCTAGCGGGATTCACGAAGCGGCCTGGCATTCAAAGCGTGAGGGAACAGAAAGACGCCCCGTCAGAAGCCTACCGAATCAGCATGCGAAAACCACGCAGGACATATCGGCACTCTCCAACTACTTCAGATACGCCAACCAAATCACGGCAAGGATGGCGATCAAACAAGTAAGTCATTTATTATCTCATAAAGAGGAAACTCTCTAAAGGAGGAAAGAGAGACAAACAAGAGAAAGGGGCAAAATAAGGTAAAATACATCAGGCCTCGGGCCCACTTTGAAGCTCGGGAGCGACGGAAGTAGGCGCGTCACCCCCAGCACCCTCGGTGACGGTCGACCCGGGCACTGACCTCGCCTGTGCGAGAACTGTCTCGGTCGCGAGCCCTCCCGAGGCGTCCGGAGTTGGTGACCCTGCCGTAGGAGACCCCTCTGGATCTTCCCCGCTCGACGCAGAGGAGCTAGAAACCGACTCATCAGAGTCATAGATCTGGCCCAAAGGGAACTCGATCCCGGAGTCTCGATCGAAGGCGTAGTCCACCGCCCGACGATAACCCTGCTTAAACCCCTTTCGGGCACCCCGGCGAAGCGCTACCTCGTAATAGGGTAGGGCGGCTCTCTCCAGATCAGCTGAATAGGCGTCCGAGCTCCTATACCGCTCGATCGCCTCTGTCGCGATCTGCTCCATTCTCCCAGCGAGCTCGACCCAAGCCCGCTCCACCTTGTCCGCACGCTCCTCTGCCCCCGCCAAGCTTTCCTCTGCCTCGACCCTCCCTCGCTCGGCTTCGCTCCACCGCCTCTCTGCCCGGGCTCGGTCCGCCTCGGCCACGGAACGAAGGCGCTCCGCTACCTCCGCCCGGTCCAGTAGCTCGGCACGTTCGAGCTCCCAGCGACCGTCCAGCTCGAGGTGACGCGGACGCTCCTCCTCCAAGAGTCTGCCCTTCCTCTCAAGCGACTCTCGGGCCTTAGCCAACTGCTCGGTCAGCACCTCGGTTTCTAGCCGGCTCGCCCGTGCCAAATCTCTGATCACGGAGAACTCCCGTCGAAGCCCCTCATGCTCCTCGCTGAGGTGGGCTAGTTTCCTCTCGCACCCCCCGAGGGCCCAGGCGAGATTCGACCGCTCCGCCTCCGTCCGAGCGTACGTCTCCGCCATCAAGGCCACCGACCGAGCCATGACTAGGCCGCCCTCCATGAGGACGTCGAGGACTCCGGAGGGGGAGTGGCACTTGTCTCCCCCCCTCGTCTTTGTGGCTACCTCTCGGCAAACCCGGTAGAGGTCGCCCGAAACACCGAGCCTTTCCAGGGCCTCCGGCATGGAGATCCGCTCCCCACCGGATGCCCCACCAGAAGGTTCGGCTCGAGCAACGGGGCCGACCGCCCCGCGCACTGCGGTCGGTTGGGGTTGCGACGCCTCCCCGGGCGAACCCCCAACCTCGACTGACGCAACGGGATCGACCGCACCGGGAACTTTGAGCACTTGGGCTGCGACGCCCTCACGGGTGAACCCCCATCCCTATCTGTCTCGGCCCGCGCCTCACCACCTGAGACAGTGCCAACCTCGACCGGTTTCCTGGTCTCAACGTCGGCTGCTTCAGCACCGGTCCCCTCCATCCCCGGGGAGGGAAGAACTGACCCATCTCCACCCTCTGAGGGGCCCCTGGTCTCCTCGGCCCCCTCTCGCCTGGTAGGTGGGGGAGCTGGCCCGGAAGGGTCGGCCCCATCTTGCCCCCGAGAGGGGAGCGCCGCCGAGCCAGAGTCGCCCCCGGCAGCGGTAGGAAGGCCAGCCTTTTTGGCCCGTTTCTTGGCCTTCGCGGCTTCCCGCAATTTTCCCTCCATGGGATCCTTGCGCTTCGCCCCGCTTGGCCGCGAAGACCCCTCGGAGGCCACCCCCTTGCCCTTATCTCGGGCCTGGGGACGACCCGCGGGAACGACAGACTCATCAGCCGCCGAGTCATCCCCAAGATCGATGACCTCGGTGACCTCTTCCAATGGTTCCCGTCGGATGTCTGCAATGAAGAGGAAGATTTGGTTAAGAAGCAAAAAGGCGACCCTCCGACCCCGCCGAAAGATCCGAAGGATGATACCTGATGGCTTGAGCTGTGTAAGCAGATACTGCTCTACGTTCTCTAGCGTCACCAGCTCCTTAGTCGACAGGCGATTTATCAACAAGCGAGCGGCGTATTCCTCCACATCGGCGGGAAACTCCTCCTGCCGCGGGGGAAGATTCGGATGGAAGTTGGGCATAACCTGACACCTCCATGATTCATTCACTGCTTTCGCCTTCACCCAGAAAAACTGCCTCTTCCACCCTTTGTGCGAAGAATCCTTCGCCGCCAGCGGAATACAACTCCGATTCCTACGCGCCTGGATAAAATAGAAGCCTTTCCCCGCCGACGGATGTGCCTTCAGCTCGAAGAAATAGTTAAAAAGATCCAGGGACGGGGGAACCCCCTGTAGGCAGCAGAGGATCCGAAAGGCTGACAGCAGGAGATACGAGTTGGCCACCAGCTGAACAGGCGCCAACACGAAAAAATTGAGAAGCTTCAGAACGAAAGGCTCGAAAGGGAGGCAGAATCCGCTCTTCCACACCAGGAGAAAAGTACAAATATGGCTCGTGCGGCTATCCAAACTCGTCTCATATGGGGCAGCGGCTACAAAGCTATATCGGAGAGGCAGGCGAAACTGATGCTCCAGTTTCTTCACATCAGCCTCCCCCAACTCGCTGCGATTGGGGACGGGCTCCCGCCTCACCTGCTCGATTTCCGAGCGTAGATCCGCCATCGAGCTAGAACAAGAACCTTCACTAGAGCCCAAAGACTCCGGGGGAGAAGGAAGCTGCCGGATCGCCTCCGCGGTTATACGCGCCAGCTCCTCAAATGCCGCCGCAAGAGCTTGCTCCCCCGCTATATCTTCACGGCGCATCAAGGAGCCCCAGAAGCAAAGAAATGGAGGAAAGGCCAAAAACCCTAAAAAGACTGGGAGGAACGAGCAACGCCCTACGCCTATAAACCCTCGCGGGAGGCGGCACGCCGTTTCAACCTCCGAGAAAAAGGGGGCCCCTTCATTTCAAATCCGTCAGGATCATTATTACTACAGGCCCAGGCGACCACTACACGTGGCTTCATAACGCCGATAGGATTCCACCCACCCGAGCCACGCCGGTCCAAAGCCTCGAAAAACTACTCAATCGAGCCTCCTTGGCTCGGGAGTAGGAGGGGGACAAGTGGAGAGGGGGATTCCTACAGCCCACTCAAAGAGCAGACCCAACTAGGCCTAATGAGGCAAGCTCGTCCAAGTGACAGCCCACAGGGCCCACTTGGAAAAGCCCAATAAAACAATGCTCGAGGAAATAACTCTCCTAGGCGGCCCCAAGGCTCGGAGAGCCCGAGCCTCGGTCTGGTCGCAGGAAGACCCGCGCACGAGCTATCCCTCCGGACGAAGGGGGGAAGCGCTAGCCGGTATGTCCGACCCATCTCCTCACCGAGATAGGCCTATCGCCCGATAAGGCAGGCCCCCCTAAGCTCGGTACGACCGATAAAATGTTCATCATTGCAGCCGTTAGAGTCCACAGCGAGCCGGGCGTCAAGACGTCCAGGAGCTCCGACTTCCCCGCGAGGATAACGCCCCCACGATGAGGCCATAAAAGCCCACGACGAGGACGTAACCTCCACCGAAGACCTCTCAGCTTGCAGGACTCCAGAGGGCGGCGCACTATTTAAACCTGGGATACCCTCCGGCGAAAGGTAAGTCCAAAAGGGCATTGATCCACCCCCAATTCCTGAGCAAGGATCACTTCACCCCATTGGTGGAGAGGGATCTCGCGCCTTCACTTTCTCCTCCCTACCGCTGCTCCCACCATTGCTCTACTGACTTGAGCGTCGGAGGGTTTCGCCCCAGGGAATCCCCCTGGGCCCTCTGACCCGTTTCCCTATCTTGCAGTTCACAAACTTGGTGATTACCAGCCCGCTCAGGAACCAGCGCGAGATTTCGCCTCTTCACCTTCTTTATTCATGCGTCGACTCTATATAGAAACGGTCCTGACTTGATTGCCAAATTCATTATAGCGGTCCTACCTTGACCGTCTATGCCCGGAAACGATCCAGTAACGACCGCTTCTACCCAGTTCCTGTCTAACCCGAGGTTTGACCCAAGGGTTGATTTTTCTAAGTCCTTAGATGGTCTATTGATTATCTAGAACCTAATACCTTATTTAATAAGCTACTAATGAATTATGAAAGTTACGGAATTTGCCGTTATGCTGTCAGATTTCTTCTGTAGCATGACCTTGTCATTAATGCATTCCTTGAACTCACATGTTCTAAGCTTGGTACATTCGTGCCTTGACATTGTTATCATGAACTTATTATTAAATTGTACATTACTGGCCGAACTTTATTGATATTTCTCGTGGAAGTAGCTTGATTTATAACGTGAAGATGCAGACCGGGCACTGATTGTGTCCAAGGGCTCCATGCTAGCCCCCTCGGCTGATTGTCGAAAACGTGCTGAAAATCATGGGGTACGATGATACTGGCATCGCATTGCGCTGGAAGTACTTATTTTTATAGACGAGTGAAAATCACTAGGCAATCTAGTGAAATTATATTCTTGCGTGTTAAGTGACTTTCTAGTGCATAGCCTTTATGGTTATGAAAAGTGCATTCTCGCTACATTCTTATTCGTGAAAGGTCATATTTACATTCATGCTATATTCTTGCTTGATTATATTCCCAATCTACATAAACTCTCATATCTCATCTTGATCATATCTTGTTACTTGTGTTACTTTGATTTATATCGCATGTTTTACCGTATTTCCTCTATCTTATTTCCTAGAGCTAAAATATTAATTACATAAATATTGCATTCATGTTGATATGAAGATACCTACTGGGCAAGTGTGCTCATTCCCTACTTTTCCAATCTTTTCAGGACATTCTAGCGGGTCGGATTCAGATTATTCAAGTGATGGATCCGAGAGCGATTGATGGTTCGAGAGAAGCCGTAGGTAGTCTAGTCAAGAGTCAATTATGTAATTTTAAATTTTATTGAGTCTAGTTAGTCAAAGAGTCTTTGTAAACATTTCATTTATGATTCAATAAAAGTCAAGGTTTTTGGAGAATACTCTCTTGTGTTCACTCTTATGTGTGAATGATTAGCACTCTGATTGTTATTATCACTTGAGGGTTATCTTGCCGACTGTTCACGTTCCCGATTAGTTCCGCTGCATAATCTCGTGGCGTGACAGTTAAAGTGGTATCAGAGTCTAAGCATAAGTATGTCCTAGGAAAATGTCATGTCATAGGCTAAGTCCAAGGATTAAGGACCCACACCTATGAACTAAGGAAAGAAATTTCTAACCCATGTGAGAATTGGGTAGAGCCCGGGATGAGATAATTAATTAGAAACTATCTCTAGGTTAATTTCTATTGATTCCATAGGAATTAATTACTTGTTTATTTCTACAGGCACTTCAGTCTTACAATGGCCACTGAATGTGTCGCAAATCCTGCTAATTGGAAGCGATGCAACGAACAGTTGCGGGTCTTACCCAGGCCCTACAGACGGTGGCCCAACCTGGCGCGAAGGCTGGCGTGGGTAACCTGCACGGGAATTTTCGGAGTATGAACCCTCCAAGATTCTCTGGGTCTTCTAACCCCGATGAGGCGGAGAATTGGATAGACGAGATGGAGAGGATTTTCAATGTCATGCAATTCACCGACCAAGAGAAAGTCTGTCTCGCCACCTTCCAGTTGAACAAAGATGCACGTACTTGGTGGAAGGCGTAGCAACAAAATGATCAACTTACTTAGGAGGAATTTCTTACACTATTCCGTGCAAAATACTTCTCCGAGCATGTCAAGGAGAGAAAAGTCGCGAAATTCGCTTCGCTTCGCCAAAGCATGATGTTCGTGGCAGAATATGAACTATAATTCTCTTGGCTGGCACTATATGCTCCTCATTTGATTAGCACGGATCTCTTGAAAGCTAATCGATTCATGGACGGTTTAAGGCCCGACTTTATTCAACAACTTGGGCCTCAAAATATCCGTACATATGCGGAGATGGTCCAACGTGCGTATTTATGTGAAAGGACCCTGGAGAAGGTAGAGAAGTTTTGGGGGAAACAAGAAAAGTCCAGCCGAAAACATGATAAGCGAGAGGAAAAAGAAGAAAGGTTTAGCATCACGGAGGATGATGAACCCCATCACAACAAGTGGTCCCCTAATGGGAATGGTAATGGTAAAAGAAATAGTAATGGAAAAAGGAATGGCAATGGCAATGGCAATGAAAAAAGTAAAAGAGTTAAGGAAGAAGAAGAAAATCAAGTCATGGAGGCTTGCTCATTATATGAGAAGTTTGGGCACACGGCCGAAGAATGTTGGAAGCGTCTCGACGTTTGTCTCAGATGTGGAAGTCGGGAACATCGCTTGCCCATGTGTCCTTTCATAAAGGAACAATCTTCAAGGGATAACAATGGACGCGGGCGACGAGGCCGACTAAATGCCATCTTAGACGGGAAAGGTAAGGCGATTAAAGGTACCATCTTGACTTATTTACATGTTAGCATTACCTTAATTATCAGTCCGACTAATTAAACACACTCTCCATAAAACTCATGCATTGAATTTGGGGACCAAATTCTTTTTAAGTGGGGGAGGGTGTAACACCCCTAATTTTTCTAGAAATTTTTAGGAATTTTCTAGGATTAAATATAACTATTAAGCATTTAAAAAGACTTAATGGGATATTAAGAGAATTATGGGATAATTAAATTAATTTAAAGGCCCTATATTAACCAAAAGGTTTAGCCCAACTCAAGTACGCCCAAAGACCCAATTCCAAGACCTATAGGCCCAAGCCCACTTTTAGAGACGTAATTAGAATTTAAATGAGATAAATAAATCAATTAGGAGATAAATAGTTGATAAAACCAAAAATCTAGAATTTTCGGAATAATCGCCTAAACGTGGTCTATCGCGAGACTGCCTTCATGCAATAGCGGTCTCGAGGCGACCGCTACTAGGTTCCGTGAATGAAGGTGTTAGAAACGTGAAAAGTTTGGATCTTTGGCAACCTAATCGCCTTGGATCGAAGCTATCTGGTATAGGAGAACCTCTAGAACTCTCTAAGGATCGATCCTACCCTAATTTAGGACTCTAAGTTCGGTATAATCCCCAAACCCTAGGCAAACCTTATAAATAGGGTTCAGGTTCGACCTGCGTGAACCTTTGTTTTGGAGTGCATAGTTCGACGGTAAGGAGACCTCATCTCAGGTTAGTTCTTTAGAACTTTATATTCTCCTTAGTTTTATCTAACTCACCTCCAATTTTCGTGCTAGAATACCTAGCCGTTGGGGAGCTAGAGCGTCTGCAAGTCTTTAGTTCGCTGCAGGCTGCACAGGAAATAGTGCATCGGTCCAGTGAAGATCATGAAATTAGAAGCCCTAAACGAGGTTAGTTCAAGTTGAGTCTTTAGAACTTTTTGTTCCCCTTTATATCTTCTACCTACCCTCCAAATTTCATGGATTTATGTCAAGTGGTTAAAGAGAACGAGGGACGGGACGTTGCTGGTTTAGCATAGGACATGCACAAACTAGGGCATCTTTCCAGTCCAAAATCTGAAGTTTAAAGCCAATTATGAAGGTAGGTTATCTCATGAAAAGGCTAAATTAACAAGTTAGGAATAAAAGCCCTCTAGTTTCATGTGATTTCATGCTCTATATGTGACAAATTTCATGTTTTATTTACACTGCACAGTTAACTAATTTTTGCATACATGAACCATGTCCTTAATAAGAAAAGTAAATGATTTTGGTTTAATTCATGTAACCCCTGCATCTCCATGAGATATCCTATTTTATCTCTCTATCTAGCATGTTTTCATGAGGTTTATTGCCTTAGAATAGGCTGTAGTTGCTCTATTTTTACCCTTTTGGCTGACAGGATAGAAACGGTCACACAGAGACCGCCAAATATCTTTTAGCGGTCCCCGACTAACCGCGTATGCATAGAAGCAATTTTGGCAAGACCGCTGCTGTCAGAAACGGTCCTCCTAAGACCGCCTTTATGTTTCAGTATTCTGCACCTGTTAACTCCAAACAAATTGCAGATTGACCCTATTGTATATATGTTAAGCCTAGTTAATGAGGTTCTATTCCTAGTTATGACTTTATCTTTATGAACTTGGTTATATTGTTCATCTATCAAGATAGATTTCATGTCCTTAATGTGTTTTAAACTTATTTTTAGCTTATGCCACTTTCATGCCAAAACATATACTCTTGTATTAATGATCATGTTTTCATGCAATTCATGGACTTGTTTAGTGATGATTTGATCACTGTTTTATCACGATCCCTTCTCATCTACAGTCTTTTCTTAAGTACATGACACATATTCTGGTACGATGTCATTAGT
Source organism: Amorphophallus konjac (assembly GCA_022559845.1). Lineage (NCBI taxonomy): Eukaryota > Viridiplantae > Streptophyta > Magnoliopsida > Alismatales > Araceae > Amorphophallus > Amorphophallus konjac. The sequence goes on from CM040127.1 coordinate 212,295,815, forward strand.
TAAACTTTACACTCATAGGCACACAATCTTGGAGTTGTGACCCTCTCCGTTGGATATTCCTTCCACCGGAGTAGGTGATCTTGTTTCAAGGCCTCCGTAAGTCTCCGCGAGCCTGGGATTCTCACTAGGACGCCGAGCTGGTTGTACCCTCAAAGCCCAATTGTGTAGAAAGCACTTATCGATGTTTTTCTGTGTCCTAGATTGTAGCGGCCCTCTGGCGACCGCTACTGTCAAGTAGCGGTCATCCCGTGACTGCGTTAGTCCAGATTTCACCGCTACGTCGACACCTTCTTTCTTCATGCGTCGACTCTATATAGAAACAGTCCTGACCTGACCGCCAAATTCATTATAGCTGTCTTGCCTTGACCGCCTATCTCCAGTAACGACGGCTTCTACCCAATTCCTGTCTAACCCAAGATTTGACTTAAGGGTTGATTTTCCAAAGTTCTTAAATGGTCTATTGATTATCTAGAACCTAATACCTTATTTAATAAGCTACTAATAAATTATGAAAGTTAAGGAATATGTCGTTATGCTACCGGATTTCTTCCGTAGCATGACCTTGTCATTAATGCATTCCTTGAACTCACATGTTCTAAGCTTGGCACATTCTTGCCTTGACATTATTATCATGAACTTATTGTTGAATTGTACATTATTGGCCAAACTTTATTGATATTTCTCGTGGAAGTAGCTTGATTTATAACGTGAAGATGCAGACCGGGCACTGATTGTGTCCAAGGGCTCCATGCTAGCCCCCTCGGCTGATTGTCGGAAACGTGCTGAAAATCATGGGGTACGATGATACTGGCATCGCATTGCGCTGGGAGTACTTATTTTTATAGACGAGTGAAAATCACTAGGCAATCTAGTGAAATTACATTCTTGCGTGTTAAGTGACTTTCTAGTGCATAGCCTTTATGGTTATGAAAAGTGCATTCTCGCTACATTCTTATTCGTGAAAGGTCATATTTACATTCATGCTATATTCTTGCTTGATTATATTCCCAATCTACATAAACTCTCATATCTCATCTTGATCATATCTTGTTACTTGTGTTACGTTGATTTATATCGCATGTTTTACCGTATTTCCTCTATCTTATTTCCTAGAGCTAAAATATTAACTACATAAATATTGCCTTCATGTTGATAGAAGATACCTACTGGGCAAGTGTGCTCATTCCCTACTTTTCCAATCTTTTCAGGACATTCTAGCGGGTCGGATTCAGATTATTCAAGTGATGGATCCGAGAGCGATTGATGATTCGAGAGAAGCCGTAGGTAGTCTAGTCAAGAGTCAATTATGTAATTTTAAATTTTATTGAGTCTAGTTAGTCAAAGAGTCTTTGTAAACATTTCATTTATGATTCAATAAAAGTCAAGGTTTTTGGAGTATACTCTCTTGTGTTCACTCTTATGTGTGAATGATTAGCGCTCTAATTGTTATTATCACTTGAGGCTTCTCTTGTCGGCTGTTCACATTCCCGATTAGTGACGATGCATAGTCTCGGGGCGTGACAGAGTCGACGTGAACGGCCTCGTTCGGCGATGCCGAAAACATGCCTATAAAGGTGACCGGGTTGTTATCCTCTATTTTGAATAAAGGATTGGCCCTAAGCTCGGACTCGTATTGGGGAGCTAACTCCTCCTCATAACCCAAGTTTGTGAAAACCCGCTCCATTTAAGACCAAAATCTTTTCGACTTAAAAAAGGTTCATATATATATATATATATATATATATATATATATATATATATATAAACTATGCTATATAGAGGATAAACTATATATATATATTAAGTGAACAAGTTTTTTCACAGCAACACCCTAAATTTTTTTTTGTCTTTCTCTTCTTCTTTTTTTGTTTGTTTGTTTTTGTTGTTTCTCTCGGGAGAAGAAGGAAAAGCTAAGGGTGAGGCCTAATTCTCTGGGAATCATAGTGGGAACTCACTCACACCCCAGGGATGACTACAGGGACTGCAAGGGTACAACCAGCCTGGCGACCGTGTGGGAACTCATGGTTCGCTAGGACTTGTGGAGGTTCTTGATTGGAGAGAGCTCATTACACCCGAGTGGGAATCCCCAGGTGAAGAACTCAATCCAACGGGAGGGTGTTCCTCCGAGTGTGATGCCGGCTCTTCCTAAGCCCACCCGCATGTTAACCTGCAGAGAACACCAAACAAACAATATGTGCAAAAACCAACTAACTAACAGATAGAAAACGGACCTGAACGAACATAAACAGGGGGCGGCCAGAGAACTTTCTGTTGAAGGACTTGGGTGGCCAGGTTGATAGCCGCTCAGGGTGACTCGGCGGCCAACCCTTGGGTCGTTCAGTGGCTTGGGCGGCCAGAGTCTGGGATGTTTACCCTAGGGCCTGGGCGACCACTTTTCAGATCGCCCAGGTGTTTAGGCGGCTAGAAGTTTGGCCTTCTTCTACCTGCGAACAGAGCTAAACTAATATGCAAAATAGATGGACATGGGCTCTAAAAATCCTTGGATTTTTGGCACATGGGACTTATAGTAGGCTATAGCGGGTCCCACCCTGATCACCAGAAGGTTGTAGATGCCGGAAGTGGCCGGGGTTTTCGGCACGTCGGTGAAAGGGGGGTCGTGCGACTCCTCCCAGCTCCCGAGCTGCTGCTACTAGGCCTACAGTGCATGGATTAGAAACATAAGAACGAGGTGATCGCCAGAGGCTATTACCTGAGCCTCACAGGGGGATGATCGTGTGGGATGTCTTCAAAAAGGGGAGTTTGTGGGAACCTGACTTCTCCATGCTCGGACGGCCAAGGATGAAGAGCCCTCCAACGTCCCGAGGTGCTAAAAATCATGCGAAAAATAACAAAGCCCATGAACACAAAGAAGCAAACACCGATTAGCTCTAGGAAGTGTAGTAGAAGTTCTAATAACGCAAAGGAAGGGGAGAAATGGGGGCGTGATTACCTGGGGGTGTATGGGAAGGGGGGACAGTCGAGACTTTTGACCACCCGCCTTCCTGTTTGTTTAAAAGGGAAACCTCTTATGATAGGATTTACGGATTAACTAGAATGATTTAAATGCAAATAAACGGGGAATGTGATAATAAAGTAGGGAACAAAAAAAGGCACTGAGTAACGCCCCGGGTTTTTGGATCATTGTTCGGATCAAGATCTGTGGGTTTCGGATCGCTTTCGTGGGTCCCGGATTCAGTTTTGGGGTTCATGCTTGTTTTTGTCTATCGGACCTTCGAAACCCCGTGTAGGGCGAACCGTTGCGTTCTCCGACTCCGAGACGTTACTAGCATGTTGTGCATTTTTTGACGATCATGGGGGGTATTTTTCCCTATTTTTTGTATTCTCTAGAAATTCCAGATTTTCTATATAAACCAACCCCTTTTTCTCCCTCCCCATCTCTCATTTCTCACCCTCTCCCTCTCTCTTCTCTCACACTCTCTCTTCTCTCCCTCTCTTCTCTGGCGGCCAACGGAGGTGGACGAGGGCAAGGTGAAGGCGACGGGGGCGAGGAGCGGGTGCAGACGGGATGAGGATTGAGGCGGTGGAGGAGCGGCGAAGCTCGACTGCGAGTTCGGGGCGTCGCAGCGTTCGTGCGGCATTTTCTTGGTGGATCAGCGTCCGCGGTGCGCAAAATCTTCGGTGGAGGTAGGGGGATGGGTCCCTAGCTCATCTACTTCATTTTTCACGAGTTTGGTAGCCCGAGGTGAGCCGAGTGGATTTATTACTCCGTCGGGGTGAAAATGCATGATCGAGGTGTGAGCCGATTTTCATGATTTGATGAGGTTTTTGGGGTTTAAAGGGGTCCGCTCGATGCTAGAGAGGTTGGGGAAGGATTTTGTCACGCCCCGAGAGCGGAAGATACCCGGAGACGCGTGACGAGTTTATATCAATCATGTCAATCAGAGTATTAGTGTATTCGACACCAAAATCAGAGATGCGCAAAAGTAAAGATAACCCAATCCTTTATTCCTTTATAAGAATATGTCTATTACAAACCTTTGAAGTACTCACTAAAATAAAGGAAAAATATAAGGTTGACTCAAGAAAATATGAAAAAGACTAGATAACAAGGAAGAAGCTCTATCTCTTTCACTCTTGATTTTCCCCATCCGTTTGAGTTTCCTCATCGTCGGACTTACCTGAAAAGTAGGGAAACACTAAGTGAGCGAACGCTCAGTAGGAAATTATATCTCAAGAATTAGCAAGGGATTTAAGTGATTACATCTTTCATGAATGCACTATAGCTATGCATGCTCGCATAAAACGACAAGATAGAGAGAGTGTATAACAATACGATAGCAAGAAGAACTAGTCATGAACTTTCAAGAACTTATATCAAAAGATATCAAGATATTCAAGCAAGTGTATTTATCATGTCATGTGAAATTTGGCTATTACGTTTCAAGCACGCAAGTATGAAATTACCTTTTTTCGGGTCACGCAAGTCATGTAATATCAAGTCAAGTACAAGATTTGTGGAATGTTCAATCAAGCTAGTCATGCACTTCGGTATAATGTCAATATCGTGATCAATCAACTCCCATGGGTACAAGTACTTTCGGGTGCTCCTCCGAGGACCAGATCGGGCCCTATATGCGCAGGCATTAATCATGTATTTTAACATCCACTTTTGTGTATAGCCAATATGGAATTTCAAGAATAAAGCTTGTATATACGTAGGATAACTTGGATAGAATAGAGTCCAAAAATATGACACTTGACATAGAATGGTGATAATAACGGTACAATCACGATTATCGATAAAACTAGGTGGAATTGGTTCCCTAACTTGGGTACCATGACAAGCAAGTATGGACACTCTTTATATAGAATTGAGGTCCACATGAACAGCACATCAATGGCAAGATGTCCTCATTCTTAATATAGAAGTGAGGTCCACAAGAACATCATGTTGAATATAGAATTGGGGTTTACAAGAACAGCATCAAATGGCATGATAACCTCATCCCATTAAGAGAATTCTCATGATACACACTTTGCATAACATGAGGGCCGGTATACCATGTTTCTTTAGAGTGACATGGCAATCAAATAATGTAATGAGTTTTTATGGTACAACCAGCTCAGTCGGCCTTGAGGGAATCCAAGGCTCGAGGAGTCTTACAGAGGTCTCTATGACTAACTCGCTAGTTCAAAGGAACGGAATGTCCAATGGAGAGCTTGTATGTCAATGAGAATTGAGGATAGTGCGATAAAAACATCATGAAACATGGGACTATATTCACGGAGTGAAAATATAGTGCCGATATAGATATATATATATATATATATATAACCCTTCGGTGATAGTAATCAGTGTAAAACAGTAATACAGAAAATAGCGACTTAAGCTAAGTCATTAATTATCCAATTAACGCCTTACTCAAGGGCATTTTTTCACAATTTGACGACTTATACATTAGTCGTCCCTTCAATATTTCTATTCTGCAGAAAATCAATATTCTGGAATTTTAACAAAAACGCGCCCTGGACAGGGGCGTTACTTGTCAATTAGCGCCCTGGTCTGGGGCGTCAGTTCAATAAGAGACGACCTTGTGCAGGTCGTTAATTCAACATTTTTCCAAATTTCAGATAATAAATTTTAGGAAAACAGGTACATGGTCAGGACCAGAAAAATAGCAGGATTCAATCAGGATGAACATGCATTTAGATTAGGTTCATGGTTTCATAGATATAGAATTTTAAACATGGGTATTTATTCATTACATGTAATTGACGACTTCTGGGCAGGGCGTCAAAACAATAATTAGCGCCCTAGTGTGGGTCGCTTCTTTAAATTAGCGTCCTTGTCAAGGACGTTTCTTTTTGAAATTACATAGAAAACATCTGAAACCACAATAAAACTATATGCAAGCACGACCGATGATATTATTAAGATCTTAAGCTAGTTTGGACTACGATCTTGAGAAAACCTACCTTATGAAGATTTAACTGATGAACGGATGAAGGTTTGGAGAAGAAAACGATGCTCTGTTCTCGAACAGAGATAACTTGCAGGAGATGGACTAAGAATACCCGATCTTCAGTCAAAAGGGGTGATCGTCTTCTCAACACAGACAACCTGTATAGGAAGATGAGGAAGGAAAGAACATCAACGTTCTTTCAACACACACAACCAAAAATAAAGAGGAAGAACATTACCTGTTCTTCACATTGATGACAGCAGCAGCAGATCGCCAAATAGCGATCAAGGGTTGATTTAGGAGGATATTTATAGGATTTTGGGGATCCTAATAGGGTTAGATGATGTGACACAACCTCGGACCTAATGCAAGCAAGCACAATCGCAATCTAAATGGGCCAATTTGGGCCGCCGCTCTCTCGTCGCTCACCCAAGCCCGGGGTAACTTGGCAATGCCAAGGTGAGGTTGAGGGGTTGGGCCCTTGCTGGTAGAGGGCCAGCAAGGCCAAGATTTGATTCCCAATGGATTTGGAAGCCCAATTCAACGGGGCCGACGAAGTGCCGAAGGCACCGGTTGCACTCTTCCCACGGTGATCACTCAAGGCATTGGGGCTTGAGGATCGGGCTCTCTAATATTGAAAGACAAGCACTAAGTAGAGTGAAGGTTTGAGCACTTACTCGACCGGTTTGAAGAAACCGGTCCCGGTCGGAGATGAGGGCGAGCGGGGAGGCGAGTGGATCCCCACACGCCGCGGCGGTGTCGCTTGACCTGCCCAAACAAATTACACCACTACACCTCTCGCAGGAGGGGGAACTTGGGGTGGGGGTTAATGATATTACATCAATACTACCTCCACGCAGGGAGGGGCCTTCAGCCGGCCAAGCGGGGTGGGGAAACCAAAGCAAAGAACGAGGAACAAGGGTGGACGCCGAATCTGCCTGCTGTCTACGAACCAGGACAGAGGGTCGGTGTTGCTATTGTAGATCTTGTTTAGGAATTTCTCTGATGGCGAGACTGGCGGAAAAATATTCGTAGCAGGAAGGGGAATGCCTCATAATTTTTGTAAATTCTTCTGGAGTCACTGCAGGTCGGGGCAGGAGCTTGAACAGGGCCTCTATTTCTCGGACTAGCAGGGGCAGGTCACCAACAGTAGGATGCAGAGGCCGTCCTGGCCGCTCCCGAACTCCAAATTTGATGCCGTCAGCGCCGTTAAAACCGTTCATGAGTCCTCTTTGCAGAAAAAGAAACAGAGATGCCATAAGACAACGGAGAGGATCTTTGAAGCCAGAAGAGTGAGGAGGTGTCGATGCAGACTGGGGAAGGTAGAGCCGCGCGACCGTGGAAGAAAATTGGTAACTTCTGTTCCCGGATGCTGAATGGGCTTCCGCTTCTTGATTATGAAAGTAGACAGGCCGATGAAGAACTTTGAAGAAGAACTTGAGGACTGATTCCTTCGGGGTTCATCGTGGTAGAGCTTCTAATCTGGCTCTGGTCCTCAGCCGAGGTAGAACCGCGCAGCTGTGGGAGAATGGACCTCCTGGACGACTCGGAGATCGGAAGAAGACGAAACCACTTCGGTTGCGAAGGCGACTAGCAGACGCTTCCGGCGATGTCTCTTGGGTCTTCAAACTCATCTAGAGGAGGTCGTGGTGGCCGCTGTAAGTTGCTGGTCTGCTGTAGATCTTCAGTTGAGAGCTGTAGGTTGATGATGATGGGGGGGAATGGGGTATATGGGAGGGGAAATGGGGGTGGATGAGTGTGGGGAAAGCCCGGGCTGTGAGGGGGTCTAGGAGGGGGTGTTCTAAGGTGGGGGAAGGGAAGAATGGGGTCTGGAAGGGGGTCTAACAGGTGGTGGGAGGAGGAGCTACGAATTTGGGAAGGTGGGTGAGAGGAGAAAGTGAGGGGGGGGGGGGCACAAGTGAGTGGAGGGAAGGGTGGATTTCAAATTTGAAATGGCCTTGGAAGTTGTGGGGTTGTGTGGGGAAGGGGTTGATTGTGTTGGAATGGGGAAAGTGGTGTTGGAATGTGGAAGATGGTGTTGGAATGGTGAGGGATCTTCTTGGGACTAGGGGGGTGGAGTAATGGAGGCCATGGGGAAGTGGAGGGCTTTAATGATGGTAGGTGGGGGTTGAGGTGGTTGGGAAGGGAGGAGAGAGAAGAAAATTCGAAATTGGGTGTTGAGGAGAGAGAAAGTGGAGTGAAAAAGAGGGATTAAGAGAGAGAAGGGTGGGGAATCTCTCCCCTAGGGTTTCTCACCCAAAAAATGTTGGAATCACTCCACTAAACTAAGCTTTGGACTCTCAAATGGCAATTTTTTCATTGATTGATTCATTACCTCCAAATGAAGGAAATGGGGCCCTATATATAGAAAACCCACATTTTACAATAAGACCCTGACAAAAGACTCAATGACAAATAACCGAAGGGGTAGGGGGGCTTATTGGGCCAAGCCTGCAGAATTGGGCCCAATTAGCACATTACACAATCTAATGACACTCAAACTTAGGAAAATAAATGCAAGACCTAGGAACATGACTCAAATAAAAGGGAAAATACATCAAATGACTCAAATAAAATTACATAGGACTCAAAATTAAATGACTAAACCATGCCGGATGCAACCGGGGCGAGGAGACGTGGGCATGGGAGGTGATGTCCCCATCATACTCCCGGGGTGCGGAGAACTCGACTCCGTCGAGTAAGTGTCCTTCCCTCCTTGGAGGGTGTAGAAGTGGTACTGCCCTCAAGTCTTCCGAACGAGACCGATCCATCCACCTGCCGTGATAGCGCTCGTATACCTTGCTCCGAGTGGTAGTGACTTGTTCATCCAATATTTGTTCAATTTGTTCACGCTGGGCTCTCTTGGCTGGTGGTCTCTCCTCACGGGTGGGTGCTCTCTCAAGGGAAGAAGTAGGCTCAATCTCCTCACTAGGTACCACCGTGGGTCCCTTATATGGCACTAGGTCGGCAACATTGAATGTGGGACTTATTCCATACTCCTCAGGGAGATCTAACTCAAAGACATTTGCACCAATGCGCCTCAAGACCTGGAAGGGACCAGCCCCACGTGGCCTCAGTTTAGAGTTGGCTCCGGGGGAGAGCCTCTCCGTCCTTACCATCACGAAGTCACCCTCATGGAATTCTTGGTGACGCCGATGAGAGTCGGCCCGCCTCTTATAAGCCTCATTCTTTTTGCTTATGTGCTTGCAAAGGCTTTCATGCAATCTTGTGAATGTTGACATTCTAGGGGTGATGGGTGGATCTGGGCAACCAAATTTAGACCACTCATGCTTTGACGCCAAGAAGACTTTGATGGATTTTGGAGGGCCGGGGCAACCGTATGTGGACTTATCATGCAATGTTGTCATGTAGACTTTGGTGGGCCTAGGTGGGCCGGGGCACCCGTAGGTGAACTTACCATGCAAAGTGGTGATGAATGTAGGGGGACTCGGACATCGGTAGATGCTTTTGACATGCTTAAGACCCCTGATAAATGAAGGTGCACCAATACATCCGAATATAGGCCACTTATGCTTTCTACTTGACATGTGAGTGGTATGAATGAATGGACCCAACATAGCGTTCATGCCAAGTGGTGTGGTAGGCCTAGACACATGCATGCGTTTTCCAAAGGTGACCTCCATGTGTATAGGTGTGGGACATCTTTTGAACTCCCATTGGAAAGGATCGAATGGATCTAAGAAAGTGGTCATCATGGGGTGAGGCACAACCTTATTACCTAGGGATATGTGGCCCAAGGTCATGGCTCCCAAGGTGTAACCCGAGTCATAGATGAGGTGGGTTTGGTCCAATATGGTGGGTGAGGGTAGGAAAGGGTGGGTTGTTGGTAAGATGGTTGGGTCATATGAGTCCCTTGACTCCCATTGGAATGAATCATATGGATCATAAAATGGGTCACCTAGGGGGAGGAACTCCATGTCCTCAAGATCTTTAAAAGGTGCTAAGTCATCCTTCTCCATTATAGTTGGGCCAATGTTCTTGACAAGTGAGTCGGCCATGAGTGGAGGGCTTGGCTTTCTACCCGAGATAAGAAGCTCTAAATCGAGGAGAAGGTTGGGCTCATCGGGTGTAGGGAGGAATAGAAGGAGGTCGCTAGTGTAGCAACCAATGGTGCAAACCGAGGTGATAGACCCTATGCATAGGTGTAGGAGGCTAAGGCTCCTAGGTTGTTTGACCATAGGGGTCAACATGCTAGTCATCTCTACTTGCCATGCTATGCCCTTGAGAAGGTCCTCTAAGGTCTCCACTTGATAGGATGCTTGGATTGTGGTGTGAAAGGAGAAGAATGGCACTAAGAGAAGATCTTGTTCTATGGGAGGGAAAACATGGGCCCGGATCTCTCTAATTGGGCTCTCCTTTAGCCAACTAACAATGGGTTCTCCTAAGATGAGCTTGGTCCCAACTAGAGAGGGTGATGTAAGGTGAGGACCATCGTGTGATGTTTCTTTCTCAACTTGGACTTGGGTTCCCTCCAAGGTGGGGAGTGGGTTTGGAGTGTCCTCAACTATTGAATTGGGTATGAGTTCTTCTACCAAGGAGGTGAGGGGGTCTTTTGGGGTGATGAGGGTTGGTGTGTGGTGCTCCCGGGGTGGAGGGTAAAGAGAAACTTGGATTGGGATTGGTAGAGTGGGGTTTGGGAGTGGAAGTAGTGGAGGCTTTGGTGGGAGTTGGATTGGGGTAGGGAGAGGAAGATGGGTGGGTTGAAGGGGTTTGGGTTGATTGGTTTTGGGAGGGGTGTCCCCTTTTGGGGGTGATGGAGAGGTAGTGGTGAGGGTTGCCATGGGCCTAGGTGGAGAGTTGGTCATGGGGTCCAATTGGGTATGGGGACCTATGGTTGTGGTGTGGACTACTTCTTCCAAAGCTAATGGAGTGGGAAAGTTCTTTGATGGTGGGGTGATGATGGCCGGAGTATGGTGCACCCGGGGTGGTGAACAAGGGCGGGATTCCTGTGGGTGGGAGAATATAAGGTTGTTGAATTTAAAGGTTCCCGAAAGGTGTGGCGGATGCACTAGGTAAGTCCGACGTATTGGGTCGATGTCGGCATTCCTTTCATCTAACCATTTCTTACCTTGGATTATACATGGACCCGCCAATGTTCCCTTTTGACACCAAGCCCCATCCAAATACTTAGTCTTCCCGAACCATTTATGGAATTCAATAAAGACTTGGTCTCCATTGTGCACAATTTGTCCGGTCCTACAAAGAGAGGTAATGATATCGGGGGACACCCAATTTTCATATTCTAGGTCAATGAAATCAATTTCTACGGGCTCTCCATTAGGTAAGCATGCATGGGATATGATTGGGAGAGGGGCCATGATGATCGGGGGATCAATGCAAGGGTCGGATTGATGATGACTCCAATGCAAGCATGCCCTAGGACTTGACTTGTAGAGACAAGTCAATGACTTGCTCTGATACCACTTGATGTGACACAACCTCGGACCTAATGCAAGCAAGCACAATCGCAATCTAAATGGGCCAATTTGGGCCGCCGCTCTCTCGTCGCTCACCCAAGCCCGGGGTAACTTGGCAATGCCAAGGTGAGGTTGAGGGGTTGGGCCCTTGCTGGTAGAGGGCCAGCAAGGCCAAGATTTGATTCCCAATGGATTTGGAAGCCCAATTCAACGGGGCCGACGAAGTGCCGAAGGCACCGGTTGCACTCTTCCCACGGTGATCACTCAAGGTAATGGGGCTTGAGGATCGGGCTCTCACTCGCATAACCAGCGAAATTAGAACTAATATTAAAAGACAAGCACTAAGTGGAGTGAAGGTTTGAGCCCTTACTCGACCGATTTGAAGAAACCGGTCCCGGTCGGAGACGAGGGCGAGCGGGGAGGCGAGTGGATCCCCACACGCCGCGGCGGTGTCGCTTGACCTGCCCAAACAAATTACACCACTACACCTCTCGCAGAAGGGGGAACTTGGGGTGGGGGTTAATGATATTACATCAATACTACCTCCACGCAGGGAGGGGCCTTCATCCGGCCAAGCGGGGTGGGGAAACCAAAGCAAAGAACGAGGAACAAGGGTGGACGCCGAATCTACCTGCTGTCTGTGAACCAGGATAGAGGGTCGGTGTTGCTGTTGTAGATCTTGCTCAGGAATTTCGCTGATGGCGAGACCAGCGGAAAAATCTTCGTAACAGGAAGGGGAATGCCTCAGAATTTTTGTAAATTCTTCTGGAGTCGCTGCAGGTCGGGGCAAGAGCTTGAACAGGGCCTCTGTTTCTCGGACTAGCAGGGGCAGGTCACCAATAGTAGGATGCAGAGGCTGTCCTGGCCGCTCCCGAACTCCAAATTTAATGCTGTCAGCGCCATTAGAACCGTGCGTAAGTCCTCTTTGCATCAAAAGAAACAAGGACGCCAGAAGAGAACGGAGACGATCTGTGGAGCCAGAAGAGTGAGGAGGTGTCGATGCAGACTGGGGAAGGCAGAGCCACGCGACCGTGGAAGAAAATTGGTAACTTCTGTTCCCGGATGCTGAATGGGCTTCCCCTTCTTGATTCTGAAAGTAGACAGGCCGATGAAGAACTTTGAAGAAGAACTTGAGGACTGATTCCTTCGGAGTTCGTCGTGGCAGAGCTTCTAATCTGGCTCAGGTCCTCAGCCGAGGTAGAACCGCGCAGCTGTGGGAGAATGGATCTCCTGGACGACTCGGAGATCGGAAGAAGACGAAACTACTTCGGTTGCGAAGGCGACTGGTAGACCCTTCCGACGATGGCTCTTGGGTCTTCAAACTCATCCGGAGGAGGTCGTGGTGGCCGCTGCAAGTTTCTGGTCTGCTGTAGAACTTCAGTTGAGAGCTATAGGTTGATGATGATGGGGGGGAATGGGGTATATGGGAGGGGAAATGGGGGTGGATGAGTGTGGGGAAAGCCCGGGCTGTGAGGGGGTCTAGGAGGGGGTGTTCTAAGGTGGGGGAAGGGAAGAATGGGGTCTAAAAGGGGGTCTAACAGGTGGTGGGAGGAGGAGCTACGAATTTGGGAAGGTGGGTGAGAGGAGAAAATGAGGGGGGGGGGCACAAGTGAGTGGAGGGAAGGGTGGATTTCAAATTTGAAATGGCCTTGGAAGTTGTGGGGTTGTGTGGGGAAGGGGTTGATTGTGTTGGAATGGGGAAAGTGGTGTTGGAATGTGGAAGATAGTGTTGGAATGGTGAGGGATCTTCTTGGGACTAGGGGGTGGAGTAATGGAGGCCATGGGGAAGTGGAGGGCTTTAATGATGGTAGGTGGGGGTTGAGGTGGTTGGGAAGGGAGGAGAGAGAAGAAAATTTGAAATTGGGTGTTGAGGAGAGAGAAAGTGGAGTGAAAAAGAGGGATTAAGAGAGGGAAGGGTGGGAAATCTCTCCCCTAGGGTTTCTCACCCAAAAAATGTTGGAATCACTCCACTAAACTAAGCTTTGGACTCTCAAATGGCATTTTTTTCATTGATTGATTCATTACCTCCAAATGAAGGAAATGGGGCCCTATATATAGGAAACCCACATTTTACAATAAGACCCTGACAAAAGACTCAATGACAAATAACCGAAGGGGTAGGGGGGCTTATTGGGCCAAGCCTACAGAATTGGGCCCAATTAGCACATTACACAATCTAATGACACTCAAACTTAGGAAAATAAATGCAAGACCTAGGAACATGACTCAAATAAAAGGGAAAATATATCAAATGACTCAAATAAAATTACATATGACTCAAAATTAAATGACTAAACCATGCCGGATGCAACTGGGGCGAGGAGACGTGGGCATGGGAGGTGATGTCCCCATCATTAGAGTTGTATTGGAAGTAATACTTCCATGATAGAGTCCTTACCATATTCCACCTTCGACGTAGTTATCTAGAACTTGCCCTGGATAGACTCCTGGGTCGAACGAAACTCGATATGAATTAACGTCTTAAGCGAGGGCGTTAATTTAAATTGACGCCTTGTCAAGCGTCGTTTCTTGTATAGAACGCGTCCATGTAAAGGGCGTTACGTTTACTTGCCCTTTTTGGCCGTTTGATAATTGACGCCTTGTTATATGGGCGTCCCTTTTTAATTAGCGCCTTCTCTAGAGGCGTTTCTTAATGAAGTAGCGCCTTGACCAAAGGCGTTATTTCCATTCTGTCTTATTTTTTATGGGTTTAGGCTTTCATCATCTAATTATTTATCTTTTATTTTAATTTATTTAAAAATCTTATTTTTATTAGGGTTGCTACACCCTCCCCCACTTAAAAGAATTTGGTCCCCAAATTCAATCACATATACATGTGGAGAGTGTAGAGCCTATTACCTTAAAATAATTCTGGAAATCGCTTCCTCATGGATTCCTCGGTCTCCCACGTGGCTTCATGATCGGAACTCTTATTCCATTGTACTTTTAGCATGGGAATAACCTTATTCCTTAGAGTACGTACTTCACGATCTAGTATTTTTATGGGCTTATGTTCATATGTGAGATCCTTCTGGATAACTAAGTCTTCATGTTCAATAATATGTGATGGATCGTGTACATACTTCTTCAACATAGATATGTGGAACACATTATGCACTTCAGACAATTGAGGAGGCAATGCGATGCGATAAGCAACCTCGCCAACTCTTTCCAATATCTCAAAAGGTCTGATGAACCTTGGTGTAAGCTTGCCCTTAACACCAAATCTCCGTATGCCACGTCCCGGCGATATCTTGAGAAATACATGATCTCCGATTTGGAACTCAAGATCTCTCCTTCTCATGTCGGCATAAGCCTTTTGCCTAGACTGAGCAACTTGCAGTCTTTCTCTAATCAATTGTATCTTCTCAGTGGTATCCCTTACCATGTCTGGTCCTAATAGTTATTTTCTCCAACTTCGTCCCAGCATAAGGGTGATCGGCAACTCCTTCCGTATAAGGCTTCGAAAGGTGCCATTTGTATACTTGCTTGGTAGCTATTATTGTATGCAAATTTCACCAACGGCAAGTGATCATGCCAGCTTCCATCGAAATCAATGATGCAAGCTCTGAGCATATCTTCAGCCACCTGATTAGTTCTCTCGGTCTGACCATCCGTTTGAGGATGAAAAGCTGTACTAAAGTTAAGCCTTGTTCCCAACGAATGTTGTAGTCCCTTCCAAAAATGAGAAGTAAAACGGGGATCTCTGTCAGACACGATTGAAATAGGAATACCATATAATCTGACTATTTCCTTGAGGTATAATGCAGCCAAAACATCAACTGACCATCGGCTCTTTATTGGCAAGAAATGTGCCGATTTAGTCAATCGGTCAATAATAACCCATATTCCATCATGTCCTCCTTTTGATTTAGATAAACCCATGATGAAATCCATACCAATATCCTCCCACTTCCATTTAGGGATATCTAGAGGATGTAGTTTTTCAGCAGGCTTTTGGTGTTCCGCCTTGACCTGTTGGCATGTGAGACAGCGCGACACGTAGTCCGCTATTTCCCTTTTCATGTTGGGCCACCAAAAATTTCTTTTCACATCTTGGTACATTTTGGTAGATCCAGGATGAATCGTGTACCTTGATCTATGAACTTCATCTAAGATCTTCTTCTTTAACTCGGGACAATCCGGTATGCAAGTTCTATTCCTGAACATCAATCTTCCTTCACAAGTTATTTGGAAATCAGATTGTCCTTCCAGTTTGCCTTTGATCTCTACTAATATGGGGTCATTATCCTGAAGTGCTCGTATTTCAGATAATAGGTCCGGATGAATGCTTATATGAGATAATGTGACACATTGAAAGTCTGTGTCCCTGCTTATATTAAGTTCAGAGAATTGCTCCAGCAACTTCCATTGTTGAATCATACAATTGGCTAACAGTGCTCTCGGCTTTCGACTAAGGGCATCTGCTACATGATTACCCTTTCCGGGATGATATTGTATATTGAAGTCGAAGTCCTTGAGATATTCTAGCCAACGTCTTTGCCTCATATTTAGTTCCTTTTGTGAAAAGAGATATTTGAGACTCTTGTGATCGGAGTATACAGTAAACTGTACTCCATATAGATAATGTCTCCAGATTTTCAGTGCAAACACTACCGCGGCCAATTCTAAGTCATGGACGGGGTAGTTCTCTTCATGCTTCTTCAATTGACGAGAAGAATATGCTATAACCTTTCCTTGTTGCATTAGAACACATCCGAGGCCAATGCCAGAAGCATCAGTGTATACCTCGAATTTCTCTCCTTCCATTGGTAAAGCTAAGACAGGAGCTGTAGTAAGATGATCCTTGAGAGTTTGGAAGCTTCTTTCACATTCCTCACTCCATTCGTAACGGATCTCCTTGCGAGTTAACCTCGTAAGTGGTACGGCGATCTTAGAGAAATCTTTGATGAATCGCCTGTAATAGCCGGCAAGACCTAAGAAACTTCGGATCTCGCTAGCATTGGTCGGTCTTTCCCAATTTCCTACAGCTTCAACTTTTGATGGATCTACTGATAAGCCATCCTTTGATATAACATGTCCGAGAAAAGTCACTTCCTCAAGCCAGAATTCACACTTGCTGAGTTTTGCATATAATTGGTTTGTCCTCAATATTTGTAATGCAATCCTTAAATGCTCCTCATGCTCTTCCTTGGTCTTGGAATAAATCAATATATCATCAATAAAGACCACCACGAATTGATCCAAATAAGGCTTGAATATACTATTCATTAACTGCATAAAGGCAGCAGGGGCATTTGTTAGTCCGAAAGGCATAACAATAAATTCATAATGGCCGTACCTGCTTCTGAATGCAGTCTTATGAATGTCCTCATCCTTGATTCTTAACTGATGATATCCCGACCTAAGATCAATTTTGGAAAAGTACTTGGATCCTGATATTTGATCAAACAACTCATCGATTCTCGGCAGTGGATACTTATTCTTGATAGTGAGATGATTCAACTGTCGATAGTCGATGCATAGTCTCATGGATCCATCCTTCTTCTTTACAAATAGCACAGGCGCTCCCCACAGGGAAGTACTCGGTCTAATGAATCCTTTCTTAAGAAGTTCTATTAATTGATCCTTTAACTCCTTGAGTTCAGCAGGGGACATTTTATAAGGTGCCTTAGAAACTGGACCCGCACCACGAACTAAATCGATGGTGAAGGCCACTTCTCTTTGTGGAGGTAATCCAGGCAAATCATCCGGAAACACATCCGAAAATTCTTGCACAACTGGGATATCTTATATCTTAGTTTCCTGAGCCTCCTTAATCGTGACAAATGCAAGAAAAGATACACATCCTTTCCTTATTAACTTGCTAGCTCGGAGAGCCGAAATAAGAGGTGACTCGCTCCGACTCTTAAGGCTAGAATAGACTAGTTCTGGAAAGTCCTTGAAAGTAACCTTGCTGTTATGACAATCGACTGTTACCTGGTATTTGGCTAACCAATCCGCTCCCAGTATGACATCATACTCCTTTAGATCTAAACATATGAGATCGATAGGAAGATTTCTTCCTTTTACCAAGACTTCACAGTTTTGATAATGGTGAGTAATATCGGTTTCGTTTCCGAGAGGAGTAGATAAAATTATTTTCATCCATTCCGGTTCCATAGGTAGTGGGTTAGCAAACTTCTTGGAAATAAAAGAATGTGATGCACCCGTATCAAATAAGACATGTGCATTCTTGGAACAAACTTTCAGTGTACCTTCTACTAGTCTGCCTTCTTCTTCTTGTTCGGTCTCCTTAATTGCGTGAAGACGAGTGTTCTTGGTTACCGGGCGCTTTCCGTCACCGGTTTGATCATTAAGTAATGGGCAATCGGGAATCCGATGCTCACAGCTCCCGCAACGGAGACATGCTCCAAGTTTCCTCCAGCACTCTTCGGCTTTATGACCAGCCTTGTCACAATGCTTGCATATTATATTCGAAGGTGTAGTAGTGGTGATGGAGAAGGGCTTGGTCTTCTTAAACTTCTGGTCTTGAGAAGAAGTACCTCCAGTGCTAGGCCTCTTCTTGAAGTTGGGTTTAAAGGAACCCGAACCTGTAACTTGTTCCTTCTTATCCTTCCCACGGATTCTATCTGATAGCTCCGTGGCATCTTCTAACAATTGAGCTCGGCGTACTATCTCTGAGTAGACCTGAATATCCATTGGCGCCAGCTGGGTAATATATTGGGGCCTGAGCCCGTTAAGGAACCTCCTAGCTTTCATCTTCTCGGTGCTAACTAAGTGCTTAGCATACCGAGATAACCTAGAGAATTGTGTCTCGTACTCCGCCACCGATAATGACCGTTGCTTGAGTGCGGCAAATTCGGTAGCTTTCTTTTCTTGGACTCGGTCCGAAAAATATTTAGCGTTGAAATGTTCAACGAATTCTTCCCAAGTAATTTGGTCTTGATTTAAAGTAGCTTCTATTGATTCCCACCAGCATCGGGCATCCCTTTCTAACTGAAGGTAGCTAATAAGACTTTATCTTGATCCGTGCACTGCATAACACGGAATATACACTCCGTCTCCCTGATCCAGTGCTCTGTGTCGTCCGGATCAGTAGAACCCATGAATTTGGGAGGGTTCATGTTCTTGAAGACTTGGTGGAGACTTCCGGATCGTTGTGCACCTCCCTGTGCTACTTGTTGCAGCACTTGGGTCATGCCTTGGAGTGTACGCTGCATGTTGCGCCACTGAGCACGTTCGGCAGCCATTATCCTACAATTACCATAACTATGTTAGTATATACTCGCGTTAAGGGCTTTTAAGTTTTTATGTTAACTCAACCCTTGGTTCTACCCAATCTCACTGGTTAAAGGTTTGAACCTATCCTTGGACTTGGGTTTTCCTAGGAATTGAATACCCTAGGCTCTGATACCACAAAAACTGTCACGTCCCGAGAGCGGAAGATACCCGGAGACGCGTGACGAGTTTATATCAATCATGTCAATCAGAGTATTAGTGTATTCGACACCAAAATCAGAGATGCGCAAAAGTAAAGATAACCCAATCCTTTATTCCTTCATAAGAATATGTCTATTACAAACCTTTGAAGTACTCACTAAAATAAAGGAAAAATACAAGGTTGACTCAAGAAAATATGAAAAAGACTAGATAACACGGAAGAAGCTCTATCTCTTTCACTCTTGATTTTCCCCATCCGTTTGAGTTCCCTCATCGTCGGACTTACCTGAAAAGTAGGAAAACACTAAGTGAGGGAACGCTCAGTAGGAAATTATATCTCAAGAACTAGCAAGGGGTTTAAGTGATTACATCTTTCATGAATGCACTATAGCTATGCATGCTCGCATAAAACGACAAGATAGAGAGAGTGTATAACAATACGATAGCAAGAAGAACTAGTCATGAACTTTCAAGAACTTATATCAAAAGATATCAAGATATTCAAGCAAGTGTATTCATCATGTCATGTGGAAATTTGGCTATCACGTTTCAAGCACGCAAGTATGAAATTACATTTTTTCGGGCCACGCAAGTCATGTAATATCATGTCAAGTACAATATTTGTGGAATGTTCAATCAAGCTAGCCATGCACTTCGGTATAATGCCAATACCGTGATCAATCAACTCCCATGGGTACAAGTACTTTCGGGTGCTCCTCCCAGGACCAGATCGGGCCCTATATGCGCAGGCATTAATCATGTATTTTAACATCCACTTTTGTGTATAGCCAATATGGAATTTCAAGAATAAAGCTTGTATATACGTAGGATAACTTGGATAGAATAGAGTCCAAAAATATGACACTTGACATAGAATGGCGATAATAACGGTACAATCACGATTATCGATAAAACTAGGTGGAATTGGTTCCCTAACTTGGGTACCATGACAAGCAAGTATGGACACTCTTTATATAGAATTGAGGTCCACATGAACAGCACATCAATGGCAAGATGTCCTCATTCTTAATATAGAATTGAGGTCCACAAGAACATCATGTTGAATATAGAATTGGGGTTTACAAGAACAGCATCAAATGGCCTGATAACCTCATCCCATTAAGAGAATTCTCATGATACACACTTTGCATAACATGAGGGCCGGTATACCATGTTTCTTTAGAGTGACATGGCAATCAAATAATGTAATGGGTTTTTATGGTACAACCAGCTCAGTCAACCTTGAGGGAATCCAAGGCTCGAGGAGTCTTACAGAGGTCTCTATGACTAACTCGCTAGTCCAAAGGAACAGAATGTCCAATGGAGAGCTTGTATGTCAATGAGAATTGAGGGTAGTGCGATAAAAACATCATGAAACATGGGACTATATTCACGGAGTGGAAATATAGTGCCGATATAGATATATATATATATATATATATATATATAACCCTTCGGTGACAATAATCAGTGTAAAATAGTAATACAGATAATAGCGACTTAAGCTAAGTCATTAATTATCCAATTAACGCCTTACTCAGG
This sequence comes from Amorphophallus konjac, assembly GCA_022559845.1. Taxonomy (NCBI): domain Eukaryota; kingdom Viridiplantae; phylum Streptophyta; class Magnoliopsida; order Alismatales; family Araceae; genus Amorphophallus; species Amorphophallus konjac. Next base: position 212,316,123 of record CM040127.1, read on the forward strand.
GGCGTTTATTCACAATTTGATGACTTATACATTAGTCGTCCCTTCAATATTTCTATTCTGCAGAAAATCAATATTCTGGAATTTTAACAAAAACGCGCCCTGGACAGGGGCGTTACTTGTCAATTAGCGCCCTGGTCTGGGGCGTCAGTTCAATAAGAGACGACCTTGTGCAGGTCGTTAATTCAACATTTTTCCAAATTTCAGATAATAAATTTCAGGAAAACAGGTACATGGTCAGGACCAGAAAAATAGCAGGATTCAATCAGGATGAACATGCATTTAGATTAGGTTCATGGTTTCATAGATATAGAATTTTAAACATGGGTATTTATTAATTACATGTAATTGACGACTTCTGGGTAGGGCGTCAAAATAATAATTAGCGCCCTAGTGTGGGTCGCTTCTTTAAATTAGCGTCCTTGTCAAGGGCGTTTCTTTTTGAAATTACATAGAAAACATCTGAAACCACAATAAAACTATATGCATGCACGACCGATGATATTATTAAGATCTTAAGCTAGTTTGGGCTACGATCTTAAGAAAACCTACCTTATGAAGATTTAACTGATGAACGGATGAAGGTTTGGAGAAGAAAACGATGCTCTGTTCTCGAACAGAGATAACTTGCAGGAGATGGACTAAGAATACCCGATCTTCAGTCAAAAGGGGTGATCATCTTCTCAACACAGATAACCTGTATAGGAAGATGAGGAAGGAAAGAACATCAACGTTCTTTCAACACACACAACCAAAAATAAAGAGGAAGAACATTACCTGTTCTTCACGTTGATGACAGCAGTAGCAGATCGCCAAATAGCAATCAAGGGTTGATTTAGGATGATATTTATAGGATTTTGGGGATCCTAATAGGGTTAGAGTTGTATTGGAAGTAATACTTCCATGATAGAGTCCTTACCATATTCCACCTTCGACGTAGTTATCTAGAACTTGCCCTGGATAGACTCCTGGGTCGAACGAAACTCGATATGAATTAACGTCTTAAGCGAGGGCGTTAATTTAAATTGACGCCTTGTCAAGCGTCGTTTCTTGTATAAAACGCGTCCATGTAAAGGGCGTTACGTTTACTTGCCCTTTTTGGCCGTTTGATAATTGACGCCTTGTTATATGGGCGTCCCTTTTTAATTAGCGCCTTCTCTAGAGGCGTTTCTTAATGAAGTAGCGCCTTGACCAAAGGCGTTATTTCCATTCTGTCTTATTTTTTTATGCGTTTAGGCTTTCATCATCTAATTATTTATCTTTTATTTTAATTTGATTTATTTAAAAATCTTATTTTTATCAGGGTTGCTACATATTTCCCCATGTTTTCCCTGTCACCTGGGGGTGATTGGGGCGTGGAATGGATTTTTTCGTAGTTTTCATCATTTTCGTTCTCAGGTTGAGATCGCGACCATCACAGTGGTCGCGTTCTTATGAGAAGGCGTCGTATCATGGGGTCACGTTCATCAGAGAAGATGAACAGTAAGGCGGTTCTGAATGCGCCCCAGTAGAGTTGCATGTTCTGTTGTGAACGCGCCCCAACAGAGTTACGCGTTCTGAACGTGCCCCTACAGAGTTGCACGTTCTGTTGTGAACGTGCCCCAGTAGAGTTGCACGTTCTGTTATGAACACGCACCGACAGAGTTGCGCGTTCTGAATGCGCACCAGTAGAGTTGCGCGTTCTGAACGCGCACCAGCAGAGTTTCGCATTCTGAACGCGCACTAGCAGAGTTGCACATTCTGAACGCACACCTTAGAGAGTTGCGCGTGCATGTGGGCGACCGGTCGGGTAGGCCAGGGCGTGTGGACTACGGCTGATCGTATTCCACTTGGCCCGTGAGCATCCCGGACACCCCGGGGGTGTCGTAGCTGGGTTTTTAGGGTGTCCGGAAGTGCCGTGTTACCTCGATTAGCATGCCCGTAGGTTTGGATGGTCTGGGTGACCTCACGTGTTCCGGGCTTTTGTGTTCTCACTAGAACGAGTCGCCGTGTATCGGCATGTGTGCGGTGGCCTATTTCTGCACGTCATCGGCTTTTTGGTAAGGTGGTTTCCGAGTGGGCCGGGAGTTTTGCCCTTGGACTGTGAGTCTAGCCACCCAGCCTGGGGCCGGAGGTTTCCCATTTTTCCCTTGGATAGGGGATCTACTCGGGGGCTTGTGAGATGCCTCAGAAATCGTGCTACCGTGGTTTCTAACCTAGGCATTAGGCTAGATTGACGACGTTGTGCCGTCGCGTGCAACGGTCTTGACCCGAGTTGTGTGACTCAGAGACCGTTGGGGTTGTTAGGTCTAGTTGACCATCCAGAGTCTGGTGGCCTCGAGCCATCTGATACTCCGCGTTACTCACGATGGGTGCGTGCCTGGCTTTCCGTGTTCACGTTTAGTGACCTCCCACTAGTCGTTGCTTTCCTGCACACGCGTGTGCGAACCCACCTGGGAGTGGTGGAGAGCTTTCCCGAGAGAGACAATTTTTAGGCCGGTTACCATAGAGCCCCCACGCGCAGCCTGAGTCGGGCTTCGGGGGAAGAACCAGCTAGAGGGTCAGACCTATGGCACATGATCTGTGTGTGCACACGTGGTTGGGGGCGTCGACCCACGCTGACGAGCACGACCCCAGCTAGTCCTTGTTCGGTGTTCCTGGTTACTTGTACGGTGTCTCAGTCTCTGCCTGGGGCGTCGCAGCGAGACACTTGAGGCTGCGGACTAAGTCGTCAATGGACACATCCGGCCTTGCTTCTAGTGGGTAGTGCTCCCGTCACGTGACGTGAGATTCTCATGACTCGAGTTTCCATTTCCCATCTGTGAGACGTGGTTTTGCGTGCAGTTTTCGGGTGTGTTCCTGAGGTTAAGGTCTAGGGTTCCGGTGAGCGTCACCGAGGGTTTTTCCTAGGTAGTGTCCGGTCCATGATAGTGGTGTCGTGATGGGTTATCCTGGCGGCGTAGCCAGAGGTTTTCCTGTTAGTCTGGTGGTCCCCTGATGGTGAGATCGGGACGTGTTTTCCAATACAATAGGAGTAGCTGTAGTACCGAGATTTTACCAGCCACCATGTTTACTGTTCCTGCTGTTACTGTTATTTTTGTTGTTGCTACTTTCCGTGACACCGTTGTTTACGGTTGCGGTTCCGCAGGACCCCTAATAAGCCAGTGATAGGAGGCTGACCCCTACTTTTCAGGTGTGGCGGCTCTTCCTCGAGGTTCGAGAGTGCTGCGTGCAGAGGTTTCTAGGTGCCATCTTGCCGAGCTGAGTGTTCACTCGATGTTGGGTGTGCTTCTCTGCCTTAGACTGTACTTTTGTTCGACTGGACTCTATTGTAGTTAATTATTTATTTCTGTTAATTGTTGAATTATCCTGCTTTATTTCATATTTCTTTGTACCTCTACACTCCTTTTAGCCCTTCTGAGCTCTCTGGCTCGTGGGCAGTGGGCCAGGATTCGAATGGTAGCAGGTTCTTCCCGGTGTCCAGATCTTGGGTCATTACAGTTGGTATCAGAGCTTGGTTGTGGACGTACATGGGAATTCGAGATATTGGAGTGATTAGAGTCCATAAGGTCCAGTACAGTCGACAGCTGGCATAGGATTTTATGTTTATTTTCCGCTTGGTTTCTCGCACAAGAGCTTGAGTGTGCGGTGTTGACGCTGCAAATGCGGTTGTTGTTCTTGTTGGAGTGCCGGTGCGGGGCCCGAGGGATGTGATAGAGAGATTTCTTCCCGATGGGTTGTGGCCCCAATTGTGCTATATTGGGCAGAGGTTGCTGGTAGGTGTGAATACACGGTGCTGCATTCGAGGAATTTGCAGCGAGGTTAGGTGGCTGGCGAGGATTGATTCGTGGTCGAGTGGCCGTGAGCGTGCTCTGAGGGAGCTGTTATTGTTTCTGGCCACCCCAGCTCGAGGTTCATCCAGCCGCTGAGGTTTGAGGTCATGGTTTGAAGTGGCCGAGCGAGTGCTCTGATTGAGAGATGTGCTCGGGTGAGTGGAAGATCTTCTGGGTGAGTTGTTGATTATCGAGCCTGATTTTTCTTGTCATGCTCTGTGGCGTCAGAAATGACGTGTCGGTCCTGGTTATTTTGTAGATTTTGAGGCAGGATTGGGTAGAGATGTCCCAGTAAGTTCTTGATCATGTGCTTCTACGTGTGAATGGGTTGTGTTCGCCCTAGATTTGATTTGAGATGTGAAGGTTCCGCGACGAGTTCGAGACTCAAGGATGAGCGTCGGCGGTTGCCGATTATGGCTCATGTTGCGGCACTTGGCGTGGTGTGTTGCAATTCGAGGAATTGCGGTGGTGGAGCATCGGGAAATGCTATGAAGGTAGTCCGACAGGACACTTGGTGAGTGTTGTCGGAGGAACTGACCTGACGATGGTGATGGTTCTCTGGTGCTGGAAGGTGCGATTCCCAGCATGCGCGAGGTTTGAGGACAGGCCAGGTGCGAAATTCTTCCGTTGGTCGGAGGTATGTTGAGTTTTTCCCTTGGTTAGAGAGATCGCGTTGGGCCAAGGTTCGTCATCTTGCATCATGTATTCGGATTGGTTGGCCTCTCTTGTGTGCCAAGAAGTCCTTGCGAGATGCGTCCCGTTTTGGCAAGGTGGTTGCCTATGAGAAGCGTTGCCCATTCCCTGATGCGTGAGGGTGCGTTGGCACTGTTCTGGAAGGACGAGTGCCAGTCGGGCAGTGTTCGTGAGAATTTGTGGCTAATGTTATGGTTCCCGTGGTGTTCTGGATTGAAGCCTGCGGAGTTGCAGAGGATTGTTGGGATGGTGGATCTCGAGTCGTTGTGGTTGGCTGTGCATGTGGATGAGAGTGCGCAGCGGAAGCCTGGTGGGCACATGACCCACAGGTCCAATATCATAGCATTGGTTGCTACGGATGGATTTCTGAGAATGAGTTGAGCATCGGAGGATTGGTTCCTCAGTGTGAGACGTGTTGCTGCCGTGCCGTTGCTTGAGATATTGTGGTTCGTAGCACTGACAGGATGGAAAATTGGGAAAATATGTTGGTGAGTGTGCCGCATGAGTACCCTATTTTTGTGTTGGAAGCTGTGTTCGCGGATGAGGTTGTGTTTTGGAGAAGTGATCTCTAAGAGATTATGATTCCCTGTTGGTAGCTGTGAACGGATGGTAATGCTAGCCATGATCGGCTGTAGTAGGGTCGGTGTTATCAAGAGTGATGTGACACACCCTTGGACTTTAACAAGCAAGCACAATTCACAATAGTAACGGACCGAAATCGACGGCCACTCACCTGACACTCACCCAAACCCGGGGTAACTCGGCGACGCCAAGTGGAGGATGTGAGGGCTGGGCCCTTGCTGGTAGAGGGCCAGCAAGGCCAAGGTTTGTTCCCAAGGGTATGGAGGCCCAATTCAATGGAGCCAACGTTGTGCTGAGGGCACGAGTTACACACTTCCCCATGGTGGTCACTCGAAGCAATGGAGCTTGTGGGACCGAGCACTCACTCTCATGGGCCAGCGGAGCTATGAGCTAATATTGAAAGGACAAGCACTAAGGGAAGCAAGGTTAGAACACTTACTCGACTGGTTTGAAGAAACCGGTCCCACTCGGAGACGTGGGCGAGCGGGGAAGCGTGGGTTCCCCACACGCTGTGCCGGAGTAGCTTGAATCTATTTTAAAGATTTACAACAGTACTCCCCATGCAAGGGTGCGGAACAAGGGGAGGGGGAGTCACACATACATTCAAACACTACCTCCCACAGGGAGGGGCTGTAAGCCGGCCAGGCGGGGAGGGGAAAGGGGAACTAGGGACTAATTGAAGGATGATGTCGGTTCTGTCCGCACTCTGGAACAACTAACAGGTAGTCGGTGTTGATGCCGCTGCGGTCGGTCCCAAACTCTGATTGCACCGAAACTAGTGGCAAACTCTTCTGAGTTGGCCCAGGAGGACCTCTGATTTTTGGGAGAATTTCTAGTTGCCGGTGTTGGACGGAGTAGGGTCGTGAGCAGGGCCTCTGTCCTCTGAATCTGATTGCTACGGTACTACTTCAGTAAGAATATGAGGTCACCACGGGTGCTTCTGAGCTCAGATTTAGGCGGGGCTTGAGTCACTGCATTTTTTGTCGAGCCCTTTTTGAACGGAGACCCACGGGGGCGCCGGAATAGGTCGGAGCAGAGAGGTAGATCCCGAACAGTGAAAGGGTGTCTATTCAGTCCCAGAGGGGACAGAACGGCGCACCTGAGGGAGAAAAATGACAAACCTTGGCTACGGATGCTGAACGGGGTCCCGCTTCTTGTTCCTAGAAGTAGACTCATCGTAGAAGATCTCAGCCAAGCGCCGCCTCCAGATCTTCTAGAGGTTGGCCGTGGGAGGCTCTGCAAGTGGCTTCAGGTTGCCAGTCTGGAGGAAGACGCGCAGTGTGGGGAGATCGGCTCCCCCGGGCAGCCACGAGCTCAGGTTAGGACGAGACCACCGCCGTTGCGAAGAAGATAGGCAAACGCTTCCGACGGTACCACTTGGGCCTCCAGGGACGCCGGGATGAAGTTGGGGTCGCCTCTGCAAACTGTTGCTCCTCTACTGATTCTGAGCTGCGAACTGGCTGGTTGGGAGTAGCCTCAATGGCACAAGAGATAGGGGAGGAACGTGGCTAATGGTGAAGGGAAGTGGAAGGGGGGACATAGGGGGATGTATGGGAGGTGTGGAAGGTTGCTAGGGCAGAGATGGAGGGGTGGGAAGAGGGGAGGATGCAGAAGAGTGGTTGCTGGTCTCTGCTCAAGGTGGAGAAGGAGGGGAGGTGGGGGATGATCTAGGGTGAGAGGAGGAGAGGTATGGGGCGGCCAGCTCAAGGGGAGCCCTATTTGGGGCGACCTAGGGCATGGGGAGGAAAGGAGAGGGTGGAGGGAAATTCAAACGTGGCCTTGGGAGAGGTGGAGGCTTGCTTCGGAAGGGGAAGTGGTGGTTGGGAGTTGGATGGTGGCGCTAGGATTGGGTGGGGGTCTCTTGGGGTTGGGGTGGAGTAAAGAGGGGATGTGGGGAGTTGGAGTGGCCTTAATGGAAGGGGAAGGAGAGAGAAATTAGGTGGGAGGGTGAGGAGAGAGAGAAGGGGGCGAACCACCCTTGATGAGAGAGGGGGAGTGAGAGAGAGAATGGAAGGGTTTCTCACCCAGGGTTTCACACCCACTCACATGGGATCTCTCCACTAATATTTGAAATTTGACCTCACAAAATGGCAATCTTCATTAACTTGAAATGGGGGGAATGGGGTCCTATATATAGGCAACCCACATTTTACAAAAATTCCATGACTCTTGCTACAATGACAAATAACCAAGGGGGTAGGGGCACCCTTGGGCCTAGCCCAATGAATTGGGCCCATTAACTAATCTAATCAACCTAATGACACTCAAACTTAGGGGAATAAATAAAAGACCTAGGGACATGACTCAAATAAAAGGGAAAATACATCAAATGACTCAAATAGAAAGCTCAAAATGGATAATTGGGCCCACATGGAATGATGACCGAGCTCAAACAACTCTAGAGTGTGAAGATGACCCGAGCCAGAGGGAGTCGTGGGTGATGCCTCCATCAAATCCCCTGGGCTGCGAAGAGCCCGACTCCGTCGAGTAGGGGTCCATCCGGCTGTGATACTGCTCGAGAAGGTCGAGATCCAACTGCTGCAGGTCTTCCCGACTCACCCATGAATCCTCCGAAGGAGACCGATCCTTCCACCTGACGAGATAGTGCTCGTATACCTTGCTCCTGGTGGTAGTGACTTGTTCATCTAATATTCGCTCAACTCGCTCATGCTGGGCTCTCTTGGCTGGTGGACTCTTCTCACGGGTGGGTGCTCTCTCAATGGGGGGAATGGGCTCAATATCCTCACTGGGTACCACCATGGGACCCTTATATGGAACTAGGTCAGCCACATTGAATGTGGGGCTCACTCCATACTCCTCGGGAGATCTAACTCATAGGCATTAGTGCCAATGCGCCTTAGAACCTGGAAGGGACCAGCCCCACGAGGTCTCAATTTCGAGATGGCTCCTGGGGTGAGCCTCTCCATTCTTACCATCACAAAGTCACCCACGTGAAATTCTTGGTGACGTTGATGAGAGTCGGCCTACCTTTTATAAGTCTCATTCTGCTTACTAATGTGCTTGCGGATTTCTTCATGCAATTCTCTAATGTGTTGGGCAAATGACTCAGCTGAAATAGACACTCTAGCATGCTAGGGAAGGGGAAGGAGATCTGAAGGTTTCCTTGGCTTGTACCCATGTATTGTCTCAAATGGACTCCTCCCTATGGATTTGTTGACAGAGTTGTTGTATGCAAATTCAGCCTGAGGTAGAATGAGATCTCAATTCCCTGGATGATCCTCAACTAGACACCTAAGGAGGTTCCCTAGACTCCGATTGATAACTTTGGTTTGGCCATCAGTTTGAGGGTGGTAGGCCGTGGAAAATTTAAGGAGGGTACCCATCAAGTGCCAAAGGCTCTTCCAAAAATAGCTGATGAACTTGACATCCCTATCGGAGACTATGGTCTTGGGTAGGCCATGGAGGCGAACAACCTCATCAAAGAACAATCGGGCCACATGGGAGGCATCGGAGGTTTTGGAGCATGGTATGAAGTGGGCCATCTTAGAGAATCGGTCACCTACCATAAAGATCGAATCATGTTTCCTTTGAGTCTTGGGTAGGCCTAACACAAAGTCCATGCTTAAGTCTTGCCATGGACGGTCGAGGATGGGGAGAGGGGTATAAAGGCCGGTGTTTTGCTTCACCCGTTTGGCCGAAGCACATGTGCGGCATTGACCAACTATCTTGGCTACGTCTCTCTTGAGACTTGGCCAAAAGAATTGACCCTCAACTAGAGCAATGGTCTTATGAACCCCAAAATGGCCGGCTAGCCCCCCTGCATGTAACTCCCAATGTAGCACTCCGGGAATTTGAATATAGAATAAATAAAAATAATTATAGATATTCGTCATGACAATTAATTTCTGATAAAAGAAAAGGAATAATTAGCTAAATGTTAATAAAAGTACAGGTAAATAAATTGAGAAATGGAAATTAGAGTAACCTTATCTATTTGAGTTTGAAAATATAATTCAAGAGTACACATACTTTAGAAGGTTATAAATTCTTTAAACTTAATGGGCTCCAAATTAAACCCAACAGGCCTAAAGAGCCTCAGGCAATTAAAAGGCTCAACACACATTTATAAAACATAAAAGCATATATATATATATATATATATATATATATATATAGGGGCCTTAATAAGAGGGACTAATGGACGTTAAAATATAATAGGTAGGGCTTGGATAGGCTAAATGGGCTTTAAACCATGAGATTTACATTATACGCAACCCAATAACCCCAAAGTCACACAAATGGGCTTTTGCCATGGACAGAACCCAAACCCAAACTAAACCCACTATAACTAACCCAAGCCATGCTCTACCCGAACCCATGCACATGACCCCATCAGAAAACCCAACAATCCACCCACGTGTGTCCTTGATCGATCATGCATGGTGTGAGCGTTAGGGTTTTTGCCTTAAGTTTTTGTTAGCGGCTTTAAACAAGGAATGGCCTGATAGTTTGGGACGGTCTTAAGACCCCTGCCAACTTTGATTTTTAAACCTTCCGTTATCGAACAGGAGAACCCTCCAAAACCGTACAGCCCTATAAAACTACGCCTCTGTCGAACACCCATTTCCTTCCGCTTCCATCGTGCTATTTCGATCGTCTTGCTGCTGCTGCTGTCGTGCGTCTTCCACCTGCGGATGACCAAGGAACAAGGGGGCCGGCCGTGCCATCTTCTTTTTCCTCTCCTTCCTGCTGGCTGATGCGCAAAGGGCCATCTTCATGCTTCTTCCTCCTGCAAGGCGTTCTCTTCTTCTATCTTCTTCCTGCAGTGGACGTGGATGTCTTCTTCCCCTGCTTCCTATTCTTCCTCCTGCTGACGTGCTTTCTTCTTCCACATTCATCCACTGTTTCAAGCCAGGAAACAGAGTATCGTTTCCTCTTCACTGTTCATGGATCCGAACAAGTAAAACGGTAGGTTTTCTCAAGAATTGAAGCCCAAAGATAATAGAAATTAAGTTGCATTACATGTTTACGTTTTATAGGTTACGATTGCATGTTTATTTCAATCAACTAAATAATCACAGCATGTTTAAACATTTTATATCCATGTAATCGCCTATCTAAAAATCATCAAAAATACATGACTAGAATCCCTGTATTTTTCTTGAAATTTTCATGGCTTCTATGATAATATTCGCTAGTTAATAAATTTATTAACTAAATATTATGAATCAACTGAATAAGGTTGGTTACTGTATACCGTAGTTATAAGCTTTTGCTTCCATAATCTTTTTCATGGGCACCGGAGTATCTTTTGGTTATGAAATCTTATGAGAGTGTTATTAGGGTAGAGACCGAGGTAGTGAGAGTGATTGCACCGTTTTTCATGCCTCCTATCTCAAGATCCCCCATCTCTCAACGAAAAATTATTTTGAACGTCCGATTAGGTAGAGTTTTTCGAGCTCGTCATTTCGATATATAGAACGCGTGATTCCGACATGTGTACGTAGAGAACCGGAGGCTTGAAGTTTGACATTTTATTGAAATGACGACCAACTAGATGTCGTCAAATGCTTTTGACGCCACAGTGTAAAGGCGTCAATTCTTATATTATATTATATATATATATAACTTGTGACTATATCTTTAAAAATCCATATCTATTAAACTATGCAACATAAAATTATAAAAAATACATTTTTGGAATCCTTGAATTTTTCTCATAATTATCATATATTCTAATTTTATAAATTATTTTTTATAAATTAATGTCTCTTTGAATGTATATTTTTGAAATTATTCAATTAAATAGATATTGACGTGAATTCTTGTTAAATAAATTAAGTTAAAAATCATAAAATTAACGTCTCTCTATGTGGATGCTAATTAATAAATGACCCCACCCACGGGCATCAAATAATATAAGTTTATTTAATTATAGTTAATTATAGAATTGGATGGACATGAATTCTATAATTAACGCATTCATGTTCTCACCGTTTTCTTCCGATTTTGACCCATACCGCGGGTCTTCTGGCACTCTCATCTCACGTCCGTAGATGGAGTCCCTGTTTCATGATTGGTTCACGTTATACACTTCAACTCTCGGCGACATACGAGCTCTCCGTTGGACATTCCGTTCCTTCAGACTAGCAAGTTAGTCATCGGGACCTCCGTAAGTCTCCTCGTAGCCTTGGATTCCCTCAAGGCCGACTGAGCTAGTTGTACCTTAAACACCTTGTACCCATTTTAATGCCACGTCACTCTGGAGAAACGTGATAACCCGGCCCTTTCATGGTGCTATTCTTGGCCCATGAGAGAATTCTCTTAGCCAGTGGAATGAGTGATCATTCCACTAGGCGATATATTGAATTGGGTATCCTATGGTTAGGTGCCAATTCTTTAGCTTGCTTTCGTGTCCATTGAATTGGTGACTATCTTGTGAGTCATCTATTCAAGTTATTCATGGCAACCTATCTATGTGCCAATTCCACCCAATTTTTTGACATGTCATGGTTTCTATGCTTTCACGTGGATTTTATTGCAAGTCTGTCCTTACTAAGGGGTCTTGTCCTTGAATTCCATAAAATCTTATCGTATCATCCTATTAAAGCTTGTTCTTGAAACTCCTTATTGGCTATGAACTATCGTGGATGTCTAGATCTATCTTTAATGCTGTGCATTTAGGGCTCGATCTGGTCCTGGGAGGAGCACCCGAAAGTACTTGTGTCCATGGGAGTTATATTGATCACGGTGTCTGGCATTGCACCGAAGTGCATGACTAGTTTGATCTTTGGCATTCCACACACACTCTCTCTCTCTCTTTCATGATATTACTTGCGTGCGTGACTTGACTTGCGTGACTCGACTAGCATGGCCCAGAATGGGCCAGTACTTGCGTGAAATAGCCAATATTCTATAAATCTCTCTTGGATATCTCTTGCTTGAAAGTTTTTACATGAAATTGTCAAATTCTTGCTAGTTTTGTTTCACTTGCTCGGTTAATTCTACATACATAGTCTTACTGCATTTACATGTGAAAGATGTAATTACTTAAACCAATTACTTGTTCTTGAGATATAATTCCTACTAAGCGTTCGCCCACTCAGTTTTATTCCAACATTTTTCAGGTAATCAGGTGGCTAGCGAGAACGAGACTCACACGGGAGGGACAAGTGTGCAAGCGAGCTTTAAAAACTAGTGAACCTGTGTCTTTTATCTTTCTTGAGTCTAGCATGGTGTCTCTTATTTAGTTATCTTGTCTAAGTCTGTTAGAGCGTCATTTTCTTTTCTTTCATCGTGATGTAGTTGAGTCTTCAAGTTTTTAAATTGAGATTGTAAGAGACTTATATTAGAAATAAACTTTTATTGTTGTTCCAAATTATTTGGACTTATGCGATTGCTCTTGATTATTCACGACTGTTTAACTGCCACGTTCCGAGCAAACGACACGTTCCGCTGCTATCGGTTCGGGGCGTGACACCCAAACCAAGAAATCACGGAGTGAGTTCCGTGGTATGCAAATCTTTGGCCCCTTGAAGAGGAACCCATCCTCCAAGATGAAACCCTCATGTTCTTTGCTAGAATGGGTGGTCAAGGTGGTATAGATGTGCCCAAAGTCGGGGCAGCCAGGGTACTCATCCTTGAGCCTCTCAAATCCGGTAACCTCCACTTAGATAGTGGACAACAAAGAGACCCTCCTACTAAGAGCATCTGCCGCTCGGTTCTCACTTCCCGCCTTGTGTTTGATGACAAAGGTGTAGGATTGGATGTACTCAACCCAGCGGGCATGTGGGGCATTCAACTTTTGTTGGGAGTTGAGGTATTTGAGGGCCTCATGATCGGAAAAGATGACGAATTCTTTGGGCAACAAATAGTGCCTCCAATGTCAGAGGGACTGAACCACGGCATAGAACTCTTTGTCATAAGTAGAGTACCGTGTCCTAGCATCACATGGCTTCTCACTGAAGAAGGCCACTGGGTGACCCTCTTCACTAAGGATCCCTCATATTCCTATCCCGGATGTATCACATGTGACTTCAAAGACCTTAGAGAAATCGGGTAGGCATAGGACCGGGGCTTGGGTCATCTTCTCCTTAAGCTCTTGGAAGGCTTTGGAGGCTGGTTTGGTCCATACAAAAGTCCCCTTTTTGAGGCAATCGGTGATAGGGACGGTGATGGTGAAAAATCCCCGAATAAACCTCCCATAGAATGTGGCCAACTTATAGAAACTTCGAACCTCATGAAGGGTGTGGGGTTTCGGCCAATCTAGGATAGCTTGGACCTTCTCGGGGTCCATGAGACACCTTTGGTAGACACCACAAATCCTAGGAAGGTGATGGATGTGGTCATGAAGTGACATTTGCCTAGGTTAGCAAATAGACTCTCATGTCGAAAGATGGTGCAAACCTGCCTAAGGTGGTCAAGGTGGGCCTCTTGGGATTGACTATATATGAGGATGTCATCAAAGTAGACCACTAGAAAGACCCCAATGAAAGGCCTAAGGACCTCTGTCACGAGACGCATGAAAGTACTTGGGGCATTTGAGAGCCCAAAAGGTATGACCAACCATTCATACAAGCCATCCTTGGTCTTGAAGGCCATTTTCCATTCATCTCTGGGCCTAATCCTAACTTGATGATAGCCACTCTTAAGGTCAATTTTAGAGAAAATAGTGGCTCCGGCTAGCATGTCAAGCATGTCATCAAGCCTAGGGATGGGGAACCTATACTTGATGGTGATCTTATTAATGGCCCGACTATCCACACACATCCGCCATGATCCATCCTTCTTGGGAGTGAGAAGGGCCGATACGGCACATGGGCTTTTGCTAATGCGAATGAAGCCCTTCCTAATGAGTTCCTCTACTTCCCTCCAAAGTTTAGCATATTCCGTGTGTTGCATCCCTATGGTTTTGATGATGTCCCACACTATAAATCAATCTTCTATCTCTAGATTAATGTTGTTTCATCATGTGAGTGAGTACAGTTCAATGGCTGTCAGATATCATGCTTTACCTTAATTCTACCTACACTCTGTCTGCACAGTCTTCACGCCAGTGCGTCAACTCAGTGTGCTGATGCGTCGACCCTTCAGTCATTGTATGTCTCTGTTCTCACACCAGTGCGTCAACTTAGTGTGCTGATGCGTAGACTCTTCTGTTCAGGTTCTTCATTTGATTAAGTCTATACATCATCAGTTGAACGTAAAAGTAATACGTTGCAGCGTCAACTCATTGGGCTGCAGCGTCAACTCAGCATGTTTGCACTTCGCCTTCAGACTTTCAAGTCTATACACCCTATACTCATTCAAGTCTGTTCAGCCATTTGCATCTCATAAAGTCTATACATTCGGTTCCTTGGGCAAAGTCTACACATCGCCTAGTCTGCCCATTGCCTTCAGCCCAAGTGCTCAAAGCCAAGTCTATACAACGCCAACCCAACACATTGAACAGTTCTCCAAGTCTATACACTAGACTTCATTTCTCTAAGTCTATACATTGTTGTTTGCACTGCAAAGTCCATACACTGGAAGCTCTTCGTTTGATATCAACAAGTCTGTACATTGGGTTCAACTCTCCAAGTCTGTACAGCCTTTTTGTCTTCTTGTGTGAAGTCTATACAACGCATGCTCACATAACTAACTCTATACACTCGATTGTTAGATCTTCAACTATATACATTGGTTGAGTCTATACACTGCGATCTCATGAAGAGTTGCAAGTCTATACACTCGTTGTTAGAGACCTAGACTGCTAAGTCTATACACTCCCTCACTATGTACACACTTGCTACATTGATCTCTGAAGTCTATACAATGCTTCACGTTAACACTAAGTCTATACACTTCATTATTGTTGCTGAAGGGAACAGGGTCGACGCCTGAAGCTTAAAGCATCCACGCATCAGTAGATGAAGCTTTCGCGATGTCTTCTATTGCATTAACGCCACAAGCAAGCAGCGTCGACGCAGCATTTAGAAAAAGCAGAGACTCTTACAAGCGACGAAGCTTTCATGATATCTTCCACTGCGTCAACGCCATCAACAAGCAGCGTCGACGCAGCGGCTTAAGAGACGCCAGTATACAAATGTACATGTTCAATGCGTCAACGCAACATGCTGATAACGTCGACGCAGCACGCCCATTTGTTGAAGACTTGATCACTGGACTGTCGATACCGTTGCGTCAACGCAGCAGGCTGATGGAGTCGACGCAGTGGTTAAAAAGGTTGAAGATATCTGATGGCTGTGTCAACTCTTTGGAGCAAGTGAGTTGACGCCATCTAACTCCAGTTGCTGAGCGTACTGGTGCTGGGCACGTGATCCGAGGATAAGGAGAGTGCCCAGATGAGGACACGTGTTCTGACAGCCTGCTGGATGCTGCCACGTGGTCCGAATTCTTAAGGCGGGAACCTGGCAGCCACACGCCATTATCTGCTATAACTATAGAGCTTCATCCTTCAGTAGAAGCTCGATCGTGAAAAGAAAAAGCAGAAGCCATTGGTGAGAGTCTGCACGATACAGAAAAGAAAAAGAGCAGAGAGTTCCATATCTGAGAGGAGATTGTTCGAGAGAGAGAGTGTGTGTGTGGATTGATGAATTGCTTCATTTGAAGCTACATTTGTATTGGGTTTCAGAACCGATTTCTTCTTTATTGTTTTTGTTTCTACTTTGCTTTCGTTTATTTTCGTTCTTCCATTCTAATTTGAATTGGTTTCCCTCCGGTGTGTGGAGGAAGGGAGTACTACTCCAGTTTCCCTCTGAATTGCAGAGGAAGAGAGATCGGTGATCTCTGGTGGTGTTAGTGACAGGTTGTCATTAACTGTTCTCCTCCGGTGTGTGGAGGAAGGGAGAGGATTCTCCTATTGTGTTCTAGCTGGGAGCTAGAACAGGTTTCAAGTTCTGTGGGTAGCAGAACTTGGTTGAGGGATTTGTTTCCCTTGGTGTTCAAGCTGTGTGGCAGCATGTTGTTCGCAGACTGAGTCTGCATTAATCTAGCTTTGCCTAGTGAAATCCTCACTCTAGTTGGAGTGAGGGGTGGATGTAGATTGCGGACTGCAATCGAACCACCTAAAAACCGAGTGCCTCCTCTGTGGTTTGCTATTGATTTCAGTGCTCTTCATCTGCTTGTCCCTTTGCCTTCAAGTGATCAGTTCTTCACTCTCATTTATATTTCTCTGTGTATGGGTTATGGAGGTGCGTTAGCAGTAGAATCTATTTTCCGTCTGAGTTTCTGCAAATTGGGAGTGATCTATTCATCCCCCCCTTCTATATCACTCTTGCTGCGCTAACAATTGGTATCAGAGCAGGTTTACGCCATGTGGACGAACGGTCAAGGAAATGCTGGTGGTCCTAGAACCTTCATGGCCGAAGGTCAATCCATTAGTCGCCCTCCTTATTTCGATGGTAGTAACTATCTGTTTTGGAAGAACAGGATGGAAGTGTTCATCAGAGCTCAGAGTCATAAATTGTGGAGAGTAATCACGGTGGGGCCATATGAGCTACCACCAAACGAGGATGCTTGGACAGATGACCATGTGAAGCTCTCGTCACTCAACTGGACGGCGCTGAACATAATCCAGTGTGCTGTTCATCCAGAGGAATATGCTCGTATATCTGCATACAGAACTGCCAAGCGAATGTGGGATGAGCTGCAATTGATCTATGAAGGTACAGCTCAAGTGAAAGCCTCGAAGGTAAACCTCTTCACTTCTAAGTATGAAATGTTTAAGATGAATGCAGATGAGAATATAACCGAAATGTATGCTAGGTTATCCTTGATCACTAACACTCTTAAAGGGCTAGGGAAGGATCTTGCTGAGGCAGATATAGTCAGGAAAATCCTTAGATCTTTATCCCCGGCATGGCACACTAAGGCCATTGTGATTGAGGAGTCAAAAGATTTGACTGTCTTAACTGTGAATGAACTCATAGGATCCCTGATGACCTATGAGATGAATTTCCAAGGAGGTGGAGAAGGAAGTGAGAGGAAGGGTAAAAATGTAGCTCTAAGAGCTTCCCGCAACAAGGGTAGTAACAGTGGGAGCAGCAGCAGTAGCCCCGAGTCTGAGTCCGAGCTTGAAGGTTTATCAAATCTCGACCAGGAGGAGCAGGCAATGCTCACTAGACAGTTCAGAAAATTTTTGAAGAAAAAGGGAAAGACATTTAGGAAGAAGAAGCCACAACCCTTTAACAAGAATGCTGAATTTACCAGTTACAGGGATAGAAATCCTAAGAAACTGACTTGTTTTAATTGTAACAAACAGGGACACATGAGAGGCGAATGCCCAGACCTCCAGAAGAAGGGTCCCTATCTTCAGAAGAAAAACATAAAGGTGCAGAAGAAGAAGAAGCCACAGGCGATGGTCTGCACATGGAGCGAGGAAGAAGAAGATCCCGAAGATGCTTCCTCAGAAGAATATGACGATGGAATTTGCCTTATGGCAAACAGTGAAGAGGAGGTAATAAACGTTTTTGAAAATTTCTCAATTGATGACTGGGAGGATGCTTATGGTGACTTGCTAGATAAATTTAATTCTCTTAGCAAAGAGCACAGAGTTCTGAAAAGAAAATTTAACACAAATATTGAAGAACAAACTCTGGTCTGTGAGGAAAATGAAAAGCTAAAAGAACAACTAGAAGAAATGACCTCACTAAGGAAAGAGAATGATAAGCTTAAGGGAGAAATTCAAGAAAGTCAAAAACAGCTCAATGAATTCAAAACTAAAATTGAAGAAAGCATGAATGAAATTAGAGTGAATTCAGATAAATATGAAGTTGTGAAGAAAGTAAATGCTGAACTCCTAAAGAATTCTGAGTCTCTTCAAAAGGAACTGGAAGACAAACAGAAAATCTTAGAAAAGTTTGTCCAAGGAAAGACTAGCCTAGATGCTATACTAGGGACTAGGGTCAATTTCAATAAGGAAGGTCTACGCTATGACCCAACCAACAAGAGACCCTTGCAATTCAAGACCATCACCTTCTGTCCAGAGAAGGGAAAAGAAAAGCTGGACACACCATCCAGCTCAAACAGCTCTAAGGGAACTCAAAGTCCCAAAGAAAACACAAAAATCAGTACTGGACAACCATCTAAGATTGGAATGAACTTTATGAAGAATAACATTAAGTCCACTCACCAGAACACAAATGGTAGCTGGACCAAGAAAATAAATCAGAATAAGAGCTGGAATTATAACAATCAGATGGGTCCAAACAAGACCTACTGGAGGAATAACTTTCATGGTCAAAGATATGCTAATCAACAAGCCTACAGGAAATTTCCTAGGAATAGGAAGACTAATGAATGGAATAGAACTCACTTCTCCAGTTCAGCTGGATTCAACTTTAATAAACCAGAAAGGAAGGTGCCAGAGAAAACCATGCTGAAACAAATCTGGATACCTAAACACTTGATCAGAGATTTGAACAATGTCCTTGGACCTAACTCATCCTGGGTTCCAAATCAATCTGCTTGATATATTTGTGTAGGTCGGCCTGGCAGCTGAAGACAACAAGTGGTACCTCGACAGTGGCTGCTCCAGGCATATGACAGGAGACCGATCCAAGTTCAGCAAGATAGAGATGAAGCCAGGGGGTCTGGTCAAGTTTGGAGGAAAGAACAAAGGTAAAATAATTGGAGTTGGCACAGTAGGTAAGTCTTCCACAAATTCCATTGAAAAAGTATTACTTGTGGAAGGGCTTCAACACAACCTGATTAGCATTAGCCAATTATGTGATAGGGGTCACAGGGTTGTATTTGATGATAGTTCATGTAAAATCCTTGAAACAAATTCTGACATGGTTAAATTTGTAGCCAACAGGATTAATAATGTCTACATTGTAGACTTAGATGAGAATTCTGAACCTACTATTTGCTTATCTGCTAATTCTGAAAATGATGCCTTTGAATGGCATAGACATCTAGGTCATGCTAGTTTTTCAACTTTAAATAAATTGGTCAAGCATGATTTAGTTAGAGGCATGCCTAGAATTAAATTCAACTCAATATCAAAAGCATGTGATGCATGTGCTCTAGGCAAACAGATCAGAAATTCTTTTAAATTAAGATCTGAGCCATTGTCTTCTAGACCAATGGAACTTCTTCATATGGACCTTTTCGGTCCAACTAGAACTCAGAGTCTTAATGGAAACAGGTTTGGCTATGTCATCATAGATGACTTCTCCAGATATTCATGGATATTTTTCTTAGCAAATAAGAGTGATGCATTTCAAAAGTTTAATCTGTTTTTCAATAAGGTCAAACAAGAAGGGAGGTACAAGGTTAGTTCTATTCAATCTGACCATGGAGGTGAGTTTGAAAACTCCATGTTTACTGAACTTTGTGACAAAGAAGGACTAACTCACAGGTTTTCTTCTCCCAGGACACCTGAACAAAATGGGATTGTGGAGAGAAGAAATAGAACAGTGGTGGAGATGGCCCGAACCATGTTGATTGAAAGCAAATTACCTAGAAGGTTTTGGGCAGAAGCGGCCAATACAGTAACCTACATAATCAACAGGGCCATGGTAAGACCCATACACAAGAAAACACCCTATGAGCTTCTAAAAGGTAAGAAACCAAACTTGTTTCATTTCAGAATTTTTGGAGCAAAATGTTTTATTCATAACAATGATAAGAAAGATTTAGACAAGTTTGAAGCCAAGAGTTCACCTGGAATATTCTTGGGTTACTCTGAAGTGTCAAGGGCATATAGGGTATTTAACATATCAGATCAGAAAGTGGAAGAATCTCCACACATCCTTTTTAGTGAAAAGAAAGATGTCTCTAATGTTGAAAATCTTGACAGGGATTCCAATCATGGTGGAGACTTTCTAGAAGACCAACAGGAAGAAGAGAAGACTCAGCCAAATGGAGAAACAAATTCCCCCAATCAGGAAGGGCCAAGAGAAACAGGTGAGTCTTCAACAAATATCAGATTTCTTAAAGACCATCCTTTAGATAAAGTCATAGGCAATCCTGAAGATCCTCTTCGGACTAGGTCTCATTTTAGAAATGTGAATAATGATGACTTAATTGCTTTAGTCTCACAAATTGAACCCAAAACAGTAGAAGAGGCCTTAGCTGATCAAGCTTGGGTCAATGCTATGAGTGAGGAATTAGGTCAGTTTGAAAGGAATAATGTCTGGGAGCTTGTCCCAAGACCAGATGGTATTAATGTCATAGGAACCAAGTGGGTGTTCAAAAATTAGATGAATGAAGATGGAATTATCTCGAGGAATAAAGCCAGACTAGTAGCCAAAGGCTACTGTCAGGAATTCGGTGTAGACTTTGATGAATCCTATGCACCTGTTGCTAGGATGGAAGCTATAAGACTGTTGCTTGCCTTTGCATGCTCTAAGAACATAAAGCTCCAACAAATGGATGTTAAAAGTGCTTTTTTAAATGGAGTCATAAAAGAAGAAGTTTTTGTTGAACAACCTCCTGGATTTTAATATTCTCCTCAACCTAACCAAGTTTTCAGGTTAAACAAAGCCTTGTATGGTCTAAAGCAGGCTCCAAGAGCTTGGTATGAAAGATTATCTGAATTTCTGATCAGCAAGGGCTACAAAAGAGGTAAAGTTGATCAGACTTTATTTACCAAGGGCATGAATAAATATCTCATCATAGTTCAGGTATATGTAGATGACATTGTATTTGGATCAACTAAGCATGAACTATGTGATGAATTTTCTACCATGATGTCTGCTGAATTTGAAATGAGCTTGGTTGGTGAACTAAAATATTTTCTTGGATTGCAGGTACAGCAGCTAGAAGATGGGTGCTTCATCAACCAAACCAAATACACAATGGAACTGTTCAAAAGGTTTGGCATGGAAAACTTAAAGCACATTACTACACCCATGGGCACCAATACTTCATTGGATGCAGATGAGACAGGTAAAGAAGTAAATGCCAAACTTTATAGAGGTATGATTGGATCACTACTTTACTTGACAGCCTCTAGACCTGATATACAATTCAGTGTAGGAATGTGTGCAAGGTATCAGTCTAGACCAACTGAACTACACTTAGCTGCAGTTAAAAGAATCTTCAGATATTTGTCAGCTAGTCACTCTCTTGGTTTATGGTTTCCTGCATCTCACACACTTAACCTAGTAGCATACACAGATGCTGACTATGCAGGCTGTAAACTAGATAGGAAAAGCACAAGTGGCCACTGTGAATTCTTGGGTGGGTGTTTAGTGTCTTGGGGCTCCAAGAAACAACATTCTGTGGCCCTCTCCACTGCAGAAGCTGAATATGTGGCTGCAGGGAGTTGTGGAACACAAGTCATATGGATTAAACACCAGCTTCAGGACTACCAAGTAGACCTGGGGTGCACACCTATTTATTGTGATAATACTAGTGCCATCAATCTTGCTAAAAATCCTGTTTCGCATTCACGAACCAAACACATAGAGATAAGACATCATTTTATAAGAGATGAGGTGTCTAAGAATAATTTTGAACTGATTCATGTAGGCACAGATAATCAGATTGCTGACATATTCACAAAACCTCTGGATAATGAAAAATTCACCACATTGAGAAGAGAATTAGGCTTATACAAATTATCTTAATTATGAAGTCTGTTCTTGTTGTGCGGGGGAGTTGTGTTTGTCTGATGTTTAGTCTTCTTGCATGCTGGTTTAAGGGGGAGTTCAGAATGCTTACTGGTTAGCATTCAGGAATGCTCTAAATAAGGGGAAGCCTTGAGATTTTGTTGGAATTTTTCATTGAGGAATGCTATGTCTTAGGGGGAGCTGAGTTGTGAAGTGAGAAGAGAAGTTTTTTTTTTGACAGATTCAAAAGGGCTGTCCAGATATGTACCTTTGCTGGTCTTGCATGACTGATTTAGTGTGGTTCTCTCAGGAAGTAGAGTGTCACTTATCTCTTAAGTCTATAAGTCAGTGACTCTAATCTCCAAGTTAGAATCTTTTCTTTGGTACTCTTTCAGAGATCTGGACTAATTGCATAAAGTATATCTTCCTACATTGTCATTGATTATGGTTCAGGCCAAAAACTTGTATGTCTTGATATCTGACCCAATCAACTTGAAATCTAGACTTCAAGATTCAATTCAAGAAAAGTCCTTTTTTGTATTGTCTTCAATCATTCTATCTCTTTAACTCAAGGGCTTAACTGAACAAACATGTTCTATTTTGATCACTGAGAAACTGGGAGCTTCATCAACGAAATGAATATTTCTTTCAAGTCATGAGGTGTCAAATGCTTAAAATGAATGAAAAGTCATGACAGAGCAATGGTGGCTTGCTGGTGAGTAGCTGGGGACTCTGGCCTCTAATCAAGGTGTTTCCTCATGTCAAAAGCCATAGTTACTAACTCTGTTCCTTAATAAAAAAAAAGGGAAGGAAGTAATGAGGTACTCACTCTGAGTAACTGGGGATTCAGGCCTCTGATCAAGGTGTCTCCCTAATGTCAAAGGAAGTGAACTACCAACTTACTCATTGATCTTCTTGAAAATCATCTCCAAAAAAAATTCCTTGTTGTTATGCAACTAATGGATTGCTTGTCTTCAATACCTTGAGAACACCTCTCTGATTTAGTCTCTTGCTGTCTTGTGGAATAGTTGAATGATCAGCTATATCTGGCCATACTTGTGAACTCCTGCTCTCAACCATCCACTATGTATGCTGATAAACTTGTCTATCATTCTACTTCTCTATTGTGTACTGAAGTCTAAAGAATCCTCTCTTGAGATTAGAAACTCACTTATTCTCTTAAGACCTACTCGTGACTTTCTGCACTAAGAAGTAATTGCCCTTAGTCCTCATGTTTCCAATATCTGCAATTTCAGTGAGAAGTTTGCAATATCAGTGAGTATTGGTTTTGTCTTGTTTCAGTGAGAAGTTTGCAATATCAGAGAGTATTGGTTTTGTCTTGAGCTTTGAGGGGAGTCATGTTGCTTCGTGGAAGAAATGGTTATGAGTTGTGGGGGAGATGAGAGTGTGCTGTAGGGAATGCTGTAGGGAATGTTTAATTCATTTGCATGAGCATGTCTTGAATTTATTCTGCTTTTTGCAGCTGGTATTAACTTTTTGTTGAAACTTGATATTGCTTGATTCATAGTGTTGTCATCATCAAAAAGGGGGAGATTGTTGCATCCCTATGGTTTTGATGATGTCCCACACTATAAATCAATCTTCTATCTCTAGATTAATGTTGTTTCACCATGTGAGTGAGTACAGTTCAATGGCTGTCAGATATCATGCTTTACCTTAATTCTGCCTACACTCTGTCTGCACAGTCTTCACACCAGTGCGTCAACTCAGTGTGCTGATGCGTAGACTCTTCTGTTCAGGTTCTTCATTTGATTAAGTCTATACATCATCAGTTGAGCGTAAAAGTAATACGTTGCAGCGTCAACTCATTGGGCTGCAGCGTCAACTCAGCATGTTTGCACTTCGCCTTCAGACTTTCAAGTCTATACACCCTATACTCATTCAAGTATGTTCAGCCATTTGCATCTCATAAAGTCTATACATTCGGTTCCTTGGGCAAAGTCTACACATCACCTAGTCTGCCCATTGCCTTCAGCCCAAGTGCTCAAAGCCAAGTCTATACAACGCCAACCCAACACATTGAACAGTTCTCCAAGTCTATACACTATACTTCATTTCTCTAAGTCTATACATTATTGTTTGCACTGCAAAGTCCATACATTGGAAGCTCTTTGTTTGATATCAACAAGTCTGTACATTGGGTTCAACTCTCCAAGTCTGTACAGCCTGTTTGTCTTCTTGTGTGAAGTCTATACAACGCATGCTCACATAACTAACTCTATACACTCGATTGTTAGATCTTCAACTATATACATTGGTTGAGTCTATACACTGAGATCTCATGAAGAGTTGCAAGTCTATACACTCGTTGTTAGAGACCTAGACTGCTAAGTCTATACACTCCCTCACTATGTACACACTTGCTACATTGATCTCTGAAGTCTATACAATGCTTCACGTTAACACTAAGTCTATACACTTCATTATTGTTGCTGAAGGGAACAGGGTCGACGCCTGAAGCTTAAAGCATCCACGCATCAGTAGACGAAGCTTTCACGATGTCTTCTATTGCGTTAACACCACAAGCAAGCAGCGTCGACGGAGCAGTTAGAAAAAGCAGAGACTCTTACAAGCGACGAAGCTTTCACGATATCTTCCACTGCGTCAACGCCATCAACAAGCAGCGTCGACGCAGCGGCTTAAGAGACGCCAGTATACAAATGTACATGTTCAATGCGTCAACGCAACATGCTGATAACGTCGACGCAGTACGCCCATTTGTTGAAGACTTGATCACTGAACTGCCGATACCATTGCGTCAACGCAGCAGGCTGATGGAGTCGACGCAGCGGTTAAAAAGGTTGAAGATATCTGATGGCTGCGTCAACTCTTTAGAGCAAGTGAGTTGACGCCATCTAACTCCAGTTGCTGAGCGTACTGGTGCTGGGCACGTGATCCGAGGATAAGGAGAGTGCCCAGATGAGGACACGTGTTCTGACAGCCTGCTGGATGCTGCCACGTGGTCCGAATTCTTAAGGCGGGAACCTGGCAGCCACACGCCATTATCTGCTATAAATATAGAGCTTCATCCTTCAGTAGAAGCTCGATCGTGAAAAGAAAAAGCAGAAGCCATTGGTGAGAGTCTGCACGATCCAGAAAAGAAAAAGAGCAGAGAGTTCCATATCTGAGAGGAGATTGTTCGAGAGAGAGAGTGTGTGTGTGGATTGATGAATTGCTTCA
This sequence comes from Amorphophallus konjac, assembly GCA_022559845.1. Lineage (NCBI taxonomy): Eukaryota > Viridiplantae > Streptophyta > Magnoliopsida > Alismatales > Araceae > Amorphophallus > Amorphophallus konjac. Next base: position 212,340,928 of record CM040127.1, read on the forward strand.
TTTGAAGCTACATTTGTATTGGGTTTCAGAACCGATTTCTTCTTCATTGTTTTTGTTTCTACTTTGCTTTCGTTTATTTTCGTTCTTCCATTCTGATTTGAATTAGTTTCCCTCCGGTGTGTGGAGGAAGGGAGTACTACTCCAGTTTCCCTCTGAATTGCAGAGGAAGAGAGATCGGTGATCTCTGGTGGTGTTAGTGACAGGTTGTCATTAACTGTTCTCCTCTGGTGTGTGGAGGAAGGGAGAGGATTCTCCTGTTGTGTTCTAGCTGGGAGCTAGAACAGGTTTCAAGTTCTGTGGGTAGCAGAACTTGGTTGAGGGATTTGTTTCCCTTGGTGTTCAAGCTGTGTGGCAGCATGTTGTTCGCAGACTGAGTCTGCATTGATCTAGCTTTGCCTAGTGAAATCCTCACTCTAGTTGGAGTGAGGGGTGGATGTAGATTGCGGACTGCAATCGAACCACCTAAAAACCAAGTGCCTCCTCTGTGGTTTGCTATTGATTTCAGTGCTCTTCATCTGCTTGTCCCTTTGCCTTCAAGTGATCAGTTCTTCACTCTCATCTATATTTCTCTGTGTACGGGTTAAGGAGGTGCGTTAGCAGTAGAATCTATTTTCCGCCTGAGTTTCTGCAAATTGGGAGTGATCTATTCATCCCCCCCTTCTATATCACTCTTGCTGCGCTAACACCGTGGGATTGAGGCGGTAATGAGGAAGGCTGGGAAGGGTGGCTCCCGAAACTAGATCAATTGCGTGTTGCACATCACGCATGGGAGGGAGTTGGTCTGGGAGCTCCTCCGAGAACACATCATGAAACTCCTCTAGGAAGTGCCGAACTTCTATGGGATGGGGGTTGGAGGGGGTGGGCTCTCCTAGACAAATGACTACCGCACATAGAGATGTCCCTTGAGCTATCTCCTCCTCAAGCTCTCTTTTGGTGATGAGGTGAAGACCCTTGGTCATTCCCAAAGTCTTATCTTGGTTGGGGTTTTGGGAGAGAGGTTGGGTTGGTGGGGTGGAGTTCCCCATGACTTGAGATGTGGTGGAGTGTTGACCTTGAGGGGGTGGGCTTTTCTTAGGTAAGGGACGTGGTGGGGAGGGATTAAGACGGATGCTCTTTCCCTCATGCTCAAAGGTGCATGTATTGGTCTTACCTAAAATAGTGGCATCCACATCATAAAGCCACGGTCTCCCTAGTAGGATGCTACCTACTTCCATGGGGATAACATCACACCATATTTGGCCTTGGTAGGAAGAGAAGGTGAGGGGCACAAGGCAGCGAGTGTTGACCGGGATGGAATTGTTGTTGATCCATGAGACCCGGTATGGGCCAGGGTGGGGGGTAATGGTAAGCAAAAGGAGCTTAACGGTGTCGGGAGACACGGCATTGACACAACTCCCATTATCTAAGATCACTTTTCTCACATGGCCCCCTATCTTAACAAAGGTGTGGAAGATTGAAGTTCGTCGCCCGTCTTCCTCTTGGGGTTTAGTGAGGGTGCATCTAATCACTCCTAGATTGGAGTCGGTAGATGGAATGGTGTAGTCTAGACCCGACTCATGGTATTGGGCCTCATACTCTTCTTCCCAATCTAGTGAGGCTTCATGGACCTCAACCACACTCTCAAGTTCCCCTTGAGGTGGGGGAGCTTCTTCCTCAATAAGTAAGCTAGACAATCCTTTGGATGGGCATTGTCCTGCAAAGTGGCCAAACCCTTGGCACCTATAGCATTGTTGACGGCCACTACCTGGGGTGGTCCCTCCTACACTTGGACCCTTGGAATTCTCTTCCCTCCGTGGAGGAAGATGGCTAGGGGCGGTCTTGGTTGGAGTGATGGTGGGAGGGGGATTGTAGGGCCGCATTGGGGCATTTCCACTTGGACTAGGGGCCTTCATGGGGGGGCGGGTTGGTTCGGGGTCCCATTCCTTTGGGATCGGTCGGTTGGAGAGGAGCAAACCTAGGGATCCTAGAGAATCTGTCAACATCCCGAGCTACTTGGTAGGCTTATTCAAGGTTGGCAACATCTCTCATGAAAAGCTCTCTCTTGATGTGGTTTTGGAGCCCATTCCTAAAGCGGGACAACGTGACTGCCGTAGCTTCGTGCACTCCACACTTTAAAAGATAGGAGTCAAATTTCTTAATGTATTTAATCACGGTCTTCCCCTCTTGGGTGAGGCTTTGCCACTCATCTAAGAGCATTTGGTGGTAGGATGTGGGTAGATACTTATTTCTAAGTTGATCCTTCATGCCTTGCCAAGTGTCAATGGGCTCTTCCTGCCTAATCCTCGTTAATCTCGCTTGATTTAGCCAATAAGTCTTGGCTAGTTTTGTGAGGTGCATTTTGGCCAATCTCACTTTCCGTTGGTCGGACATGGGGTACCAATCAAAGTATTGGTCCATGGTGGTCTCCCATTCTAAGTAGACACTTGGTTCATGGGAACTGTCAAAGTTTTGGGCTTCTACCTTGATCATCCTTAAGAGAGGGTCATCCGGGTCTTCCCGTGGACGCCTTTCATTATATTGGTGGTTGCGAGGCCTCTCATAGTCATAGTAGGGGTCAGCATTCAAATCCTCCTTATCAATTTCAGCATGTGGAGGGTGGGCTCTTGGTCCATTGTTCCTTGGGTGGAACTCATCCCTATTAATTTCAGCATGTGGAGGGTGGGCTCTTGGTCCATTGTTCCTTGGGTGGAACTCATGCTCTTCTAGCCGAGCAAGCCAAGTGGAAAGGGACTCTAGTTGGGCAAGGATGGTTGCAAGGGTAGCATCCACCCGGTCCATTTGGCCTTGGGGTTCCTCCCTAGGGGCATCTTGATTGAGTTAGGGATTGAGATCCATGGGGGGAACCGAAGAAGATGGATCGGGTCGGTATATGACTCCACTACGGGAGGACATGCAAGGGAGGGGAATGACTTGATGAATGGACAATACAATGCAATGGTCCTATGACTTAGACTTAGTAGAGACAAGTCTAAACTTGCTCTGATACCAATTGATGTGACACACCCTTGGACTTTAACAAGCAATAACAAATCACAATAGTAACGGACCGAAATTGATGGCCACTTACCAGACACTCACCCAAACCTGGGGTAACTCGGCGATGCCAAGTGGAGGATGTGAGGGCTGGGCCCTTGCTGGTAGAGGGCCAGCAAGGCCAAGGTTTGTTCCCAAGGGTATGGAGGCCCAATTGAATGGAGTCGACGTTGTGCCGAGGGCACGGGTTACACACTTCCCCATGGTGGTCACTCGAAGCAATGGAGCTTGTGGGACTGAGCACTCACTCTCACGGGCCAGTGGAGCTATGAGCTAATATTGAAAGGACAAGCACTAAGGGAAGCAAGGTTAGAACACTTACTCGATCGGTTTGAAGAAACCGGTCCTGCTCGGAGACGTGGGCAAGCGGGGAAGCGTGGGTTCCCCACACGCTGTGCCGGAGTAGCTTGAACCTATTTTAAAGATTTACAACACTACTCTCCATGCAAGGGGGTGGAAAAGGGGGAGGGAGAGTCACACATACATTCAAACACTACCTCCCACAGGGAGGGGCTGTAAGCCGGCCAGGCGGGGAGGGGAAAGGGGAACTAGGGACTATGTGAAGGATGATGTCGGTTCTGTTCGCGCTCTGGAACAACTGATAGGTAGTCGGTGTTGACGCTGCTGCGGTCGGTCCCGAACTCCGATTACACCGAAACCAGTGGCAAACTTTTTTGAGTTGGCCCAGGAGGACCTCTGATTTTTGGGAGAATTTCTAGTTTCCGGTGTTGGACAGAGTAGGGTCGTGAGCAGGGCCTCTGTCCTTTGAATCTGACTGCTACGGTACTACTTTAGCAGGAAGATGAGGTCACCACGGGTGCTTCTAAGCTCAGATTCAGGCGGGGCCAGAGTCACTGGATTTGTTGTCAAGCCCTCTTCGAACGGAGACCTGCGGGGGCACCAGAGGAGGTCGGACCAGAGAGGTAGATCCTAAACAGTGAAAAGGTGTCTATTCAGTCCCAGAGGGGACAGAACAGCACACCCGGGGGAGAAAAATGAGAAACCTTGGCTTCGGATGCCGAACGGGGTCCTGCTTCTTGTTCCTGGAAGTAGACTCATAGTAGAAGATCTCAGCCAAGCGCCACCTCCAGATCTTCAAGGGGTTGGCTTTGGGAGGCTCTGCAAGTGGCTTCAGGTTGCCAATTTGGAGGAAGACTAGCAGTGTGAGGAGATCGGCTCCCCCGGGCAGCTACGAGCTCAGGTTGGGACGAGACCACCGCCGTTGCAAAGAAGATAGGCAGATGCTTCCGAAGGTACCACTTGGGCCTCAAGGGACGTTGGGATGAAGTCGGGGTCGCCTCTGCAAACTGCTGCTCCCCTGCTGATTCTGAGCTACGAACTGGCTGGTTGGGAGTAGCTTCAATAGCACAAGAGATAAGGGAGGAAGGTGGCTAATGGTGAAGGGAAGTGGAAGGGGGGACAAAGGGGGATGTATGGGAGGTGTGGAAGGTTACTTAGGCAGATATGGAGGGGTGGGAAGAGGGGGGGATGCAGAAGAGTGGTTGCTGGCCTCTGCTCAAGGTGGAGAAGGAGGGGAGGTGGGGGATGATCTAGGGTGAGAGGAGGATAGGTATGGGGCGGCCAGTTCAAGGGGAGCCCTATTGGGGGCGACCTAGGGCATGGGAGGGAAAGGAGAGGGTGGAGGGAAATCCAAACTTGGCCTTGGGAGAGGTGGAGGCTTGCTTGGGAAGGGGAAGTGGTGGTTGGGAGTTGGATGGTGGAGCTAGGATTGGGTGGGGGTCTCTTGGGGTTGGGGTGGAGTAAAGAGGGGATGTGGGGAGTTGGAGTGGCCTTAATGGAAGGGGAAGGAGAGAGAAAGTAGGTGGGAGGGTGAGGAGAGAGAGAAGGGGGCGAACCACCCTTGATGAGAGAGAGGGAGTGAGAGAGAGAGAGAGAGCGAATGGAAGGGTTTCTCACCCAGGGTTTCACACCCACTTACATGGAATCTCTCCACTAATATTTGAAATTTGAACTCACAAAATGGCAATCTTCATTAACTTGAAATGGGGGGAATGGGGTCCTATATATAGGCAACCCACAATTTACAAAAAGTCCCTGACTCTTGCTATAATGACAAAAAACCAAGGGGGTAGGGGCGCCCTTGGGCCAAGCCCAATGAATTGGGCCCATTAACTAATCTAATCAACCTAATGACACTCAAACTTAGGGGAATAAATAAAAGACTAGGGACATGACTCAAATAAAAGGGAAAATACATCAAATGACTCAAATAAAAAGCTTAAAATGGATAATTGGGCCCACATGGAATGATGCCCGAGCTCAAACAACTCTGGAGTGTAAAGATGAGCCGAGCCAGAGGGAGTCGTGGGTGATGCCTCCATCAAAGAGGCCAGATGAGTCAGGAGGTTTCAGAATGATGTGGAAGAGGACTCGGCGGTGGTAAGATGTGTATTGTCTGGGGACCCGTGTGCTTTGGTCGTGGCGTTGTCGACTAGGTTGCTGTGATAGTAAGTGGCACTTGGTTGCCTTGGAATTGTATGCCATGAATTGTTTAGGTTGTGTCCCATGGCTCTGTGGTAAGAGCGGAACTGGGATTGGCAGGCGTCCACTTGGAGTAATTGAGATGAGATAGGATTTGATGAGACGGGACGATGGACGATGCCTGTGTATGGTGGTCTTTGAGGAGACGTTGGCGTTGGATATGGTGGTGCTTGGTCTGTGACCAGGACGGGATGATTTCCCTTGTAAGTCTGAGTCGAGTGAGGTGAAGACCAAAGATTCCAGGATCTTGTCATTTGGTTTTGTCATGCTCCCCTGTGAGGGTAGAGTTGGCATGAGGATATGTCTGGATGCGGTGTCTAAGTGAGGTTTTGGCTCAGATGTGGTGTTGGTCCGTATGTGAGTCAGCAGATGGCCTGTCGAGGTTTGGAGTGTACCCCTCAGATCTGGTGAAAGACCAAGAATGAAGGAAGAAGCTGAGTGAGTCAAGGGTTTCCCGTTGACGAGTGTCTAGTGACCAGTGATTGGTCTTTCACAGACAGAAGATGCTGGTGGTTGCGCTTCGAGAATGGCGAGAGCCATGTGCAAGCGAGGCCTTAGGTGGCCATTTCCGTGATGTGCTTTTTCCTAGATTGGATCTAGGAATTATAGAAGTTTGTCTACTAGTAGAGTTGATTTCCGTGCAGCTGAGGTGATACCAGACTTGTGTTTTTGTTGTATGCCTGCTCTGATGATCGAGGTGTGTTGGGTCATGAGCGAGGCAGTGGTCATGATCAAGGTCTGGCCGTATCCCTCCGGATTGGTGCGTTCGCGAGGATTGAGGTTTTCTGTGATGGGGCTCTGACAGCGTTGTCTGTTAGTTAAGGTGTTCTCCCCCTGTGGCTTAGTGCTTGTCCTGAATTTCGAGGATGAAATTTCTTTAAGGGGGGTGGGCTGTAACGTCCCGGGTTTTTCAGATCATTATTCGGATCAGGATCCATGGGTTTCAGATCACTTTCATGGGTCCCGGATTGAGTTTTACGGTTCACGCGTGTTTATCTATTGGACCTTCGGAACCCCGTGTAGGGTGAACCGTTGCGTTCTCCGACTCCGGGACGTTACTAGCGCGTTGTGTATTTTTTGAAGATCGTGGGGGGTATTTTTCCCTATTTTTGTATTTTTTGAAAATTCTGGATTTTCTATATAAACCAACCCCTTTTTCTCTCTCCCCATCTCTCATTTCTCACCCTCTATCTTCTCTCCCTCTCTCTCTTCTCTCCCTCTCCTCTCCGGCATACAATGGAGGTGGACGGGGCGAGGAGGAGGCGACGCGGGCCAGGAGCGGGCGCGGATGGGATGAGGATCGAGGCGGTGGAGGAGCGGCGAAGCTCAACCGCGAGTTCGGGGCGTCGCGACATTCGTGCGGCATTTTCTTGGTGGATCGGTGTCCTCGGTGCGCGGAATCTTCGGTGGAGGTAGGGGGATGGTTCCCTAGCTCGTCTACTTCATTTTTCGTGAGTTTGGTAGCCCGAGGCGAGCCTAGTGGGTTTATTTCTCCGTCGGGGTGAAAATGCATGATTTCGGGGTGTGAGCCAATTTTCACGATTTGATGAGGTTTTGGGGTTTAAAGGGGTCCTCTCGGTGCTCCCCTTGTTTTCCCCATCACCTGGGGGTGATTGGGACGTGGAATGGATTTTTTCGTAGTTTTTGCTGTTTTCGATCTCAGGTCGAGATCGTGACCATCACAGTGGTCGCGTTCTCGTGAGAAGGCGCCTTATCGTGGGGTCACGTTCATCGGAGAAGATGAACAGTAAGGCAGTTCTGAACGCGCCCCAGCAGAGTTGCGCGTTCTAAACGCGCCCTAGCAGAGTTACACGTTCTGTTGTGAACGCGCCCCAACAAAGTTACACATTCTGTTATGAACGTGCACAAGCAGAGTTGTGCGTTCTGAACGCACACCAGCAGAGTTATGCGTTCTGAACGCGCACCTAGAGAGTTGCGCATTCATGTGGGTGACCGGTCGGGCGGGCCAGGGCATGTGGACTACGGTTGATCGTATTCCCCTTCGCCCGTGACCGTCCCGGACACCCCGGGGGTGTCGTGGTCGGGTTTTTAGTGTGTCTTGAAATGCCGTGCTACCTCGATTAGCGTGCCCATTGGTTTGGCGGGTCCGGGTGACCCCACGTGTTTCGGGCTTTTGTGTTCTCGCTAGAACGAGTCGCCGTGTATCGGCAAGTGTGCGGTGGGCTATTCTCGCACATCATCGGATTTTTGGTAATGAGGTTTTCGAGTGGGCCAGGAGTTTGGCCCTTGGTGTAACGGCCCAAACTTTTCAGATATTTTTCGAATCATTTTAGTGGGTCTCGGAGTGTATTTTGTGTTTTACACGTTTTTTTCCCAGATGTCCCTTTGAAACTCTATGTAAGGCAAACCATGACGTTCTCTGACTCCGAGACGTTACCACTGCGTTGTGCTCCTCCCGAGGATCGCGGAGGTAATTTTTCATATTTTTTAAAATTTCTAGAATTTTAGAGTTTTTTTATATATATTAACTCTTTCTCTCTCTCCCCTCTCATTTCTCACTCTCTCCCTCTCTCTTCTCTCACGCTCTCTCCTCTCTCCCTCTCTCTCTGGCGGTCGATGGGGATGGCGCGGGCGAGGCACGGGCAAGAATGGGTGAGGATCGAGGCGGTGGAGGCGCGATGAAGCTCGGCCGCGAGTTCATGTCCCGGTGAGGCTTCAACGGCATTTCTTTGCGGATCGGCGTCCCCGGGGCGCGTGAAATCTTCGGTGGAGGTAGGGAGATGGACCCCCAGCTTGTGCACTTCCTTTCCCACGAGTTTTGTAGGCCGTGGCGAGCCGAGCCTGGGTTTATTGTTGTTTTAGGGAAAATCCATGATTTTGGGGTGTGAGCCAGATCTAGCGTTTTAACGCATTAATCGGTGGTTTGTGGGCATCATTGAATGCCTAGGGGCTTGGGGAAGGGTGGTGCGAACACCAGAGCGAGCGAGAAGCACGAACCGGAGAGCCGTCGGAACCGTACGCGGAGCAACACTCGGGCTACCTCGGCTTCCATCTGGCTCGGAGACAGCCTGGAGACTCCCCCTTGAGTCTCGATATTTATAGTTTATTGGGACTTTGTTTGTGTGTATTATGTGTTTTATTCGGATTGTAATTCGGGTTGTAACATGGGTTTATTTGTAAAATGGGACCACCTGGGTCCCGCGGGCCCCATCCCTTCTCCCATTGATCCACCTCATCTCTTGGGCCCATGTGGGGTCAGTCAAACCTCCATGGTGGGCTTCTAGAAGGGTTGGACCAAGGGGGGGATAAAGGGTACAAAATTTCCAATGTGGAACCACATTAGTCAAGGGGGCGCCCCATTCTAATATAGTTTAATAGATTTTGTAATCTTTTTTTATTTGTTCCAACTCACATGAGAGAAATAAATTGTGGACTCCCTCTTTTACCCCTCCCCAACCCTAGATCTAGGGATAGAACTACTCTTTTTGTATTTCCTATAAAAGCCTTGTATTTCTATTTTGAGTGGAATTAATGAAGAGAAAAATCTGATTATTGTTGGAGCAAGCAAGGGCCGCCCCCTATCTCTCTCCTCTCTCCCCCTTCTGCAGTTGGGAAGGCTGTGAATCAGATGTGTGAAGCCTCTTCTATCAGTTCGTGAGTTCGTCGTTGTCGCCGCCGCCGCCATCGTGCCGTTGTCGCACCACCGCCATCGTCACCGGAGTTCTGTCCATCCAGGATAGCCCCTTCTTCCACGAATTTCTGCTCCCAATCACGATATCTTTTGGAGCCCAAACTTTCAGGGTCAGTTCCATAGATCATCACCACGTCCTAGAAAAATTGGTGGAGCTTCTAGTTTCTATTTTCCATTTTTTCATTTTCGTTCTCCACCTTCTTTCAGATCTACCAGCACTCTGCCCAGATTTCCAGAACCCTAATAGGTCGTTCATGAACCCACCTTATAGTGATCCAAATGACTTGATATTTTTATTGGAGGTTGTCCACCTAATACCACATCCACAAATTATATTGTGAATTTAAGTTCACGTTCATAGTTTCTAAAAATTCACTCCATATTCCAACTCAATTCGGTCTGCCTCTGTTCAGATCCGACCACCCAGCAGTCTAAACTACCTTTCCCCATCCAAACTTCCACCAAATCGGTCATAAAAATTATTGCCGTCTTCCTCTCTCGCCCCTCTACAACTTTCATGAAGCGCTCTACATCTGAATCGAAAGTCTACCTCACAGTTAATGCCAACTCTCAGGAAACTTTTTTTCTGCCTGGCCAGATCTGAAATAGAGATCAGTCCGGTTCATAAATCTGCCAACAAAAGTACAGTCTCCACGAATTTTCTGAAGTCACATAGTGTCGAAGGATTTCGAGATAGCTTTCCAACGGTACCTCTTGTGGGTCGATCCGACGTCGGGAGTGATCGCAGCGATAGATCTCGCCGGATCGTGCGCGGCAAAACATAAGTAGCAGATCCGTGGGCAGCAACTCCAAGACTTGGAGATCGGAGCCGATCGGCCTCCGAAAAGTGTTCCAGCCCGGCTGCCATCCAGGGGAGGGCACCACCAGGTGTCACCATCACAGCGGGACCCACCCCGTTAGGTCCGGAGGATTGAGCAGTACGTGGGCCCCACGGACCCACAGATCACGCCGTCCGGACAGCACTAAAACGCGGGTTTCGGCACCGTCGGAGCGACATCAAGATGATGCCCGTCAACCCAATTCCCGCTACTCCCGGGCCCCACATATGACCTTTTACCTCCCTACGTGGAGTGGGTCGAAACTTTGTACTGCTGTAAACATTTGTTAACCGGGAGTACGGATTTGGACGGGGTTGTCTTCCCCACGCCGGGAGCGTGGAGGTAACGGTCTTACTTCTTGGCGTTCATCTGCTAGTTTAGTATATGGTCATATGCCGCTGTGAGTGCGTTAGGATTCTAGCCCGTGAGTTCATGTCACCGCTATGAGTGAGAGAGTGACCCATCCCGTGGCTCGATCCGAGCACGGAAGTGAGTCGACCACCCTTGACTCTGCCGGTTTCTCAACCGTACGGATCCGCGTTTCCCCTTGCTTGGGACGATGAGTGAGCTTGCATTCTTGTTAGCGACATATAGCCCATAGGAACTCTTAGTGTCGGGCCAAAGTGTATCTCCTATTCATATGTTGCTGGTCGCGTCTACATTTAGAGTCCGAGGTCCGCATCACTTAGAGTCGGTCCCCGTGTCCGTCCCGCATCAGTTTGGTATCAGAGCCAGTCGAGTCTAGGGTAGTCGTTGCATGAGTCTTGCACGGTCTAAGTCGAGTCTAGGATCATCATTATTTTCAAAACAAAAAAAAAGTATTTTAAAATTACATTTCATCTCGATAATCTGATATATTAAAAGGTGTTTTTTCAAACGTTAGGCTACGCCTATTGGGAAGGCCGCACACTTACGCGAGGAGAGCTTTGGGTTGACCCTCCGCCACGTACCGGATATTGGCTAAGTCTAGGTGCATTAGTCTGTGTCTCCTAGTCTGTGTGTCTTTGCATGCCCACCCGTCGAGGCACCCAATACTCGCCACCACCACCTTTGGCGGATTCTCGAGCCCATAGTTCTGATGAGCCCTCGACAGTCGAGATGTTCCGAGCCCTCATGGATCGTCTCGATAGGCGTATGGATGGCCTTAGTACGCGTCTAGATGGCATAGGAACGCGTCTAGAAGGGAGGATGAAAGCCCTAGAGGATCGGGCCGAAACATCGGACCAGTCCATTCAGGGTCTTGTAGGGAGGATTGCTGTCCTTGAGAGGGCCCCAGTGGAGGCACAACCCGCGCCGACGAATGGCCAACAAGAGCCAGCTCAGCAACCTGTTGTGCCAAGGGCTCAGGAGGTAGATGTTGGGAGGCAGCAGGTGCACGAGGTGGATGACTATGTATCTGATAATGAATAAGGGGGTTATGGTCGTGATCGTCGAAACCAACGACGGAATCGTGATGATGACGACGACTGCGTTCTTAGGAGCGTGCGTGCGGACCCTCCCCTATTTGACGGGTCTTTGGATCCGAAGGTCTATTTAGATTGGGAGGCCGGCATGGACCCGTACTTCGAGTGGTTTGAGATGACGGACCACCGAAGAGTTCGGTACGCTAAGATGAAGTTGCATGGGCAGGCCCAAACTTATTGGATCAATGTGGAGAGCCTGTTAGTGCAGCGGCATCAACCCCCGATCGGTACTTGGGATGACATGAAAATGAAGTTGAGGCAGAAATACCTTCCTGTCACATACCGCCAGTGTCTCATAGACAAATGGCAAAGTCTCTCCCAAGGGAGCCGATCCGTGACTGAGTACACCACCGAGTTTGATGAATATTACTTGCGGTGTGGAGTTATGGAAGAGAGCACCATGACCATATCACGCTTTCGAAGAGGTCTACGACCGAACTACCAATATGAACTTTTCCGCCGCAATATGACCACTTTGGAACATGCGTATCAAGTTGCTCTCGAATTGGGGCAATTCGAGGCCGAGTTTGAGCCTACTCATCGGTTGGGCCCCTTTCCCATTCGTTGTCTCGAGCCCCGTGGCTCTTCAGGCACATATCCGAGGACCCCCATGGCTCGACCGCAGGAGCCCACTCGTCCCGAGCCATTCGCTCCTAGGCCTCACCCTCCACCTCCGAGGGATATCCCTCCTCGTCCCCAGCCCACAGCACCCATGATCCGTCCACTGTCACCCGCACCGGTTGCTCGTCCTTTGTTGTCTACACCTCCTATCCGTCGAGAGGATAAGGGGAAAGGACCCTTGATCGGGGAGCCTAGTGGATCACGGCAGCAGTGTTATCGCTGTAATGGGTTTGACCACTTCGCCAACCAGTGTCCCACTCGTCAGTCTCTTGTCATTGGGGACACACGGGCCGGGGATGCCACCTCTTCAAATCTTATGTTAGTCAGCTATGAAGCAGATCAGGAGCTAGCTGACGAATACTATGAGATTGAAGGTGATGGCCAGAATGCCTAGCATTCGGACGATACCCACTTGGGGGTCGTCAGGTGTATTCTCCCCCAGCCACAGGTCAGTGATGACTGGCGTTGGACCACCATCTTTCATACATACTGTAGGCTGGGGGGGCAAGTGTGTAAAGTGATTATCGATAGTGGGAGTTGTATCAATGCAATCTCCACGGGCGCTGTCTCACGTCTTGGTCTTACTCCCGTGGACCACCCATGCCCCTATCGAGTATCTTGGGTGGATTCCACCTCCATTCCGATCAGGCTGCGGTGTTTGGTCCCACTGCAGTTCCATGCCTACCGTGACGAGATCTGGTGTGACGTCCTCCCCATGGAGGTGGGCAATATCATTCTGGGTAGGCCGTGGTTATTTGATCGGGATGCCACACTCCATGGCCGGTCGAACACCTGTACCTTCGACCATGATGGCCGACGGATTACCCTCAACCCCACTCAGCCCAAGAGCCCATCAGTTAGGGGTCCTACTGGCCCTAGTACTCCGGAGCCTTCCGTCCCCAGGCACAGTACCCCATCCCCAGCCCGGGCTATGACCGTTACCTCTGGCACAAGCGAGCCCTCGACTAGGAGGTTGATGATGATTAGCTCCTGAGAAATGGAGTGGGAGGCTAGTAAGGGCTGCCCTATGTTTGCTATTACGGTCCGAGAGGTGGAGTCGAAGTCCGAGGGTGAACTCCCACCCGATGTCATTCCTATTCTGCAGGAGTTTGCTGCTATTTTTTCCGAGGAGCTTCCCGAGGGACTCCCACCTATGCGGGATATTCAGCATGCTATCGACCTGATTCCGGGCTCCTCATTGCCCAATCTTCCTCATTATCGCATGAGTCCCACGGAACATGCCGAGCTAAAACGGCAGGTCGATGAGTTGATGCAGAGAGGGTCTGTTCGGGACAGCATGAGTCCGTGTGTTGTTCACGCATTACTCACCCCAAAGAAGGATGGCACGTGGAGAATGTGCATTGATAGTCGTGCCATCAACAAAATCACCGTGAAGTACAGATTCCATATTCCTCGCCTAGATGATATGCTAGACATGATGTCCGGTGCCACTATCTTCTCGAAGATCGATCTTAAGAGTGGCTACCACCAGGTGAGGATTAGGCCAGGTGATGAGTGGAAGATCACATTTAAGACCAAGGATGGTCTATATGAGTGGTTGGTTATGCCCTTTGGGTTGACCAATGCCCCTAGCACCTTCATGCGACTCATGACTCAGGTCCTTCGACCTTTCATTGGAGTCTTTGTGGTTGTGTATTTTGATGATATCCTTATATATAGTCGCACTAAAGGGGACCACTTGGATCGTCTACGATAGGTCTATCTTCTTTTGAGGCGATAGCAGTTGTTTGTGAACCCACAGAAGTGTGCATTCATGACACCTCAACTTACCTTCTTGGGTTTTATTGTGTCTACTACTGGGGTCTCCGCCGATCCGGAGAAGGTTCGGGCCATTGTTGAGTAGCCGCAACCCCGTACGGTCCATGATGTATGTAGCTTCCATGGACTCGCGACGTTCTATCGTCGTTTCATCCGCGGATTTAGCTCCGTCACTGCCCCGATCACGGACTGTATTCGGAAGGGCACGTTTGTATGGACGAAGGCCGCAGCTGCTGCCTTCAAGGACATCAAGGAGCGCATGACCCAGACATCAATCCTTCGATTGCCAGATTTCTCGAAGGTGTTTGAGGTCTTTTGTGATGCGTCAGGTGTTGGGATAGGAGGAGTGTTGAGTCAGGAGGCCCACCCGGTCGCATATTTCAGTGAGAGCTGAATGACGCGAAACTGTGATACTCCACTTATGATAAGGAATTCTACACATTTGTTTAGGCTCTTAGGCATTGGAGGCATTATCTATTACATCAGGAGTTTATCTTGTACTCCGATCATGAGGCTTTGAGGTACCTCCATTCCCAAAAGAAGCTTAATGCGCGTCACAGCCGATGGGTTGAGTATCTCCAGTAGTACACATTTGTGCTTAAACATAAGGTTGGAGTGGAGAACAAGGTAGCTGATGCCTTGAGTTGGCGCGCTTGTCTACTGACCACCATTAGTGCCGAGGTCATAGGGTTAGAGAAGATGAGAGAGGCCTATGGTGACTGTCCTGACTTCGGTCAGATTTATACCACTCTCTAGGCCGGACCCTCGAGAGACCTTGATGATTATGTGCTTCAGGAGGGTTACCTCTTTCGAGGAGGAAGACTTTGTGTTCCCCAAACTTCGGTTCGAGACTTCTTAGTATGGGAACTACATGCAGGAGGTCTAGCCGGCCACTTTGGTCAGAACAAGACTATCGAGGCTGTTGAGCATAGATTTTATTGGCCGAGCTAGAAGCGTGATGTTGCTCATATAGTGGCTCAGTGTCGTACATGTGGTACGGCCAAAATAAAGAAGGAAAGCTCGGGCCTTTATACGCCTCTTCCCTTGCCTGATGTCCCGTGGCATGATGTTAGCATGGATGTTATCTTGGGATTGTCACGTACTTCTAGGAAGCATGACTCGGTCTATGTGGTAGTTGACCGGTTCTCAAAGATGGCCCTTTTTATTCCCTGCTCGAAGACTTCGGATGCTTCGAGGGTAGCCCGCATATTTCTTACTCATGTGGTATGCAAGTTCGGGTTCCCTCGTACCATAGTGTCTGACCGTGATGTTAGGTTCACCAGTTATTTTTGGAAGACACTGTGACATATGTTGGGTACTCACCTTGTTGGGTCCCGTAGTGCAGGGACGGTTCTAGAGGGGGGGGGTGAATAGAACCCTCCTACTAAAAACTATGTCCAATTTAAATCTTAACCGACCTCACAGCGGAATTAACAAACTTAATGAGATTGACTGAATTGGAACAAGTAGGATTACTCAATTCTCTCAATCTCACCGAGCTCACACGATTGCGTATAAAGACTAAAAAGAGATGCACACAAACACACAAATCAAACCATGAGACACGGGGATTTTTAGGTGGTTCGGGACCACGACGGGTTCCCTACGTCCACCCCTTACCAAACCGGTAAGGCTTTCTCCACACACTGTGAATGCAGTAAACACGGGGATTTCTCCCCACACACACACGAGGTAAAAACCCCAACGCACACGCTACTAGAGTAGCACACACACGGGGATGTACCCCAACACACACACGTAGGACGATACCTACACAGCTACACGGGAGTAAACTCCCAACCATACACAGGGAACACACCCCACAATATCTCCAAGCACACACACGAATAACCTCCACCGCATACGACGCACAAGCGTCAACACAAACCACTCGGAGAACCCTTTCTCCGAACACCCACACAAGAAAATCATTTAGGAATTTATGTGGAAATCAGATATGCATACAATCAACCCAGAACAATTTCTAAACACTAAACCACACAAAAAAACTGAAATATAAAGCTCCCCCTCTTTAGAACAATCTGGCTCTTCTCAGTTCGTAGTCGGATGAACACGATTTTGGTGTCCTCTTGTTCTTCTCCTCGAACCGCTTCTTTTCTTCTTCTATCACGAGCTCCAAATCACAAGGGAAGTAGATCAGATCTGCTGTTGAAGACCTCTGGAGCTTCTCCACCGTTTCAGCCCTCTCTTCTCCTACAAGGAAGAACACACTTTGATTAGGGTTAATACCTTGTGAATCTCGTAGCTCATATATATATATATAACTTAGAGAGCCCAAAACACACATAAAACCTTCCTCAAACATGTTAGAAACACCCTAGTATGATTAGGAACCATTGGGAGTGTTTTGGTAAAGTTTCAAGGGGTTTAGGATGAGTTTTAAACACTTTCGTAAGTCCCGTCCGGAAGGGGTCGACCCTTGGGGTCGACCCTCGGCAACCAGGTTGCTGGAATACACAAAAAGAGGCCCTCTGTTACAGGGGTCGACCCTTTCAGTGGGGGTCGACCCCTGGGGTCGACCCTTGGCAACTAGGTTGCTGTCGGGGCCAAAAAAAGAGCCATGTTTAAAGGGGTAGACCCTATGGGTCGACCCTTTCAGTGGGGGTCGACCCCAAGGGTCGACCCTTTCAGGCAGGGTACACAAAAACAGCTCTGCGCGCTTCGACGGCAGGAATTAATTCTCCTAGCTCCGAACTCCGATCGAAGCGAGACTAGAAGCGTTGGAAAGAGGACTCCCAAGGCTATAATATAAAATTGTAGTGGGGAAATCCAATAGTTGGATTGAAAATGGTGAAGATTGTAAGATAGTTTGAGTTTGAAAAATAACTAAAACCTCCATCAAAACCAGGGGGAAATAATTGATTAAATGTTACCATAATCCCATGAAGATCAACAATAATTTTGCATCCTGAAAAACATGATAAACCAAGAGGTTAGTTGAGAATCAAAATATATGAGTT
This sequence comes from Amorphophallus konjac, assembly GCA_022559845.1. Classification (NCBI taxonomy): domain Eukaryota; kingdom Viridiplantae; phylum Streptophyta; class Magnoliopsida; order Alismatales; family Araceae; genus Amorphophallus; species Amorphophallus konjac. The sequence goes on from CM040127.1 coordinate 212,357,798, forward strand.
ATGCATTAACACTATGAACATGTTCACAATGAAATACATCATTGAACCTCATCAAACATGCGTTTTGCTTCTCAAATCAATCAACAAAAATATATTCCACCAAATGACAATGTTTTGTTATGATGAACATGGATTTCTCAATCAATCAAATACAATGACATTGGAGCTCAACATTCCGTTGCAATGCAATCAACTCTTCAATATCAAAATGCTTCATTACTTAAATGTTAACAATTATGTCAAATGCAAAGCATGCATAATGTCATGGAACCACATACATTTAAATGGCATTATTGTTGATTAAAAATTAACATTCATGAACCATTATCTCATGAGGAGCATTGATAGGTACAAGAGATCTTTTTGAATCGTTCATACATTTAAATCACAATAATCCCAACAATAATATCCATGAGCATACTCAAACATGTGCCAACCCTCAAAGGTCTCAAGTGAGCTTATGTGAAACATGAATGAAACACATCAACCTTTTACCAAATCAAGTGGTCATGAATCCAAATAATGAGCAAGCATCATTAAGATCACATTCATCAATCTCCAAGTTACAAGTGAGAGTCGACATAAGGTGAAGAATAAGTTAACTCCCTTTTGCAAGAAGATCGCCATTGATACATTTCTTTGAGTTCCAAACATGAACCGTAGATGTGGTCCTGCAAACCAAAATATTCAAGGCTTGAGATCCTTAAATACAAATCATTCATATGACCTTCAAATATGAACAAAGTTAACTCCCTTTTAGAAGAAGAGCTTCATTGATGGACCACGTTAGATTCCAAGTATGAGCCATGGATTTGTATACCTGCAAATCAACATAAAGATAGCATTAATTCCTTAAACACCAAAGGTTCATATGGCTTTCAAGAGTGAACATTAAATCCATCTTTCAACTCATCGAATCAAGATATAAAACATGTTGCTCAATGAAACACATACACACACAATCACAATCGTTTTGATATCCTTGAAACCAAACACGAACTAGGGGATACAACAATCTCTCCCTTTTTGATGATGACAAAACGATGTGTGTGATAATACAAATTGTGTAAACATTTGCAAACAACATTGAGCACATACACCAATTGTTAAACAACAAGCATTTGCAAACAACATTGAGCACATACACCAATTGTTAAACAACATTAACATTGAGCACGTACACCAATTGGTCATTTGTGAAGTAAGAGCACACACCAACATTCTCCCCCTTTTTGTCATCGACAAAAAGTCAGGGGGTGAAAGAACAAGACATGAACATTGGTGGCCAACTACGCTCCCATATGCAAAATAGAAGTAGTGTGAACTGGAAGAGCTAAACATAGGCATTGTTGGGTTAGAACCAAAAACCTGTGCACACCATTTAAGAACCATCCATGAATGGGAAAGGATGTAAGAGCCAAGGTGTCAAAATTGCTACCAATCTTCACAACCCCCATGGCATAGATAAAGTGAAACGATATTACCATACATACAGGCGATGCGGTAAATGAGAGCCAACCAATTTTTCCTACAAGTAAGACAATGGAACCATGTGAGTTTCGAGTGAATAATTAAGCATTTCAACCATTCATCATACCAACGTCCACTTAATTATGCATGACAAACTTAGCATGTGAAACCTGAAGGAATGATACCCATCTTGATAATAAAGGTTGTTGATTGTTTGCTCCAAAGATAGGATACAATTGTAGAAGATTTATGCACATTGCAGATTCATGGCAAGATGATTGTACTCAAAATCCAAAGTCCAGTTGAGTTTCACAAAAATTAAGAGCAAGGCAATGACAAGATGTTTGGCAAGAGAGAACAACAGTGCCTAGTTGCCTTTATTCTTGGAGTTTCTATTTTTTTTATTTTTGTTTTTATTTTTTTAATTTTCAGATTTTTCTTTTAAAATACATGAACTCATGGAATCTATATGCGTGTTTCTTATGCATGAGCTATATGCATGTTAAAAATGCCAAATTTGCAAATATGCCCACGATGAACTTCATCTTTCAAATGCAATGAATATGTACTATGTGAATGCTAATCATGCAAGATATGAAACTATGCATATGATGACTTCTATCCTTTAAATGCTGGGTATATGCTAAGAATTAAATTAAAGGGAAATGCATGGACATGCAAACACACAAGCACAATCATCATGCACACAAATATCATATATAGCAACATCCCCTAAATGAGGCATGGGTTAAGAAAGGAGCATATGATTCAAATTCAAGAATGTGAGACATGAAGCATAATTAAGAGATTTCTGCATACACAACTAGAGGTACGACATGAACCATGAATGTAGCCAGATTCATAGAATACATAGATCACAATAATAACCAGATGTGAAAAGTGATACAATGACTAATGAGCTTCAAAACATATGGATTTTCAGATTTTCTAAAGAACACTAGAAGGTAATATCCTCTCTACACTTTCACTTTAGATTCTCGACTTTCGGTAGCTTCGCACATCCCCAATTTTGTTTCTTTTAATAGACTTCACCTTTCGGCGCGAGTTTCCTCATATGTCTCAATGGAGATTCCCGGCTACTTGGATTCATCACACATATGGATTTTTGTTTCTCCTTTCGACACGAGTTTCCTCCTTTGTTTCAGGGGGGGATTTTCGGTTACTCGGATCCACATACCACTTATTGAATTTTTGAGGGGTAGGCAGCTTTTTTCTCACGATTACTCTTTAATGTCCATGTAGAGATTCAAGTTCCCTTTAGAGTGTTGCAAAGAATTTCTTAAATCCTTATTAGTGAAATTCATTAAATTCATTATGTGCAAGAGTGTGGGGTTAAAGTTGTGTTTTGCATGTATAAAATGAATTTGACAAGACACGGCTATGACTCCCCCTTAATGTATGCACAGTTGGAAACAAATCATCCCCCTTAGTATATGACATGTATCACATATGAACCAAATCATTGCATTGTTATTTAGCAAGGAGGTCAAGCCTTAGAAGGGTCAAGAAAAGGTTTTATAAGTTAGGTACATACAAGCATGCAAGAATTTAGCAAAGCCTTCATGCAAGCACTCATACTCCAAGATATGTATTTATCATGAAGTATATGCATATGCCCTATATGCATGAGTATGCAATATGCAATAAATATATATATTTTTTGTAACTTATGACATTCAAGCACAACTAAGTCAAGGTATGCATGAGACTCAAATTCACAATGCATGCATGACCTATGAATAATATGCAAATATGCCAATGCATTCTTTTTATGCAAGTTTTCTTTTTTCTTTACAAGAACTTGAGCAATTAAGATGGCATGAGACAGGTAAATGCATGAGATTGATCTTCAATGAGTTTAGCAATAAATCATGAGCACTTTATTTCAGATTTCATCATGAAGAATTATTTCCTTAAAACCCAAAAGTTCAACCATCATCATCTAAAACAGTAATGCTTAAGATAAAAATTCAGTTTGAATACATCGAGCAACTTTCATTCATCCAAAGTAACCACACAGCATCAATGAGCTTTAAATTGGGGCATGCTCAGCACTCAATACCAATTGTTATATTTCATCATGCAATTTCACAATTCAGAAATTTTTCCTTAAGAAACAAGAGAGTTTTTCAGATTCACTTGAGAGATTTTACAATGCAATGGCAACTTGATTTTATTCAAAACATGTTTCCTCATAAGTCAAACATATTGAATTTCTGAATTTTGGTACTAGGCGAAGATTTTAATCCAAAGATCCAACTCACGCATAGTGATGGCTTCCTAACAGGCTTAACCTATCATTTCACACATCACTATTTGATATACCAAGAATTCATTCAATGAGTATATGTATGACTTGTGAAGAATTTAAAGCACATCATAAGAACACAAAGGAATTTCAAACCAGACATCAACACCATCAAGTTTGACAATGAAAGAGCGAAGTTGGGATTTTACCTTATGAGTGTGCCTTGTTCCATTTTATTAGAACCCCTTTCATTCTTTGTTTACCTTAAGACACACTAGCATCAAGGCCAATTCATTGAGCGAATTTGGGCACCTAAGCCTTTTTGGGTCCCTCAGAGTTAGTGGTATTACCACCAACTGAATTCTTCCACAGTCTCATTGCTTCCATATCATCATTTCTCATGATCCTGTAGTTCTCAATCACATGTTTAGAATTTCCACAGTAATAACAATGAGGAGGTTCAATTTCAGCAAAGATTTTTCTTTTGGGAGCAAAATAATTTTTAAAGGTATTCCATTTCTTATTTCCAAAAGATCTAGGTCTAACAAAATCAAACCTATTATTCAATCTAGGAACATGGAAATCTTCAATTTTTAAAGACCAACATTCATTCATAACATGACCGTATTTTCCACAATGAGAACAACAAGAAGTTGTGGGTCTATGGAATGACTTTCCATTGTTTGCATGAGTGTTTGTAAAGAAATTTTTCTTATTGGATGCAAACCTTTGAGCATGAGACCCATGTTCATTTCTGAATTTTCTTTCAATGTTGAACTTAGCATTCATGGCATGAAAATCATCATTTTGTTTCATAAAACAATTATCAATGACATGGCCAAGTTTATGACAATAGAAACATAAAACATTCCTCTTTTTCTTGAAAGTTTTTTGTTTATCTTTTCTCATAACAACGCATTCATCCATGACATGTCCAAACACACCACAATAGAAGCATTAAACATTGGATTTCAATTTTTGTGATCTATTTGGCATGGAAGACTTAATGTTGACATTTTTCTTTTTCACAAAATCATTTTCAGAAGTTTTTATTTGAGAAGTGGGAGGATGTGTTTTGGAGGTGCTTGGTATGTCAGAAGCATGAACAAAAGAGGTTTTCATTTTTGATTCAAAAGATTTTTTGTTGACCGGGATGTAACCAAGACCCTCTTTTTGAAAGTTGACTTTAACACCCAGCATTTTGTCCAATGTTTCCTTCCCCTTCACAAATCTTGACAAATCATCTTTTAACTTTTGCACCTCTTCCTCACAAGCAAGAATTTTATCATTAAGCAGACAATTGACAGATTTGAAGCTTTCATTTTCTTCCAAAAGCTTCTTATTTTCAATGCTTATTGAGTGAAGTTTTTCAGTTAATTTTTCAAGTACTTTTTCAGTTTCAACAAACTTAGAAATCTTTGCATGCAAGTGTTCATTTTCAGATTTCAACAAAGAGTTTTCTTTTTCAAGCTTATCAAGACTTTTCAAACTTCCTTCAAGAAGAGAAATCTGAATCATCATGGCATCTTTTTCCTTTTTAAGTTCTTCATTTTCATTCTTGATGCACTTGCTATCTATTTCACAATCAAGGAGTTTTTCAAACATTCTCTCATCATCAGTTAGTGAATCAAGTTTATTCCTCAAGCATTTTTTAGTTTTCTCAAGCAGGGAGATTTTAGACAACAAGGTTTTATTTTCCTCACGCAACTCATAACAGTTATTTTCTGTTTCAAGAGCGGTATCAGATTTTCTCAACATTTCAAGCTCTTCATTCAAACAAGACATCTCATCTGAAAACAATTCAACTTTAGATTCCAAAAGTTCATTTTTGTATTTTAGGTTCTCAATGTTTGAATCTAGAGTATTACAGTTTTGACATGAATGATTATCATGCACATTCTCACTAGTTTTCTTTCTCAGACTTTTATTTTCAGATTTGAGCTTCTTGTATCTACTCGACAACTCCTCATAAGCATCAAGTAGTTCTTCAAAAGATATTTCATCTTCATCAGACTCAGGGTTAGAATTCACCTCTTTAGCATTTTCTTCACCGTGAGCCATTAAACATGGATCCATCACTTCTTCTTCATACTTTCGTGCCAACGCATCCCAAAGATCTCTTGCCGACCTGCACAAGGGAATTTGTGAAAGTATGTTAGATTCAATGGCATTTATGAGGAAATTTAATGCTCTAACATTCATTACATTTTTCTTGACATGCATATCATTCCATTTGTTCTGTTCAGTAGGGAGCTTGTATGAACCTTCACATATAACCTTCCAAACATTAGGCTCATGCAAACCAAGATAAACACACATAGCATTTCTCCATGAAATATAATCATGACCATCAAAAGTAGGAATGCAATTCAAGGAGATTTGATCAGTACAGTAATTCATGATTGTAGAATGCACTAGGATCACTCTGTAGATCGTTAGATCTAAGGTCAACAGAGCCTCGCTCGGATACCAAGTGTTGGGTCCCGTAGTGCAGGGACACGGTTCTAGAGGGGGGGTGATGTTGACACCTGGAAAATGAACAAGGGTGGAAACACAATTGAAAAGAGGGTCTGACCAACAGTGAAAGATCAATGATGAAGCCCGTCCACCATTCACCCGGCTAAAGCCTTTGTCGGCCAAAGCTGATGCCCGGTGCCGATGTCATTCAGACGGCAGCACCGATGAAGCCGCAGTCACTCGACTGATAAGACCTCCCTGATGAGAAGTCGGAGCAGATGGAGATTACGAAGGCTTTTGGCAAAGACAGGACAAATGAAGAATCCTCTACACAGATTACACACCCGACCGAAGTCTGTCAGACTGAAGCTGATGTCCGGTCTTGTCACCGTTCGGATGACGATGCCGATGAAACATACCCGGTTTTGTCGTCATTCAGACGACAATACTGATTAAAACCCCAGTTTGTTCACTGATGGAACCTCGAGATGATCTCAACAAAGCTGTGTCACTACTAAAGTGGCCTCTTTCGGTTCTGATAAAAGTCAATACAAAATGACTAAGGGAAGCCAAGGCAATTATGTGGCCTAAAAAAAAAAAAGGCACTAAATGGGCCGGCTGATTGGGCTTCTGACCATGGCGCCGGGAGCTTCCACGAAGGGCCGCTGGACGCGCCGGGAGCTGTGGCTAAGAAGACGGTCGCGCCGACTGCTCTCCACCGAGAACACACGAGAATGAGACCTATATAAACCCCCCCCCCTTTGAAAGAAAAGGGGATCGAGCGGAGGATCGGAAGCGAGACCATCAATCAAAAAGAAAAAAAAAAAGAAGCCAGAGGGAGAGAGAGAGCCTCCTCCGCTGAAAAAGAAAGAGAGAAGAGACCGATTCCCCAGGGAAGAAGCTCCAGGTGGGCATCCGGGGAGGGAGAGGAGTCAATGCTCCGCCCTCCCCCATGGTTTTATTTTTTTTTTTCTTATTCATGTAATCCTGCCGAGTTTATCTCGATTTTGATTTTGGATGTAACCGGGATATCCTGATGTCTATTCATCTCCTTCTCCCTCATTCCCTCCGTGCGATTGATGTGAGTTCTGGGGTGATCTGATGATATGAAATGCTCTAATGGCCCGTTTGGGCGTTGGGTGATTGAAACATCTGCCAGCTATCTCTCCGTATGTTGCTATGTCTTTCCTTTACATGTTTTCGTTGTTTTAGCTCGACTGAAGCGCGCCTGATTCTCTAATGGGTCTTCGGATTCAATCGTCTTCAGCAGAATAAGTGTGGCTCTAGTTATACCGATGCCCATGGCCGTTCGGTGTCGCTTGCGGGGAGCCTCCCAGGCTTGCCCCAGGGCCAGAGACAGATTATCTCTTGGCTTCTGGGGCAGTCTGCTATCGATATTGGCAATGCTTTCAATGGCCGCTGCTAGTGATTTTCTATAGTTCTAGATGTTATGGTTTTTGCCTATTGGCACTGTCAAAATCATCCCTGGGTCCAGAGACAGCCATCTCTTGGCTCTCAGGATGATGAAAGACGACATCAAGCTGTCTCCGGACTCTACACGGCAGTGGTGACACGGGTTCTCTGTACCCTGATTTTTCCCTCCCAGTTTCCTCTCTGATCTTGGACTTTCTTTGAAACCTAAGCCAAATCCAGTTGAAACCCGAGGAATTGATTCATTTTGACCTCACTGGGCCTATTTACCTCGGCCTGAATCGTCAAGAAACCCCTGAATCCCTAACAGATCTAAGAACAGGGTACCGTAAAGCCCTGTTCTGATCCCGGCGTCCTCATAGCTCTCGGCCCCGCGTACAGTAAATCAGGTGAATAGCTCTCGGCGCCATCCTTCAGGCGCCGAGAACTGTTCTAACATGGCCGCGCCGGGAGCCCTGCACTCTGACCGTGGCGCCGGGAGTCCTACTCCCTGGTCTCCTCCTCGCTGCGCCGAGGGTCCCCTCTCCCTTGGCCATCCCGCCGGGAACCTCCCACTCTGGGCAGTTCCTCTTCACACCGGGAACTCCTGGCCTTCGCTTCAACGCGTCGGAAACCTGCCTCTTTGTTCATGCGCCGGGAGCCTAACCCACCGGCATTCTTCTGGTGCCTTGAGCCATAATGTGCACCTCAGGGACGACAATTAATGGGGATAACCCTCCCCTTTTCTACGAGATTTTCCGGACTCGATCGGCTTTTATAACCTTCCGAGGCAATGGAGCTCCGCCACTGCGTAAGCTTCGTTGACCTCTAGAGGGATATCGGAACAGTGCTGCAGGCATGTGCATGATCAAGGGTCCAATACCCCTCTATTTGGCTTTCACCCCAGCGCTCCGTGGGTGATCGTCTATCATTCCCTGGCAAATGCTGAGTCCGGGGGAGATGCTGTCAAAATTCTCCCAGGACCACGAAGCCTACATTAAACTGCCCCTGGGATTCTGCATGACACTGGTGACAGGGTTTCCCTATGCCTAGGCCTTCCCAAAGTCCTCCCAGATCCTGATGTTCCTATGAAGCCCAAGCCTAATCTAATTCAATTTTGATGCCCTGACCAATTTTTAACCCCAAAGAAACCCCTGCCCTTGGCCTGAATCAATTAAAAACCTAAAACAGAGTATCGTAAGCTCTGTTCTGTTCCCGGCGCCAAAATACCTCTCGGATCAACCTACAGTAAACGCGATGAATAGTTCTCGGCGCCATCCTTCGGGCGCCGAGACCTAATTTTGGCTTCCTGGCCGTCGCGCCGGGAGCCCTGCACTCTGGCCGTCGCGCCGGGAGCCCCGCATGCTGGCCGCGCCGGGAGGTTTCCTCTCCTTCGGCTGAGCGCGCCGGGAGCCACCCCCCTTTGCAGCCGCGTCGCGCCGGGAGCCTTCCTCAGCCCCGTTGCGCCGAGACCCTCTTCTAGCATCTCTTCCTCGCGCCGGGAAGCCTGCGCCGAAGGCCCTCTCCCCTTTGGCTCCTCTTCGTCGCGCCGGGAACCCAAGCCCTCTCGTCATGGCGCCGGGAACCCCCAGCCTTCTTGTTTTGATGCCGGAAGCCCTGGCCCTCCCATTTTCGGGTCGTGCCGAGAGTCTGTGTCCATTCAGAGCGTGCCGAGAGCCCGATCTACCACCCAATGAATTCCAACATCCGAAGTGAACCCACGCAAGGGATATCTGTGGATCACCCGATATGTCCCGGGGATAAAATTGAAGGGGAGTCATAACCCCTATGTTCCACCTAACCGCGACGGATTTACAAATAACCCTTTTGCTCGGGGGGTCTTGCCACTGCATGAATCCCGCTAGCCCTTTCAAAGGGAAAATCACACATTGCCCCCCCCCTAGCCCGTATGTACACGGGTTGGGAGGTTCGGCTTCCCTAGCTCTCGACACTCATCCCGATACTCCGCGGGTGATAGCCTCTTTCCCCCTGGGCATAACCCAGATTAAGAGGAAAGGCCGTCGAAATACTAATCGAAGCTTTAAACCTATATCATGGCCATGGCTTTGCCTTCCCGTGATGAATATCTTCTATCTCCTTGTTTCCACCAAGTATAACTGTTTGGACCGCCAACCACATGATCTAGTCGGTTTCTGTGATTGATGTTATTATCTTACCTGTCTCTCTGGCCCTGGTATGAAGTTTAAAGTCAAGCATGTGAATATCCGTTTGCCTCCCAAGGCCTCCTACTTTAGCGTTTAATCAAGGGTTGTCCTTCCTTGGAAGGACGTAATTAACGTCATAACGTTCATGGTATGACGGGCTTCTGGTCCAGACACGATCACTCATAATCGACTGACCAAGTCAGATCGAGCGCACAATGAAATCGTCACACATGTGACTGGCACGCCAATAAATCAATGAATAAACAATAAACAAAAAAATAAATAAACATAAGATTACGCGTCCACAAGTTTGGCACGCCCGGTGGGACATTAGCCTCCTTTCATCTTTACGCTAAAGTAGTAGGCCCGGCGGGCCCCCCTGAAACCTCTGATTCTGTGTACTTTCCTTATTCTCAGGAATCTACAATGACAGCCGGAATCATGTCCGTTTGCTTCGGCCAACAGCCGATCGACATGCACGTGCGAGAAGGCTACCTGGCAGTACCCCTCGCGTTCGGATCAATGCCGCCCGCCGTCGGGATGCCCAACTGTCTGGGCCTTATCTTCACAGACCTTCTGCAGGTCGATAACAACGAGCAAGGCGCAGCTGCAAGTGCCCTGATAAGGGCTACTGATGAGAAGACTAGCTTACCGGGGAAGACGGCCTCGACAGCCGTCGCCTGCTATGTGCACCATGTTCAAAGGTGGGACGTGGTCTCCACTGCTGCCCAGAAGGGAAAAACAACCAACCGGAGGAGCCGGTATGCCGCTGCTAACCGTCGTCTTTCAAATTCTGGGAAGACAATGATGATGGGCGATGTTAGGGTGAACCTCGACGGTCGCCCCCGAGAGGTCCGGCCGGACAGGATTGTCCCGACCATCCAAATTGACAACAAGTTCCAAGTTCTGGCCACCAGGAAGGCCAATTGGGAAGCTGATGGAAGGAAGTCGCTGGCGCCCAAGCCGGCAAGATACAAACAGGTCTGGCGACCGAAGAAGATGCAGAGCTGGACTCAAGCTCAAGATGAGGAGAAGGTTACCCATGATGCTGTCACCCACTTCAAGGCGGGAAGCCAAAGAGGAGAGGGAAAAGAGACAGGAAATGCTATTGCTGCTCACCCCAGAGTCTGGGGAAGCAGATATGAAAGAAATATTGCAGAAAGAAAACTGACTGCCGTTCGCCCCATGATGAGGAGTAGGAGACCTGAGAAGAAAGAAGACCTTGCTGCCACCCGCCCCAGGGCCGGGGGCAGAAGATGGCAGAGAAAAAACCATGATGTTGCTACCAACTGCTGCCGGAATAGCGATGCGGGAATGCGTGAACCAGCCATGGTTGCCATCCCAAGAAGATCGAGGGCTTGTGCCAGACAGGCTGACATCTTCAGATATTCCAAGGCCGAGCATTTGAATGCTCAGATAACAAGACTGGCCTGTCAACAAAGAAGCCAGGAAAGACTGGTGTTCCAACCTGAGCCGCAAAGGCACAACTCTGAAGAGACAAAGCAAGTAGTCCGAGACTACTTCTACTGCCTGGGGAGCTCTGCCCTAGGTCAACGAAGACTATTCCGTGCCTTGGGCACCAAGGATGATGAAGAAGAAGAAACCTTCCAAAAAATGATGATCGGAGCCTCCTCCTCCGATTCAAATGACTATGGAGAAGGCCTCAGGGCCAGATATAATGAAGAAGACCTGCACGGGGAAAAGGACAAAGATAGAATATCGGTCTTTGACCGGCTCAGATATCCTAGTCAAATAAAAAGAAAGGCCTACAAGCGAAAGGGAAAGATGCAAATCTTCGCCTGCAACATGGCTGGACTGGCCAGGGGGCAAGATACACTACCAACTCAGTCAGATGAATTGCTCAGACTGGCAACTAGACCGGGTCCCGTCACAAGAAGAGGCCAGGCCGCAAAGGATAAAATGAAAATTGAGGATGAAGCTCACAGGATTACCACTATGACAGTTAATGTGGTAACAGCGGAAGATGGAGATAACCCCTTCGTTGATGATGCTGAAGGGACTTCTGAAGATATACAAATCCCATCGACTATGGATCCCATGATCCAGATGATGTTCAGAAGATATCAGCAGGAGATCAGCGCTCTCCGAAGACAGCTCAATGAGAGACAAGAAGCTACATCAGTCTCGAAGCAAGCTGAACCTACAGGGCAGACATCCAGCTCCACAGAAACAACTATCCTGGCTGATAAGGGCAAGACACCGAGCCAACCTGTTCCACAGCAAACAGCAGCTCAGCCCTCTGTGTCCCAGACACAGCCTACCGTGCCCATCTTACGCGCCACTGTGATGACAACTCCTCACAGCCAGCAACAAGCTCACTTCTTCCCAGAAGAGATAGATCCAGCTGTGGCCCACAAGCAGATGATTGAAAGAATTGTGGAAATGAAGCTGTCAGAAAAGACCGGTGGCGACGCGGGTGCCTATGATGTGTACAGAGTACCCTATCCTCCCCAGTATGCTGCCAAGAAACTACCCCCAGGCGTCAGTAAGCCGCCGAAGTTTGAGAAATTTAATGGCCAAGGCTCCCCTAGGGAGCATATAGCCTACTACACTACAATCATGGGCGACCTAGCAGTCGATGAAGCTTATCTGCTCAAGTTCTTTGGCTCATCCCTCACTGGGTTGGCCTTTGAATGGTACTCAAGCTTGCCAGCTGGGTCAGTGGTTGATTGGCCTGATATGCAAAGAAAATTTCGCGACAGATTTCATGTCACGGAAAGGGAAATCACGATAGCAGAATTGTATGCTACCAGGCAGAAACAAGATGAAACTGCATTGGATTACATCAAAAGATGGAGGAACCTAGCCATGAGATGCCGAAGGCCTCCTCATCAGGAAGATGCGGTGCAGATATGCAAGCAGAGCCTCAGGAGGGAGGTGCTAGAAAAAAATGATCGGTGCAGATGTCAGAACATTTGACCGACTGAACAATATAGTGGCAGAGGTCGAGACGTTCTTGTCCAAACGTCCGACCGCCAATGTTCTCACTATGCCGAAGGGAAAATCCAATGAACGACGGCCATCACACTCTGAGGCCAACACCGTCGATTTTAGAACCTTCGAGCAACAGAAGGGGAAGAAAGGGGCAGATGAAGTTCCCCCGCTGGCAGATACAGCAGAAAGGAAGGATAAAGTCTCTCTGAGAGACAAGATGAGAAAAGCATATTCCTTTCCAAAGGATAAGACGGCCGCACTGTTCAACTGGGCATACAAGTTCAATAAGGTAACATTGCCTGAACCCAAAAGACCAGCAGATGCAGCAAAGAAAGACGATCCGCTGTTCTGTCCATTCCACCGTGCGCTGGGGCACGCAATTGAAGATTGTTATGTCTTCAAAGATATCATGGAAGGAATGGTCAAGAAAGGTGAGCTGCAGTTGGGAGATTACCAGGTAAAGCCGCCTCATCCACATGAGCCTCCACCCTGGAGAGTGGCTGCCAATATGATCTCAGTCTACCAACAGCTGCCCAAAGAGGCCGTTGAAGAATGCACCAAGAATACCTATGAAGCTTGCTTCCTCACCCCGCAGAAAGATCAGGAAGGATGGTAGATAATACCCATAAAAAGCAAAAAGAAGAAGACTCCTGTAGCCAGTACCAGCGGAGCAGTTATCCGGGGTACTACACCAAGGCCTGAGCCGCCTCCGATAAAATCAATATGGCATACAACTGAGACTGGACCAGTCATCCGGATCCCTACTCACAACCGGAGGAGACAAACTCCCCTCCCTACACATAAAGAAGTAAGCCCTGCAGCCAGGCGTCTGCAGCAATACATTAATGAGCTCGATGAGTACGAGCAGAAGAAGCCCAAGCATCTGCTAATGAAGGACTGTATACTCTGGGAGCAGCTCGAAGAATCAAAAATCAAAGAGCAGCCAGAGACAGAACGAGGAAAAGTAGAGAATGAGCCCTTCTGGGGGCAGGAGCCAGCAAAGTCAAATTCCCAAAAGAAGAAGAAACGGCCCAAATCCAAGAAAGGAAAGAAGGTCACGACAGTACAATGTAACACTCTGTCAGTACTCTTCTCCTTGCCCGGGGAGGATGATGAGCCGGAAGCATCCAACGCTCCGCTAGAGGCTAACCATGCCGAAGCCTCTACCTCGGCCCATGCAACACGTTCTGGGAGAAAATGGGGGCGCCCACCACCAGCCAACCATAACATCATGTTCAGAGGGGAGCAACCCTATCAAATCCCGGAGCCGGAGATTCGAGGTATCCAGGTTCCTCCCCCTGCCAGTCTGTACCAGGACAAAAAGAAGGCAGATGAAGCCCCTTCATTCCTGGAGTTCCTGTCCAGCTTAGAAAATGAGCAGCCGGCTCATACTGCTCCAGACAAAAGCAATAAATGCCAGCAGACAGCGGTTGGAAAGCAGAAACAGCATGAAGAAGATGAAGAATGTAACCCTTTAGCAAAAGCAGGGGCAGTCGCTACAGAAGAAGCCTCCCGGGAGACCGATGAAGAAGATAAAATTGGGACTGGGCAGCCAAGGCCACAGGCACCACATGAACCTCCAAGACCCCGATGGGCAAAGGAGATGAGACTGTCTAATGTCTGGGTAGGCAGTCGAGTCATGAAAATGCTGAAGAAGCTCCCTACCAGATTCTCCATCTGGGAAATTCTCTCTCTGAGTGAAGAAGCTCGCCAAGCGATTGTGGATGCCCTGCAGTCCCCGGCACAATGTGAAGCACTCTTGACAGAGGTGAATACTGGGCCATCAGTCACGTTCACCGAGGATGATATGCTAATCCCAAATTCCGGCCATAACAGACCGCTATATATGAGGGGTTCCCTGAACTGTCAGCCGATAAGCAGAATACTGATAGATCCAGGGGCCGCTGTGAATATTCTCCCATACCGCATCTATCAGAAACATTACTTTGATCTGCAGCTCACCAAGGTCAGAGACATGAAAATTGCAGGATTCAACCAGAAATGTGAAACACCTCTCGGGGTGGCTGATTTCAATCTCACACTGGGCGACCTCACTACAGTGGTACGATTCTATGTAATCGACTCCAACACCACATATAAGGCCCTGCTGGGAAGACCGTGGCTGCACGAATATCAGATAGTGCCATCCACGCTACACCAATGCATAAAATATTGCCATGAAGGAAAAGAGGAAAGGGTGTTTGCAGACCTACATCCCTTCGAAGTGTTCGAGTGCCACATGCTCGATGCGTCCTATTACACCGAGGTGTCACAAAGGGATAAAGGAAAAGAAACTGTGGTCAGCCAAGAAAAGTCGGCGACGAAAGCCAGAAATTGGTCCCCGCTGCCGCCAAAGGGCTACATTAAAAAGCATGGGGTGTCTCACATCTCCTATGCTGGTGATTTTGCTCGGATCACTCCTCCCGGCATACACCTAGATGATACCGAAGAAAAGATGAAAGAAAAATACACACAGGTGGAAGTTCCTCAGGGTCTAGTCAAGCCCATAGCCAGCACAGAATACCAGACAGTGCTGCCCCTAAAGACCATGGAAATCCCTCGCTTTGGCGAACCCCCTATTATATTCTACACCGGGGAGGCAGTCGAAGAAGATGATCAAGACTGCATGACCCCTGAAGAAGCTGCAAACCTGATGGTACCCATTACGGGCCTGGATTATACTATCCAACGGGTTTCACAAATGTTCTCCAAGATGCAAATGCCTTCGATGCAGCCTGCTGCTCAGAAGAAAGCATTCAAGGAGCTATGGGATCCGCCTCGAGATAGCAAGGAACTGAGGAAGATCACACAGCACCCGGGACTGGGTTATACCCTGCAAGAATACTATGAAGCCGAGGTGGATGTCATCTCTGCCTTCTACCAGAATGAAGATCCCCCTGAAGTGGGATATGATCAATACCCCTTTGAAGATGAAGAAATTATGTATCAATCCATAACAGACAATGAAGCCCAAGACAACCAGCCGGAGGCAAGGATGTCTGATGAGACTAAGAAGGGTTGGTGCTGGGAGAATCCATCTTGCAAAGAGGATCTGTTCCAGGCTGAAGCACAATTTGATACAGGAACCCCGGATGAAGATCAAGTAGCCAGAGAGCTGCAAGAGTCCCTGGAGTTTGGGCGCATTCTAGAAGAATTCCGAGCTCTACATAATGATGACCTCTCAGGGGAGCCCACATCAGAAGAGCCTCTAAGCATGAAAGACTCCACTTCGAAGTTTTCCGCTGAGCCAGTCGTGTCCGCGGGGCAGACTGAGCAGAATCCGGCCGTATTGGCCTTATACGATGCACCAGCATCTGCTGATGACCAATCTGATGAAACAGAAAATCATGAAAATGAAGGAGATTATATCCCAGGAGGCTTTATTGATTTGCAAGAAGCCCCACCCGAAGTTGAAGAAGGAGGCCAAGCCACTGTTGATGAGCTGATAGAAGTGAATCTGGGGTCAGTAGATGAGCCAAGGCCTACGTTCCTCAGTGCATTGCTGGAGCCAGCTGCCAAAGAACAGTATATTCAGTTTCTGAAAGAATTTCGAGACTGCTTCGCGTGGACATATGATGAGATGCCGGGACTGAGTTCTGATGTGGCACAGCATCGATTGGCGATAAACCCAGAGGCAAGCCCTGTGAAGCAGCCTGCCAGGAGAATGCGTCCCGAACTGATAAATCAGATCAACAAAGAAGTCGACAAGCTGATCGATGTGGGCTTTGTTGAAGAAAACCAATATACTACATGGCTGGCCAATATAGTGCCTGTGAAGAAGAAAAATGGGCAGATCAGAATATGTGTAGATTTCAGAGACCTGAATAAGGCTTGCCCGAAAGATGATTTCCCAGTGCCAATCACTGAAGTAATGATCGATGCAACCACTGGCCATGAAGCTCTGTCATTCATGGATGGGTCATCCGGATACAACCAGATCTGGATTGCTGAAGAAGACAGAGTGCATACTGCATTCCGCACCCCGAAGGGGATATTTCACTACAAAAGGATGCCGTTCGGCCTCAAGAATGCCGGCGCTACTTATCAAAGAGCTATGACAAAGATCTTTGATGATTTACTCTTCAAGAAAGTGGAGTGCTACATCGATGACCTGGTGGTGAAAACCGGCAGAAGAGAAGATCATCTGCAAGATCTGAGGATAGTGTTCCAGAGGCTGCGAAGATATGAACTCAAGATGAATCCTATGAAATGTGCCTTCGGCGTGTCCAGTGGAAAATTCCTTGGGTTCATCGTCCGTCATAGGGGCATTGAGATCGACCCATCCAAGATTAAAGCTATCCAGGAGCTCCCTCCACCAAGGAATCTCCACGAGCTGAGATCTCTACAAGGGCGTTTGGCCTACATCCGACGATTCATATCAAATCTGTCGGGGAGATGCCACCCTTTTCACAAGCTCATGATGAAAGATGTACCGTTCCTCTGGGACGATGGCTGTCAGGAAGCTTTTGAGAAGCTGAAAGAATATCTCAAGACCCCTCCAGTGCTGGGGGCACCTATTAAGGGCAAGCCTCTGATACTATACATTGCAGCCACACACTGTTCCCTGGGGGCAATGCTAGCACAGATAAATGAAGAAGGCAAAGAGCAGGCTCTATACTACCTAAGTCGGAGGCTGATTAGAACTGAAGAAAGCTACACCTATATAGAAAAGACATGCTTGGCACTAGTCTTTGCCGTTAAAAAGCTCCGGCACTACATGCTGTCACATGAAATCAGATTGATATCTGCAGCAGATCCGCTCAAATACATATTGACTCAGCCAGTACTGAAAGGCCGATTGGGCAAATGGGCAGTAATTCTGATGGAATTCGATATCACATATATACCCCAGAGGGCAATAAAAGGACAGGCCGTGGCTGATTTCTTCGCAGAGCACCCGGTGCCAGAGATTGATATGTTGGGGACTGAGTTACCCGATGATGAAACATTAGAAGCCTGCCAGGCTCAGTCAACTATGTGGCAGCTATTCTTTGATGGAGCATCTAGAACAGAGACAGACTCCAATGGAAAGACCAGAATACGGGCCGGGGCCGGTATTGTGCTAAGATCGCCAGAGGGGGAGGTTGTACATACTTCCTGTTCTATAAACAAGCCCTGCACTAATAATGAAGCCGAGTATGAAGCTCTGATAATCGGGTTGCGCATCAGCCTCAACATGGGTATCCAGATGCTTCAGGTATTCGGGGATTCAATGTTGATAATAAAGCAAATCCAAGGTGAGTTCGAAGTGCGAAAGCCAGAGTTGAACCCCTACCACCAAAAGGCTGTGCGCCTCATGGCGAAATTCTATCATATTGAGCTCAAGCATGTGGGCCGTGCACATAATGCCCAGGCTGATGCATTGGCAAAGCTAGCCAGCTCAATAGCAGTCCCACCGGATGAGACACTGAACATTGTTGTTATAAACCGGCGGCAAGTCCCCAGCATGCTAGAAGACTGCCCCGAAGAAAATGAAGTCGCCACGATTAGTACAGAACAGGCATCTGATTGGAGACAACATTTGCTACAATGGTTTTTACACCAACAGCTGCCGCAGAAAAGAGAAGAAAAGATGAAACTTTTAAGGATCAAAGATTCTTATGAATTCAGAAATGGAACTCTATTCCGAGTAATGGCAGATGCACGCAAGAAGATTCTGCTCCGCTGCCTGTCCACTGAGGAAGCTTGGCAAGCGATGAAAGAAATACATGCTGGGACAGCAGGTGCTCACCAAGCTGGCCCTAAGATGAAGATAGAAATCAAGAAGCTGGGCTACTATTGGCCCACCATGTTTGAAGATTGCTGCAAGTTTGCAAAGTCATGTCAGAGATGTCAGGAGCATGCTGTTGTGCCTAGAAGGCCACCTGCCGTTCTGCACCCTACAATCCCTAGCTGGCCGTTTGCACAATGGGGAACTGATGTAGTCGGCCCACTACCGACCTCCTCAGCCGGACATAAGTACATACTGGCAATAACAGATTACTTCTCCCGATGGGCGGAGGCTATAGCATTACGAGAAGTGACTGGTGAGCTGGTTGCCAGATTCATCAAACAGAACATTATCTTCCGGTTTGGGATCCCCAGCCGAATAATATCCGATAATGGAAGTCATTTCAGAAATCAAAAGATCTATCGGCTCGCCGAGAAGTATAAGATCGAGTGGAGGACTTCCACTCCTTACAATCCACAGGCAAATGGATTGGCAGAAGCCTTCAACAAACTCGTAAAAGGACGAGAATTTAAGAAAGGTGACCTCGTCATGGTCAAGAAAAGAGAAGTCATGGCGTCCAACCCAAAAGGAAAGTTAAATCCTAATTGGGAAGGCCCTTATGTGATATATAGGGTCTACGAAGGAGGGGCCTACATGGTTGTTAACCATCGAGGGGAGATTCAATTCTCACCACTCAACGGTAAACACCTAAAGCTGTATCATGCTGCCCAACCAATGTTCCCCGAGTAATCAGGCTAAGAGCTACCCTATTTCCTTGGTCTAGCGGCACTCTGCCCTAACCAAGCTACCCTATTTCCTTGGTCTAGCGGCACTCTGCCCTAACCAAGTCACCCATTTCCTTGGTCTAGCGGCACTCTGCCCTAACCAAGCTACCCTTTTCCTTGGTCTAGCGGCACTCTGCCCTAACCAAGCTACCCTTTCCCTTGGTCTAGCGGCACTCTGCCCTAACCAAGCTACCCTGCTCCCTTGGTCTAGCGGCACTCCGCCCTAACCGAGCTACCCTTTTTCGTGGTCTAGCGGCACTCTGCCCTAACCAAGCTACCCTGCCCCCTTGGTCTAGCGGCACTCCGCCCTAACCGAGCTACCCTTTTTCGTGGTCTAGCGGCACTCTGCCCTAACCAAGCTACCCTGCTCCCTTGGTCTAGCGGCACTCCGCCCTAACCGAGCTACCCTTTTTCGTGGTCTAGCGGCACTCCGCCCTAACCAAGCTACCCTTCTTCCTTGGTCTAGCGGCACTCCACCCTGGCCGAGCCATCCCTTATCATGATCTAATGACAGTCCGACTTGTTACCCTCCCAAAAGAGGGGAAGAGAGAATAAAAGAATGAAAATAAATAAAAAAATGGGGTTAAAAAAAATAGAGATACCCTGCCGGTCTTGTTCAGGTTTTCCGAGCAAGGGCAAAAACGGCTAAGACCCAGCTGTGGTGAAAACCCGAAAGGGCACTGCAGGCAAAATCGGGTACCCCGCCACGTGAAAACCCGGAAGGGCGCGTGGGCAAAAGCAAGAGGGGGCTGGCTCCGGTGAAAACCCGAAAGGGCGCCTGGGCCAGTAATATGGGGACCCTAAAGAAACCTCACCTCCCGTCATGAACTTCTCGTCGATCGGCCGAGACGTTCTCGTCCAATCAACGATCAAACCCGCCCAGTTCATACCCTACGTCTGTCCTGATAAAACCCTCATACCTTGCCAAAATCCCACGATGGTGAAACCTGCTGTTGATTGATTGGCACATTGCCCAATCAGCGATAAAACCTATCCAGTTTAGACCCTACGTCTATCCTGATGAAATCCATGATATCCTTGCATTGGTATAAACCCAATACCGATGATGAAACCCATCTTTAGTCGACAGGGCACCCTGCCCGATCGGTGAAGAAATTTGTTCGGTCTAGACCTTACATCTGTTCCAACTAGAGCTACGAGTCTCGCTATGTCCCACCGTGATGAAATCTGCTGCTGATTAATGGGCACACTCGCCCAAGCAGCAATGAAACCTGTCCGGCTTAGACCTTACGTCTATCCCGATGAAACCCATGAAACCTTTGCATCGATATAAACCCAATACCGATGATGAAACCTCCTGTTGGTCGATTGGCACCCTGCCCGATCAACGACAAAACCAGCCCAGGGTAGACCTTACGTCTGTTCTGATGAAGATTCATAAGATCCTTGCATTGGTATAAACCCAATACCGATGATGAAACCCGTTGCTGATTGATTGGCGCACTGCCCGATCTGTGATGAAACCTACCCAGTCTAGACTTTTCGTCTACTCTGATGAAACCTATAAAAAAATCCTTGCATTGGTATAAACCTAATACCGACGATGAAACCCACCTTTGATCAATGGGCACCCTGCCCGATCAACAAAGAAACCCGTCCTATCAAATCTGCATATCCCTTTACGTCCCGCCGTGATGAAACCTACCATTGGTCGATCGGCACCCTGTCCGATCAATGATAAAACCAGCCCAGTGTGGACCTTACGTCTACCCTGATGAAACCTATAAAATCCTTGCGTCGGTATATACTCAATACCGATGATAAGAGCATGCATTAATAAAGCAGCACATCGCCTGATCCGTGCTGAAGTCCCGATTCAGGGAACATATGTGTAAAAAAAAAATGGGGTTAAAAATAGAGATACCCCGCCAGACTTGTTCGGACATCCCGGATAAGGGCAAAAATGGCCAAAAACCCAGCTGTGGTGAAAACCCGAAAGAGCACCGCAGGCAAAATCGGGTACCCCGCCACGTGAAAACCCGAAAGGGCGCGTGGGCAAAAGCAAGAGGGGGCTGGCTCCGGTGAAAACCCGAAAGGGCACTTGGGTCAGTAATGTGGTAATTTAAAAGTTCCATGCCAACCGGCACGCTACCTTTACCTCCCCTTCACTAATGAAGCCTTCCGTCGGTCATCTGGCTCTATTCCCCACCGATGATAAAGCTTTCCCGGGATGGACCTTACGTCTACCCTGATGAAACCTGCATACCCACTTTCAAACGTCCCACCGACAATGAAACCCATCACCATCCTGATGAAGCCTGTCCACCTCAGACCTCACGTCTGCCCTGATGAAGCCTACGCATTTCTTGGCAAGCCCCACATGCGATAAAACCTGTTGGGATGGACCTTACGTCTACCCTGATGAAACCTACATGCCCTCTTCAAATGTCCCACCTGCCATAACTTCTACCCAGTCTAGACTTTCCGTCTATTCTGATGAAATCCCTTATGTCACATCCCTGCAAATTGTCTCCCTCATAGCACATGTCGCCAAGAGGGACGTGTGATGATACCAACACAATCCGGTTTAAGCACCTCTTCGGATGCCCGTCACGCAGTGGAGCGAGTTCCCCATCCTTTCTCTGAAGGGGTGGACGCTCTCCTGCTATGTACGAGCCATTCACATGAGGGTTTGCTAAAACCTACTGCCCCACTTCCCGAAGTGATGAAACCACATGATAAGATAAGATGGATACACATGAAGCCAAAAGATCTCTTTTCATTTCATTACGAAGTGAGTACATGAGGGGCCCCGAGGGGACGCTGTGTCACAAACAAAAGATGGGAAGAGAAGAAAGAAAAGAAAAGAAAGTGAAGATAATTCATGGCCGCCGAAAGATATCTTCAAAGGCCAGAAGACCAACATAGGGGGCGGCTCCTAACTCATGAAGGCGCGCTTCCTCCTCCTGAAGCCTCATGGACAGGTCCTGGAAAGACATCACCCGACCCTCCAGTGAAGCCACCTCCTCGGTGGACTGTGGCCGAACAGAAGATAATTGCTGCAGCTCGGCCCGAAGTTCAGTGAGCTCCGCCTCCAAAACGGCTACCCGTTTCTGGATAGCCTCCTCCCGCTGAATAATACTCTGTAGCTCGGCCTGGCGCTCATCAAGTGTCAGCGTTAGCTTTTCCACCTCGGATTTGCATTCCGACCTCTGCAACTTCAACGCCGTCAGCCTGTCAACCATGATTCGTGCTAGGAAGTCTCTCCGATGCACGAATTTCAATAAAAGCAAGACCCGCTGAGCCCATATGTCCAAAGGGCAGCCCATGGCTTGCAGCCCAGCAGTGAGGCGATTGGCGATTTCCTTCAGCTGTAGATATGTCAAGCCAGGCTGAGACTCTACCAGCTGGCGTAACATGTCCAGATGCTGCCAGACAAAGCTGTCAGGAGAAGTAAAGCCGAAAGAAGCAGATGCGACGACTTCGAAAGTCACCTCTCCGTCAATATCTGCCCATAGTCCAATGCCCGCTTGGGAGGACGAAGAAGGCAAATCTGCCGAAAGAGCTAGCCGCTGTCCCTCTGTACCCCCCTGCTGGACTAAAGATTCCTCCTCTGCTGCTGCCTCGGGAGCTACACCTTGAACATCCGCGGGAGGAGAATCAATGAGTAGTGGGGTTATCTCTGCAATGGAAGCTGCACCTTCAGCTGCTCTTTCCGGTGAGGGAGACGGAGGTGCCTTAGACTGTGCAGGCAGGAATTCGGACTCTGTAGCCACTATGGCAGGAATTGTTAACTCGGGCGCAATTGACATCACTGCGGCCGGTATGAAAGCGGAGCTCCTGGCCGGATCTGTTTCGGCTCTAAGATCTGAAACCCTGGCAGGGATGACACTTTCTTCTGCAGCTCCCAAGTCTAATGATGCCAAGTCTGTCGAGGACTGTATCCGCACTGGCACTGGGCGAATGATCTCAGGAGCCCCCGTGCAAGTTAAGGCAGAAATGGAACAATAGCCCAATCTACAAGGGAAATGTCCATGAAGGATGTGGAGGTGGCCGAGGTAGCAGCGACAATACTCTGAGACCAAAGCAAAGCGACCTTCAGTACTAAATAAAAGAAACAAATGAAGCAGCATACATGAAGAACAACCCACCTTTGAAGCAGGGTCCGCACCCTCGAAAGGGGGTGAAAGAGAAGAAAGCTCCGTGGCCGAAATGGCGAGTGGTGGAGTTATGTCAATCTCAGTATCGAGCTCGGCAAACTCCTCCTGAAATTCTTCCTCAGAGGATAACACCAATAGTTTGGCGGGTCGAAGAGACGGAACACCTTTTGCAAGTGCAGGAGGGGCTTCTGACTTGGAAATATCCTCCCCTTCGCTGCCGCTGAAATCTACTTCCTCCTCATGGGAGGCGGCCTGGGAACTGCCCGAAGATATTTCCACACTAGCTATATGCTGGGCCGGTACCTCTAAAGTATGGCGGGATGTAGATCGAGTGATTATGCGTCTGGCCGGAATAGTACTCTGCTTTGGCCGAATCTTGTGACCCTCCTGTGGTCGAGGCAGCTCTTCTGTCATTATCATGGCCTCGGCTTGCTCCCCGACTGCCACTGCTACAAGAAAAGAAAATTTCTGAGAGGAATAGCAAAGAAAATAACGGAAGTATGAGACAAATGAGAAAAGCACATTTACCCTCCTCCTCGCCAGTCGGGGTGGGAGAAGGCAGTCTTGTGTCCGTCTCCACAGGCGCTTCAACCTGCTCCTGGGCTGTATCAGATAAAAAAAAAGAAGCTCAGCCTCAAAGAACTCCCTAGGAGATTGGTCAAGATGACAAAGGAAGTTCCAGCTACAAGCTATCACCGTCACCTTCGGCAGATGCCTGTGTGGTCTCCCTCTGAAATGCGAATGCGTCAAATGAAGGGATATCCGGAAGAGGGGTTCCAGCTTCCTTCGCAGTCGAAGCCGATTTCCGGGTCCGAGCAACCTTGGCCTTCTTGGCCTTGGCGACTGCAACCTTCACCACAGAAGGCTTCCTCTTCTTACCAGGAGGCAGGGGAGTGGTCGTAGGTGCTGCTTCAGGAATTTCAAAGTGGGCAGGTTTCTCAGCTTGAGCAATTATCTTCCTGTAAAGCCCCTGCCGCTTTATGTCCGGTCTATCTGTGCGAGACACGAGAAAGACAGTCATAGTCAACATATGCAAAACATGACAATAAGAAGAAAGAAGCCATGATCAAACAAACAAGAAGCACACCTGCTGGGCCGTCATAAAATGTGGAAAGCGGCCAATACATATAAGCTACCTCCTTTGATCGGGAGGCGGCCTCCTTCACGAGCCAGCATACATCGCCAATAGTTTGACACTTCTCCGTCAGGGCGGCCAAGTCCTTATGGCCATGGAAATCAAGACAATGAAATAGGCCGAGGTAATCTATGCACCAGGCGTCAACATAATGGAAAGAAACAAAAAGCTGCTTATTCAGAATGACAGCTATCGGGCTCTCCACTGTCAGCCCGTGGACATTTAACAGTATAAAAAGCCAGGAGGTGTGCTGATAATATGACTGAGTACGGTCCTCCCTCCGCACAAAGGTCCTATAAGGATGAAACCTGTCTGCCGGACCCCTCCAAGAAGTAGCCTTCGAGAGTGGTTCCTCCGAGGGAAATGGATACTGCACCTCCAAATGAGTATCCCCTATCTGACCCAGCTGTCTCAAGTCTCTGGTGAAAGTATCCACATCAATTTCAGAAAAGACAGGAGTGGGTAGTTCCGCACCCGCCTCCTTCAAAGACCGGCGGGCAGCGATATAAGCTTCTGCCTCCCTCTGGTGCTGGGAATAAAGCCTCCTCAGATGAAGCTCGTCAATATCAAATACAGGCCCTAACTGCCGCTTCAAAAAGGAGCGCTCGGCCACATCCCAAAAAGCACCTCTGCCATCTTTATAAAAATTGGTGCGTATGTTCCACCACTTAATATAGTCTGATGAGACCCGAGGGAGACGATTGGAGACAGTCGGGACCCTGAAAGTTGTGTCTTCCCGACGATGAAAGAAATCCCACCATACCCGACCGTCGCCGGCAATACTAGACCCATGCTTGGCCCGGTTCTCCAGAGGAAATTGAGCAGCCGATGGAGGGATATGCTGGTCGTAACCAAAATTTCTGCCAAAGCGGAAAGGATAATAGGGCTCCAAAATGAGCAGGCCCCCCTTTCTGAAAACTAATACACTAGGCCGTATGGCCATGGCCCACCTCACCAATTCTGGTTCTAAAAGAGGCCGGGTGGCGGCGACTCCCGAAACAGGATGGACATAAGCCTCCACCTCCTCCATTTTGCACTCCCTCTGAGGGTCCACCAAGGGAGCTGAACCTGCTGCCAAGCTCCAAAAGTGAATGCTGCCGGGTGCGTCTACAGGCACTCTTATTAATCTACCCCTCATCTTGAACAACTGTTCCGAGAAAGGACCTGGTTCGGCGCTGGCAAACTCAATCATACGAGGGAGTAGTGTGTCTGACTGCAAAGTCCTCGGGGCCAGCTCAGGGAAAATGCTGCAAACCCAGGCATTAAAGAAATGAAAGGGACCCACGGTCCTCGAAGAGCGGGGAGTCCGATGTCTATGCAAGTCCCCCAAGGATTTGTAAATTAAACACAGAGCCACTGGGCACAAAGACAATCGCATCCCCCAAGCCATCTGGCATGCCGGATATATAGCCTCTGGTCTAATAATCGTCTCGTCCCCTTGAGGGAGAGCGAAAGTGCATAGCCAGAAAGTCAAATAGGCTGCACAATGGGTGATGGGATCAACCCCTGCTGGGTTCGGGCCATCCGCGTCTGTCCGGCGCAATGAAGCTGGCAGTGCTGACTTGTAACGGGGGGCCCTGACCTGTTTACCGGAAGTCAGCCCTACGGAAGGAAAGTCTGCGTACCTCAAGGGACCCCCGAAGAAATATTGTATCCACTGCCCCACACGGACTCTCAGTCGGCTGCTCTTTTCCCTGGCTTGATAGCCTTTGGAGGACCCCCTACTGTAGGCCAAACAGATGGACCGGTAAGCTTTCATCAGATATCGATATGCATAGCCGAAGGAATAGCGGCCCTCTCCATTAGAGGCGTCCTTGATGGAATCGTCCAGGCAGACCTCCTCATATGGCTCTCCGTCCATGGGTAGGCCAGAAAGCTGCGATAAACTCCAGAGGTCGAGGGATGTCTCGCCTTCCGCCGTATAGAATGTATTGAACTGCGGGCAGAACACTTCAAGCATGCCGCAACATAATCCCCGAGAGACGGGATAGCGGAACCTGGAGGCAAACACACTGTGGTATACCCCAGCTCTAACCAGTAGAGGGGCATATTCCTTCAAAACATATTCTGTGAATTCCACTGCTCCAACCCTAAAAAGATGGGCATCTGTCAATTTGGCATCTCCGAACCAGCCGGCAGCCAGCTGATATTTAAACTGAACGGCCAGGCAGTTAAGAACAAATGGCTCGTCTCTATAACCCCACTTCGCAGGCGCCAAAAAGAGCCCGAACGAAGTCTTCTCTCGGTGGACACGGCCAGTTGTATGGTCCCACCTTGCAGGGGTGAATTCTGGGGCCCGGGTCAGCATCTTCTTCTCGGGTTCTAAATCAGAAATGCCCAGCACAGCATTCCAGTCCCTCTGTTCACCTGGGAGATATATGGCTCGGGCTCGATAGACAGAGCCCTTCATGCTGTCTCTATCGGCAAGTATTGCCGCTTCCACGGAACGGGCAATAATAACATCCCGCATTCCGCGTATGGTGAAAGTCCGAACAAACGGCAGCAAATGACGATCCTTCGGCAAGTCCGGGCGATAGTCAGCAGCTCTCCTGAATTCAGTACCTTCCAGGGAAGAATAAACTTCAGCGGTCGATACAGTGTCAGTTTCAGAATCGGAAGATTCGTCGACACTAGCAATCTGGTCGTAGCCAAAGCTCAGGCTGTATACATTCAACCAGTTGACTTTGGCCCGAGATATGTCCGGCTGAGCCGATGAACTTGTTCCAACGGCTCCGGAAGATGCAGCAGCAGAACTGGAAGCCATGTCAGCACCTGCAGTCAGAAAAAGACAAGAAAAGAAGCATCAGAAAGATGAACGGGCATGAAACAATAAGACAAACAAATTCTCAAAATTTCGGCAGCATCTCCTCTTGTCCGAGGTATGCCCAAAAAAGAATAGGGAGTCACCCACCAAGAGGGAGTGATCCCGAGCATAAAATGGGACTCAATCCCATATATATAGCGGACCTACCCCAAAAAAATCGGCAAAAAGGGGGGGGGAAATGACGCTCTCGGGGGGGAAAGCTCGCAGCTCACCGCCACCGCCGAGATGAAGAGAGAGAAGAGGAGGTAAGAAATGAGGGTAAAAGGCCCTCTCGCCGGGTTAAAAGGAAGAGGAGGAGGGGCTTCTCGGCGCGAAGAAATGCGCGCCGGGACCACCCCCCTTCACCAAAGAAAAAGGCGCGCCGAGAGCGGCCTCCGCCGAGAGCCCCCTTCGCCAAAGAAAAAGCGCGCCGAGAGCGGCACGCGCCGAGAAGCAGTCGCCGAAAAGCCCTCGCCCCGGAAAGCCTGGCGAGCGTGAGCGCGCCGAGAAGCCACCGCCGAGACGGCCGCGCCGACAACGGTCACGCCGAGAGCGCCATGCCGAGAAGTCCAAGGCAAGGCCCAAAATCTCCAAACGGCGACAATGAAGTCAGGAAATGCAGAGATGAAAACATGAAAATGAAAGATGAATATGCAGAAGGTTACTACAGCAACGTGATCAAGCTGAAGGACAATGTCAAGGATGAAACTGAGTAATATACCCTCGAATCATGAAGGTCACCCGCAGGCCCCGTGCCGCTTATTCTGCGCTTACGCCGCCCGCAGGTGGGGGGCATTTGTTGACACCTGGAAAATGAACAAGGGTGGAAACACAATTGAAAAGAGGGTCTGACCAACAGTGAAAGATCAATGATGAAGCCCGTCCACCATTCACCCGGCTAAAGCCTTTGTCGGCCAAAGCTGATGCCCGGTGCCGATGTCATTCAGACGGCAGCACCGATGAAGCCGCAGTCACTCGACTGATAAGACCTCCCTGATGAGAAGTCGGAGCAGATGGAGATTACGAAGGCTTTTGGCAAAGACAGGACAAATGAAGAATCCTCTACACAGATTACACACCCGGCCGAAGTCTGTCAGACTGAAGCTGATGTCCGGTCTTGTCACCGTTCGGATGACGATGCCGATGAAACATACCCGGTTTTGTCGTCATTCAGACGACAATACTGATTAAAACCCCAGTTTGTTCACTGATGGAACCTCGAGATGATCTCAACAAAGCTGTGTCACTACTAAAGTGGCCTCTTTCGGTTCTGATAAAAGTCAATACAAAATGACTAAGGGAAGCCAAGGCAATTATGTGGCCTAAAAAAAAAAAAAAGGCACTAAATGGGCCGGCTGATTGGGCTTCTGACCATGGCGCCGGGAGCTTCCACGAAGGGCCGCTGGACGCGCCGGGAGCTGTGGCTAAGAAGACGGTCGCGCCGACTGCTCTCCACCGAGAACACACGAGAATGAGACCTATATAAACCCCCCCCCCCCTTTGAAAGAAAAGGGGATCGAGCGGAGGATCAGAAGCGAGACCATCAATCAAAAAGAAAAAAAAAAGAAGCCAGAGGGAGAGAGAGAGCCTCCTCCGCTGAAAAAGAAAGAGAGAAGAGACCGATTCCCCAGGGAAGAAGCTCCAGGTGGGCATCCGGGGAGGGAGAGGAGTCAATGCTCCGCCCTCCCCCATGGTTTTATTTTTTTTTTTCTTATTCATGTAATCCTGCCGAGTTTATCTCGATTTTGATTTTGGATGTAACCGGGATATCCTGATGTCTATTCATCTCCTTCTCCCTCATTCCCTCCGTGCGATTGATGTGAGTTCTGGGGTGATCTGATGATATGAAATGCTCTAATGGCCCGTTTGGGCGTTGGGTGATTGAAACATCTGCCAGCTATCTCTCCGTATGTTGCTATGTCTTTCCTTTACATGTTTTCGTTGTTTTAGCTCGACTGAAGCGCGCCTGATTCTCTAATGGGTCTTCGGATTCAATCGTCTTCAGCAGAATAAGTGTGGCTCTAGTTATACCGATGCCCATGGCCGTTCGGTGTCGCTTGCGGGGAGCCTCCCAGGCTTGCCCCAGGGCCAGAGACAGATTATCTCTTGGCTTCTGGGGCAGTCTGCTATCGATATTGGCAATGCTTTCAATGGCCGCTGCTAGTGATTTTCTATAGTTCTAGATGTTATGGTTTTTGCCTATTGGCACTGTCAAAATCATCCCTGGGTCCAGAGACAGCCATCTCTTGGCTCTCAGGATGATGAAAGACGACATCAAGCTGTCCCGGACTCTACACGGCAGTGGTGACACGGGTTCTCTGTACCCTGATTTTTCCCTCCCAGTTTCCTCTCTGATCTTGGACTTTCTTTGAAACCTAAGCCAAATCCAGT
Organism: Amorphophallus konjac; assembly: GCA_022559845.1. NCBI lineage: Eukaryota > Viridiplantae > Streptophyta > Magnoliopsida > Alismatales > Araceae > Amorphophallus > Amorphophallus konjac. The sequence continues at coordinate 212,387,469 of CM040127.1, forward strand.
TGAAACCCGAGGAATTGATTCATTTTGACCTCACTGGGCCTATTTACCTCGGCCTGAATCGTCAAGAAACCCCTGAATCCCTAACAGATCTAAGAACAGGGTACCGTAAAGCCCTGTTCTGATCCCGGCGTCCTCATAGCTCTCGGCCCCGCGTACAGTAAATCAGGTGAATAGCTCTCGGCGCCATCCTTCAGGCGCCGAGAACTGTTCTAACATGGCCGCGCCGGGAGCCCTGCACTCTGACCGTGGCGCCGGGAGTCCTACTCCCTGGTCTCCTCCTCGCTGCGCCGAGGGTCCCCTCTCCCTTGGCCATCCCGCCGGGAACCTCCCACTCTGGGCAGTTCCTCTTCACACCGGGAACTCCTGGCCTTCGCTTCAACGCGTCGGAAACCTGCCTCTTTGTTCATGCGCCGGGAGCCTAACCCACCGGCATTCTTCTGGTGCCTTGAGCCATAATGTGCACCTCAGGGACGACAATTAATGGGGATAACCCTCCCCTTTTCTACGAGATTTTCCGGACTCGATCGGCTTTTATAACCTTCCGAGGCAATGGAGCTCCGCCACTGCGTAAGCTTCGTTGACCTCTAGAGGGATATCGGAACAGTGCTGCAGGCATGTGCATGATCAAGGGTCCAATACCCCTCTATTTGGCTTTCACCCCAGCGCTCCGTGGGTGATCGTCTATCATTCCCTGGCAAATGCTGAGTCCGGGGGAGATGCTGTCAAAATTCTCCCAGGACCACGAAGCCTACATTAAACTGCCCCTGGGATTCTGCATGACACTGGTGACAGGGTTTCCCTATGCCTAGGCCTTCCCAAAGTCCTCCCAGATCCTGATGTTCCTATGAAGCCCAAGCCTAATCTAATTCAATTTTGATGCCCTGACCAATTTTTAACCCCAAAGAAACCCCTGCCCTTGGCCTGAATCAATTAAAAACCTAAAACAGAGTATCGTAAGCTCTGTTCTGTTCCCGGCGCCAAAATACCTCTCGGATCAACCTACAGTAAACGCGATGAATAGTTCTCGGCGCCATCCTTCGGGCGCCGAGACCTAATTTTGGCTTCCTGGCCGTCGCGCCGGGAGCCCTGCACTCTGGCCGTCGCGCCGGGAGCCCCGCATGCTGGCCGCGCCGGGAGGTTTCCTCTCCTTCGGCTGAGCGCGCCGGGAGCCACCCCCCTTTGCAGCCGCGTCGCGCCGGGAGCCTTCCTCAGCCCCGTTGCGCCGAGACCCTCTTCTAGCATCTCTTCCTCGCGCCGGGAAGCCTGCGCCGAAGGCCCTCTCCCCTTTGGCTCCTCTTCGTCGCGCCGGGAACCCAAGCCCTCTCGTCATGGCGCCGGGAACCCCCAGCCTTCTTGTTTTGATGCCGGAAGCCCTGGCCCTCCCATTTTCGGGTCGTGCCGAGAGTCTGTGTCCATTCAGAGCGTGCCGAGAGCCCGATCTACCACCCAATGAATTCCAACATCCGAAGTGAACCCACGCAAGGGATATCTGTGGATCACCCGATATGTCCCGGGGATAAAATTGAAGGGGAGTCATAACCCCTATGTTCCACCTAACCGCGACGGATTTACAAATAACCCTTTTGCTCGGGGGGTCTTGCCACTGCATGAATCCCGCTAGCCCTTTCAAAGGGAAAATCACACATTGCCCCCCCCCTAGCCCGTATGTACACGGGTTGGGAGGTTCGGCTTCCCTAGCTCTCGACACTCATCCCGATACTCCGCGGGTGATAGCCTCTTTCCCCCTGGGCATAACCCAGATTAAGAGGAAAGGCCGTCGAAATACTAATCGAAGCTTTAAACCTATATCATGGCCATGGCTTTGCCTTCCCGTGATGAATATCTTCTATCTCCTTGTTTCCACCAAGTATAACTGTTTGGACCGCCAACCACATGATCTAGTCGGTTTCTGTGATTGATGTTATTATCTTACCTGTCTCTCTGGCCCTGGTATGAAGTTTAAAGTCAAGCATGTGAATATCCGTTTGCCTCCCAAGGCCTCCTACTTTAGCGTTTAATCAAGGGTTGTCCTTCCTTGGAAGGACGTAATTAACGTCATAACGTTCATGGTATGACGGGCTTCTGGTCCAGACACGATCACTCATAATCGACTGACCAAGTCAGATCGAGCGCACAATGAAATCGTCACACATGTGACTGGCACGCCAATAAATCAATGAATAAACAATAAACAAAAAAATAAATAAACATAAGATTACGCGTCCACAGGTGAATAGAACCCTCCTACTAAAAACTATGTCCAATTAAAATCTTAACCGACCTCACAGCAGAATTAACAAACTTAATGAGATTGACTGAATTGGAACAAGTAGGATTACTCAATTCTCTCAATCTCACCGAGCTCACACGATTGCGTATAAAGACTAAAAAGAGATGCACACAAACACACAAATCAAACCATGAGACACGGGGATTTTTAGGTGGTTCGGGATCACGACGGGTTCCCTACGTCCACCCCTTACCAAACCGGTAATGCTTTCTCCACACGCTGTGAATGCAGTAAACACGGGGATTTCTCCCCACACACACACGAGGTAAAAACCCCAACACACACGCTACTAGAGTAGCACACACACGGGGATGTACCCCAACACACACACGTAGGACGACGCCTACACAGCTACACGGGAGTAAACTCCCAACCATACATAGGGAACACACCCCACAATATCTCCAAGCACACACACGAATAACCTCCACCGCATACGACGCACAAGCGTCAACACAAACCACTCGAAGAACCCTTTCTCCGAACACCCACACAAGAAAATCGTTTAGGAATTTATGTGGAAATCAGATATGCATACAATCAACCCAGAACAATTTCTAAACACTAAACCACACAACAAAACTGAAATGTAAAGCTCCCCCTCTTTAGAACAATCTGGCTCTTCTCAGTTCATAGTCGGATGAACACGATTTTGGCGTCCTCTTGTTCTTCTCTCGAACAGCTTCTTTTCTTCTTCTATCACGAGCTCCAAATCACAAGGGAAGTAGATCAGATCTGCTGTTGAAGACCTCTGGAGCTTCTCCACCGTTTCAGCCCTTTCTTCTCCTACAAGGAAGAACACACTTTGATTAGGGTTAATGCCTTGTGAATCTCGTAGCTCATATATATATATAACTTAGAGAGCCCAAAAGACACATAAAACCCTCCTCACACATGTTAGAAACACCCTAGTATCATTAGGAACCATTGGGGGGTGTTTTGTTAAAGTTTCAAGGGGTTTAGGATGAGTTTTAAACACTTTCGTAAGTCCCGTCCGGAAGGGGTCGACCCTTGGGGTCGACCCTCGGCAACCAGGTTGCTGGAATACACAAAAAGAGGCCCTCTGTTACAGGGGTCGACCCTTGGGGTCGACCCTTTCAGTGGGGGTCGACCCCTGGGGTCGACCCTTGACAACTAGGTTACTGTCGGGGCCAAAAAAAGAGCCAGGTTTAAAGGGGTCGACCCCATGGGTCGACCCTTTCAGTGGGGGTCGACCCCAAGGGTCGACCCTTTCAGGCAGGGTACACAAAAACAGCTTTGCGCGCTTCGGCGGCAGAAATTAGTTCTCCTAGCTCCGAACTCCGATCGAAGCGAGACTGGAAGCGTTGGAAAGAGGACTCCCAAGGCTACAATATAAAATTGTAGAGGGGAAATCCAATGGTTGGATTGAAAATGGTGAAGATTTTAAGACAGTTTGAGTTTAAAAAATAACTAAAACCTCCATCAAAACCAGGGGGAAATAATTGATTAAATGTTACCATAATCCCATGAAGATCAACAATGATTTTGCATCCTGAAAAACATGATAAACCAAGAGGTTAGTTGAGAATCAAAATATATGAGTTATGCATTAACACTATGAACATGTTCACAATGAAATACATCATTGAACCTCATCAAACATGTGTTTTGCTTCTCAAATCAATCAACAAAAATATATTTCACCAAATGACAAGGTTTTGTTATGATGAACATGGATTTCTCAATCAATCAAATACAATGACATGGGAGCTCAACATTCAGTTACAATGCAATCAACTCTTCAATATCAAAATGCTTCATTACTTAAATGTTAACAATTATGCCAAATGCAAAGCATGCATAATGTCATGGAACCACATACATTTAAATGGCATTATTGTTGATTAAAAATTAACATTCATGAACCATTATCTCATGAGGAGCATTGATAGGTACAAGAGATCTTTTTGAATCGTTCATACATTTAAATCACAATAACCCCAACAATAATATCCATGAGCATACTCAAACATGTGCCAACCCTCAAAGGTCTCAAGTGAGCTTATGTGAAACATGAATGAAATACATCAACCTTTTACCAAATCAAGTGGTCATGAATCCAAATAATGAGCAAGCATCATTAAGGTCACATTCATCAATCTCCAAGTTACAAGTGAGAGTCGACATAAGGTGAAGAATGAGTTAACTCCCTTTTGCAAGAAGATCGCCATTGATACATTTCTTTGAGTTCTAAACATGAACCGTAGATGTGGTCCTGCAAACCAAAATATTCAAGGCTTGAGATCCTTAAATACAAATCATTCATATGACCTTCAAATATGAACAAAGTTAACTCCCTTTTAGAAGAAGAGCTTCATTGATGGACCATGTTAGATTCCAAGTATGAGCCATAGATTTGTATACCTGCAAATCAACATAAAGATAGCATTAGTTCCTTAAACACCAAAGGTTCATATGGCTTTCAAGAGTGAACATTAAATCCATCTTTCAACTCATCGAATCAAGATATAAAACATGTTGCTCAATGAAACACATACACACACAATCACAATCGTTTTGATATCATTGAAACCAAACACGAACTAGGGGATATAACACACCTCAAGTTTTCCACTGCATATCATCCCCAAACAGATGGTCAAACCGAGGTGGTCAATAGGAGTCTGGGTGACCTTTTGAGGTGTCTTGTCAGGGACCGTGCAGGGGATTGGGATCTCATATTACCATTGGCAGAATTTGCATATAATGATTCGGTTAACAGGTCTACCGGTATGAGTCCATTCGAGATTGTCACAGGTCGTAGGCCTAGGAAGCCAGTGGATCTTGTTCCCATGCCCATTCATGCACGAGCGTCTGAGTCTGCTGAGTCTTTTGCTAGGCATGTTAGGAGTTTTCATGATGACATCTGTCGTCACATTGAGGCCAGCAATGCACGGTATAAGGAGTTAGCCAATGCCCATCGACACCACCGTGAGTTCCAAGAGGGTAAATATGTCATGATCAGGGTAAGACCTGAACGGTGTCCCTTTGGAACCGTAAAGAAATTGCAAGCACGCGGAGCCGGTCCATTTAGAGTGTTGAAACGTGTTGGATCCAATGTGTATGTTGTGGACCTGCCCGAGGAATATGGTATAAGCTCAACTTTCAATGTGTCGGATCTAGTTGCATATCGGGACCTAACGATGATCCCTAGTGAGCCTTTCGAGCCATCTCCTCCCATTGAGAGTGACCCCACACCTGAGTGTACACCACCGGCCCCATTTCTATAGTAGCGAGAGCATATCGATCATATACTGGATGAGCAGGTGACAGTTATCAGGAGTGGATCCTACCCGCGCTACCTAGTGGGTTGGAGAGGGCGACCCGCCACCGAGGATACTTGGATCACCCATGGAGAGTTGCAGCGGATAGATCCGGACCTACTGGAGTGCTACCAGAGCGATGCAGACCCTTACTCGACAGGGTCGAGTTTCTCCCACCCGGGGAGAATTGGTGCGGACACCAGAGCGAGCGAGAAGCACGAATCGGTGAGCCATCGGTACCGTATGCGGAGCACCACTCGGGCTACCTCGGCTTCCATTTGGCTCAGAGACAGCCTGGAGACTCCCCCTTGAGTCTTGATATTTATAGTTTATTGGGACTTTGTTTGTGTGTATTGTGTGTTTTATTCGGATTGTAATTTGGGTTGTAACAAGGGTTTATTTGTAAAATGGGACCACCTGGGTCCCGCGGGCCCCATCCCTTCTCCCATTGATCCACCTCATCTCTTGGGCTCATGTGGGGTCAGTCAAACCTCCATGGTGGGCTTCTAGAAGGGTTGGACCAAGGGGGGGACAAAGGGTACAAAATTTCCAAAGTGGAACCACATAAGTCAAGGGGGCACCCCACTCTAATATAGTTTAATATGTTTTGCAATCTTTTTTTATTTGTTCCAAATCACATGGGAGAAATAAATTGTGGACTCCCTCTTTTACCCCTCCCCAACCCTATATCTAGGGATAGAACTAGTCTTTTTGTATTTCCTATAAAAGTATTGTATTTCTATTTTGAGTGGAATTAATGAAGAGAAAAATCTGATTATTGTTGGAGCAAGCAAGGGCCGCCCCCTATCTCTCTCCTCTCTCCCCCTTCTGCAGCTGGGAAGGCCGTGAATCAGATGTGTGAAGCCTGTTCTATCAGTTCGTGAGTTCATCGTTGCCGCCGCCATCGTGCCGCCGTCGCACCACCGCCATCGTCGCCGGAGTTCTGTCCATCCAGGACAACCCCTTCTTCCACGAATTTCTGCTCCCAGCCACGAGATCTTTTGGAGCCCAAACTTTCAGGGTGAGTTCCATAGATCATCACCACGTCCTAGAAAAATTGGTGGAGCTTCTAGTTTCTATTTTCCATTTTTCCATTTTCGTTCTCCACCTTCTTCCAGATCTGCCAGCACTCTGCCCAGATTTCCAGAACCCTAATAGGTCGTTCATGAAGCCACCTTATAGTCATACAAATGACTTGATATTTTTATTGGAGGTTCTGTCCACCTAATGCCACATCCACAAATTTTCTTGTGAATTTAGGTTCACGTTCATATTTTCTAAAAATTCACTCCATATCCCAACTCAATTCTGTCTACCTCTGTCCAGATCCGACCACCCAACAGTCTAAAATACCTTTCCACGCCCAAAATTCCACCAAATTGGTCATATAAATTATTGCCGTCTTCCTCTCTCTCCTATCAACAACTTTCATGAAGAGCTCCACATCTGAATCGGAAGCTGACCTCACGGTCAACGCCAACTCTCAGGAAGCTTCTTTTCTGCCTGGTCAGATCTGAAACAGAGATCAGTCCGGTTCATAAATCTGCCATCAAAAGTACAATCCCCATGAATTTTCTGGAGTCACAGAGAGTCGAAGGATTCGAGATAGATTTCCAACGGTACCTCTTGTACGTCGATCCGACATCGAGAGTGATCGCAGTCACAGATCTCGCCGGATCGTGCGCGGCAAAATAGAAGCAGCAGATCCGTGGGCAGCAACTCCAAGAGTTGGAGATCGAAGCCGATCAGCCTCCAACCGGTGTTCCAGCCCGGCCGCCGTCCAGGGGAGCGCGCCACCAGGTGTCACCATCACAGCGGGACCCACCCCGTCAGGTCTGGAGGACTGAGCATTACGTGGGCCCTACGGACCCACAGATCGCGCCGTCCGGACAGCACTAAAATGCGGGTTTCGGCACCTTCGGAGCGACATCAAGATGCTGCCCGTCAACCCAATTCCCACTACTCCCGGGCCCCACATGTGACCTGTTACCTCCCTGCGTGGAGTGGGTCAAAACTTTGTACCGCTGTAAAAATTTGTTAACCGAGAGTACGGATTTGGCCGGGGTTGTCTTCCCCACGTCGGGAGCGTGGAGGTAACGGTCTTACTTCTTGGCGTTCATTTGCTAGTTTAGTATATGGTCATATGCCATTGTGAGTGCGTTAGGATTCTAGCCCGTGAGTTCATGTCACCTCTGTGAGCGAGAGAGTGACCCGTCCCGTGGCTCGATCCGAGCACGGAAGTAAGTCGACCACCCTTGACTCTGCCGATTTCTCAACTGCACGGATCCGCGTTTCCCCTCGCTTGGGACGACGAGTGAGCTTGCATTTCTGTTAGTGACGTATAGCCCATAGGAACTCTTAGTGTCGGGCCGAAGTGTATCTCCTATTCATATGTTGCTGGTCGCATCTACATTTAGAGTCCTAGGTCCGCATCGCTTAGAGTCGGTCCCCGTGTTCGTCCCGCATCAAAGGGTTTCCCCTTTGTTTCCCCATCACCCGGGGGTGATCGGGGCGTGGAATGATTTTCCGCTGTTTCGGGTTCTGGACGCTTTAGCGGTCGTTCCAGAGACCGCTAAGGTCTTCTAGCGGACCAAGGGTAGACCGCTATAGGTCTCCCTGTGTCGGTTCAAGTTTGGTGGCCACGCGATAGACCGCTAGGGTCTTTGGCGTCCCAAGGTTAGACCGCTTGTGCTTCGTGTGTTCCGATGGTTTGGCGGCCCATAGGTGGACCGCCAGGGCCGTTAGCGGTGCAGTGTTAGGCCGCTAATCCTTGCTTGGCGGACCAAGAGTGGACCGCTATGGTCCAGTGTTTTCAGCATGTGGCGGTCCAAGGTTAGACCGCCATACCTTGTGGCGGTTTAAGGTTAGACCGCTAAGAGTTTGCCATGCTTGCGATGTCGGGTTCGCGTTGTGTTGGTCTCTGGTCGACCCAGTTGTGACCCAGTGGTTGACCTTCGACCGCGTGCGTGTCCCGGACACACCGTGAGATTTGTGTCCGTGTTTCTAGGGTGTCGGGAGGTGCCGTGTTATCTCGATTAGCGTGCATGTGTGTTCAGGGGTCCGGTGACCCTGCGTGTGTTTCGGGCTTTCGTGTTACGCTCGATCGAGTCACCGTGGATCTGTGTGTGCGGTGGGGTTTCCCCCGCATGTTGTGGGTTTACCTAGAAGATGATTCCCGAGTGGGCCATGTGTTTGGCCTTGGATAGCGAGTCCAGTTTTCAAGCCTAGAGTTGGAGATTTCCCGCTTTTCCCTGGGAGGGGGAATCGGCGTGGTGGCTTGTGAGCTACCTTGGGAATTGTGCTTCTGTGCTTTCCGCATGAGCCATTGTGGGGATGGATTTTCATCTATCCTTTTGTTTGTTTATATTTATTTGATTTGCTTGTTTATTTAGTTTATTAATTAGGCGTGCCAGTCACTGGCGTGATAATTTATTGTGCGCTCGACCTGACTCGGTCAGTCGATTGTGTTATTCGTGTCGGGACCCGGAGTCCGTCATACCATAAAGGTTATGACGCTAATTATGTCCTCTAAGAAAGAGGACAACCCTTGATTAATTGCCAAGAAAGGACGCCTCGAGGGCAAAATAAGATAAGACTACGATGCCGGCTTCATTAGCAGGACATGAAATGCGCGTGGATAATCATGCGATACAAGATGTGATAATAATGTGCAGAATAAATCCGGCAGCATATCCCTTATCTTGGTCTATGCCAAGTGGGAATATAGGTCATCCACTCACGGAATTCTGGGATGGAAGCCAAAGGAAAGATGGGCGTAGCTCGGGATCCAAAAGGATCACAATATGACGGGACAATGTCCACTATCATGGTACTTGTTAATATCCCCTTTAGAGGCCATTGGTGGACGTGCAGTGTAACGACCCGGTAATTGCGTTTTCTTCGTGGATCTGCGTCCACAACGTGTCGTTTCTTCGGTGGAGGTAGGGAGATGGACCCCCAGCTCGTGCATTCCCTTTCCCGTGAGTTTTGTAGGCCGTGGTGAGCCGAGCGGGCGTATTTGGGGATTTTGGAAAAAATCCATGTTTTTGGGGTTGAGCATCGATCCGCCGTTTCATTGCGTTTTTGGCCGATCCGAGGCCATAGATGCATGCTAGGGGCTATTTGGGGGCTTCCCCTTTGTTTTCCCCCTCTCCCGTGGAGGTATGGGGGCGTGGTGAAGTTTTTGGGTCGTTTCCCGCCGTAGTGTTCTCGGGACGGTGTGACGGTCGTTCCAGTGACCGTCACAGTGTGTAACGCACCTGGGCAGGTGCGTTACGCTCCCTTTCTTCTGAGTGTTGGCGTTCGTGGGCCTGACGGTCCCACGATAGACCGTCACAGGGCTGTGACGCTTTGGTGCTAGACTGTCACAGTGTTTCGATCGTGGTTTATGACCGTTGGGGTCATGAGTCTCTGACGCGCCTAGTTGGACCGTCAGAGCACTGTGACGCCCCTGAATGGGAGTGTTAGAGCTGACGCATCCCATTCTTCTGACGCGCCAGTGTTGGTCCATCAGAGACTGTGACACCCCGAGTGGAGTGCATCACAGCCGGTTTCTTCTTGCCTTCTGACGCACTATGTTGGGTGCGTTAGGGCATGTGACGCACCAGGGTTGGCGCGTCACAGCCGGTGTTGCCCCTCTCGCGTAACGCTCCTGTGTTGGACCGTTAGAGTGCTGTGACAGTCGAGGCTTGGACCGTTATAGCTTGTGACGGCCCAAGGTAGATCGCGTTGTGTAGGTCCTTGTTCGCGTTGTGTAGGTCCTTGGTCGACCCGGTTGGGACCCAATGGTCGACTTGCGGTCTCGTGAGTATCCTAGACACCCCGAGAGTTCTGTGTTTGTGTTTTGAGGGTGTCGGGAGGACCATGTTACCTCGACTAGCGTGCCGGTAGGTGTGGTGGGTCCGGGTGACTCCACGTGTTCCGGGCTTTCGTGTTGCACTCGATCGAGTCACCGTGTATCAGTGTGTGTGTGCGGTGGGGTCTCCCCCGCATGTCGCGAGTTTCTTTGGAAGGTGATTCCCTCGTGGGCCATGTGTTTGGCCTTGGACTGCGAGTCCAGTTATCCGACATAGGGCTGGAGGTTTCCTGCTTTCTCTGGGATGGGGAATCGGCGTGGCGGCTTGTGTGCTGCCCTGGGAATCATGCTTCTACGCTTTCTGCGCTGCACCAAGTGTGTGCGGTACCGTTTCTTCGACGGTGGGTTCCGTGAGTCAGTCCTTACTTCCAGTGACCTGTCCACTAGTGGTGGAGAGTGAGACCCGGTGAGAGGTGGTTTTTAGGCTGGTTACCGTAGGGCCCCTTGCCTTTGCCACCAGAGTCCGGTGGGAGAGAAAACCAGCTAGAGGACCCGACCTAGAGCAGATGGTTTGTGTGTGCACACGTAGTTGGGGGCTTAGGACACGCGCTGACGAGCGTGACCCCAGCTAGTCCTTGTTGTGGTACTTGTTGCGTGTCTGAGTCTCACGCCCGGGGCATTGTAGCTAGACACTTGTGACGCGGTGTAAGACGTCAGGGGACGCTTCCGATCGTTCTTCTAGTGGGTAGTGCTCCTGTTTGCTGGCAGGTGTGGACTCGAGTTTTGTTGGACCGAGGTTTAGTAGTACGGTACTGTTAGAGTAGATGGCTTTTCCGTTTATTTACTTTAGCTTGTTGGTTCTACTGTACTCCTGTCGAGTCGGGAGTGACAGACTGTCAGTCGTATGACTTCGACCTTCGGGTTTCGGCCGCGTTGACCGTTGAGTTCCAGGTGTTTCACCGTGGCTCGTGTGTTGGCTCTCGTGCTGTTTGACGGGTGCTAGTAGCTTTACCGAGGTTGTGTCTTGTTGTGTGGTACCCGCGACCGGACTGTCGGGGTTACACTTTGGACAGTGTGTCCAACTTGGTCTTGTTCTGGGAGACAGGCCTCTACGGCAGGATTGCCGTGGGTTTTTGCTTCGGTAAGTGGTGCTAGTGTGCTCCGGTTCCCGACTGTTAGATCGGGACTTCTCTTTCTGCTTGACCGGTACAGTAGGAGTAGTTGTAGTGCCGGGTTTCGACCAGCCACCGGGTTTACTATTCCTGCTGTTACTGTTACTCTTTTAGTTGCAGCTTTCCGTGCCGCCATTGTTCTCAGTTGGGGTTCTGCGGGATCCCTACTGGGCCAGTGACAGGAGGCTCACCCCTGCTTTTTAGGTGTGGCGGTTCATCCTCGAGGTTCGAGGTTGCTGTTCAGAGGTTCTTAGTTGCCAGCTCGCCGGGCCGAGTGTCCACTCGGCATGCGGTACATTTTACTGCTTTAAACTGTACTTTCTGTTGGACTGGACTCTGCTGTAGTTGTTTATTTATTTCTGTTAATTGTTGAATTGTCCTATTTTATTTCCTATTTCTTTGTGCCTCCACACTCCTTTTAGCCCTTCCGAGCCCTCTCGGCTCGTGGGCGGCGGTTCGAGTCTCGGGTTATCGAGCCTTCCAGGTAATCAGATTCTTAGGTCGTTACATGCAGTGACAGAACTCCAAAGGCCAGCGGGGTTAGCAGAAAACATTGTTGTCAAATGGCATGGTGTGGGGTAAGACCCCGTTAATTTAGCTCCTTTAGACTTGGATGAAGAACCATGATTCCCCCCCCCCCATGATATGATGAAAACTGGCATGATGGTCCACGGAGGTTAGGGTACCAGGTCTAGACTGGTTTTAGGCTCAGTAAAGTTGCTGGGAAGTTGGATGTTTGAGTGGTAGATATTGTTAAGATGAAGCGGCATGGATGGGAGCCGGTGTGAAGACCAACCGGCGTGGTGGGGTCTCGGCGCGATGATGAACTCTCGGGTTGTCGGCACGGTAAGTGTCCGGCATGACCAGCGTCTCGGCGCACCCGTCATCCGGCGCGGAACCCGCGCCGAGAGAGGGCTGCGCCGGGAGGCTATATGGCACCGAGAAGAGGGGTTTTTTTAGGTTTGAAGGCTTTGTAAGATTGAGGGGGGGGACCCTCTCATGTACGGTGAGAATTTCATTGGTTTGTCCATGGTGGTAGTTGGGTAAGGTGGAAAGTGAGGGTGGACTCATCCATGGAAGGTCTAGGGAGACCGTATGACTGTAATGGTTATATTCCCCTGTTACAGTGGTCAAAGGATCATGAGATGGTCTGCCTCAGATTTCTGCCACACAGCCGGGGGTAGATTTATAATTTCAGTGAAGGCGTCACACGATGCGATGGAGTAAATATCGTGGATGAATTTTGGCAGCATCTCCCCTTATTTTGGACTGTGCCAAGAGGGGAGTATAGGTCATCCACCCATAGAATGCCGGGATGGAAGCCAAAGGAGAGCCGGGTGTAGCCCTGGATCCAAAAGGATCTCAATCCTATGGGACAGTGTCCACTTGTAGTGGGATTTATTAATATCCCCTAGATAGCCAACGGAGAACATGCAGTGGCAGAACTCTGTGACTTGACGGGGTGGCAGAATGTAGGTGTTGGGTTCGGTGCTAGTATTCAGAGGGGGGGGGGTGAATGAATATGGCCTATAAAAATCCTTCGCTCAATTAAAAATTAGAATGCTAACAAGACAGATTAGACAATCTGAAGCTCAACTGGAATTTTGCTCTCTTGACTGATTAAAGTATTCTAAGAAAGCTAATCAATTCTTCTGCTCAATCAGAAGCCAAACACTTAGAGCGCCCCTATGCAATCATCTAGCGAAAGCAAAAATAGATAAATTAAACCACAGTGCAATAGGAGTTTTTAGGTGGTTCGGTCCTCCAGACCTACATCCACCCCACACTCAACCCGAGTGTGGCTTCACTAACAGCTGGGCAACACAGCTTGCCAACAACCGCTGGGCAACATAGCTTGCCGTCCAGTGGAATCCACCACTACAACCGCTGGGGATTACAGCTTACCCGTCCAGTGGAAACCTCCACTGCCCGCTGAGCAACACAGCTTGCTATCCAGAGGAGTCCTCCTCTGCAAACCGCTGACTAACAGTTTGAAAGGCAATGTAAAATGGAAAACAAAAGACAAGATAACAGCATCGGAAAACTGTAAACGTAAAGCACAATGTGGCTCTTAAAGAGCTGACTGGCCTGGATTTGATCCACGGTCCAGTGAAGATAGATCTTCAAACAATCTCTCTCAGTCTCTTCTTCTCACGATCTCTTTCTTTCTTTTTCTTTCTCTCTGCACTTCTCTTCTTCTTTCACTAATCTCTCACTCTCTGCTCTTCTCTTCCTTCTCTTTTCTTTCCTCTCTTGTGCTGGATCGACAGCTTCTCTTCACTCTTCCCTTTTCTTTCTCTCTGCCTCTCTTCTTCTTCTTCTTCTGGATCGTGGCTATCTGTATGGACTTTACCTCTTCGCCAACTCGATCAACCTTCTTCTGTGGAAGAAGGCTCATATATATAGCAGCAGCAACAGCATCAGCCCCGACGTGTGACCTCCACATTTCCAGCCCTAAGTATTCGGACCACGTGGCAGTCTCTCAGCAGGCTTCATTCCAGCCTCGGATCACGTGCTGCCCAGTCACTCAGGAATATTTCCTCGGACCACCTTCTTCTTTTCCTGTAAGGAATTAACACGATTAAAACTCAGGGCACCAGAGCCTAAAACTGCATGAGGTGTATGATAACAGTACGAGATGCACTGAGAACGACACGAGATACAGTGGTGATAAAAACAAACACTACAAAGAGAACGACATGAGGTTCAAGGGTGACAAAACAAATACTATAAGAAGAACAACACGAAGTCATTATAACAGAACAAACACTACGAAAAGAACGACACGGGCTGACAACAACACGAAGACGAAAATAGAAACCAACACGAAGTGTGGTTTCAACACAAGAAAGACACGAGGTCTAGGAAGAACAACACGAAGATGAAAACAGAAACCAACACGAAGTGTGGTTTCAACACAAGAAAGACACGAGGTCTAGGAAGAACAACACGAAGATGAAAACAGAAACCAACACGAAGTGTGGTTTCAACACAAGAAAGACACGAGGTCTAGGAAGAACAACACGAAGACGGAAATAACAAAGAACCGACTCGAACTAAGGATGACATGGAGACAGCACAGACACGGGCTTGAACTTAGAGAAGAGTGCACGAAGTAAAATCAACACGAAGTCAAAAGACAGACATGGCTATCACGACACGTGATGAAGCAGTGAAACCAGAGAAAAGAAAAGGAAAACGACTCGAGGAACAACAGTAAGTGACACGAAGACACAAGAGCAAACATAAAGAGGATAACACGAGATGAGCAACTAAATAATGAAGAAACGACACGAGGTTCACTGGGAAACGACTCGAAGTTCATCAGAACAAATCGAGCTGCTTCAGTAAACAGCACGAAGACGATCAACAAAAATAGTTGGAACAACACGACCTTCACAAAGACAACACGAAGACTCAAATACAGAAACAGCACGAAGATGATGTATGCAACAGTGCAATCTCTAGACTTGAAATCCAAAATGAACGGCTATACAGACTTGAAAATGTGAAGCCAATGTACAGACTTGACAGTGATCTCTGCAGCGAAGTATAGACTTAAGCAGAACTGCCAGTGTATGGACTTGAATAGTGCAGCAAGTGTACAGACTTGGTTAAAACGAGGTCCAGTGTATAGACTTGGTAAAGCATTCACAATGCAATGCGTTGACGTTATGTGAAACACAGAGTTGACGCTGTATGAAACATGGACAGTGTATAGACTTTACCCACTGTATGGACTTCATGCAATTCAAACGAATGTGAAGACTTCACTATGAAAAATGGCTGTACAAGCTTGAAAAGCTTGGCGGAGGATGTACAGACTTGGTGAGCGCCAAGTGATGTACAGACTTGGATGACCAATGCCAATGTATAGACTTCCAACGTGAGTGACACGCTGTACAGACTTTTCAAAGGTACAGACTCTGTATAGACTTCAACTCAAACAGGCATAATGTATAGACTTTGGAGCATATGACACGGCTGTACAGACTTCACGCGTTTGATGCTGTAACATGATGCGTTGACGTTGTACAGACTTTGCCTAAGACAATGTACATACTTAGCCTAAGACAATGCATGAACTGACGTTGTATATACTTAGCCAATGCAATGCACTATGAATGTATGGACTTGGATAGCATGAGACACTGGAAGAGACAGTCCAATGTATGGACTTCAACTCATGCGACCAAAGCATCAATGCAATGTGCAGACTTTGTCCAAGAACATGTGCATGCATGAACGATGTATAGACTCTTAAATGCAAGCAATGCAGCAATGTATAGACAGACAGAACACATGCATTCTCCAGATAATATACCAGTCACAGTCATATGCATTATCCACAGAGTATATCAGTTATATACAATTATGTTGCTATCATTCAATACACAATATGTGTGTGACTCAAATGCACTCACTGTCTTGCTATCATCAAAACCAAATAACATTGCTATCATCAAAGCAACATAGCACATGCGTGTGCCTAAGGGGCACAACATTCTCCCCCTTTTTGATGATGGCAATAAACAGTGACAGTGACACAAAATTTTCTCCCCCTTTGACATAATCGAAAAAAGGGAGGAACAATAAGAACATGAGTGCAACATGGCATTATGCATGCAAGTGACTGCTAGAGCAATAAACTCCCCCTGAAGGTATGACTCCTCCTGAAGTATTTCTCCCCCTAAGTAAATGCTCCCCCTTTGAGAAGGAATATGAACAGATAAACAAGGTAGAGAAGGTAGGAGGGTCACTTGACAACAGCTGAATCATAGGTTTAGAAAGGAAACATGATTATAAACCACTGTTAAAAATATAAGAATCAGCAGCATACACTTTTGACAAAAATTCAGGTTTAACAGTGATAAACCTAGAGTAAAAGATCTTACCTCTGAAAAAGAGTTTATAGATTCCATTTATAGCAATGAATCTAAGGCACATGGTATTAATAGATAAGTCAGAAATAATACCCTTTTGTGATTAAGCATGGAAGATCAAGAATGGCAATTTGAATATGTATTGGAAATCATTTTCACTCATTCACTTTTGATTTTTCGAAAGGTTACAGCAGTTTAATTTTCACTTTTGAGTTTTTTTTTTCAGAACCTGAACTAAGTAAATAGATCAGTGGCATTTATGCTGTTGACATTAGGTGTACACCTTGATCAGAGGCAGGTACCCCCAGTTACTAGGCATAAACTACTAGACCTATTTCAGATCAAAACCTACGAAGAGTAGTCTTCACTTTTGACATTAAGGGTACACCTTGATTAGAGGCCAGTACCCCCAGTTACTTGGTGAGAACTCCCCCTATAGATTTGACCCTTTGAACAGAGATATTCTGAAGCACTTCATGACTATGAGTTCTCCTGCTTCATTGGAGGAGATCACAATTTCTCAGTGCAATTCAGCCATTGCTCTGTCACTATGTTCAGTTCATAGCATTTTATGATCTTATTTACTGCTGCCCTTAATTCTTTTAGAGTGATTGTTTAAGACACAGTACACACTCTTATTCACATTTTCTAGAAATTTCCAGATCAACACATTAGGCATTACAAAAACTTTTTCTATTTTAGCCACGAGACAAAGATTAAGAGCTATAAAAGTTTTCTTTTATCTCAAATTCTGAAGTGCAGACACTTAACTCTCCAATTTATAAAGGTTAAACCTTTAGTTCCTTTCAATTTGTAAGTGTGATTCTTATAAGTGAACAATTGCAATAATCACCATTCAATGTACTAAACCAGATGCAAGGCTGTTGTTTAGTGAGACTGATGGGGAAAAGATAGCACTTGGCAATATAGCTCAATAAGCAACTGATGCCAAAGAATATGAATCATTTGAATGAGAATTACTGAGAAGTGAATAGGATTCAATGTATTGAATAGAACTCTCAGCTCCCCCTGTCATCATGATGCAAGAGATATGCTATGCAACATACTGTCCTACATGCAGACTATGCAACATGGATACATGAGACAAGTATGCAATCAATTCAGGTTTATGCATCCAATTCATGAACATTTTTATTCTTTTTCAGATTTTTCAAGATGTAATGCAGTGCAAATCAGTCTTATATGCATTGATCAATTTCATTGACAGTCTTGCAAATGATGTATGCAAACACTAGACACATGCATTGACTGTGTGCACTAACTGACCCATTCAAGCTCAGTCCAAGTATGTAATCAAGCATGCAATGCATTCACACAAGACACAAGCATTACACAAAGTCCATATAGTGCATCAACTATATACACTAAAGACCATTCAAACTCAGTTCAGCAATTGGCAGGAGATGGCAACAGAAGAGCATCAGCTATATCCAAAGTAAAACTCAGTAGCTGAGTCTGGAATGCAGACTGATCAGCTAGACATGAAGAGAACATCCACAATCAATCAAGCAAATCACATGAAGCTCACATTTTCAGATAATGGAGTTTTAAAATAAAGTTCAGAACTAACCTGAAGAGTTGAATCATGGGGCTTTCATTTGAGTGCCTTGGCTAAAATACCCCTTTTATTTCTCTCACCAAGGCACACCTGCAACATATCAATCAATATGATCTTGCAGGGACCCAAGCAGTCTTGGGTCCTGTACTACCCCTATCAGGTGTTCTAAACAATTTCTTAGTAATATTGTCATCAAATTACATTAGAGAGCAATCAGACATCGAATGTCCAAAATTTCCACAATAATGACATGAACCAACAGATTTTCTGGTTCTATGATGCATATCTACAGCAACATGGGACCTATGAAACTGATCATGAATTTTTCTGTTGTAAGCATGAATTTTTGATTTACTATTGCCTGCCCACCAGCATTCAGAAGCTCGGTGGCCAGGTTTTCCACATTCAAAGCATACAAGAGTCTTTCCTTTAGAAACAGATTTGTTTCTGCCAAGAGAATTTCTATTTGAAGGGAGTTCAACAAATTTTGAATTAAAATGATCTCCCTGAGCAAACCAGCAGTCCTTGACTGCATGCCCATACTTACCACATTCAAAGCACCTTAGGTGCTTACCTCTTGAGCCAGTGAATCCCCATAAAGGCCTAAACCAACACTCAACAGCTTTATGACCACGTTTGTTACAATTATAACACATGATATGTTGGTTTGAAGAAGACATATTTCTTTTGGGGTGGTGATGATTATTTGAAAATATTTTATCATGCACCATATCATCACTTTTCATCACACTGCAGTCATCCATATAATGATCATGCCTACCACAGTAGTAGCAAGAGGCATCAGATTTCCTAGGAGCATGGTTTCTATCATATGAGTTCCTAGATGCATGTGAATGAGTATAGGAAGCATGAACAGTGTGTACACCATCAGACTCAACCGAGCTAGCAGATTTCTGTTCATGAGCAGGAATAGTCTTTACCTTCTTTATTTGACTCTTTCTTTTCAATTTCTGATTATCCTTAACAGGTTTTATTTGTTTTTCTATTTTCTGGGCTTTGGACTGGAAAACAAATTTTGAAGGTGATTTCTGATTTTCATTTTGTTTTGGGGATTGCCTTGAAATACCAGCTACATTAGAGCCTTTCACAAAAGTAGCATATAGCTGATTTTTAGGAATTTCCTTAACGTCAGGACTACAGCTTGTCCCCTTTCTTTTCACAACAGTTTTTACTTTTCTTTCATTCTTAGCAGAGTTGGATGCCAAATTTTCTAGATCCTGAATCTTATTCTCCAAAGATGTTATATGAAGTTCATAACTGGCTATTTCCTGTTCACTGCAATTAACACATTCGCTTAGAACTTGGTTTGCAGTTTTATACTTCTCAATTTCTTGTTCTAGACTATTCAAACTTTTTGAATTTTCATCATAAACAGCTTTTCCTTTTTCTGTGGTGAGAAGTCTTTCAGACAAACCAGTGTTTAACCACTTCAGTTTTTCAACTTCAGCTTTTAATTCAGTGTTTTCTTCCTCAAGATCTCTAGTCTGAAATTCATTACCCTCACATCTCTCTCTTCCAGACATTAGCTCCAGTTTTTCAATTAATTCCTCTTCTCTTTCCTCCACTCTAATTTTCTCAGCCACCAAGTTTTTGTGATCCTCTTTAAGTGAGATAATTTGTTTACTCAGCCATTCATTCTCACTATAAAGATCTTCATTTCGTTCTCTTAGAGCTGAGCACATATGGCAGGTAAATTCAGCAGAAGAAGAATGTGAGGCCTCCCCATTGATTTCATTTATTCTACCCATAAGACTTTCAATTTTCTTTTGAAATTCTTCATTCTCAAGTTTCAGTTTATCCAATTCGGAATTAACTTGAGTCAGTTCTTGCATCCCTTTTATATGTTCATTTTTCTTCTCATTCAGCTGATTCTCTATTTCTGACATTTTATCTAACCATGTTTATTTTTTAATTTTTAGAGAATCATATTATTTCTTAAGATTCTGAACATCTAGCATGCAAGCATCATAAGACTTTTTCATATTTGGACAGTTTTCACAGGACTCTTTCAGATTTATTCTATCACATTTCTTTTTCAATTTTTTATTTTCAGATTTCAATTTCTTGGAAACTTCTAACAAGTTTTCATACATCTCTATCAATTCATCGAAGGAATATCCTTCCGATTCAGAGTCAGAATTTACCTTGGATGAGGAATCTTCATTATCCCGGTTGGCCATCAAACAACTATCACTCTGTTGGTTATGCGCAGAGATAACCTTGTCATATATCTCTTTTCCAGAGTTGCACCTGAGAGCAAAAGAATATACATCAATATTAATAGTAGCTCTCAAGATATTAAGAATTATGACATTATCACGGTTCTTAAAGGTGTCCTCACTAGACCACTTGGTCTGATCTTTGGGTAATTGATGTGGGCCTTTGGATAGCAAACTCCATAATTTGGGATCAATGGAGTCTACATACACAGCTAGGCCTCCTAGCCAACTTTCAAAGTTAGAACCATCATAAATTGGAGGACGATCCATTTGGACAGATGGCAAACATATTCAGCTCACTAAAGCAGACGACAGGAAATGCAGCAAAACCAGATGGGCAAGGTAAAGCACTAAACCGGTGAAACAAAACAACGAGCACAATACACCCACTCTGAAAATGCACCAAAAATCTAGCATGATCCTCTGCAGATTGTTAGATCTGATAGATCAGAGACCCGCTCTGATACCAATTGTTGGGTTCGGTGCTAGTATTCAGAGGGGGGGTGAATGAATATGGCCTATAAAAATCCTTCGCTCAATTAAAAACTAGAATGCTAACAAGACAGATTAGACAATCTGAAGCTCAACTGGAATTTCGCTCTCTTGACTGATTAAAGTATTCTAAGAAAGCTAATCAATTCTTCTGCTCAATCAGAAGCCAAACACTTAGAGCGCCCCTATGCAATCATCTAGCGGAAGCAAAAACAGATAAATCAAACCACAGTGCAATAGGAGTTCTTAGGTGGTTCGATCCTCCAGACCTACATCCACCCCACACTCAACCCGAGTGTGGCTTCACTAACAGTTGGGCAACACAGCTTGCCAACAACCGCTGGGTAACACAGCTTGCCGTCCAGTGGAATCCACCACTGCAACCGCTGGGGATTACAGCTTACCCGTCCAGTGGAAACCTCCACTGCCCGCTGAGCAACACAGCTTGCTATCCAGAGGAGTCCTCCTCTGCAAACGGCTGACTAACAGCTTGAAAGGAAATGTAAAATGGAAAACAAAAGACAAGATAACAGCATCGGAAAACTGTAAACGTAAAGCACAATGTGGCTCTTAAAGAGCTGACTGGCCTGGATTTGATCCACGGTCCAGTGAAGACAGATCTTCAAACAATCTCTCTCAGTCTCTTCTTCTCACGATCTCTTTCTTTCTTTTTCTTTCTCTCTGCACTTCTCTTCTTCTTTCACTAATCTCTCACTCTCTGCTCTTCTCTTCCTTCTCTTTTCTTTCCTCTCTTGTGCTGGATCGACAGCTTCTCTTCACTCTTCCCTTTTCTTTCTCTCTTTCTCTCTTCTTCTTCTTCTTCTGGATCGTGGCTATCTGTATGGACTTTACCTCTTCGCCAACTCGATCAACCTTCTTCTGTGGAAGAAGGCTCATATATATAGCAGCAGCAACAGCATCAGCCCCGACGTGTGACCTCCACATTTCCAGCCCTAAGTATTCGGACCACGTGGCAGTCTCTCAGTAGGCTTCATTCCAGCCTCGGATCACGTGCTGCCTAGTCACTCAGGAATATTTCCTCGGACCACCTTCTTCTTTTCCTGTAAGGAATTAACACGATTAAAACTCAGGGCACCAGAGCCTAAAACTGCACGAGGTGTATGATAACAGTATGAGATGCACTAAGAACGACACGAGATACAGTGGTGACAAAAACAAACACTACAAAGAGAACGACACGAGGTTCAAGGGTGACAAAACAAATACTATAAGAAGAACAACACGAAGTCACTGTAACAGAACAAACACTACGAAAAGAATGACACGGGCTGACAACAACACGAAGACGAAAACAGAAACCAACACGAAGTGTGGTTTCAACACAAGAAAGACACGAGGTCTAGGAAGAACAACACGAAGATGAAAACAGAAACCAACACGAAGTGTGGTTTCAACACAAGAAAGACACGAGGTCTAGGAAGAACAACACGAAGACGAAAACAGAAACCAACACGAAGTGTGGTTTCAACACAAGAAAGACACGAGGTCTAGGAAGAACAGCACGAAGATGAAAATAACAAAGAACCGACTCGAACTAAGGACGATATGGAGACAGCACAGACACGGGCTTGAACTTAGAGAAGAGTGCACGAAGTAAAATCAACACGAAGTCAAAAGACAGACACGGCTATCACGACACGTGATGAAGCAGTGAAACCAGAGAAAAGAAAAGGAAAACGACTCGAGGAACAATAGTAAGTGACATGAAGACACAAGAGCAAACATAAAGAGGATATCACGAGATGAGCAACTAAATAATGAAGAAACGACACGAGGTTCACTGGGAAACGACTCGAAGTTCATCAGAACAAATCGAGCTGCTTCAGTAAATAGCACGAAGACGATCAACAAAAATAGTTGGAACAACACGACCTTCACAAAGACAACACGAAGACTCAAATACAGAAACAGCACGAAGATGATGTATGCAACAGTGCAATCTCTAGACTTGAAATCCAAAACGAACGGCTGTACAGACTTGAAAATGTGAAGCCAATGTACAAACTTGACAGTGATCTCTGCAGCGAAGTATAGACTTAAGCAGAACTGCCAGTGTATGGACTTGAACAGTGCAGCAAGTGTACAGACTTGGTTAAAACGAGGTCCAGTGTATAGACTTGGTAAAGCATTCACAATGCAATGCGTTGACGCTACGTGAAACACAGAGTTGACGCTATATGAAACATGGACAGTGTACAGACTTTACCCACTGTATAGACTTCATGCAATTCAAACGAATGTGAAGACTTCACTATGAAAAATGGCTGTACAAGCTTGAAAAGCTTGGCGGAGGATGTACAGACTTGGTGAGCGCCAAGTGATGTACAGACTTGGATGACCAATGCCAATGTATAGACTTCCAACGTGAGTGACACGCTGTACAAACTTTTCAAAGGTACAGACTCTGTATAGACTTCAACTCAAACAGGCATAATGTATAGACTTTGGAGCATATGACACGGCTGTACAGACTTCACGCGTTTGACGCTGTAACATGATGCGTTGACGCTGTACAGACTTTGCCTAAGACAATGTACATACTTAGCCTAAGACAATGCATGAACTGACGTTGTATATACTTAGCCAATGCAATGCACTATGAATGTATGGACTTGGATAGCATGAGACACTGGAAGAGACAGTCCAATGTATGGACTTCAACTCATGCGACCAAAGCATCAATGCAATGTGCAGACTTTGTCCAAGAACATGTGCATGCATGAACGATGTATAGACTCTTAAATGCAAGCAATGCAGCAATGTATAGACAGACAGAACACATGCATTCTCCAGATAATATACCAGTCACAGTCATATGCATTATCCACAGAGTATATCAGTTATATACAATTATGTTGCTATCATTCAATACACAATATGTGTGTGACTCAAATGCACTCACTGTCTTGCTATCATCAAAACCAAATAACATTGCTATCATCAAAGCAACATAGCACATGCGTGTGCCTAAGGGGCACAACAGCAGGGGGGTTTAACCCCATGAATTTGGTTCCCACGAGGGTCGAGTGAAGAATTCTATTTCCCCTTAAAGTGATGGGGTCTTGTGGCCATGGGTCGTCGGGCTCAGAACTATTGATGGCATCGGCACGAGGCTATCGGCCTGGATGGGGGTCGGCACGAGAGAGAAGAAGGATCTCGGCGCGTCGGAAAGAGCTCAACCCAGCGCGGGCAGCACCAGGCACGAGACTCGCGCCGAGGGAGGGTCACGCCGGGGGGCTTTGGGATCAGGGTTTTCAAAGGTCAGGAGTCGAGGGTTTCAGAGGGCCCTTTGAGGGTTTTAAAGGGGGGTTTATTCAAAGGATCTTGAGATGTTTTACCCAAGGTTTTGGGGGGGGTTTATTCAAAGGATCTTGAGATGGTCCTAGGGGGAACGAGGCTATCTCTGAGAGAAGGAGGGTCTTCACTCGGGGGCCTCACTGGGAGCCGGGCCATGGGCTGATTCGTACAAACCATGATAAGAACATATTCCCAGCTACCTCTGCGAGGGAGAAGCCATGAGATGGGCTGTCTCAGGCTCTCACTACTATCACGGGGATAAAACTGCAGAGGCGATTCGACAGAAATCACTCGGACAATCCGAAGGATATGCACTCAGTGAAGCATAATCTATTCACAGCATCTACCAAATACATTAGGCTCCGAAGGAACAGAGAGGGAGAAGATGACTTCGCCCTTGATATTTTATTTCACTGCAAATGACTCATACATTCAATATAGCATAAAATAAAGATAGAAGCAGAGTACGAAGGTCTGAATACAGATGGCGCCCCTTTACGACCGGGCTATGCCAGCATTCGAGATCATCGAAAACACATCGCTTAGCCATAGAGCGGAAGAATAGAAATGAAAAGAAAAGGAGAGCTAGACTCAAATGAAAGACGGGGATGGGGAAGAATATAGCCCCTCAGGGCATCTTGGAACCGATCCCACCTTGACTCTCTCCTCCGAGCTTCTGAAACTCTTTTCTTTCTTCAGCTCCTATAGAGGGCTCTCGGGCTCTCTTCTTTTCAGTGGCACCCTCTATCTATTCTCTCTTCTCTCCTTCTTCTCTTCTCTGTTCTGGTCTGTTCCTATCTTCTGTCTGTGTTTTTTTTTCTCTTATTCGAAGGCAGCAACCTTTATAGAAGGGTGGCCTTCTGTTCTCGGCTTGAGCTCCCCGACGCACCTCAGCACGCATCATCTCGGCGCGTCTGGCTTCGTATTGGGCTTGGCTCATTTGTTCAGAACTCGGCGCCGGAAGAGGCTCATCTAATGGGCTTCTTTTCATTGCTCTGGTGGGCTTCTTGGTATATTCTTCTTGAGGCTTGTTTAACACCTTGCGTTCACGTCCATATGTGAGGTAGTGTGAACCCCTTTTCATGAGAATCAGAATTATCTGAGGCTTCTCTTCAGTAGGTAGATGATTGCCTAGAATTTGTCATAGTTTTATCAGCCTGACTATTTGAATGATAGTCATGTTGGGCAGCGGCCTAGCCAGAGATGGCTTCAACTGAACAGAGTGTTTGGGGGTAGTGAACCTCATCAATTATGATTCTCAGAACCTCCGGGGATGGCACAGGAGTCGTACCCTTGATTGGTCTTCAAAGCCCTGAATTTGCTTTTGGCTTCTTCTTGTACATTTTAGGTGTTAACAAATGCCCCTCACCCGCAGGTGGCGTAAGCGAAGGATGAGTGACACGGGACATGCGGGTGTACATTGCACCGCACTTTGTAATTTCTTCAGGCTTGCTCCTATTCATTGTTCATCCTTGTGACTCTGAGTCTTCATTCTGCTTGTATAATCCCATTACTTTGTAATCATACTCGGACGGACACCAGCATTTTGGGTTTAATCTTCTGATTGCAGCACCCCTGGGAGAGCCAACCAGCGCCATTGACAATTTCGGCACGCCCATCTCAGCGCGACAATGGTCTCGGCATGCCTTTTCCCTTCGGTGCTCTCGGCGCGATGGCGTCGGCGCGCCTTTTCTTGGCCTAGCACTCTCGGCGTCGGAGGATTCTCGGCGCGCCTTAGGGTTTCACCCTATTTAGCGCCGAGATGATGAGGAGAAGGCTCATTTCACCCTAAGCCTTCTCTCTCTTCTCTTCTTCACCTTCATCGCGGTGACGATCGGCGTGAGGGGATTTTTCCTCCCCCTTTTCTCATCTTGTCATCGCGAGGTTCCCTTCTATTTCTTCTCATTCGGGACTACGTCCCTCTTCATTACAGAGTCACCCCCTCTTGGTGGGTGTTCTCCTATTTGACTGTTGGGTGTACCCTGGACATGGGGAGATGCTGTCAAAATTTTCTTAAAATTTTCTTTTCTATTTCTGTCTTCATACTATCTCATTTGCTTTGATTTTGTCTGTAGTTACTGAAATGGCCGCCCCTTCTAGCCATGCTGCTTCTGGAGCTGCTGATGTTGGTGCCTCTTCCCAGGGCAGAGCATTTGGCCCTATCGTGACTTGGAGGAACGTTGGACAGCTGGACCGAGGTCTTGGGAGGATCGCCATAGTTAACGAATCTTCTGATTCGGAGACTGACACAGTGTCTGCATCTCGCGTCCTGACTACTAAGGACGGGTTGGACTTCAATCGTGATGGCGACCATCGTCCGGACTTTTCGAAGGATCGCCATCTCGCACCATTCATCTGCACCTTCAATGTATCGGGAAAGAGAGATGTCATGCTGGCTCGGATGGTAGAACGGGCCATGTTGATGGACAGGGACCACTTGAAGGGCTCCGTATATCGCGGAGACACCATCTATCTCCCGGGAGAGCGGCGTAAGTGGAACGCCGTCTTGGGAGTAACTGAGCTGGAGGCGGAGCAGAAGATACTGACGCGGGCTCCAGAATTCACACCGACCAGGTGGGACACTGCTGCAGGTCGGGTCAACAGAGAGAAACCCGGCTACGATTTATTCTTAGCGCCCATCAAGTGGGGCTACAGAGATGGGCCATTTGTTCTTAACTGCCTAGATGTTCAATTTAAGTTCCAATTGGCAGCTGGGTGGTTTGCCGACACCAAAGTGACTGACGCTCATCTTTTCCGTGTGGGAGCGGTAGAATTTACAGAATATGCTCTGAAAGAGTATGCTCCTTTATTGGTCAGGGCCGGGGTGTATCACAGTGTATATGCATCCCGTTTCAGGTACCCTATTTCAAAAGGACTGTGTTGTGGCATGTTTGAAGTGTTTTGTCCACAGTTTAATACTTTCTACACAGTAGAGGGTGAAACTTCTTTAGACCTCTGGAGCTTGTCACAGCTGTCGGGTCTGCCGATTGATGGAGAGCCTTACAAAGAGGTCTGCCTTCATGACTTCATCAAGGATGAGACAGACGATGAAGGTCAGTATTACTTCGGCTTCCCATATCGGTATTTGATGAAAGCATACCGCTCCCTCTGCCTGGCACTCAACAGGGGATCATCTAGGGGATATCAAACCAGGGAAAAGAGTAGCAAGTTGAGAGTCCGGGTAGGACACTGGATTCAGTATTTCTTTGGGGGCCCTCTGAAGTACAATGAGTTCCCTCATGTGGCTCCTATTGCGGGTAAGCCCAGCAAGCCTCCCAAATTCAAGTCAGAGCTACCTGCTTCACTTCGGCGGATCAGCCGTGGAGGATCGAATCCAACTGGGGCGGACCCCCTTACTCATTGTGCTGCCTATCTCACCTTTTGGTTATGAACTTTCTGATGGGAATCGACACCGAGCCAGTACCTTTTCATATTGCATTTATATCCTTTAGTTTATTTTTATATCCACGGGAAAGTATACGCGCAATTGTACGGCTTTATCGGCCAATGCGTCACTCCCGTAGATTGTGTGGGTTTCTATGTAATTTGTCAGTAGGACCAGCAAGGGGGCCCTCAGCACTTTCCCATTGGTCCATGTCATCTTGTGGGGCTGGTCAACCATCCTAGGTGGACATCTAGAAGGTTGGACTAGTCATATGCCACATTGGTAGACAAGTGGCCCATTTTGTCCAAGGTAGGCCACCTACCATTCAACCTTCCATTCAACCTCCCCTCCTAGTCAATAGGCCCCCCCCCCTTGCATATTATATTCTTCTTTTTTGTGTTTGTGGCATGCAATCCCAGCCCTTCAATCCTCTTCCCTAGATCTAAGGGTCCACATTGCATTTGTTGTAAACCATATATAAGCTTGTATTTTCATGTGAAATTCAATGAAAAATCAGAATTTTTGTGTGTAAGCAAGGAGCTTGGTGCGCCCCTCTCTCCTCCCCTACTGTTCTTCCCTCCCCAACCCCAGATCTAGAGTGTTTCTACCTCCTATCCCCTCCTCTCAACCTCCGATGATCGCCTGTGCCGCCGCCGCCGCCGTTCGTGCCGCCATCGAGCCGCCTCTGCAGTTCTATCTTCGTCCGACCACAGTAGCTTCCACCAAATGTCTGTCTTGGCCACGAGCTTGGATTGATCTGAATTTTTTATGGTGTGTTCAGGCCTTGTATCCCAAGATCCACATAAATTTTCATGCCAAAATTTCATCGTTTAGTATTTTTACATTTTCGTCCAACCTATCATCCCAGATCTGCCAGGTTTCTATCTACAGTGATAGAACCTCTGAGTTCTCCCCCTCCGACCATCTTTTTGATTTGTCTAAACCCACTCAATTTTACGGGGAGTTTTGTCCATCACCCCCTACCTCCAAAAATTTTCTTAATTTTTTATCAACCTTCTATCAATTTTTAGAAATTCGTGTTCTTCCTCTGATACAATGTTTTTAGTCAGATCCTAGATCCGACCACTCTCCACTTCCAAACTCGGAACAAATCACCACCACCTCCAAATCGAGATCCAAAAATAGACCTGGTTTCCTTGTTCGATTTTCTACAACCTTGCTGAAGAACACGTCTTCAAATTCGGACATCTACTTCACGGTCAAAGGCAATCAACAGGAAAGTTCTCTGCAGATCTGAGTCTTCGGTTACTGTACAACAGCAGCATATAAAATTCGCCAACACAAAGTACAAATCTGGTGAATTTTTCTGAAGGCCACTAGATTTCAGTACTTTGAAGCAGCTTTCCAACGGCTCTGATCTCGTCCCATTCCGACACCGGTGCTGATCGAAGCGTCCGTTCTCGCCGGAGCGCGTGCTGAAATACAGAACCGGCAGATTTCCGATCGGTTTTTCCGACCGATGCCGAACGGAGCCGCCCGGCCTCCGGCCGGCGAACCAGCGTGCCGCCAGCCCGGGGAGCGCTTCTCCAAGTGTCTCCACTACAGCGGTACCATCGGGTCCCACACGGCCCCTCCGGACAGCACGTGGGCCCCCCGATCGTGAACACGCGTGTAGCCGAATCAACACACGAAGCTGCCCATCAACCCGAATTCGTTCTTCCCGGACCCATTTGTATATCCCTTTACCTCCCTGCGTAGAGTGGGCATGCTCCCATTGCTGTAATTATTGTGTGTTAAGTTTCCCGGGAGTACGAGTTTTCGACCGGGTCCGTCTTCCCCACGCTGAGCGCG
Source organism: Amorphophallus konjac (assembly GCA_022559845.1). Taxonomy (NCBI): domain Eukaryota; kingdom Viridiplantae; phylum Streptophyta; class Magnoliopsida; order Alismatales; family Araceae; genus Amorphophallus; species Amorphophallus konjac. The sequence continues at coordinate 212,416,719 of CM040127.1, forward strand.
TGGAGGTATCGTTCTCGCTCCCTACACTCGGCATTTGCTTATTTTTATATATACTTGTTTATGCCGCTGCTAGAGAACATGCTTTAGGTCCATTAGCTCGCTATATTATCATTCACCGCTGCTACGAGAGAGAGCGTGACCGTCCCGTGACCCGATCCGGGCACGAAAGTGCGAGCCGACCACCCTAGCTCTTGCCGATTTCTCAACCACGCACGTCCGACGCTTCCCTCGTTAAGGGACGATCGCGAGCTTGTCGTGTCCGTGTCTCGTCCCGCATCAATTTGGTATCAGAGCGAGTTTGAGTCTAGGGTGTCCAAAAAAAAATGTGTCATTCATTAGTCATTTACGTCTAAGTCGTGTTTAGGGTCATCATTGTTTTAAAATAAACAAAAAAAAGTGTCTTTTTGCATTGCATCCCTTTACTCGGTATATCAAAAGGTGTTGTCCGAACGTTAGGCTACGCCTATCGGGAAGGCCGCACACTTGCGCGAGTGACCTTCGGGTCGATTACCTCCGCCGCGTACCGCGTTTTGGTTAAGTCTAGGCGCATCATTTTGCATTAGTGTGTTTTGCTTTAGTCGGCGTCTTCTAGTCGGTGTGTTTGCATGCCCACTCATCGGGGTACTCAGTACTCACCCCCACCACCACCTATGGCCAACCCACGGGATACCTCGGGAGACTTCCACTCTCTACAAGAGGCGATGATGGCCATTATGACTAGGTTGGACCAATCCGATGCTAACTTTCGGACTTTCTCCGATAATATGGATGGTCGCCTTAGAGCCATGGAGGGGCAGTTGGAGACCTCCGACAGGTCGGTCCAAGACCTCGTTGGGCGGTTAGATAGGATGTCACACGGGGACCCTCCAGGGGCAGCCCAAGGCCCACCCGCACTTCCTCCCTCGGTGGCCCAAGTCCAACCCGCTCCCATGGCCCAAGTCCAGGCCGCTCCCGCGGCCCAAAACCAGCCACCACAGGCTCCTCCACTCGCCCTTCCTCGGGTTCCCCAACTACCGCACCGTGACCTTGGTCTCGAGGACTATGGTTCCAACAATGCCTATGAGGGATATGGTGAACGCCGTCGTGGTTTTCAGCCACAACGAGATGAGGATGATGATCGGGTCCTTAAGACCGTGCGAGCGGACCCTCCCGCTTTTCATAGGTCTTTGGATTCGAAAGTCTACCTAGATTGGGAGTTCGGCATGGACCATTACTTTGAGTGGTATGATATGTCGGAGCGTCGAAGGGTCCGATTCGCCAGCATGAAACTCATGGGGCATGCACAAACCTATTGGAAGAATGTGGACAGCCTGCTACTTCAGCGGCTAGAACCCCCGATCGACACATGGGCCGAGATGAAGAATAAACTTCGGCAAAAGTACCTTCCTCCCACATACCGCCAGCGACTCATCGATAGATGGCAAAGTCCTAGCCAGGGAGACCGGTCCGTCTCCGAATACATCGCGGAGTTTGATGAGTACTTTCTACGATGTGGTGTCTCAGAGGAGAGTACCATGCATGTTTCCCGCTTTCGACGTGGTTTGGGACCACACTATCAGTATGAGCTTTTCCGCCGCAATGCCAAGACATTGGAAGAGGCATACCAGGTTGCTCTCGAGTTAGAGCAATTCGAGGGAGAGTTTGACTCTAGTCATCAGTTGGGCCCCACCCCTCTCCGTAGCACCGAGCCCCGTCACTCTATAGGCCCACATCCTCGTCCTCCCATGGCTCGACCTCAGGTGCCCACCCGTCAGGAGCACTTTGCTCCTCGACATCGCCCTCCTCCACCCCGGGACCTATTTCCACCCCAACCACCGGCACCCGTTGCCCGTCCCCCGGCTCCTATAGCCCGTCCTCTGGCACCGGCCCCCCTTCCACTATTGTCCAAGGTACCTACACCTCCCCCATTGCTGCCTACACCCCCTACCCGACGGGATGATAAGGGTAAGGCCCCTTTTATAGGAGAGAGTAGTCGGTCGAGAGTGTAGTGTTTCCATTGTCATGGATTTGGCCACTTTGCCAATGAGTGTCCCGCTCGCGCCACCCTAGCCTTAGGTGTTGGAGAGCCCGCACCTCCCGAGCTTGAGTGTGTCAATTATGAGGCCGATGACGCACTAGCCGATGAGTACTATGCCTTGGGGGGAGAGTTGGATGGCTCACCCGCCGCCCAGGATGCCGCCACCTAGTGGGCTTGTGTCACCATCTTAGTCTAGGGTCATATATGAGTCGGTGTGTTTTCCTTGTGTGGTTTGTTTTATGTGGTTTGTTTGCATGGTTTGTGTGTCGATTGTTTGTCTGCATGCGTCTTGTGTAAGCTCGTTGTCGGTCTCTTATGAGTAAGAGGCGAGTGGACTCACTTGATGAGTATGGGGTCGATTCTACATCTATACCCGGATCAGTCACCTATAGGGACTCTGCGGTGATTCCTAGTGAGTCTTTGAGCCGCTTCCCTTCCTTTTGAGAGTGCCCCACCCGGAGTGTCCACCTTCAGGCCATAGCAGTTTTCGCATATCGAGTATATATGGAATGAGCAGGTGACGATCATTTGGAGTGGAGCGTACCCGCCTTACTTGGCACGGTGACGGATCCACCGGAGTATTCCAGCATCCCTACCCCTATTCGACGGGGTCGAGTTCCTCCCACCCGGGGAGAGTTGATGGGAATCGACACCGAGCTAGTACCTTTTCATATTGCATTTATATCCTTTAGTTTATTTTTATATCCACGGGAAAGTATACGCGCAATTGTACAGCTTTATCGGCCGATGCGTCACTCCCGTAGATTATGCGGGTTTCTGTGTAATTTGTCAGTAGGACCAACAAGGGGGCCCTCAACCCTTTCCCATTGGTCCATGTCATCTTGTGGGGCTGGTCAACTATCCAAGGTGGACATCTAGAAGGTTGGACTATTCATATGCCACATGGGTAGACAAGTGGCCCATTTTGTCCAAGGTAGGCCACCTACCATTCAACCTTCCATTCAACCTCCCCTCCTAGTCAATAGGCCCCCCCCCCTTGCATATTATATTCTTCTTTTTTGTGTTTGTGGCATGCAATCCCAGCCCTTCAATCCTCTTCCCTAGATCTAAGGGTCCACATTGCATTTGATGTAAACCATATATAAGCTTGTATTTTCATGTGAAATTCAATGAAAAATCAGAATTTTTATGTGTAAGCAAGGAGCTTGGTGCGCCCCTCTCTCCTCCCCTACTGTTCTTCCCCCCCCAAACCCAGATCTAGAGTGTTTCTACCTCCTATCCCTTCCTCTCAACCTCCGGTGATCGTCTGTGCCGCCGTCGCCGCCGCCGCCGCCGTTCGTGCCGCCATCGAGCCGCCTCTACAGTTCTATCTTCATCCGACCACAGCAGCTTCCATGAATTGTCTGTCTCGGCCACGAGCTTGGATTGATCTAAATTGTTTATGGTGTGTTCAGCCCTTGTATCCCAAGATCCACCTAAATTTTCACACCAAAATTCTATCGTTTAGTATTTTTACATTTTCGTCCAACCTGTCATCCCAGATCTGCCAGGTTTCTATCTACAGTGACAGAACCTCTGAGTTCTCCCCCTCCGACCATCTTTTTGATTTGTCCAAACTATCCCAATTTTACGGGGAGTTCTTTCTATCACCCCCTACCTCCACAAAGTTTCTTAATTTTTTATCAGCCTTCTATCTATTTTTAGAAATTCATGTTCTTCCTCTAATACAGTGTTTTTAGTCAGATCCCAGATCCGACCACCCTCCACTTCCAAACTCGGAACAAATCACCACCACCTCCAAATCGAGATCCAAAAATAGTCCTGGTTTCCTTGTTCGATTTTCTACAACCTTGCTGAAGAACACATCTTCAAATTCGGACATCTACTTCACGGTCAAAGGCAATCAACAGGAAAGTTCTCTGCAGATCTGAGTCTTCGGTTACTGTACAACAGCAGCATATAAAATTCGCCAACACAAAGTACAAATCTGGTAAATTTTTCTGAAGGCCACTAGATTGCAGTACTTCATAGCAGCTTTCCAACGGCTCTAATCTCGTCCCATTCCGACACCGGTGCTGATCGCAGCGTCCGTTCTCGCCGGAGCGCGCGCTGAAATACAGAACCGGCAGATTTCTGATCGATTTTTCCGACCGGTGCCGAACGGAGCCGCCCGACCTCCGGCCGGCGAACCAGCGTGTCGCCAGCCCGGGGAGCACTTCTCCAAGTGTCTCCACTACAGCGGTACCACCGGGTCCCACACGGCCCCTCCGGACAGCACGTGGGCCCCACGATCGTGAACACGCGTGTAGCCGAATCAACACACGAAGCTGCCCATCAACTCGAATTCGGTCTTCCCGGGCCCATTTGTATAGCCCTTTACCTCCCTGCGTGGAGTGGGCATGTTTCCATTGCTGTAATTATTGTGTGTTAAGTTTCCCGGGAGTACGAGTTTTTGGCCGGGTCCGTCTTCCCCACGCCGAGCGCGTGGAGGTATCGTTCTCGCTCCCTACACTCGGCATTTGCTTATTTTCATATATACTTGTTTATGCCGCAGCTAGAGAGCATGCTTTAGGTCCATTAGCTCGCTATATTATCATTCACCGCTGCTACGAGAGAGAGCGTGACCGTCCCGTGACCCGATCCGGGCACGAAAGTGCGAGCCGACCACCCTAGCTCTTGCCGGTTTCTCAACCGCGCAAGTCCGACGCTTCCCTCGTTAAGGGACGATCGCGAGCTTGTCGTGTCCATGTCTCGTCCCTCATCAATTTGGTATCAGAGCGAGTTTGAGTCTAGGGTGTCCAAAAAAAAAGTGTCATTCATTAGTCATTTACGTCTAAGTCGTGTTTAGGGTCATCATTGTTTTAAAACAAACAAACAAAAAGTGTCTTTTTGCATTGCATCCCTTTACTCGGTATATCAAAAGGTGTTGTCCGAATGTTAGGCTACGCCTATTGGGAAGGCCGCACACTTGCGCGAGTGACCTTCGGGTCGATTACCTCCGCCGCGTACCGTGTTTTGGTTAAGTCTAGGCGCATCATTTTGCATTAGTGTGTTTTGCTTTAGTCGGCGTCTTCTAGTCGGTGTGTTTGCATGCCCACTCGTCGGGGTACTCAGTACTCACCCCCACCACCACCTATAGCCAACCCACGGGATACCTCGGGAGACTTCCACTCTCTACAAGAGGCGATGATGGCCATTATGACTAGGTTGGACCAATCCGATGCTAACTTTCGGACTTTCTCCGATAATATGGATGGTCGCCTTAGAGCCATGGAGGGGCAGTTGGAGACCTCCGACAGGTCGGTCCAAGACCTCGTTGGGCGGTTAGATAGGATGTCACACGGGGACCCTCCAGGGGCAGCCCAAGGCCCACCCGCACTTCCTCCCGCGGTGGCCCAAGTCCAACCCGCTCCCATGGCCCAAGTCCAGGCCGCTCCCGCGGCCCAAAACCAGCCACCACAGGCTCCTCCACTCGCCCTTCCTTGGGTTCCCCAACTACCGCACCGTGACCTTGGTCTCGAGGACTATGGTTCGATAATGCCTATGAGGGATATGGTCAACGCCGTCGTGGTTTTCAGCCACAACGAGATGAGGATGATGATCGGGTCCTTAAGACCGTGCGAGCGGACCCTCCCGCTTTTTACGGGTCTTTGGATCCGAAAGTCTACCTAGATTGGGAGTTCGGCATGGACCGTTACTTTGAGTGGTATGATATGTCGGAGCGTCGAAGGGTCCGATTCGTCAGCATGAAACTCATGGGGGAGGCACAAACCTATTGGAAGAATGTGGAGAGCCTGCTACTTCAGCGGCTAGAACCCCCGATCGACACATGGGCCGAGATGAAGAATAAACTTCGGCAAAAGTACCTTCCTCCCACATATCGCCAGCGACTCATCGATAGATGGCAAAGTCCTAGCCAGGGAGACCGGTCCGTCTCCGAATACATCGCGGAGTTTGATGAGTACTTTCAACGATGTGGTCTCTCAGAGGAGAGTACCATGCCTGTTTCCCGCTTTCGACGTGGTTTGCGGCCACACTATTAGTATGAGCTTTTCCGCCGCAATGCAAAGACGTTGGAAGAGGCATACCAGGTTGCTCTCGAGTTAGAGCAATTCGAGGGAGAGTTTAACTCTAGTCATCGGTTGGGCCCCACCCCTCTCCGTAGCACCGAGCCCCGTCACTCTATAGGCCCACATCTTCGGCCTCCCTTGGCTCGACCTCAGGAGCCCACCCGTCAGGAGCACTTTGCTCCTCGACCTCGCCCTCCTCCACCCCGGGACCTATTTCCACCCCAACCACCGGCACCCGTTGCCCGTCCCCCGGCTCCTATAGCCCGTCCTCTGGCACCGGCCCCCCTTCCACTATTGTCCAAGGTACCTACACCTCCCCCATTGCTGCCTACACCCCCTACCCGACGGGATGATAAGGGTAAGGCCCCTTTTATAGGAGAGAGTAGTCGGTCGAGAGTGCAGTGTTTCCATTGTCATGGATTTGGCCACTTTGCCAGCGAGTGTCCCGCTCGCGCCACCCTAGCCTTAGGTGTTGGAGAGCCCGCACCTCCCGAGCTTGAGTGTGTCAATTATGAGGTCGATGACGCACTAGCTGATGAGTACTATGCCTTGGGGGGAGAGTTGGATGGCTCACCCGCCGCCCAGGATGCCACCACCTAGTGGGCTTGTGTCACCATCTTAGTCTAGGGTCATATATGAGTCGGTGTGTTTTCCTTGTGTGGTTTGTTTTGTGTGGTTTGTTTGCATGGTTTATGTGTCGATTGTTTGTCTGCATGCGTCTTGTGTAAGCTCGTTGTCGGTCTCTTATGAGTAAGAGGCGAGTGGACTCACTTGATGAGTATGGGGTCGATTCTACATCTATACCCGGATCAGTCACCTATAGGGACTCAGCGGTGATTCCTAGTGAGTCTTTGAGCCGCTTCCCTTCCTTTTGAGAGTGCCCCACCCGGAGTGTCAACCTGCAGGCCATAGCAGTTTACGCATATCGAGTATATATGGAATGAGCAGGTGACGATCATTTGGAGTGGAGCGTACCCACCTTACTTGGCACGGTGACGGATCCGCCGGAGTATTCGAGCATCCCTACCCCTATTCGATGGGGTCGAGTTCCTCCCACCCGAAGAGAGTTGATGGGAATCGACACCGAGCCAGTACCTTTTCATATTACATTTATATCCTTTAGTTTATTTTTATATCCACGGGAAAGTATACGCGCAATTGTACGGCTTTATCGGCCAATGCGTCACTCTCGTAGATTGTGTGGGTTTCTATGTAATTTGTCAGTAGGACCAGCAAGGGGGCCCTCAGCCCTTTCCCATTGGTCCATGTCATCTTGTGGGGCTGGTCAACCATCCTAGGTGGACATCTAGAAGGTTGGACTAGTCATATGCCACATGGGTAGACAAGTGGCCCATTTTGTCCAAGGTAGGCCACCTACCATTCAACCTTCCATTCAACCTCCCCTCCTAGTCAATAGGCCGCCCCCCCCTTGCATATTATATTTTTTTTTTTGTGTTTGTGGCATGAAATCTCAGCCCTTCAATCCTCTTCCCTAGATCTAAGGGTCCACATTGCATTTGATGTAAACCATATATAAGCTTGTATTTTCATGTGAAATTCAATGAAAAATCAGAATTTTTGTGTGTAAGCAAGGAGCTTGGTGCGCCCCTCTCTCCTCCCCTACTGTTCTTCCCTCCCCAACACCAGATCTAGAGTGTTTCTACCTCCTATCCCCTCCTCTCAACCTCCGGTGATCGTCTGTGCAGCCGCCGCCGCCGTTCGTGCCGCCATCGAGCCGCCTCTGCAGTTCTATCTTCGTCCAACCATAACAGCTTCCATGAATTGTCTGTCTCGGCCATGAGCTTGGATTGATCTGAATTTTTTATGGTGTGTTCAGCCCTTGTATCCCAAGATCCACCTAAATTTTCACGCCAAAATTCTATCGTTTAGTATTTTTACATTTTCATCCAGCCTATCATCCCAGATCTGCCAGGTTTCTGTCTACAGTGACAGAACCTCTGAGTTCTCCCCCTCCGACCATCTTTTTGATTTGTCCAAACTATCCCAATTTTACAGGGAGTTCTGTCTATCACCCCCTACCTCCACAAAGTTTCTTAATTTTTTACCAGCCTTCTATCTATTTTTAGAAATTCATGTTCTTCCTCTAATACAGTGTTTTTAGTCAGATCCCAGATCCGACCACCCTGCACTTCCAAACTCAGAACAAATCACCACCACCTCCAAATCAAGATCCAAAAATAGTCCTGGTTTCCTTGTTAGATTTCCTACAACCTTCCTGAAGAAAACATCTTCAAATTCGGACATCTACTTCACGGTAAAAGGCAATCAACAGGAAAGTTCTCTGTAGATCTGAGTCTTCAGTTACTATACAACAGCAGCATATAAAATTCACAAACATAAAGTACAAATCTGGTGAATTTTTCTTAAGGCTACTAGATTGCAGTACTTCGAAGCAGCTTTCCAACGGCTCTGATCTCGTCGCATTCTGACACCGTTGCTGATCGCAGCGTCCGTTCTCGCCGGAGCGCGCGCTGAAATACAGAACCGGCAGATTTCTGATCGGTTTTTCCGACCGGTGCCGAACGGAGCCGCCCGGCGTCCGGCCGACGAACCAGCGTGCCGCCAGCCCGAGGAGTGCTTCTCAAAGTGTCTCCACTACAGCGGTACCACCGGGTCCCACACGGCCCCTCCGGACAGCACGTGGGCCCCACGATCGTGAACACGCATGTAGCCGAATCAACACACGAAGCTGCCCGTCAACCCGAATTCGGTCCTCCCGGGCCCATTTGTATAGCCCTTTACCTCCCTGCGTGGAGTGGGCATGTTCCCAGTGCTGTAATTATTGTGTGTTAAGTTTCCCGGGAGTACGAGTTTTCGGTCGGGTCCGTCTTCCCCATGCCGAGCGCGTGGAGGTATCGTTCTCGCTCCCTACACTCGGCATTTGCTTATTTTCATATATACTTGTTTATGCCGCTGCTAGAGAGCATGCTTTAGGTCCGTTAGCTCGCTATATTATCATTCACCGCTGCTACGAGAGAGAGCGTGACCGTCCCGTGACCCGATCCTGGCACGAAAGTGCGAGCCGACCACCCTAGCTCTTGCCGGTTTCTCAACCGCGCACGTCCGACGCTTCCCTCGTTAAGGGACGATCGCGAGCTTGTCATGTCGTGTCTCGTCCCGCATCACTTTCGCTCTCCCGCAGGGAGATGAGACAGTTATTAGGCCGGAGGCAATATACCTGGCATGTCAGATGGCCTGGGGCATGCGGCTTGCTCTATGTCCAGCAGCACTTTGCCTGATTTATAAATCTCTGGGAGACATTCATAGGCATCGGATCCCCCTCTCCTTCAGAACAGTGGGGCCATTTCATTTCTTCAACGCCTGGGTATGCAATTTGTTTCCAGAACTAGCTCCCAGGACCTTGCAGACAACTACATTGTACCCCAGAATGCTGGAATTTGCATGTGCTGAACCCGGCCCAGTGTCTCAGCAGCTTTTCTCTATCAGAGGCCCGCTGACAAGGGTCCCGATGGACTCAGCAGGGACCATTCATTTCTGGAATTTAGCAGCGCATTATGCCCCATTGGTGAACCGCCAGCGTGAGTGCAAGCTCGAGGCAGTGGAGACTTTCACACATTTCATTTTGGGCAATACAGTGACTCGGCCAATCTTGGAGCCTGAGCTCATTGACTGGGCTTTATCAATTTGCCCCAGTGTCTTGGTGTTTAGAAAGGGGGGCGTGGTTCATCTAGAACCCTATTACCCTTTTAGATTTGGCCAAAATTTTGGCTATGATAAGCACATCCCGCCTTCAGCTGCTCTGTTTCCCTTGGACAGCAGGTCAAAGCATAGCTCGGCTGTTGCAAGCGAGGGTCGCTCCTGGTGGGATTACTTTCACCGTCGTGATGCTAATGTCTTCAGAATGCCGGTGCCGAACCGCGTACCCCGAGTCACTCCAGAATATGTGAAATGGTGGAGTGCTCGAATCGGCTTTTACCGCAATGCCAGAACGACATGCTGGGATGTAGCCGAGCGCACCTTTCTGAGCCAGCAGCCTGGGCCAACTTTTGATATTGACGAAGCCCATTTGAAGAGGATGTTCTCCCAACATCCGAAGGAGGTAGATGCGTATATAGCATGTAGGAAAGTTGCGAAAGAGTAAGCGACTGAGCAGCTAGTCCCCGTTCTCGCTGACATAGATGAAGATACTTTCATGTAGAATTTGGAACATCTGTGCCAGATTGGTGATTCCCGCCTGGAGCTTCAGCAATACCCATTTCCCATTGAGGAGCCGCTCTCTAAAGCAGTTTCATGAAAGTGTGAGGTTGACCGCTTTTGCCTGTACTGGGCGTTTGTAAATAGAGAAGACAGAACGCCGACATATTATCAACATACGTCTTGGCTGTTTATCTTGATGAATGTCCATGGGCTGACCCTCGATAGTCCAGTAGCAAGTGTCCTGGACAAGCCTTTGTTTGTATCTTTTCATTATGCCGACGGCTGGGGTTTCGGCTACCTTGGCTTGTATCATTGCATCGCTTCCCATGGTCATGCGGACTTGGCCGACCTAGCCGAGAAGTGTAAGAAGATTGGCGACATCTACTGGCTCGTTCGGGAGGTTGCATCCCGAAGCAAGGAGGTGGCTTATCAGTATTGGCCCCTCTCGTCTTTTTACAACGGCCTGGTAGGTAAGTCTTCTTCTGTTGACATGTAGAGTGGCTTGTTGCTCTGTTCTCTTTATAATGGCATGTGCCTCATTTGATAGATCGCCCAGATATAAAGCAACAGGGACTTTACAGGAAGATCATCTCCCAAGCCCAGAAGCCGAAATATTTTGATGCTCCTGCACCAGTGCCGACCACTACTCCGCTGCCACCTAGTAAAAAGAGAGTGGCCTCCGTGCTGAAAGTTGCAATAGGTTGAGCGAAGAAAGCTCGAAAAACTTCCTCGAAGCAGTCTTCGACTGATGCGGCTGAGGCTCCTTTTCCTAAAGTGCCATCATTTGAACAGTTTGCCGCTCAGAAGGAGGCCATTCAGCAAGCAGCTGAAGGTGACATTATTCTCCATCGCGGTCTGTAGGAATGTTCCTTTCATGTCGTCCTCATTCTTTTGACGCCTTCTTTGTTGGATTTCAGCTCAAGGAGTAGTTGGCACCACTGCGAGTACCGAGGAGGTCGCCTTGGAGACAGAGAATACGGGATCTTCTGCCGTGGCCACAGTGGGGGCAACTAGGACAGTTGAAGCCATAGGGGAGAGTCTCCCCACTATTGAGGAGGATGTCATACTCCCTTCTCCCACGCCTGCCAGTGAGGCCGATGGTGAGCCAAATGACTGCTATCCTTCTGACTCTTCTTTCTTAGTGATCTTTTTTTTTTTTGCCATGCCTTATGTATATCTTTGTGTTGTAGTGGCAGGAGTGGTTAGCACAGTGGTTGAGACGCCTGCTATGGACGCTCCTTTATAGCACGAAGGACACAAGACTGTGCTAAAGAAAGGTGCCATCCCGTCGCGGCGTGTAATCACCCGCTCAGCGGCCCGTAAGGCGACAGAGGAGGCGGGCCAGCCAGAGATCAGCATAGATATTTCCTCCAACAATTCTGCCACCCCTTCTGATGAAGAAATTGATTATGATTCTTCAGAAGGTGACGAACAAGCACCTGCGGCAGCCCGCAAAGGGGCAGCGGCACCTTCTATACCATTGAGTGGCCCTTTGATATTTAGTCCCCCGAGGTTGCCGGTGACATCATCTGAGGGAATGTTGCCAGAAGAATTTTCCGGGATAGACATGGAGGTGGAGATAACCCCACCTTTTGTTGCTTCATCTGCAGAGTTAGAGTGTTCTATATAGGCACTCGAAGAGATGGGTGCCGTGACTATGGTAAGTTCTGCCCGCCCTTCTACAGAGCTGCATATCTTTTCATTCTTTTCTGCCATCTTGGTGCTTACTAGAATCTTGTTCCAGGAGTCCGACGCAGCCGATCACCCTCTGGTATCATCTTCTGATGCCATCGTGGTTTCGTCAGGGGCTCTGGTTATCTTACCGCTTGCCACCATGTCTTCTTCAGAGGCGGCTACTATACTTCGTCCCATGCCAGTAAGAATACACGCAGCTACCAAAGTATCATCAATGGAGCTGGGCTCACTAGGAGAAAGTCCTGCTCTAGTGCCTGCAATAGAATTGAGAGCTGAAGTTGATCCGTCGAGGGGTTCTGCCTTTGTCCCGGGGCCCTAATGACTATTGCGCCTGACCCTACGACTCCATCGTGCCGATAATAGAGTCGGAACCTCTGCCTCTTCCAGCACCTGGAGAAGAGAGTTCTTCAAAGTGCCCGACGGAGCATGAGCACACTGTTGTGGTGCCTGCTACTTCAGCTTTGGTGGCTGTTGTGAGCGACGTCACGCGGTTCGGGGAGTGGAGAAGACGCGGAGCGCGCGGGCTCCTCTTTTGTTTGCTGCAACACAGAAATAAGAGAAAAGAGAAGGGGCCACCACGGGAGATTGCTCCGGCGGGGCGAGTGGGACAAATGTAATATAGCAAGATGGGGTTAAACGGCCATAGCGGGAAGTGACTCGCCGCGGCCTCGGGGGGACGGGAATGGTGCAGAAATTAAATAGCAAGAATTGAAACGGCCATTGGGGAAGTGACTCGCCGCGGTCTCGAGAATATGAACAGATAAGAATATAACATATAAGAACGGGAATTTAAACGGCCATTGGGGAAGTGACTCGCCGCGGCCTCGAGAATATGAGCAGAATATAACAGAATATAAAGAGAACATAAGAACGGAAATTTAAACGGCCATTGGGGAAGTGACTCGCCGCGGCCTCGAGAATATGAATAGATAAGAATATAACATATAAGAACGGGAAGTTAAACGGCCATTGGGGAAGTGACTCGCCGCGGCCTCGAGAATATGAGCAGAATATAACAAAATATAAAGAGAATATAAGAACGGAAATTTAAGCGGCCATTGGGGAAGTGACTCGCCGCGGCCTCGAGAACAAGATGTGATCGCCAGGGGCCAAAAGACCCCAAAATAAAGAAAGTGATCGCGCCTACCTCAAGAGCAGGAGATGGCGGGTTGCTTCTTCCTCCCCCTTCGGCCGGCCGACGGAGAGGGCTTTCCTTGGTTACCCTTGCAAAACAGTAGACAATAAATGAACGGAATTAGAAAATGGCAGTGTAGTAACAATTCCTTGCAATAAAAGTAACGAGATTGTGACCTGACACACACCTGGTTGGTGTGGTTTTAAACCCCTCTCGGACTCGAGTAGGAGGAAAATGTGATGATGAATGCAAGAAGTATGCAAGAGACGGCGCCCTTATGTAGGGAGATAGAGGATGCAGTATGATGAATGTAAAGAACTATGGAGAAAAAGGGGAAGAAAAGGCTTATTGGATGAGCCGAGGGTGAGATCCGGCGGAGCTCCGACAGCGTGGGGATGACGTGGAAGTGCGGTGGATGAAGACGACCTTCCTCTCGCGAGCGTGGGCACCCGAGAAGCCGGCAGAACCTCCACCTACAAAAGACCCCACGGGTTAGAAATGACTCCGTAGCCTCTGGGCTCCGGCAGCCTATCGGATCTCTTAGAAGCTCCCTCCGAACTGAGGGGGGGGGCTCTATTTATAGGGCTCCGAGGCGTCCAGGACCCTGGACACCTCCATCAGGGCCGAACTAATATTTTATTCTATTTTTATTTATTTTTTTGAAATATTTTTGTGGAGGCGTCCAGGGCCCCGGACGCCTCCAACAGGTCCACCGAACCCCACTGACGGCCGCACGCGGTTTGGCACAACGCGTGGTTTTGTGAGCGGCGCCTCGTGATTCAGAAATGGGCGCGTCCAGCTGGCTGGACGTCTCCATAATTTGGATTTTTTCACACACGACAAACCGTCGTTCGGTGGGCGGCGCCCGTGAGGGAGTTGATGGAGGCGTCCAGGGGCCTGGACGCCTCCATAAATATATTATTTTTATTTTTGTGTTTTGTTTTTATGCCAAAGCTAGCATTTTAATTTTTTATAATTATTTTTATGGAGGCGTCCAGGGGCCTGGACGCCTCCATTAATATATTATTTTTTATTTGATTTTGGGCTGCGAAAAATAAATTAAAAGAATGGGGGCGTCCAGGGGCCTGGACGCCCCCATAAAGACCCACCCGGGTCCTCAGTTCAGGCGTTGGCAGCCGCCCGGTAGACACCCTTTCTGGTTTCGGAACCTCTGATGCGTCCGACTGGTGTTGATGCCGTCCGAATGCCGTGACGAGACGATTCTGGATGCCAAAAAAGGTAGAAGAAGACCCAAGAAAAGGAAGCACTTAAGAGATTCGAAATGCGTAAGCCGTCGCGGGGCGTCGTATAGTAATATGAGACTTTCTCAGGAGACGTCAGGAATGGCGTGTCTACAGCTGCCCCGCCTTGGCGTCTGCTTTGCAAGGGAGTGACATGTAGTGGAATGGTATCGCAGTGGAGTGAAATGAAGTGGGAGCGGACTGATAAGTTGATGCCAAGGTGTGATGAGACACACTTTTGACGTTACTGTCTGGAATTTTTTCTGGAGTTTCAATGAGGTGACCTTGAAGAAGGTCTTTCAAATCTTGACGATTGCTTGGACGGAGATCAAATAAGGGAGGGTGAGATGTGCGCTCAGGCACGAAAAATAAAGGAGACCAACTTCTCGGTGTGGAAGTACCTGGGTCATAAACCCGCAGGTTTCACCTTTGGTGAGCGGTTACCAGCCGATGTGGAAGTGCTGCGGCCAAGGTGGGTCAAACAAGGTAAAAAGTAAAGGAATATCTGAGGGTCTGTCCAAACAAGGGTCTCCTTTGGAAGAGCAGCGTAGGGCCGTTTCAAGGAAATTTAGTATTTCATTCGGAGTGGAATATCTCATATTTGTAAGAATTGAAGCACAGCGGCTTTCGCAATCGAACCACTTGAATGATCTTCCGCAATAAATCAAAGTCCTATATGAATGCATGCCGGGCTTAAAGAAAAATTTAAAACAAACTAAAATAGAAAATAGCCGAGGATAATATTGTCAACTTGTTAAGAATGGGTCAGGATACCGATCCGGTGAGCCGACACTGGGCTGGGGCCCGTTTATCCGCGCATCAACTCACTGAATGGAACCGTCGTCCCCATGCTACTACAAGTTAACGGCCTATCCGTACAACCCAATTTCTTCCGGGATCATCACTGTTTTTGTTGAAGGGGAACTCAAATCCCAGATTCGTTCAGGCCGCAAGGTCCTTGACATGTTCTAGTAGCGTAGGTATCATATACTATGATGCATGACATGGGGGACCAACCATTGAAAGGTGGGACAAGAGATAGGACAAAGACGTCCGTTAGTAAAACCTGCACAGGCCAGCATGGATTAATAACATCAGAAAGTAACAGAATCGTAAAAGAATTGCACCACAATGGAAAGGAGATCTAGCCAAAATCCTGACATTGACCGCTGATGTGACATGTTCCGTCCTGTAGCGCCCTACCCTTCCTATAAGAACTCCCCTTAGGCTAGTTCATTCAAATGCACCAAGGTGGGTTTTGGAAGCTCAGGAGAGGAAGGAGAGGAGAATCTAGAGATTTCAGGATGGAAGGAGAGTCTTCCCACGTTATGAAGAGGAGCAGGCCTAGCGGCGAGATCAGGCGACTCTCCGACCTCGAGGGTCATCTGAGTGGGACGATCATGTCGCATATGGTAAGCTGAATCTTTTCAAATTTCTCCACGTGAGCCTTCTTCTTACTTCCTTCATTTCTTCTTCTTTCTTTTCTCTTCCAGCCATATCCACTCTTCCCAGGCCCGAGGAAGTTTTCCAAACTGCCATGACTTTCAAAGCTAACTTCCAACATCTCCATCGGCATGAGGGCCATACTCTCGAAGTGGCATCTGCAGGGGCTCCTTATTCACGCCAAACACTACGAGAAGATTCGTATGGACTGGGCGGCTATGGGCGCACTAGTGGAGATCTGTCATCCCCAGACCCACACTTTTATCTTCCCGACCTTCGAGGTGACCATCCTCCTCGAGGAGGTGGAACTTCTGCTCGGATTGAAGAAATTCAAGAGTGACGGGAAGGTGAAGGCTATGCGGATGCTGACATGGGGGACTTCCGAAAGCGTCCTTGGAAGCTTCATGCCGCCCGACGCAGCCCGAAAGGTTCGTACTCAAAAGGGAATTGATTTGCAAAAGCTCGCGGAATGGGTCATGGAGGCCTTGAGAGGGTTACCAGACGATGACTATTTTGAGGGAATCATGAAAGGGTTCACCATTTGTCTGGCGGGTGCTCTCTTGTTTCCTTATACCGACAACATGGTGGAGGAAGACCAACTGAGTGCTATCTGCGGGATCTGGCGTGGAAAGAGGGTGGGACCCGCTGTCCTTGCCTACCTATATAGTGGCCTTATTGTCTCGAGCATGGGTAAGCCTCCTTTTGGTTGCGCACTTGTCCTGAGTTGCTGGCTGGATTTGCATTTCAAGTTTGATCACCGTGAGGGAATGCCAACCGCTTCGAAGCTCTTCAACAAAGCCCTCTTCATCACATAGCCGACGTGTTAGGCTTCGGTGGTACTGTAGTGACCCGCGTTCCGTGGCTGAAGAAACGCGAAGACTGGCTGTCTCACTTCCGCACCGTGACGCAAGGCTTCTTCACTTGCGCACCGGCATGTTTGCTTTCGCTTGATCTCCTCATGAGGCCTTCTCCCGAAGTTGATCTTCAACTGATCGGCGCGACCGAGTTCGTCCTCTATAATGCGCATCGGTGTTGTCTCCAGATCGGCATCCCACGCCATTCGTTCCCGCTACCGACTGGCATTGTTCCTTTGAAGAAGAGGGAGTTGGGCACTGAAGCGGAAGCGAAGGAAGCGAAGGCCGTCGAAGCACCCTGGAAGACAAGTGTTGCGGGAAAGGCCTTAGCGCATGTGGGGGAAGAATGCGAGCTGTGGAGGGCTTATGTAACTGAACTGGGGAAGTTAAGGCCTAAGGCGCCTAAGCCCCTGATATAGCTCATTCTGCTTTTCTGATGGAATAAAATCTGGCATTTGGAAGTTTTGGACCAGTTCCCTTTGTTATGATTTTTATTTTTCCGTTTTTCTATTTTTGTGTTTTCTTTCTTTTTATGTATCTATTTATTCACAATATGATCATATGTAAATATATATTAAAAAAATATTTAATGGGGGCGTCCAGGGGTCTGGACGCCTCCAAGTTTTTATTTATTTTTTTTATTTTTTTTATTATTTTGGGGGCGTCCAGGGGCTTGGACGCCCCTATATTTTATTTTTATTATTTTTTTTGAATTTTGTTTGGGGGCGTCCACGCGCCTGGACGCCCCTATATTTTCCTTTTATTATTTTTTTTTGTTAATTTTGTTTGGGGGCGTCCAGGCACCTGGACGCCCCTAAATTTTTTGAATTTTTGAAAAAAAAGAAAAAAGTGGGGGCGTCCAGGCGCCTGGACGCCCCCAAAAATGGGTTTTTCTTATATAAGGGGGGGGGGGCCTCACCCCCCTTTCACTTCTACTGTTCATTCTGACGACTCGTTCACCCTAAACGACCCATTCCCAATTCCAATGGAGCAAGGAGGCCCGAGCCAGGGTGGGGAGAAGCGGAAACGACGGGCTCGTCGTCCGAGGAGGCTGCCGTGGCGGAGGAGATTGCCGTGGAGGAGGAGGCTCCTCTTTTGGCTGTGGAGGACCCTGCGGGCGCTAGTGACGCGGGAGAGGACGAGCACGATCCGGTAAGCCCCTTAGACTTCCATTCTATTGGTTCACTAGGCCAAACGGGCGGACGAGAGGCTGTGTGGAGAATGCCGGGGAGTGAGGGAAGGAGGCGTCCAGGGGCCTGGACGCCTCCATATTTTCTTTTTTTTTCTTTTTTTATTTATTTATTTATGTAAATAATAAAATCAGAATTAAAAATAAGGAGGCGTCCAGGGCTTGGGACGCCTCCATGATAATATATATATATTTTTTATTTATTTTGGTTTTAGTTTTTGGTTTTTCTAAAATTAAAATAAAGAAAATGTAAAGGAGGCGTCCAAGGTGTTGGACGCCTCCAAAAAACATAAATATTTTTTAAAAATAAAATAAAATAAAATAAATAAGTAGTATATACAGTGTTATTGTTTATTACTATTCATGATGTTGATGTGTTCTTTGTTGGTTTTGTGGTGTGCAGGGCGTGATGAAGGGCCGTATCAGCTGGTCCCTAGTGGTGGCGGCATACCGTGGGCTGCCAGACTTTCAGAGGGCGCGTGTGGACGCCATGGGCTTCGGAGCTTTCCTTAGGATCGAGCCCTTTCGGCTCGACTTTCCTCTTATCCAGGCATTGAGGGAGCGGTGGCATGCGCCGAGTCGGGCGTTTCTAATGCCCTGGGGGCACATGGTGCCGACACTAGAGGACGTGGCTCGGATCACCGGGCTACGAGTTGACGGAGAGGCGGTGAGCGGGGTCCCTACCCCGACTACCGAGAGAGTGTCTTGGACCTGCTGTGGTTAGAGACGAGCGTGACTGACAGGGACAGCAGGGTAGTTGGCCGAGTGAAGATCATGGAGGCGCTCGGATTCGTCGACCCGCGCCAGCGGGTTAGCGAGACTGGAGCGGAGTTTCTGGCACGACTCGAGGGAGACGCTCGTGCAGCTTTCACCCAGGACCCGAGCGAGTGGGAGCTGGTGGATCTAGACCTCCGGAGGTTTCTTTTCTTCTTCTTGGGCCGCCTTCTGCTGGGGACGAAGGGGGATGGCATCCACTGCCGTTTCCTTGGGATCTTAGCGGATCTGGATAGAGTGGGACACTACGCGTGGGGAGCAGCTCTGCTTGCCCATCTGATTGTCGATCTCTCCCAGACTTCGGAGAAGGAGACGACAGTCAGTGGCTTCGCACCTTTTCTCCAGGTAAACATTTTATTTATGCATTCCCACAGTTAAATATGCAACTATTGTACTAATGATGTATGATGGATGCAGGTGTGGAGATATTACTATTTCCCGATGGGGAGGGCTAGGCATGGGAACAGGAGGGCCGTGCCTCTGGCGCGGCGGTGGAGGCCGGTCGTGGTAGCGGCACCACACAGCTACCAGCTAGCGTCACTTCGTCGGGAGCTGAGCAAGTATCCCGAGGCCATCGTATGATGCGTATGATTTTTTGTGTTTTCTTATGTGACTGAATGGCAACTAATATGATGCATGTATGATGATGTAGGTGGTGTGGAGACCCTACCTGGGCATGGGCGACGCTGGCCAGCCTTGGGTTGCAGCGGGTCTTCCTCGTTTCGGGCGGGACGTGTGGGTCCATTGCCTGAACAAGATCGAGCCGCTTCGGCTGAGGCTGGTTATGAGGACGTTGGGGCTAGCCCAGGAGTGGGTTGATGTAGATGAGCCGGCCCGCATCGGGCAGAGTACCAAGGGGAAGGCGAAGATTGTGGACTCGCGTACGCGCTTCCTGGCACAGTACCAGGACTGGCAGCAGGGCGGGGTCCCAGTGGTGTCCCATGTACAGGACAGTACTGATTACCTGAGACGGTATCGGGCTACGTACGGGGACCGCCTCTTCCTTGGTGGTATGGCAGGGGTAAGTGAAATGAAAATGCTTCACCCATCTATATGTATATGCATGTGGCACTAACTTATGTGCAATGTAGGATGCTCGTGACAACATGATTGCTGAGCTGCGGGCCTAGCTGGCAGACGCCAGGCGGCAGTTAGTGGCCATCCGACAGGAGTTGGAGATCCTGGTGAGTCTATGCAATGCATTTTTTGTGACCTGGATTTTTGATGCTTAGCCTTTGACCGACGTTTGCCCCGTGTTTCAGCGGGCCCACCAGACAGCGGCAGCCGGGATGGCTGGTGGAGCGGGTTCCAGTTCACGGGGCCCTCCTCCGGAAGTTTCTGCCCTCCAGGAGCAGCTGGCGTATGTGGTGGCTCGCGCTGAGGAGGCCGAGCGTGACCGCGAGGCTCGAGTGAGTGTCTGCTTGACCTCGACTCTCCTTCTGGCTGCTCTCCTTCTATCACTGTTCTCTTACGGTGCATGCGTGCTTTGACAGGTGGCCGAGATTCGGGAGGCCCTGGCCCGTGCTGTTCGTGCTGAGTAGGAGCGTGATGCCTGGGTGGCAGAGCGTGACGCCCGGATTGCGGAGTTAGAGGAGGAGCGGCGACGGGAGGCTGAGGAGCTTCCTCGCGACGTAGTGGATCTGCGGATTGCCCTCGAGCTGTCGAGGAGAGAGGCGACGCGAGAGAGAGAGGAGAGGGAGAGGGAGAGAGAGGACAGAGAGAGAGAGAGAGAGAGAGAGGACAGGAGGGCGGAGCGACTGCGAGACTGGGACGAGAGGAGGGCTCTGGAGGCCCAGCTGATGGAGCTCCGATTGAGTCTCCGCACGGCGGAGGGGAGGCTTCGAGAGAGCGAGGAGCGGTACCAGAGGGTGAAGGAATGCGGGGCGCGACTTCGTCAGTCTGGTTCTTTTTCCATGGGCAGCTATCTGGTTTCTTCGACCGAGGAGCGTCGTCGTGCCTTCGAGGCTGGGGTGCCACCGCAGGGCGAGGCGAGCACAGCTTCTCAAGGTTCACAGAGGCCCCCTAGGGATCCCCGTCAGAGGAGGGAGGAGAGAGATGACCAGGAGGGTGATGGTGAGAGTTAGAGAGTTGCTTGTACACTCCACCCTCCTTACTGCATGATGTACTTTCGGCTATTATATGAAATGAAAATGGCTTTCTTGTGTTGTGTGTACTTTTCTCTCTCCCATACTTTCTTCTTTGCACTGAGTTGTCCTTCGAGGCACGCTCCACGAGACCTTATCCTGAACATCGGGGAACTATGCTTTGCACGGGGGGATTCTGTTTCCTTTCTCCCCTTTTCGGGCGCGTCCAGGCGCGAGGACGCGTCTTAATCCTTGAATTCAAATTTAAAGCGCCGGGTGGCCTTTTCTTCTCCCGTGCCTTACCCGCAAACGAGCCCGCCTTTCGTCGAAACTCCCTTGTCCCCCTTTTCGTCTCCTTCCTCTCTTGATTGATGGAGTTCGGTGGTCTAGACCACGGCGAAGGTGGAGAGGGACGCGGGACCCCTCGTCCGAGGAGGGACGCGCAAGAGCACGAAACGGCGTCCATGGAGGAGGAAGGGCTGCTTCGGGCCCCCGAGGGACCCGAGGGGCCCAATGGCGCGGAAAGAGGTGAACACGGCTCGGTGAGTGCTTGGTTTCCCCCCTCTTTGATCCATTTTGAGTTTTGAAGCAAGCCGTGCGAGGGGGGGAAGGGTTCGGTGAGTGTTGTACTCAAATGATGGACGCGTCCTAGACAGGGGACGCGTTCTTTGTTATGATGCGAAGTCCTTCTTTCTTGGTGCAGGACATGGTGAGGACCCTGGGCCTGGCCGATGAGTGGGCGAGTGCAGACGAGCCGAGCCACGTCAGAAAGGAGAGTTGCGGCAAGGCGAAGCTTGAAGATTGGCGCATACGTCTCCCTGGGCAGGAAGGGAGCGTACTGGTGCAGGATAGTGTCGACTTCCTGCGACGGCAGAGAGAGAGTTATGCGGGGCTTCCCCAAGCCGGGGATACGCACGACGTCGACGGGTCGCGTGCCCAATTAGCCGAGGTCAGGCGGCAGCTGGCCGCCACTCAACAGGAACTGTCGCACTTGGTAAGCTAAGTGCTGCATTTTCTATTTTTAAATGTGGAGCTTAGCTGACGGCTGTTGTTTGTTCATTCCAGCGTGCCCAATAGACAGTGATGGTGGGAGTGACTGGCGGCGCATCTTCCAGTTCCTCGTCCCCTTTTCTTGAGATTGCCTCCCTTCGGGAGCAACTTGCTGGTGCGGTGGCTCGGGCTGCTCGGGCGGAAGAGGAGCGTGATGCCTGGGTGGCGACTGTAGCTGAGCTGCGACATCGCGGTGAGGAGAGACCTTCTCCAGACATCCTGGAGTTAAGGGTTCTTCTGCAGATGATGAGGAGAGAGGCAGAGAGAGAGAAAGCCGAGAGAAGGTCCGAGCGACAGCGGGATCAGACCGAGAGGAGGGCCTTGGAGGCCCAAGTGAGGGAGCTCCAACTGGG